>CM069441.1:74857089-75501818 GCA_035610835.1 Ophiura sarsii | reverse complement strand
GTCCTAAGGCTCTGGTGCGAGAGGTCCCTGGATCAAATCGGGGGGATATTTTGGTCGATTTTCCACGTTGAAGAAAAAATGCTGAAAAAAGTGGGGGGTAGAGTTAGGGTTAATCTCTAAACTAGGCGATTTCAAGAAAAACCCATCCTATTTCACGCGGATGATTACAAACATTATACTGACTACTCCCCCCCCCCCCCCCCCCCACCGGTCAAACTGTTGCGAATAGAGCTGACGTGTGCCCAACATTTTTTGGAAAATCTCAAGAAACAAAGTAATCAATTATTTTATAATTTGATATTTTTGAGATGTAACTTTGGTTTTAGAATTATGAGTACCGTATTATCCCTATTAAGCGCCCAGGGCGGTTAGCAAAGTCATTTTGGTGGGCGCTTATTATGTTATCTTTTTCAAAACTCATTTATCGTGGAGACTCTCGAATTCGGCAAGGTTGCGAAGCCATTTTGTTCGGTAAACATACCAATAATATTTAAGAAAAAAAGTATAATTTTTCAATCACATTCCATGAATAGTTGTGAAAGATGAATCGCTAACGATTTGTTACAGTTTTGTTCAAAACTGCGTAAGGAAAAAAAACAGCTGAAAATGCCATTAATATTTATCTGCATGGTTTTCATGTGGGCGGCCATCTCTGCTTTTCATTTGTGGCTAAAATACAATACTACGCACATTCGTACGCATTCCGCACTATGCATGTTCAAAACCCTCGCCAGTCACTGTACAGGCAGTGGTATCAGCGCTACTGTACGCGTGGCAGTAAGTGCCTAGTGGGATCGGGGAGAGCGGGCGGCGGAGGCGATCGATCCAGACTTACTGGTGGTACTGCTTTACTGAAGGACGCCGTGGCGAAAAAGGTTGTTGTACAGTGCTACGGTAATTGAAAAGGTGGGCGCTTATAAGGGATTGTTTGTTGGTAGTCATTGAGAAAAATGAGGGTGGGCATTTATAAGGGCATGGGCGCTTAATAGGGATAATATGGTGCATACATTTTAAAGGGGCACTGAGAGATATGTATTGGAATGTGCCCTGGTGTTTTCAGTCAACATTAGTTTAGTTTAGTTTAGTTTTTATTTTGCATCACAACATATACAAATAACAAATCACACGAGTATAAAATTATATTAACATTCAATAAATAACGCATATCACAATGCCATCCCAAACTGGAACGGCTTTGACTTTGGGTACGCATGATCGTTGGAAGCTATGACCGCGTAGAAGAAAAACAAAATTAGAATGAGTATTGTGTCATTTTAAATTGTCCTGGGAATAGGAAAAAGGGGTATTTTGAACTACAATTCAGGAAAATTGGTGTTGGACCACATAGTCCATTTCTTTGCTAATATCCCACTTTAAGGGACTATTTTCAAGCGCTGATTTTGCAACAAACTTGTGTGGAGAGCTTGAGCTATCTACTAAGTGATATCCCTCCCCCGCCCCCACCAATCAATGTTGAGGGTCCCAACGACCGTGGTGATGAAACGGTTCCGAACAACATTGAATGGGGGGACTGGGGGGTTGATTTCAACGAAGTCCTCAAAGTGGTTCAACAGTTATTTCCGGAATTGTCTGAGGCTATTGGTAAATGCTCAATATGACAACTGGCTATAGGAAATAACTCGTGTTCTATACATTGCATAATCTTCTAATTTGGAGAGTGGCAAGATATGTATATAATTGTTATATACGGTAAAGATAAAGTAAATACAACATTTACATTGTTAGGGACTGGTCATTTTATGCGTGATTATGGCCCGTTTGTATGGTAAATCACTCAATATGACAACTGTCTATAGGGAATAACTCGTCTTCTATACATTGCATAATCTTCTAATTTGGAGAGTGGCAATATATGTATATACTTATTATATGTGGTAAAGATAAAGTAAATACGACATGTACATTGTTAGGGACTGGTCATTTCATGCGTGATTATGGCCCATTTATATAGAATGCGCGAGTGTTACATGTAGTCTTACATAGGGTGCAACGGGTGAAATTCATTATTTAAACTAATTATATGACAGTAGTTTATTATGCAACAATCAATTAAATTCCTTTTTGTTATCGCAATGCGTTTCTTTTTGATAAGGGACCGGTCATAACCGCATTATAGACGCTATAAAGTAATAACTATTGTGTAAATTATTGTAGCGTTGTATTTGCCATTGAAGTCATGGAATGATTGTATTTTCATTGCATTTACTTAACTTGACGGTTATAATTTATCTTCCGTGTTTAATAAATGCATTAAAAGTACGAAATGCATTGTGACGGACTGGTCATTTTACATGTGGTAAACAGAGAGAAAGAAAGACAAACAACAACCACCGAAAAAAGTTCAAAATTAAAGAAGAACAAAAACCAAAAGAGAGAAAAAACAAAAACAATATGTGACAAACAGATGAATAAAATAAACCAGTAAATGAGCCACGCGAATAACAAAAATGTTATTAATACATTATTAAAAACACCAATGGCTCCCGCCATGAGGATTTGAACCCGTGTCTCTGCCCTTAAGTATATGAATAGGCCAACGCGCTAACCAATTGAGCTAATCGCCCATCTATGCAATATCAAGTCAAATCAAGTGTCATATTATCTTCGGCTTTAGAAATTAGCACTGATTCACAATACACCTTTCATAGTAACGCCTTATAGCGTATTTATATTCAGAACCATGCCCTCGTACTATCAGAGTATGGACAACCGTCGCGATTCTCCATCCATTGCAAAGCATGCACATCGGTCGATTGTCCCCGATAAATAATAGAACTAACTCCTATTATCTATTTAATTTAGACGGACAACCGTGTACACGCGTGCAATTCAATACGGACAATCGTGTAATGGTTGTCCATCACCGCGTCATTAGAATTCCAAAGACAGGGTTCGGCGAATTACCTACAATGTAATGTTTATACCACTGTGGACGATGCTATTTAATATAATTCTCTTTATTTAGCTTTGGCCTTGTTATTATAATGTTATAAATGTAATAATTCTGTAATAAATGATTGCCGCGGTATGCTATTTTAAAATAAATAAGTCAGGCTTCCTTGAATAATAGGAGCAAATATGCAGGTTTAGGTATTTAATATGACCAGTCCCTAATTCGGTACTGTAGACACCTCTTGATGATGGTATATCAGGAGATTCATATATAGCATCTCTATTTACTGAAAATTTGATCAAAAAATACTTACAAATAAAAAAGTTGTGGCTAAAAATGTAAAATCAGATGATTTTTTTTGGACTTCATTCAGACAATTCAGGAAAATTGGTGTTGGACCACATAGTCCATTTCTTTGCTAATATCCCACTTTAAGGGACTATTTTCAAGCGCTGATTTTGCAACAAACTTGTGTGGAGAGCTTGAGCTATCTACTAAGTGATATCCCTCCCCCGCCCCCACCAATCAATGTTGAGGGTCCCAACGACCGTGGTGATGAAACGGTTCCGAACAACATTGAATGGGGGGACTGGGGGGTTGATTTCAACGAAGTCCTCAAAGTGGTTCAACAGTTATTTCCGGAATTGTAGATGTCTCCTCATTTTGTGAAAAAAGGAGGACTATTTAGAAAGTGTCTTTGAAATGGCTATAATCAACATGGACTATATCGACATTATATCGATGTCATGCACTACATGTATCAATTCCGACATGTCGATATCCAAATTGGTATTTCAATATATTTTTAAGCTTTTATATGAAGGCTGTGTAAGTTCTTAACGTCTACAAAGTTCGCTAAACGCAACCCCTATTAACATTTTAAAAGCCACTAAATTTGCCATTAAAACAAGCTTGCTCATTAATTTCTTCCAAACATGGCAGGATTTAACGATCTTGAAGCGATCGTGATCGTCACTCACGTCCAGCGGCGGCGCCGCAGGGGGGGGGGGCTAAAGCCCCCCCTATAGAAGGATGGGAAAAAAGGAAAAAAAGGGAAAGAAAAGAAAAGGGAAAGAAAAGAGGAAAGAAAAGAGGAAAGAAAGGAGGAAAGAAAAGAGGAAAGAAAAGAGGAAAGGAAGGAAAACAGAGGAGCCTATCAGTGGTGTAGCCGGGGGGGGGGGGGCAATCGCCCCCCCCCCCCCCCCCAATATTGACGTCGTGTCGGTTGAGATTGGCACTGTCGGTTCATTTGACCAGAGGAATCATGGAATTATGATGGTCAAAAGTACATAGATGCAAAATGTTTGCGCGCTACGCGCGTATATGTTACCCAGAAATGCATTATTCGTTGGAACAAGCTTGTTTACAGCCAAAATGTATCTCAATCATGCCAAAAATTGGGTGTAAAGTCAAAAAAAATTCGCGCACTACGCGCGCATATGTTTACTCATAACAATCTTGTCGGTTCATTTTATTTAGCGCCCCCAATATCAATAACATAGCTACGCCACGGGAGCCTAAAACATTTGAAGATGAAGATGATGAGTTGATAATGTGATAAATAAATTATAAAATGACCTAGCCCAACATAAAAAAGAAATATTAACAATTTACTGTAACCAAAAATAACCTCAGCAGACGGGGACACGAATGGCCGTAAATGTTGAATCTCCTTTGGTGTTAATGTAAAAAAAGGATTTTAATGTTGGCACTAAATTATTTTCATCAGTATGCACAACTTCTTTCTTGCATATAACGAAACAGCTGTCTAATTTTGATAAAAAGCCAATATTGATTGGAAATAAAGTGATGGCTTTTCAACCAAAAAACGGTCAAAAGTACACACCAAATCGCACCAAATGGGTTCGAAAATTGAAAAAAGTTATAACACTGAGGGGGGCACATCCCCCCTCAGACTCCCCCCCTGTCCGCGCTAGCGCGGAGCGCGGTGCTTCGCACCTTGGTGCTTCGCACATCACTAACAAAAATGCATTTATATACAATATTTTGGGACGACCAATAGTTTGCCCCCCCTATGAAAATACCCTGGCGCCGCCCCTGCTCACGTCAGTCGCCATCTTGTTTTTGAGATTGCTTCCATTTTCTGCTAAGTCTAAATTAGACTCGATCCTCATGTCCTTGCAAATCCTGGCTAAGGCCCTGCTAGTGGTCTTTGTAAAGCACTACATAACAGGTTGCTACATACATTCACTCATGCTACATCAGTCATCATTCTACAGTCTTGTCACAATACATTTTTGAATCATCAATTGCATGGTAGGTAGGCCTACATACAACTTTCGAACTTACGATAATTATCATATAGAAAATAATATTAATTACCTTTAGATGTGGCGAGAGAAAAAAGTGAACTAGGAGGGAAGAGAATTATTATTCAAGATGGATACTGGTACTGCGCTGCTGCCACTGTGGTGTACAGGATGTATGATTAGGCAGTCTTAATGACATATGATACAGGAACTCACAGATAGTCAGATTATCTGTGAGTAACTGCTTGAGCTGTAGTGGAGCTGTTGAGTGCGTTGACCCTGAGTGGTTATAAGGTCAATGTATGGGCTAACCAGGAGTGCTTCTCTATAATTTCACAGCAACTTTATTTAGCAATTGGCATTTGGTCAATTTTTTTGTGGCAATTAAATTTCATGTAATTCATAAAGTCTTCCTATCAACATGTCCCAAAACTGGAGAGATTAATCAAAAAGAAGGAAACATTGTTCATTTTTAGGGATATAAATTGAGGGTTGAGCGCCCGAAGGCTGACTCAACTTTTGGGTAAAATGAGATATGGGTGCCAAAACTAAATTTATCCATATGATAACCCACATATTTTTAAAACCATAACGACTAAACTCACAAACACTTTCAATTGAAGATAATGATCAATTCCACATAGCCCCAACTCAATGTAACAGGTTTCAGCCAGTGCCAGAAGGCCTTAACTCAGACTTATATCCTTCTGGCGCTCACTGAATTGACATAATGAGTGAGTTAAGGCTTGTGATCATACCAATTGCAAACCTGTATCCATTTTAGTTGAAAAGCATGAAATATACAAAAAGTAGTGATTGCCTTTTAATATGACAATCTTATACAAACAAGAAATGTCTTTAAAAAAGACAACGCCTCAGCTTAAACAAACAAAGATTTCTGTTTCAACGGGGTGTATGGTTTTCACAAATTATTCATATAAGAAGGAATTGCTAAAGGTGTTCAAGTGTAAAAATAAATTTGTCTTGGTAATTGTGAAGCTTTCTTGTTATCCCCCCCCCCCCCCCCCCCCACCCCAAATAAATGTATGTGTAAGTGAAGTACTGTAATTAGGAGTGGGCATTAATACAGGGGTCAATAATGCTTTTTTGGTTATTTTTTCCCGGAGACAATTTGTTCAATATTCCATTTGCCCTATCTCAACATGAAATACCAACATTTTCAGTAAGGGGTCCAAGAAAAAAGTGTGCAGCGCCCTATTGTGTCACCATATCTGATCCTTGTGGAGGAGTGGGTTTGAGTATAAAATCTCTCATATTACTCATTTTGTGGCTGTTGCTGTCATTTTGGTATCTAAATATGTGTAAATGAGCTCAAACTAGCTAATTGTCAAAGTAACATGAAAAAGAACATTGCGTTTTCTTAAAAGGTGACGTTTTAGGTCAAAATTGACCACGAGGGCGCTTTTCAAGATTTTGTGCAAGATTTCAACCATTCGCTATTTTTAAGTTTACAGCTATGAATGAAGATGATCATAAGTTTGACCTACTCAAGAAATCTGAGCGCTCTAATACAATTAGTTTGTCCGTAGCACTCATTTGAAAGTTCCTTGCACCACTCCTCACCGCTCCTATTCAAATCCATGGAGGTCAACATACTTTTCCTTGTACAATTCAATGGTGGCGTCTGAAACATGATCTAATGAGCACTGCAGGCAAACTAATTGTGATAGAACGCTCAGATTTCTTAAGTAGGTCAAATTTGTGATCATCTTCGTAGCTGTAAACTTTAAAATAGCGAATGGTTGAAAACTTGCGCAAAATCATGAAAAGCGCCCTCATGGTCAATTTTTCCTAAAATGTAACTTTTTAAGAAAATGCCATGTCTGATTTTTATGTTACTTTCAAACTTAGCAGCTGTATCATGCAGGTTTGTCCTATAAAAACTGATGAAACCGATGGACTTTTTAAGACTGGTTACTTGTTAACTTATAACTGATGAATCATTACGCTTGAATAACCCTAACTCTTCTATAATACCACATGGCAACAGATTTTCTTTCTGACGGAGAAAATTCACCTAAAAGGTCACCCCGATCCCCCCCCCCCCAGATTTGGATTTGAACCACGGACCTCCAGCACCAAAGGCCATCTCCATTCCACTACACCACGGCTGTCAAGGCTACTCGGCTCAGTATATTCGCCTCATAATATAGCTTGGGTCCATTTTATAGCACAAAAACTCACATGCCAGGTTATAAAAACTGGCTGGCCGTGTTGTTGCCGTGTGGTGTAGTAGGGTTAGGGTTAACTCTCTCACATTTTAAAAGCAATCATTTACTTTCTAAATTAGCAATGTTATTTAAATATCCAATTTCTGATATATTATTACACCGTACATTCGCGGAAGAACTTCAGATATTTTTGAGACATTAAAACTACTGTAAAAGCCAATATTTTCGCGTAAAGATATTTTCGCGCATTTTGATACCATATACATTTCGCGACTTACTGGATGCACTACATGAATGTTGAAAACAATATTTTCGCATGTTATAATTTTTGCGGAAAAATGTTTTGAGCGAAAAGCGCGAAAATAAAACCACCGCGAAAATTTCAGCTTTTTACAGTAACTAAAAGCTAAAAAATATTAAATTGCATTTTGACACGGATAAATATATGACCCGTAATATGATTCCATTTTAACATTATTTCAAATAAGGACAGCATTAGGAACATCCAAGGGTGTAAGGGGCAAATAACCTCCTTCCCGAAAGCTTCTATACCGGCAAAAACAAAGGAAAATATTTTAAATTGACCAGTTTTACCCTCTGAATAGGAAAACCTCCCAACATGAATCCCTCCAAATTATAAATATTTTTAAACAAGTTCGCCGTCGTGGGTAGAAAAGAGACAATTATGGGAATACGATCTCGCCCGGGAATCGAACCCAGGACCTCTTGCTTACTTGGCAAGTGCCTTATCCATTGGGCCACAAGACCTCGCATGGTAGAGCATCTGAAATTCAAACCTAAACGATCACGAATCCCTCCCTTCACGCCCTTATTTCGTTAGCCTTTTTCGGTAGGTTGGGCCTGTTCAGTGCTCTCCAGTGAAAAGTCAAGTTTCAATCTCAACCATACTTGGTTACTATTACAATGTATCTTTGGGTAAAGGGGACTTCACATGCTCACGGGGTGTACACAGCTTGACCCCTAATGATCCCTTACATGACCTTTGACCCCGTTTTGTCTACACTTTATAACTGCACTTATTGCTGCTATTTGGGCTCTCATTTAAAGTCAACCACACTTGGTGACAATGTTCTTTGAGGGGGCTTGGTGCACATGGGGTATAGACAGATTGACCTCCAATGACCTCATACATTTTTTCATTATTTCTTATTAATTCTTTATTCAATGATACATTTAATTATACAATAACATCAATATTTACAAAATGTAGGTAATATTAATAATAACAATTTATATACAATGTGACAATCGATTAAAAACACCGAGTTATAATATTGTAGATGTTCCGATTTTCAACTTGAAGTTTTCTATTCTACATGAAAGGTCATCCTGAAAAATGTCCTGTCCCAAAATTTGAGATGCATAGCTATTATGGTTCTTATTTTAGACGCACAAGATGCTGTGAACTGTACCCATTGAGTAGTACACAAACTATATCGGTGGTAACCACCATTCGCGGTAATTCAACGCTATTTCGTCGATTTCTCTGTCATTATACCGAATTAGGCCGTCAAATTTCAGTATGATGATGAGAAAAATACGAGCTTTCATATGATATGAAAATCTCCGTATGTTTGAAATAATTCTGTGTTACGAAAATGTGATCGGGTCATATCTACCTTTAAGATTAATTATAGGTAAAATGTCATACATACATATAATATCACGACATAATTGATATACATGACATAGTTATTACAGTGAAATCAGTCTACAAAGACGGAGTTCATTCTCAAATATAGGAATAAAAGATTTGCCATATCGACAAACTTGCATTGCACAGTTTGCCAATGGTCATGATTTAGTTAATAAATTTCAAATAATGATATGGTAAGGTCATGAAATTTGTTTGTGATAGTTGAATATAACAATTTCAGTGGTTAACGGTTAATACAAAACATGTAAACAGTTTACGCAAAAACTTAGAGTAGTGTAAGACCATAGCTGCTTAACTCTGTTACATTTGAAAAAAGAAATGATCAATATAATTAATTACTGTAAAAGCCAATATTTTTGCGTAAAGATATTTTCGCGCATTTTGATATCATAGACATTTCACGAATTGTTTTTTTCGCGGGCGACCTTCTGGATGCATTGCATGAATGTTGATAACAATATTTTTGCGTGTTATTATTTTCGCGGAAAAATAATTTGCGTGAAAAGCGCGAAAATAAAACCACCGCGAAAATTTCAGCTTTTACAGTACATTGCATGTTTGACAACTATTATCGTCGTCTTTACCCATCTTACATAAAAGCACATTGGTGGGATAAATGTTGTGAAGGATTTTCCAATTTAATGAGATCAACCTTGCTTCATTGCTGCACTGTGGAGTGGTGGCATGATTCACAGGTCATTGCCTCCACGTATTATTTTATAGTATGCAGTAGTATTAAGTTAACCTTTTGAACCGTGTCTCTAATTACGAGCTTAATTTATTAAATGGCAGCCTGGGAATTTGTGCCAATTTCTAGGTTCATTTAATAGCCTCGTGTGAGAACTTCGCTTGCCTACTACAAATACGTAATTTGGAACAGATTTATCGCAGATTATTTTTGTAACGTTTTGCTTAATCTGTATCTTATACCAGGCCCGTGGGAAGGAATTTGAAAGTAGTACGGCACGAGGGGGGGTTTGGGGTTCGAAGGGGCAAAGCCCCTCGTGGGGGTCCAAGGGGGCAAAGCCCCCTTTAAGCTAGCGTTTTTTGGGAAATGAAATAAAACACTTCATGGTAAAGTTAATAGCACAATAGTAATAGTGGTACGTGTTATGCCTTATTATGTTCTCTCGAATATATTTAATTTTTTGAAGATTTTAAGATTTTTTTTAATTTTTTAATTTTTTTTTTTTTAAACTTTTTTTTTTTTTTTCCCTCCCCGGAAAAGTGGTACGGCAGCTGCCGTACCTGCCGTAGCGGTTCCGACGGGCCTGTCTTATACGGGAACTGCTTCAAGTCTCTTCGCAAAATAAGGTGCACAGTTGACCTCAGAACTCTGTTCTCTACTGTAAGTCGGCGAACAGATTGCGTTTGACTCTGACATCAATGTTGTTTGTTGATCTTCCAGTCATTTTACGACCACCGCGAATTGCTTCTTATACAGATCCTTTAGCTGTCTTTAGGTAATTGTCCACCAAGTTCCAGAATAGTAGACTTTGCCGGTGCGCCTTTAACATTAAAATGTTCTCTGAACTTTTTTGAGTAAACTTTATTGATTTGGTTTCAGTGTACAGCAGCCAAACACTTCAAATACCTTTATTTATGCTGTATGCATCCTGAAAATTAGTATTAAGCCTAGTAATGTTGTGCACTAAATGTAGTATGTTAATGTATTTTGTGAAAGCCGCGTGAATGGAGTAGGTGGAATGTGCAGCTCCAGTTTCCAGCATGTGTTTACAGCTACGCACTGCTGGCATTGTGAAAATCTAACAATGTATTGCGCGTTATGTAAACAAACATTTCCACTCGTGTAAAATAGTAAGGGCCTCCACAAAAGTTATACATTTGGTATCAAAATAATTCTACAAGTGTTCTCTATCCAAATATATTTTCAGATTTTAAGGTGCTAATTATTTTATCGGAGAAATATAAAGCTTAAATTTGAATTGGCTTCAAAACTTTTGGGATACCTTGTACAATGTGATATTTTTCCAACATGCAATATCTGAGTTGTTTTAACACTGAAGCTGTCATGGATTAAGAAACTTAAAAGTTTCTTAATCCATGACAGCTTCAGTGAATCAAAAAATGACCTGTACATGACCTTTGACCCACATTTTGTCAACACTTGAAACTGTACTATTAAAATATGTTTGTTTGTTGTGTGAACAATGGTATGTATGTTTTAGACCGCTAGAAACTCATTTCTAGTATTTTTGCTTTGATAACATACTTGAAACCAAAATGGCCACCAAATTTATGGCAAAAAATGATCAAAAGTGGTCAAAATTCCATGAAATAGCATAATATCAACCGAAATGTATGATGAAAATATAATTTTAACCATGTGATGTATGTGTTAAAGCACTAGTAATTCATATTCAGTATTTTCGCTTTGTTAACATAGTCAAAATTCCAAAATGGCCCCCAAAATAGGTCCCAAAGTGGCTGCAACAATTGTCAAATTCCATAAAATGGGATAATGTCAACCTAAATGTATGATGAAAATATAGTTTTAATGATGGGATATATGTATTAGACCACTAGTAACTCATATTCAGTATTATCGCTTTGTTAACATAGTTAAAAATACAAAATGGCTGCCAAAATGGGTCCCAAAGTGGCTGTGACAATTGTCAAATTCCATAAAATGGGATAATATCAACCTAAGCGTATGATGGAATTTGGAAATATAGTTGTAATAACGGGATATATGTATTAGACCACTAGTAACTTCAGTATTATCGCTTTGTTAACATAGTTAAAAATATAAAATAGCTGCCAAAATGGCCCCAAAAATGGGTCCCAAAGTGGCTGCAACAATTGTCATATTCCATAAAATGGGATAATATCAACCTAAATGTATGATGAAAATATAGTTTTAATGATGGGATGTAAGTATTAGACCACTAGTAACTTATATTCAGTATTTTTGCCTTGTTAACATACTTAAAAATCTAAAATGGCCTCAAAATGGGTCCCAAATTGACTGAACAAATTGTTGGAATTCCATAAAATGGGATAATATCAACCAAAATGAATCATGAAAGTATAGTTTTAATATTGGAATGTATGTATCAGACCACTAGTAACTCATATCCAGTATATTTGCAATGTTATAATATACTTTAAATCCAAGATGGCCACCAAATATCCGCTGTTAATGTAAAAAATAGTCTACATGAGTGAATGATAATCCACAAAACAGTCATCACAATAAGTAACTGACCAGTGTGCTGATAACTCTATAAGTATAACTCCTGGTTGGTTGGTTGGTTCGGTCCTGTCATGACTGACAGCTCGTGACCTTACAGATACTACGCCACAAATAACGATTTTCAGCAAAGGAGTAACAATCACGGAGAGGGTGTCCAGTAATCAATTTTATTTGGTCAATCCACCGGGAACGAGGTCTGCCTCTCTTACGCTTCCCTTCAATCATGCCTTGCATGATCATCTTCTCTAGGTTGTTACCCTTGCGACGTGAGATATGGCCGAAGTAGCTCAGCATTTGGGTGTTGATAGCATGAAGAAGTCGTTTAGACACCCCTATTTCTTCAATAATACTGGCATTGGTCCTTCTCATTGTCCATACGATACGAAGCATACGCCTCCAACACCACATCTCGAAAGCAGCTATTCTGTTTTTGTCAGCTTTGGTTAGGGTCCACGTCTCACATGCATACATGGCAATTGGAAATACAAGGGCTTGGACTAGCCTGGTTTTTGTTGCTCTGGTTATTCCTCTGTCAGCCCAGATCTTGCTTAGGTTGATCATTGCTGATCTGGCCATTGCTAAACGGTGTCTAATCTCTTGGCTGCAACCACCCTCTTTGGTGATCAGGGATCCAAGGAAGTTGAATTTCGAGACCGATTCCACCTCATTACCATCAATTATGAGAGGCTCTCCAACACCATCTGTGCCTATGGACATGATCTTGGTCTTGCTGACATTTAGACGTAGGCCAAGCTGCTCACTCTCCACCTTGACTTTCTTCAGGAGTTCCGCCATCTCTTCCATATTTGTTGCAAACAGGGTGGTGTCATCGGCATAACGTAGATTGTGTATTTGGTATCCACCTACTGACAGCCCCTGGCCAATCATCCAATGCACGTCTCACTATAGACTCTGCATAAAGGTTGAAGAGTGCTGGTGAAAGTATGCACCCTTGACGGACTCCCTGACCTAGAGCAAACCAATCACTATTTCCTTTCTCAGTGCGCACACAGGCAGCTTGACCATCATACAGATTGCGAATTAGGTGGACGAGGTGGTAAGGGATTCCCATTTCTTGCAGTGCTGTCCACAATGCGGAATATCTCACACAATCAAAGGCCTTAGCGTAGTCTATGAAGCACATGAAGAGCTCCCTCTGGAATTCAAAACATTTTTCCATTATGTGACGTACATTGGCTATCTGATCTCTTGTGCCGCGGCCTTTCCGGAAACCGGCTTGCTCAGCAGGAAGTTCACGTTCAAGATGAGGTCTGAGACGTTCGTTGATGATGTGCAGCAGGATTTTGCTTGCATGTGGTATCAGAGCGATAGTACGATGGTTTTTACACTCGCTAGCATCCCCTTTCTTTGGAAGTGTAAGGAAAACTGATCTCTTCCAATCCTCTGGCCATACTCTTGACTTCCACACAGTATTGCACAGCTTTTGCATAATAACTGCTACAGAATCATCAGCTTGCTTCAGGAGCTCACTTGGAATATCATCTAGACCAGGTGCCTTTTGACTTTTTAACTTCTTGATGGCTTCCTGGACCTCAGACAGAAGAATATCAGGCTCATCTTCATCTAGTGTAGGCGGGGGTGACTCCTGTGAGCCATTTGTCTCTTCTTGGGACGCATACAGATTTTCACAGTAGTTTTTCCAACGATCCTTGATTTCGTCACTCTCAGTCAAGACTTTTCCTTGCTCATCCTTGATGATAGCCAATCTAAAGGGTTCAACAAAAGAAAGTATACCACTTTGTTTATGTCATTTTGAGCAACTTTCAATTTGTTTTTGTCCAAACAGGCTAAATAGGCATTTAGATGAATCCTTTAGGCATTATTTGATACCAAATTTGCCCCCTAACAATAAAGATAAACCATGATTAGCACCATTTAAAGGAAAATATCCCATTTTCAAAAGTCGCATTTCCAATACACAGCACGAGAAGAATAGGCCAATTGTTAACACACACATAATGCCGTATTTATCCCGTACTGATCACCGCGCATATCCCTCAATGCGCGGGCTAATTCAAATGTAAACTGATGCATGGGTGAAGGATTTGAATGTAAAGGAATGTTATGGATGGGGAGAACATGGACAGATTAACCAAATCTTCTCGTGCTGTGTATTGGAAATGCGACTTTTGAAAATGGGATATTTTCCTTTAAATTGTGCTAATCATGGTTTATCTTTGTTGTTATGGGGCAAATTTGGTATCAAATTATGCCTAAAAGATTCATCTAAATGCCTATCTAGCCTGTTTGGTCAAGAACAAATTGAAAATTACTCAAAATGACGTAAACAAAGTGGTATACTTTCTTTTGTTGAACCCTTTATTTGTGGTTTTTGAGGTGATGTTTTTTATACATCTAAAGAGCTCTCTGCTGTTTTTGTGAAAACTGTGATCCTCAAGTTCTTGGCATTGCTGTCGGATATGCTTATTTTTATCTCTCCTAGAATTCAATTGAACCTCACTTGAAAGTCTTCTGTATAGGTTACTGCCTTGCAGACCAGCTTCCTTCAATTGGCGTCTTTCATCTGCTAAGTTGATGGTTTCATGTGACAGCCATGATGTGGTCTTTCTCTTATGTTTCTTAGGAACATGTTTTTTGGCTGCGCTGAGAATAGAGTTTTTGATGTCCAGCCAGAGTTCATCAGGAGTTGTTTCCTCATCTCTAACCATCAGTTCTTGAAACAGATTTCTGGTCTCCACTCTGTATTTGTCATCAAGATGCTGCAAATCAAATCTGCAGGGTTTGGGAGCACCTTTGGTCATCTTCAACTTGATTCGAAAATCAGCAACTCCTACATAAACATATTAAATTATAAATATGTTGTGAAATTTCTCTTCTTGAATTTGAGATATTACACGCTAAGAATGGCTGATTATTAAAGAAGATACAATCCCAAATGTACTGTCAAGTCTGATTTTCATTTTCAACACGGGGACTCAGACCGGCAATTATTGATTACTGGTAGTGGTAGTGCCAATTCACCCATCGATGGCCTGGTTGTTGGATAGTCGGCCGGTGGCATTGTTACGGTTGATCGATACGGCACACACACTTTCTTTACCTGTCACACTCTTCCCGTGTTGAAAAGAAAATGTTAAAATGAAAATCAGACCTGCCCTAACGTTTGGGATCGTAACTTCCTCATTAGTCAACCACTCTTAGCGTGTAATATCTCAAATTCAAGAAGAGAAATTTCTCAACAACTTTATAATTAAGTTGCACGATTGACTTCAAACTTGGAGAAAAGAAACATGAACACCGGGTGAACATGTCTAAAATAAATTAGAGGTCTTCCAAGGTCATCTGAGGTCAAAGGTCATCCAGAGGTCAAATAGTAAAAGTTGCCCGATTGACGTCAAACTTGGAGACAAGAAACATGAACACCGGGTGAACATGTCTAAAATCAATTAGAGGTCATCTGAGGTCAAAGGTCATCCAGAGGTCAAATCGTAAAAGTTTCCCGATTTACGTCAAACTTGGAGGCAAGAAACATGAACACTGATGGGGGAACATGTCTAAAATAAATTAGAGGTCATCCGAGGTCAACGGTCATTAGAGGTCAACCAAGGTCAAAGGTCAACAAGGGGTTAAATTGTGCAATGAACACTGTGGGAACATGTAAAAAAGAAAAATTAGAGGTCATCTGAGGTCAAAGGTCATCCAGAGGTCAAATCGTTAAAGTTGCCCGATTAACCTCAAACTTGGAGAAAAGAAACATGAACACCGGGGGGGAACATGACCCATATATGACCTTTGACCTCATTTAGTTGATCTCCCAGCCAGGGGGATTCGCAAGTCGTGACTTGCAGTATTTTTGTTTTTTCCGTTTGATAGGACCAGTACGCTGAGAAACCAAACCAATCTCATGAAAATCAAAACAGTGAATGACAAACAAACATCATGAAGCACGTAACCACGCCAGGTGCAACCCGCGCCATGCATCAACAACAAACCAAGCTCGACGTGCAAATGCCGCGTACAAAGGATACCGACCGGAAAGTAGCACGCCATTACCACACATAACCTAGATATGACCGGTCATCGACAGCTATAATAGAGCAACTAACGCGTAAACAACCTGTAATAGATCGATGACCTTTTGCGCCTACAGAAAGTCATATGGCCTCACACAATTAACATTTACACGTGAATGGTGGAAATGCATTTGCAACCAAACTACCCATATAAACGGACGACCTATTTGGGACTGCTGTCCCTATTTTTGCCATTTGACAGGGCTATTGGCAAGCTTACCTGTTACAATACATTAATAATACTAACTTTTATATATCCCTATCAAGGACATCAAAATCATCAATTAACATAAACGCCTCAAATATTTATGAAATGTATCGTAAACCAGATGATACTTACAACATACATGCTCTTCGATGTGTATTCATTACCTCATGAATATGTATGTTAGATGTGGCCCAATGAAATGTCTCACAATCGCAAATACTGTACGCGGACGCAGGTATTTGAAACACAACAGATGACCGCGGCGCGAACCTTATTTGTCACAAGCGTACATCAATCAAAGCGCAGCAAACATCGCGCACATCGCTGGCCCTGAACCTGTTTATTTTGTAACTGGGCAGTTCCGTAGTTACGGACGTACATTTCAGACACTTTGAGGGCTTGCAAAATCTAAACTATACCCAGTTGCTTGATTAATAACACCTGGGTTTCAAGTATCTCTAGTAGGAGTATAAAACCTGAAAATTCCTTTGCTGTACCATTTTCGGTTAATGAGATATGGTGTGAAAACCCTCCGTCGCGGACGTACGCAGAGAAAGTGATTTTTTCAGTACACCTGTATTCCTATCAAAAGTTCTCTGAAGTGTTCAGGTCTGTAATGAAAACTAATATTGTTTTGTTTGTAAGAGGGACAAACCTAAAGAAAACAAACAGAGAAAATTATCAGAACCTTTATCTTTAAGTTAAAATTGACTGATGTTTATCCGTCGCGGACGTACATATTAGTGTTGCGGACATACGTCCGCGACACTAACAAAAGACCATGTATTAAACATGTAAACAGATACAGAACAAAATAAGTTTTAAACATTAAGTATGAATCATCAGCTTTAGAAAAATACTTACTTCATTGGTTTCCAACATTACCAAAGTATTGAACAGAGTGGTTAAAAGTAGCAGCTTTTGGGAAGTGTACGTCCGCAACAGAAGGTACCAAATTTAATCCAAAAAGCATAATTCGTAAATATTTTGGTCATTTTAAGTAACTTTTTTATATGATACATAACACATGTTCATTGTTGTATTAATTGTATCAATTTGTAATACTTGCCTTAGTTCATTCATGGAAATAATTGCACTTCCATGGTGCGATTTCTACTAAAAAATGCCCTGTACGTCCGCGACAACCTCAAAATCAGCCAAACCGAGAATGTTAGATCAAATTCCAAATTATATCATGAAACTATAACCCATAACCTTTGATATGATACATAAATTAGGTTATATCGACGATTTTCAATTTTTTCAATTTCTTCAATTTGGGTTACCTAATTACGGAACTGCCCAACTACAATTTTTACTTTTACTGAGCAGATTTTGAATGGCGATGAAATATAAAATTATGAAATCTTACAGTGACAGAAACAGCATAGACCTACATTTGCTGTACCTTGTATTGTATTTATCATATTTATATGGTGGTGTTACAGTGCCAAAATGGCTAAATGTTTACTGAAGATTTCCCATGTTCCGATTTTGTCCGAAAACATAATTTAAAAAGCTTATTCAAAAGAGCATTCCCCGGAGAATTCCTAGGCTAAATTCAAGTTCTCATGGTATCGTACGCTTCTTGGTGCTGATTCTACGCTGATTTTTTGCCCCTGCGTTTATTAAAACTTGCAGATATAAAATAAACTTAGGCCTATTCACATATTCTGACGAAAGGCGGTCAGTTTAAGCTGTCAATTCAGAATTGTATTAGTAAAAGCTTATTTATATAATCAATTCAATCAGTCCATGACTAGGCCTACCATCGTCCATAACTTAATCTGGAGTGCAGACGATTTGCCCGGCTGAGTCCTTACTATAACTATGACTAGGCCTACGGTACAAAAAATAGCGACGTAGGCCCTAACTAGCAGAAAAAAGTAGAAGAAAAAGTCCGAAAATATTAAATGCTAACAAGATTACAAGAAGCAAGTCAATGATGACACGCCATGATTTGCACGGATCAGGGATAAGTTTTGATGCATGCACTGCACTGACAGTGACAAGAATTAACGGACTACGTTTTATGCAATCCCTATCATTACCGAATCAGGTCGAGACCAGTTTACGATCAGAGTTTACGATTCGGAAAGTTAGATTTAATTTAAGCCTAAACCTATCATCACGTTTTAGAAATCGAATGCCTTTTATTCTCTGCTTTAGTTTAGAAATATGTTTCGCTAGGCCTAGCCTAGCCTGGTCAAGCATTTTAACTTACCTGGTGAAAAGGCTTTGTCAACCAAAACTGACCGTCGGAGAATATAATATTCCAATTTATATTCTCTTATATTTTTCCATCCCTGGTTTTTGTTACCGACAGGTTATAACCCGGGAGCACCGCAACACTTTTTGTTATACTTCATGCTATTTTTGGTTGCACCATGTAACTTGGTAGCCCATAATAAGTTGTTTGACCAATTTCGGGGATACCCCCCAAAAGTTTCACACAGACCCCCCCTCCGGGGGGTCAAACTTTTACTTTGTCGAAAGTATGTCAATATGGGGTTCAAATGAAAGATAATCAAACAAGGAATACATATCTAGACACTTTATTTATGTATGATCAACCATTTTCAAGTTATTTGCAAAAAACATTACATAAAATGCAGTATTTTGCATATTCGGCAATACAATTTGACTTAAAAGAAGACAACCACATTTTACAATGTTACAAAGCCATTAAATCTTGCAAAATCCTTGAACATATGTTGCCCATGACATATCTATCTTGGAATGACAGAAAAAATTCACTTAAGATCTTCCTATCATGAGTCTTAACCCCTCAAATACCCCCCAAAATTGTCCAATAATCGCTCTCTTGATATCAGGAGCATGGATATTTAGATATTTCTGACATGTTTTGACTTTTAACATTATTTTTTTCAATCAATTAGTCCACATAACTATTTTCCAATATGTTGGTCTTGTTTAACCAATATCTACATGTATAAAAGTTATTTTTGTAGAAATTCTTTTCCCTTGACAAACAAGAGATACTGTGCCTTATATATGGAATAATATGCATAATCTAATTGGGAAGTCCCATTATTTGAATGAAATTCACCATTCTGTTTGTAACCTTTTTATTATAACAAGAAAATAGCATAACATTCACAAACAAAATAGATTTGCGTATCTTTAAGTCTGAAGGTTTGTTTATATCATGTTAAAATTATCCTACCAATTGGAAAGAGCATGGAACATAGATGTTCCATGTATTATGTCATCATTCAAAGTTGTTCACACAACGTGATTAAAACATTTCCAGGAGAGGTCTAATTCAAAGCTTACAAATGTGTAAATCGACTTAGACAAAGGATAATGATCTTTCACATTATAACAGCCATTTCCATTACTGACTGCACTTGAGGAAAGTCATTCTAGAAAGCAATTTCAATATACCAAAATTAACTGCATGTGTTGGCAGGTTTCTTATATAATATGAGTGATCCTTGCTGCTATGTTTATTATTAACCCGGGAGCACCGGGACACTTTTTGTTATACTTCATGCTATTTTTGGTTGCACCATGCAACTTGGTAGCCCATAATAAGTAGTTTTACCAGTTTCACACAGACCCCCAATCGGAACCTCGACGAAAGTATGTCAATATGGGATTCAAATGAATGAAAGGAAATCAAACAAGGAACTCATATTTAACAACCTTTTTCATGTACATGTAAGATAAATCGTTTTTAATTTATTTGTTAAAAACAGTCTGTATCTTTTGCAATATTCGCATACACATTTTGAGGTAAAAGAATCCCCATGTTAAATGAATATTTGAAGGTTTATATACATCACATAATTTGAATAAACTTTTATAATTAAATAAATTTCATTTTTGTGGGGGTCAAGGGGTGAAGCCCCGGAAGCTGTTGGATTTTTATCGTTTGAATCCGGCAGGCGAAATAATGAACGGTCCCTTAGGACTGCTCTTGAGAGTGGCACCCTCCAGGAGAAAAAATGGAACATTTTATGTACTAATGGCAATGGCATTCAGGATAATTATATACAAAGGTCATTTCAATTGAACAATTGGCAGATTAATGTCAACTATTGGCATCCAAATTCGTATAATTCTTGATATTTGTGAAAAAAAGGAAAATAAAAATAAAAATAAAAAACAAATAAATTGAAATTGAACTGTCTTGAGCTTAACAGTTAGTAAATATAACCCATCTAGGAGGAGTGACACCCCCTGAGGAAGCACATTTGGCACATTTTATGTTCTTATGTCATTCAGAATAGCATATGACTATCATTTATGTGTGAATATATGTCTGAAATCATGTATGAAAATACCAATGTATGAAAACACGTTATTGAATAGACCCCGCTTGAAAGTGGTACCCCCGGGAAGTACATTTGGCAGATAATATTTATACTATTAGCCTTCAAAGTTGTATTTAATGTAGAAGTGACGTTCGATATGTGTTAACACATGTAACGAAAACATTTAAAACTTTAAAATGTACCCTTTTTTGGGGGGGGGGGGGGGGGGCACTGAAACCCAGTAAATATAACCCCTCTCAGGAGGAGTGGCACCCCTGAGGAATCATATTTGGCACATTTTATGTTCTATGGCATTCGGTGGGAAATACTGACTCTCATATGTGTGAATACAAATCATGTATGAAAACACCAATGTATGAAAACACCAATCATTTAACCCGTTATTGAATAGACCCCGCTTTGTAGTGGTACCCCCGGGGAAGTACATTTGGCAGATCATATCAGCTATTGGCATTCAATTTATTAAATGAGAAAATGACTCTTAATATGTGTAAAAACATGTAATGAAAACACAATTAAAACATAAATTGATATTGGACAGTCTTAATTAACCATGACTAAATGGGACCCCTTGTCATGAGGAGTGGCACCCCCGATGAAGCAAATTTGGCATATTTTATAAACTATTGGTATTCAAAATAATATTAAGCATACAAAATCACTTTTGCAATGCCCATTTATAACAGCATTTTACTTATGGACTCTGATCTGAGATGGACTATTTATTATATCCATACAACATGCTTGAATATGGCAAGCCATTCATGTATCTAGTCAATGCACATTTTTTTACATGTGATAAACCATCTCTATTGGTCGAAAAACATTGATTCAACTTTTTTATTTCTCAATAAGCCATGTTTATTTGTCATACATATTTATCAAAGAGAACACATGGTTTATAGGTGATAAACACTGATAATTGAGTTACTACACTAATGGCATTCCATACATTTAATATATTTTGTGACAGGTCAAGTGAGGGCGCCCTACAATTAATTATTTCAATTGATTTATTACATCATATAGGCTATAAAACATGCTGGTTTAAACATGTGAAAAAATAATACTGATATACAGCTATCATTTAATACCAAATGTATCATGATACACCTTTCAACAAAGAAATGCACCCCAGGTTTAAAACAAGTTCAGCTCTCCCTATACTTCCCTGTACAAAACCAAACTTTGACCCCCCTGTAAAATGAGCTGTGTGAATATTTTGATAGGTATCCAGCAGAGGGGTGATACTAGGGGTTATAAAGTCTTCAAAAATCATTAGCAACCTAAAATAGCAAAAATTATGTTTTGAAATCTTAAAAGTGTTGCGGTGCTCCCGGGTTATTACAGAAAGTAGTTTGACATCTGGCTTCTCTCAACTTCCGAGTTCATGAATGCATGTGTGCCATTTTGAATGGGCTAAATAGTATTGAAGTTTTATATACAACCATAATCATCCATACTTTGATACTAGCTAAGCTGCATTTAGCTTGAAAAAGCCTAGGCCGTGGTCGAAGTAGTTACACTTATACAGCATCTTTTTTTATCTATGATGAAGAATAAATACGATTACAGAAGCTTTAATTTTAAACATGCATTTAGAAAACATGCATTTTCTCAACATGCATTTAGAAAATCAAGATCATGTGAAACACAACTCATCACCACTCTACATGACCTAACTTCAAACCACGACAACGACCAGACCACAGACATTGCCATACTCGACTTCAGCAAGGCATTCGATGTTGTACCACACCAACGCCTCCTTCAAAAGCTCAGTTATTACGGGATACGAAACCAACAGCTCGGATGGATAAAAGCTTTCCTTACCAACCGAACCCAGAGGGTCGTCGTAAAAGGGAAAGCCTCACCCTGGGCTCCTGTCCTAAGCGGCGTCCCGCAAGGCACTGTACTAGGCCCCCATCTCTTCATACTCTTCATAAACGACATCACCGATTCAGTAACCTCGACCACCAGGCTATTCGCTGACGATTGCATCATGTATAGAGCCATCAACTCCACCGATGATGAAGCATCTCTTCAGAATGACCTCACTAAACTGGTCGATTGGTCGCACAAGTGGGGCATGAGTTTTAATGCATCCAAATGCAAAGTGATGAGGATCTCTAGAAGACGTCACCCCGGGAATACTGACTACAAGATGCTAGGTGAAACACTGGAGGAAGTCAAGGAAGACAAATACCTTGGGGTGATGATACAAAACAACCTGAAGTGGGATAAGCAGTCACGCCATGCAGCCAGCAAAGCTACTAGAATGCTAAACTTCATCCAACGAAACTTCACCAATGCTCAAGGCTTACCAAGGAGAACCTGTATCGCACCTTCGTCCAACCACATCTCGAATATGACTCTGCTGCTTGGAATCCTGGCACCAAGAAAAACCAGAATTCCCTCCAAAAAGTCCAACGTAGAGCAGCAAGGTTTGTCAAGGGAGACTTCAATTACAAGTCGAGTGTTACAGAGATGTTGAAACACCTTGGATGGAACTCCATCGAGAGCCGTAGACAGACACAACGCATCACTACAGGGTGAGTCGAAAAGACTGCAATAGTGGAAAGAAGCCATTTTGTTTTCAAAACCAAAATGAATTTTAAAACTTTTTAAACGTTGCAAGAATGATGTATTTAATCCTAACTTTGTGTGAAAAGATGAAGTCGATCGCATTTTTCGTTTTCCTTTGGTGAACCTTTTGACCAGTGCACCCATTTCACACGTTTGTCCACGAGATACCCAAAATATGCATCAGATCGCAAAATATGTCTCATTCAAATTTGGAAACTTGAGTTCATTTGTGATGTTATTGGAATTTGATGCATCCTTTCTTGTTTACATGTAAGTGAAATAATCAATTATAATCATACCCATGCTATGAAAGCGTATAATGTTCTAAATTTTAATAAAAAACTGAAATTTTCCATTTTTTTGTTGGTGGGATATTCAAATATGAAAATGCAATGTGTGCCATTTCCAATGAAAATCACTGTGCTCGTGGACAAACAGGTAAATGTGGTTGTGCAGCAAAGAGGGTCACCAAAAACAAACGAAAAATGCGATCGACTTCATTTTTTCACACAAAGTTAGGATTAAATACATCATTCTTGCAACGTTTAAAAAAATTTAAAATTCATTTTGGTTTTGAAAACAAAATGGCTTCTTTCCACTATTGCAGTCTTTTTGACTCACCCTGTACATTACACAAAATCCTTAAGGACCTCATTGACATCGACCAAGACCACTACATCAACCTGAAACCAGACCGGCCCAGACGCGGCCACGACAAGCAATACTCTGCCTTCCAGTGCACATCAACACCGCTTATGGACTCATTCTTCCCAGAGAGCGTCCGCCTGTGGAACGCCCTACCACAGCAAACCGTCAACATAATATCTAGTGCGACATTCAAAGGCACCATCCAAAACCCTGATTAACACCTCCCTCCCCGTCCCAACAACTAACCGCCCACTCTCGCAAAACTTCCAGTCATAATCCCTAGCGGATGGTTTTGGAAGTCAACTCTACAAGGTTCAAGGTACATGTTAAAAATTCATCCACAACAACAGTGCGGTCATTTTTCGTCCTTGACCTTGCTGAATAACCGTAGAGGCAGGCAGCACTTACTTGGGCCCCTGAATCTGTTTATGACGGCTTCTCCCTTGACAACAGTCGTTGATTGGCTTATTTCGTAAGTGACACATCTCATTCATATTCATATAATCTTATTTGGGGGTTGGGATGGGGATTCCCCGGGAATCGAATGGTTTGAATCATTATCGCCACAGGGAAGAGCATCTATTGTTTACTAATGTTAAATATAATCCCTCTCAGAATGTCCTTAAAATGAGTTCTAAAATGAGAATTTGTATCCAATTATATAAAAATATTTGATAATGAATGAGGTTAAATACTTTGTACCGGCTGATTTTCGGTTATTGTTGAAAATCAAAACAAATGGTTTCAGGCCCGCGGAATTTCCCTCGGGGCTTCGCCCCTCGGGAAAATTCCTTGGGCCTAAAACCATTTGTTTTGATTTTCAACAATGACCTCAACACAGCCAGTACGCAGTATTTAACCTCTAATTATGAATTGAGAAGTCGATGTACACACAGCTCATAGTCAGACACACAGCACGTCATCATTTTCATGGAAAGCCATTGCGTCAATATTTCTAATGACACAATAAACACACCAACTTTAAACTCTAATTCCAAGCCTCATTTTTTGTCCATTTATTTTGTGGTTTTTGAATACTTCCTTAGTATTTTAAAACAAAAATCAGCTAATAAGTTCCAATGTCCGGGTCATTATACAAATTCACAGTGTAATAGTGTGCATGATTTCAAGTTGTTTCTTGCTAAACCTGCATGGTTAAAGAACTTGTCACAATTTTGACATGTGTGTAGTTTGTCACCTTGTGTGCATCATTTCATGTCGGTTCCTGACACCAGCCTAGCTGAAGAACTAATCCCAATAATGACATTCGTGTGGTTTGTCTCCTGTGTGTATCATTTCATGTTGTTTCTTGCTACTACTGGCTGAAGCACTTGTCACAATATTGGCATTTGTGTGGTTTGTCTCCTGTATGCGTCATTTCATGTCGTTTCTTGTTACCAGCCTGGCTGAAGCACTTGTCACAATATTGGCATTTGTGTGATTTGTCTCCTTTGTGCCTCATTTCATGTTGTTTCTTGTTATCAGCCCGGCTGAAGCACTTGTCACAATATTGGCATTTGTGTGGTTTGTCTCCTGTATGCGTCATTTCATGTTGTTTTTTGTTTCTAGCCTGGATGAAGAACTTGTCACAATATTGGCATTTGTGTGGTTTGTCTCCTGTATGCGTCATTTCATGTTGTTTCTTGCTACTAGCCAGGCTGAAGCACTTGTCACAATATTGGCATTTGTGTGGTTTGTCTCCTGCGTGCATCATTTCATGTTGTTTCTTGCTACTAACCAGGCTGAAGCACTTGTCACAATATTGGCATTTGTGTGGTTTGTCTCCTGTGTGCATCATTTCATGTTTGTTTTTGTCACCAGCCTGGCTGAAGAACTTGTCACAATATTGACATTGGTGTGGTTTGTCACCTGTGTGTGTCTTTTCGTGACTTTTCTTGTTTGCAACCTGTCTGAAGAACTTGTCACAATATTGACATTTGTGTGGTTTGTCTCCTGTATGCGTCATTTCATGACGTTTCTTGCTACTAGCCATGCTGAAGAACTTGTCACAATATTGACATTTGTGTGGTTTGTCTCCTGTATGCGTCATTTCATGACATTTCTTGCTACTAGCCAGGCTGAAGCACTTGTCACAATATTGGCATTTGTGTGGTTTGTCTCCTGTGTGCATCATTTCATGTTGTTTTTTGGTGTCAGCCCGGCTGAAGAACTTGTCACAATATTGGCATTTGTGTGGTTTGTCTCCTGTGTGTGTCATTTCATGTTGTTTCTTGTTACCAGCATCACTGAAGCACTTGTTACAATATTGACATTTGTGTGGTTTGTCTCCTAGCTATGTGTCATTTCATGTAGTTTCTTGGAACCAGTCTGGCTGAAGCACTTGTTACAATATTGACATTTGTGTGGTTTGTCTCCTCTGTGCGTCATTTCATGTCGTTTCTTGGAGCCAGCCCAGCTGAAATACTTTTCACAATATTGACATTTGTGTGGTTTGTCTCCTGTATGTGTCATTTCATGTCGTTTCTTGGAGCCAGCCCAGCTGAAATACTTTTCACAATATTGACATTTGTGTGGTTTGTCTCCTGTGTGCATCATTTCATGTTGTTTTTTGGTGTCAGCCCGGCTGAAGAACTTGTCACAATATTGGCATTTGTGTGGTTTGTCTCCTGTGTGTGTCATTTCATGTTGTTTCTTGTTACCAGCATCACTGAAGCACTTGTTACAATATTGACATTTGTGTGGTTTGTCTCCTAGCTATGTGTCATTTCATGTAGTTTCTTGGAACCAGTCTGGCTGAAGCACTTGTTACAATATTGACATTTGTGTGGTTTGTCTCCTCTGTGCGTCATTTCATGTCGTTTCTTGGAGCCAGCCCAGCTGAAATACTTTTCACAATATTGACATTTGTGTGGTTTGTCTCCTGTATGTGTCATTTCATGTCGTTTCTTGGAGCCAGCCCAGCTGAAATACTTTTCACAATATTGACATTTGTGTGGTTTGTCTCCTGTATGTGTCATTTCATGTCGTTTCTTGGAGCCAGCCCAGCTGAAATACTTTTCACAATATTGACATTTGTGTGGTTTGTCTCCTGTTTGCATTATTTCATGTTTGGTACCAGTCTGGCTGAAGCACTTGTCACAATATTGACATTGGTGTGGTTTGTCACCTGTGTGTGTCTTTTCGTGACTTTTCTTGTTTGCAACCTGTCTGAAGAACTTGTCACAATATTGACATTTGTGTGGTTTTTCTCCTGCGTGTGTCATTTCATGTTGTTTCTTGCTAATAGCCAGGCTGAAGAACTTGTCACAATATTGACATTTGTGTGGTTTGTCTCCTGCGTGTGTCATTTCATGTTGTTTCTTGCTAATAGCCTGGCTGACACACTTGTCACAATATCGACATTTGTGTGGGTTGTCTCCTGTGTGCATCATTTCATGTCGTTTCTTGTTACCAGCCAACCTGAAACACTTGTTACGATATTGACATTTGTATGGTTTGTTTCTTGTATGCATCATTTGCTGTTGTTTTTTATCACCTCTCTGGTTGAAGCACTGATTGATCAAAGTTGTTTGAAGTGTTGGTGATTGCGTCTTCGCCTCACACTGCCTGTTGTGTCTTGTTCTCTTCAACGCAACACATTCTGCCTTTGGTGGTAGCCTTGGGTTCGTATACCAGTAGGGTGTGATGCATAGCTCATGGTGACGTAGGTGTGATAGATAGCGAAGTACATTCCCAATAAATCTCTGTTTGCAGTATTTGCACAACATTGGTTGAATTTGTCTGATCGCCATACCTGCAAATGAACAGCATGTACAAGCTTTAGTGAACAAGGATAGTAGGATACAAGATACATTCAGGGAGGACCGCTCATGTAAATAAGTTATAATGCAAACATACAGTGAACATTCTCTCAAGATATGTTCAGACAGTAGTTTATCAGTGGCGCATGTCCACATGGTTGTTTAATTTATCAGTGGGGTATTGTCATGATATAAATTGTCCACTTACAAGCGCCAGAAAATCAGTCTGATGCACCTATTGTTTTACGGTTACTAGGCATACTTAGCCTCTATTCATATCATGATATATGTAAGCATAGACTGATATGGTAAAACGAGGCATGTTTTGACTGACTGCTTGTAAACCGGTTGGATGAATTTTTATTGTGTGGCAAATCTCATCCAAACTAATTCTTTCAATTACTTTACCAATGAATTTCAGAAATTGCCATGCTTTGGTCTTAAGTTTTACCCCTGTTTAGGTCAATGACCCCTAGCGACCCCATTTGACATGTTAATTTTAATTGCTGTACACCCTATATGTGCATGGACAAAAGGAATCCATTGACCAATTCTGACGGTTATCAGTCATTTCCTTTGAGACAAGAAATATTTTGAGTGAGAGGAGTGAAAATTGACATTTTAACCCCTAAGTGACCCCAAATATTTTTTATTTTAACCCCATAGTGACCCTTTCCAGACCTTTGAACCAAAGGTGGGGATTTACCTTTTTTCTTGTCTTATCAAAAGACATGATGCAACAAGTCCGATCAAATTTGGAGCATGCCTTAAATATTTCCCCAGTATAGGTCAATGACCCCTAGTGACCCAGCATGACACATCAATTTCAATCGCTGAGGTCGCTGTAAGGAATCTTCTGACCAATTTTGACATTATAAATTATTATTTATGCGTGCAGTCAAGAAATATGTTGACCATATTTGATGATCCTAGGTCATTTACTAAATTGCCAGGGCATTTTAAGTGAAAATCATGTGTTGGCCCCTAATGACCCAAGTCTGGTGATTTTAGCATGTAAACTGTAGGAGAAGAAGCATTTTGAGATGGGGCTGCAAGAAGGAGATACAATTAAGGTAGCTATATCGGCTACGGCGTCATGCTCAGATTTGCTTCAAAATTATACAGGATGTGTATATTGACAAAATAAACTTGCATGCCAATTTTGAATTTTTTCCATCAAGCCGTTTTTAAACGGCGTAATTTTTTGTCTTCAAAAAACCCCATAGACTTACTGTGTGTTAGGTTTTTGGCACGTTGCCAAATTCCCCAAAATTGCTCCTTTTCTCAAAACACACTCTATTTATAAATGATTTTTTAAACCCTTTGTATCCTTAGGATGAACTTGTATTTTATATTAGGTTTTTGCCAAAATACCAATGCACAATATTTAATGTAATTATTTCCACATTAACAATCATAACATGGATTGAATGAAGTGGGAATGTTAGTACTTAACAAAAAAATGGTATTTTTTCTAGAAACACTAAATAGTCAAACTTTGTGAATATTTTTAAAGAGAAGTATAGCTCCTATTTCAACAAACAAGGTGTCATATGAAAGGTAATTCAATTTAGAAGATTCTCTCGCCAGCTTTTTCCATTAAAGTGTTTCTAGTATTTTTTATGTTAATTTGAACTTTTGCCTTTAAAAAATCCCTAAAAAAATGATTTTCTCAAAAAGTAAACACTTTATTCACAAAAACTGGCGAGAGAATTTAGGTAATATGGTTATTAACCATCCCCCAAAGTGACAGACCCATAGCAGTTTCCTACTTGGGTGAAAATATTCAAATGTCCAAAAATTTAGGAAATTTTCAAAAAATAAAGAAAGAAATATCCAAATTACTCCGAAAGTTCTCAAATAGGTAGAGCAAAGACTTGTCTTTAATGTGGTCTCAAAATAAAAAGCATAGATATAATTCATTTGGCACAATAGTTGTTTTTCTGCAGTGGTGTAATAGCCGATATAGCTACCTTAAGACCTTGATTTTTGAAGAAAAAATCAAGGTAAATATGAGGTTACAGGGATGTGCTGTTAAATAAGGTCCCATTTTTCACCCTCTGGTAAATGGATGACGGACCCCTTTTCATAGCCATTTTTTGTAAATTTATGGGTCTAAAATCTTTAATTTTGCTGTTTTTCACCGAAATATTAGCAAACTCTTGTCAAATATCTAGGAAAATTATGGGTTAAAAAAAAGAGATGGACACTTTTTCCACATGTACAAATAAACCAAAACACAGATTTGTGGGAATATTATGGGTCTCTGGTAAACATATGGGTCCATTTCCCGTGAAAATTGGTTTAATGTTTGGGCCAATTTTCATTTTGCTGGCGGCACATCCCCATTTCCCTACCAAAATAAGTCTATCTTTTCAGGCATCACTGAATCAGCCAGCCATGACAATGTTATGTATTATTCCCGGTGGTTTCAGTCAACATTGACTTTGGGTACGCATGATCATTCCAAAACTCGTGGAAAACGGGGTTTTCTGTACCATGTCAGCGATTTTCCCAAATTAGGGGTGTTTTTTGAAGCTATGTCCGCAATTTTCCTAAATTAGGCGTGTTTTTTGAAGCTTTGTCAGCGATTTAAAAAAAATAAGGGGTTATTTTGAAACCTATGTCCGCGATTTTCAAAAAATTAGGGGTGTTTTTGGAGAAGTAATGTCCGGGAAGAAGAAAAGAAAATAGAATGTCCTCTATGGACCATATAGAAAGTATCCTTGAAATGGTGATGGATTTTTTATTACTTTTTTGTTGGCAAAATAGCTCCTGGTCCTATACTTAAGCCTACTGTGCACAAATTTGGAAAACACCAGGAGCCAAAACTTGACAACCATTGGGTAAAAAAACTCCTGGGTGCCTGCTTATTTGGAGGCTTGGTCTTTCTTCCCAGGCAATCACATGGCAGATGAGAAATGCAGTTTGGGAGAGCAGCCCCCTGCCGAAATAGACTATAAGGCACACATGTGGGGGGGGGGGGGTATTCAGATTATTTTTTGGTAGTGATATGCATCCAGCAAAATGAAAATGGACCAACACATTTACCAATATTAAGGGGAAAATGGACCCATATGTTTACCAGAAACCCATACTTTCCTACATGTAATACATTTGACAGATTTTGTTAAGATTTCGGGGGGAAAACAGCAAAATTAAAGTTTTAAGACCAAAAATGGCTATGAAAAGGGGTCATCCATTTACAAGAGGGTGGCAAAGAGACCCCCACCTCCGGGCTGGCGACACCAGTTTTCCCTCCTAAATTACACCCATTTCTTTCCCCTGAGAGTGTTATCCCCTATCCCACAGTAAAAAGAAAAGGTTGAACGGATTGCAAGTGTACTATGTCTTCTAAAACTGTTCAGAAAACTTACTACATTGTGTAAGGCATATTGTGTTCTAATCCTGTATACAGGGTGTATCAAAAAAAACGCAACACTTTTTGTCGCGAGCTCTCTGATTACGGCAAATTACAAATCACTCTGACATTTATATATTCTGTTAGGTCTACTTATTGGCTATCACATAGTCAAATTACAACGATATCGATTATTGATTCGCTGAGATATCAACGATACACGTAGACAAGTGCAAAACACGTTTTACATCGTTTATCCTGTATGCCTGATTTTCTTGTTAGGTGAAGATTAGCAAGACACTTTAATAACTCATTGTACTTAAATAATTGGAATCAAACTCATCATTCTGAGAAGAAAATGTCATGTTTAAGGTATCAAATATCTAGCTATTACAGTATCATATCAATATTAATTAAATCTGGCAATAAATTAGTTGATAGTTAATGACACAACTTGAAAATCCAGATTACAAAGTCTGTTTGCAAATCCTCTCTCTTTTTCTCTCGTTAATGTCATAAATAAAACAGTATGGCACATTATTCATAAGATAAACAAATGGAATAATCCATTGAAGGTAGTAATTGTCTGGTATGAATCAGTCATTGTTAGTCTGTTGGGAATGGGACATTATGGTACTGCTCGACCCTCAAAATGCTGTCCTTGTTTTAAGATGCATTGATTATGAACTTTAATTTATGAAAGAACGTACCATAGACATTATGTGGCGATCATAACAATCGGTGGTTCAGAACTTAAAAAGGGGTGATTGACGTATTCAAATGGTCGAATGATTATCAGATTACACGATTCAATGATTTCATGTATACCACCTATACTCAAACAAAGGATATTAAGATAAACCATTCCAGACATTAAGGTTACATTGTTATTAATCTGTTAACCCATAACACTAATCGGACAGGAAAATCCTAGTTTTTAGAAAGAACGATGTAAAACGTGTTTTGCACTTCTCTACTTATACCTTTAATATCTCAGCGAATGAATAATCGATATCGTTGTAATTTAGCCATGTGATAGCCAATAAGTAGACCTAACAGAATATATAAGTTTTGGAGTGATTTATCTTTTACTGTAACCGTACAGCTCTCGACAAAAAGTGTTGCGTTCTTTTTGATACACGCTGTATGAGCACATGTTATGTGTTCAAAAAGCGTAACATAGGAAAACACATCTGAGGTGTTCCGATCAATTTGTAGGGTTCGAGGCATGGAAGTCGGTCCAGGTGATCCAAAATCATGGGCGGAAATAAATAAATAACGAACCAAAAGCGTAAAAATGCTGCGTAATAGCTTCTTCGTGATGACTCTTTCTTCTAAAAAAATAACCTATTCGCCGTTACCCTATGAAACAGTATTACAATATTTCATTGTTAACCATTTATACTTATACTTAAATCAAGAAAATATCAGTATATGCACAACTTCTTTCGCCCATATAACGAATTAGCTGTCTAACTTTGATAAAAAGCCATTATTGACAGGGAATGAAATGATGGCTTTTCAATAAAATATCGGTCAAAATTACACACCAAATCGCACCAAATGGGTTCGTAAATTGACAAAAATTCTAAATATGAGGAGGGTACATCTCCCCTCATACTTCCCCCGTGCGGAAACGCGGAAAGCGGCGCTTCGCACCGCTTTGGTTTGTAATAATTTCATTTCTTAAACTTTATTTTGCCCCCCCCCCCCTATCAAAATACCCTGGCGCCACCCCTGGCCTGCCCATATAATAATCTCATGAAGTAACTCTAATATTATATTATAATTTGATATTTTTGAGTTGTTACATTTAATACCTGGTAAATTACTTAAAGGTAGATGACCCGATCACATTTTCGTAACACAGAATTATTTCAAACATACGGAGATTTTCATATCATATGAAAGCTCGTATTTTTCTCATCATCATACTGAAATTTGACGGCCTAAATCGGTATAATTAAGGAGAAATCGATGAAATAACGTCGAATTACCGCGAATGGTGGTAACCACCGATATAGTTTGTGTACTACTCAATGGGTACAGTTCACAGCATCTTGTGCGTCTAAAATAAGAACCATTAGAGCTATGCAACTCAAACTTTGGAACACGACTTTTTTAAGGATGACCTTTCATGTAGAATAGAAAACTTCAAGTTGAAAATCGGAACATCTACCTTTTTGAGCACAGCAGAACAGGTTGCTAGTTTTGCTACAATGATGCCACATACTGTTAAGCAGCAACATTTCACTAGCATTTTAATTTAGCTATATTCGCTAAGGACCTCATATATTCGCTAAATTAAAATTAAAATGCCACTTATCAAGATTTTATACATATAAACATAGCAAGATTATTTAAATTAGTGAAATTAAAGGTGTTGTTTTTCAAATTCGCTCAATTTTGAAATGTTAGTGTTTTACAGTAATCATGCTATACTTTAGGATCAATTGCATGCACATACATCCCCGGTTCACTCCAACATCTGAAACTTGAGTTATCTGTTATTAAAGGCCGGGGCATGAAGAGATATGTTGGAGGATGTGCCCTCAATTAGGATAAAAACTGGGATTTGTACAATAGAGGTGGTTTTAAGAAAAGTTTCAATAGATAGCGATAGTATGTTTTAATCAATTTTTGCTGTGTTTTTGTGAGAAGAATCAACAATAATGGTAATTTTTAATGTTCATCTTGAATTCTGAAGTACATTTTTTTAATATATTATCTTCAACACTACTTTTAATAGTTATACTACAGTATAAGTAAAGTCTTTGGTAAAACTAAACCTACAATTTTCAAACATATGATAATCATAGAAAATAATGTTAAATACCTTTAGATGTGGCGAGAGAAAAAAGAGCTGTGAACTTGGAGAGCAGGGAAGAGAATATTCAAGATGGATCTGTGACTTGGTATACTATAGTCTCAGAGATGGATATTATGCACCCTGCAGTAGCTGTGCGTGAAGCTTATGTACATGAATAGTATGAGCTGTAGCTGTACAATGACTTCTAGATCTGTAGTGTATCTGAGGAGTGGGTTGACCCTGACTGGGTTAAGGTCAATTGGGCTAACCAGGAGTGCTTCTCTACCCTATACATATACTGATACTGCTACAAAGTATGCATGTACTTGTAAACCAAAATAATTTCACAGCAACTATTATTTAGCGAATTGGCATTTAGTTAATTTTTTGTGGCAATTGAATTTCACATATTCATATCATATTCCTATATTAACTAGATATATAAATAATGTAATTGGCGGAAATTTAATTTGGTAAATCTGACCTCCTAGCGAGATGAGCACAATTAAATTGCTAGCGAAATTAAGTATGTATTGCATTATTGCAGCCTGTGAGTGCAGAGCAGGGGGAGCACTTTTGTGAACAAAAGGTTAGCTTTATGATTGACATTTTCTTGGCTATTTATATTCAAAGAGGGCACAAAACCAAAACGATAACTAATTGTCCTCCTCCGCCTGCCTCACCAATTTTTTTGGGGGGGGGGGGGGGGGGGGGGGAAGCGGAGCCTTAGCGCAGCTAGCCATATATACCCTGATTGCTCAATTGTCATTGTCATTGTCATTGTCATTGCAAGGGTGTCAATCAGGCGCGTCCAAGGACTTTCAAAAAACTACCCCAAATAAGTAAACCAGTATGGACAGTACTTTACATACCCTAAGCAAGTATCAGTATATCTAATACCCTTAACAAGTAGTTAAAATATTTTGATGCCCTTAACAAGAAGTCAAAATATTTTGACATCCTTAGCAAGTAAAGTAACTAATAGTTTAAAACATCTCACCAAGTATGATACATTTCAAATTCTTTTCTTCCTTCTCTACAAGTATTTAGATAAGATCGAGTGATTTTGGCATAAAATTGTGTTTGTATATGGATATTATTTTATATCACAACATTATATGTCAAAACTTGATAGAAAATAGGATTTGGAACACTAATTACATTTATATCAATAATAATCAACATGAATAAGAGGTCGCATGATTGATGTCGTAGAGGGCACTGCAGTATCTAATTACCACAGTGCAGAGGGGGCTGGTCTCTTCGCACAGTGATGTTCCTTCTTTACATCAAATTTGTATTATATTCCATTACATATAACATGGTTATATGGTTTTAATTGATAATGTCTTTTAATTCGAAAATGTGCTTCTTTGGTTTAACATCTTAGCTATCATATTTGGTGCACTACTTTGCTATAGTAAGGCCAAGTAAAATAAATTATAAGTTGCTCGTCCCCGCCCGCCTCCTTTTTTTTTATAAAAAGGCAAACATACAAAAAACCGGGAAAAAAACCCAGATTCCTTTCTTTTTTCCCCCACTTTTTTACTGTTTCTGAACTAAGAAACTTGCTTTGAGTGGACATAAATGAAACAAATAATTTGTTTGTCATTATATTGCATCAGTAACTCAACATTACAAAAACCATACCATATTAAACTTGGCGACCATTTTGGAATACAAATAGCAAAAAGTGGGAAAATAGTAAATAGTAAAGCCCTGCCTCCAGAACGAGCAACTTGTAATACATTTTACTTGGCCTATTGGGTGATAGAAATAGAATTAAAACCTAAAGTTTGCATTCATGAATATTCAAGAGTTGTGAAACGCCTAACAATTCTTCACGTTTATGCACTTATCAATTGTAACCCTAGCCCAGGGTACCCCAGACGATCATGGATTTGGGCCAGAACATACAAATTGCCAATGTGACATCCTGGTACAGTCATGTACGGTACACATACAAATCTGTACTTATACGGTCTATCTAGTTAGGGATATTAGAGACACAGTTGATGCAGAAGCAAAAAATTAGAAAAAATGATCAGTATTCCTGAATTAAGCTTCAAATGTGTGTCACATCTTATAAGGTGAATTTACTTTCTATTCCAGATGATTCCAAGACTGTACTTCATTCTACTGAGCCAGGTGCTACTTTCTATAACATCACCCTGGAAGAGTTGGTCGGACATCACCAAGCCTTCACCGCCGCTCTAGTGCCGCTAGAATGTGACAGCCAAATGAACCAAGGTATGGAGAAGAAATGTACAATGTTAGAAAACATTAAAAAAGTTCCCCCTTCTCCCCATGATCAATGTTGAATCCCACAATTTGTTCACCATACGCCCAGGGCCTCGCAACATTGATCGGTGGGGAAGAGGAGGGCTATGAGGAAGGGGATACGTCAGGCTACCATAAACAAGGTTTTTTTCACATGACTCAAATAGTGTGCATTTTCTAGTACAACTGCATGGCAATAGGGCCAGTGTTCACACACACTTTTTTAATGATTGTAGGATTAGTGGGTTGGGGTTGGAAGGGGTTAAATCTAGGAGTGGGATAAACCCAGGAGTCTGGTTGGGATTAATTGGCTAGTATAGTAGGTAAGGCGATAGAGACATATCCAAGCCAGTGGTGTGTGATCAATAGGACTATAGGATAGTAGGGGACAGGCATGGATATAGGCCCGCCCCCCCCCCCCCCTCCCCCCTCCCTCCACCAAAACAGTTGTTGAAAATAGTTTTTTACTGTGTAGGGTCCAGTAATGGGAGGAGTGGAATAAACCCAGGAGTCTGGTTGGGATTAATTGGCTAGTATAAGCGATAGAGACATATCCAAGCCAGTGTAGTGTGTGAAGGACAATAGGATAGTTGGGGATAATCCATTGCTAGATGGTGTGGGGTGGGGGAGGTAATCTTAAGGATAGTACAAGTTGGTGGAGGATTAATTTTGGGACAGGTGAGGTCAGGGGAGGGGGAGGACAGTTACTGTCTAAGCACCTGGTAGACTAAAAGTAGCTTCCTGTTCTCACCAAATCCCTGTAGACTAAAAGTAGCTCCCGGTTCTCACTAAATCCTTGTGAACCGAGAGATACTTTTGATAACAAATGTAGCTCGCGGTTTAACAAAAAAATGTTATTTTGACCCTTGCTGAACACTCATCGCTTAAGTGACAATACCCAAACCAAAAAAACCACCTTTTTCTATTGGGTCTGGTCACTTTTAAAAGCCATCATAACTTCCGTTCAATTTTTATGAATGATGCACCAAATTATGTGTATCTTAGATTTCTGATTATGATTATGATATGGATTTTGATGGTCAAATTAGATAACGTATAACCACCAACTCAACATATTTATCTATCTCATCCCTCAGAGTCAAACAGCACATTAGCCTTGCACGTACCATGGAATAATGAGGAGTCCTTTTCTGTGCAGCCAGCATACATGCCTAACTCCCTCCCAATAAAGCTTCACACTGGACGTCCATCGGAGGACATGAGGCTCCCTCGCTTGCTCGCGTACCTCGACCCTAAGTGTCAGTATACATTGGAGGTGCAAGTAGCTATAACGGATGTGTTTGGGCAGGTAAGTGCATTGAAAAGGAATCCATTTTAAAGTGTATAGAACAAACAAAAAAAGGAACCTTCTTTGGTCCTCCAAAGAATAAATTTTAGGTGACAAAAAACACCAAAAGACAAACCTGTAGCAAGACTGGACAGACCTTAAATAGGGTTAGACAGTTAACAAATTCAACATGGTTTGAGGGAAAGTAGTGCAAACTACTGGTTCTGCGGTGTTGGATGACTGACTGGTGGCTACCTCCCGACGCGGAATTTTTTGTTGAAAAAAGCTTACGTTGTTCCCGAATAGGCTGGTTAGGAGGCCTAAAGGCTACACACACATAGTGAGCAAGCGGCAGACACAATAATTGCCACAGACCTTCACAGATTTTTGATAATTAAGCATAAGTATCCAAAATAAGCCTCAAATCTGAATCTGTTTAATAGTTCACAAATTTCTTCGACAGATGTTATGCAGACGACGCCATGTTTGTTGTTGTCATTACTTGTACATAACATTCATGTCATTACTTGTACATAACATTCATAGGCTCTAGAATGGTTCCGGGGTACGGTGTTGATTAGTCAAAACTTCAACATAAAAACGAGCATTCAGCAGGCTTTTTAATCCTACTATGTGAGAAATGAACCAGTCAAAAAAGAGAATACCACAAAGGTATAATACTAATACTACGAGGTATAATAATTGGGCTTTATTGTTCTATAACAGCATGTTTTTACTTTAAGTAAAAAAGAGGGCCGGTTAACAGATTACTATCTCTCAACAAACTTCAACTGGTATTTGCCTGCTAATATCGGTGAAGATTCCCCTGGAATTTAGCCTCATTTTATCCTTTGAATCGAAGGATAATAGCTGTTGAATAGTAGGTACAATCACATGATTTGATCTTTCACTGTCAATTATGGTAATGAGGTCATCAACTGCCGGCAATTGCCCGTTGATGTTGCAATCATCTGGCAATAAAAACGCATCCTACCATGCGAAACTGGATGATAATAAGTTTTTTTCTGGTCTTAAAAAACATGCTATTAGATGACAGAAACTCCCCAAAATCTGTTCTATGCGCAATCTGACCTCTCAGGTGCCCGTAATCTTGGTGTTATTGTAGCTAATGATCTCAGCATGAATGTCTACATAAATAATAAATGCCGTTCAGCCTCTTTTGCTCTCTACAAAATTGGCCGCATCCTAAATTGTCTTGATGAAAAATTGACTGAGACTTTAGTTCATGCGTTCATCACTTGTCATCTTGATATGTGCAACAGCCTTTTATACGGACTTCCAGACTCCCATATTTCTAAGCTACAACGTATTCAAAATTCTGCTGCAAGACTTGTCACACATACTCGCTTCTCAGAACATATCACTCCTGTGCTTCGTGATCTTCATTGGTTGCCTGTTAAGTTTCGCATCATGTACAAAATACTTCTCTTGACTTATAAATGTCTTCATGGACTTGCTCCAGAATATCTCACTGACTTGATTCAGGAATACAAGCCTGTTCGCAACCTCCGCTCATCTTCAAAACAAAATCTTGTTCCACCATTGGTTAGTACAACTTCATATGGTCATCGTAGTTTTCGCCATGCATCTTGTGAACTCTGGAACAAATTACCATTTCATATTAAGAACTCTCAGACTCTTAATCAATTCAAATCATCTCTGAAAACATATCTCTTTGAAATGGCATTTTGTAACATTTAATTTTTATTTTTGTATCTTTAGTTTCCTGGTATATTGTGTCTTTCATATGTTTTGCTCTGTTTTTGTTTTTGTTGTTTTGTTTTGTTATTTGTAAGCGCTATGGGACTTCGGTGTAAAGCGCTATACAAGAGTCGTTGTATTATTATTATTATTATTATCAGGTAGAGTTCGTGAAAATGTCAACAATTTAAAATAACAAAATCACACCTTGTCGGGCGGGCCTGTAGAACAGGGTTTTCGTTGCCTAAGTTTATAATATTGTTTCTTTAGGCCCATAGAACTTGTTTTTGTTTGTTTATGTATATTTGTTAGTTGTTAATAGATAATAGATTTACAAAATAAAGAAGGGAAGAATCTATTTAAGGGGGGACTTAAGGAAGTTTTCTTTTGAATTTTGTGAGTGCTGTAATTATTGAACTATTAATCAAATGCATATAAAAGTATATATTTTGGAAGGGATTTGGGTCAGAGAATCCATTTTTGGCATCAATTTTGACCCAAAATGTTGATTTTTTGACCTAATTTTTTTGGGACAAGGTAACAAAATTATTTTTGAGTAAAAAATGCCCAAAATTGCTTGATTATACTTTAAAGACACTAATCTAGAGACTGTTTTCTCATTTTGTTCTCCTTAAGCTGTATTTTTGAAATGTTGGCACTTTTTGGTCAAAATTTCAAAAAAATACAGCCTTTGGAAGAAAAAATGAGAAAAATTGGAAGAAAAATCTTCTCTAGATTAGTGTCTTAATAGTATAATCAAGCGAATTGGGGCAGTTTTTTACTTTAAAATAATTTTGTTAGCTTGTCCCAAAAAAAATTGGGTCAAAAAAGTGAATTTTGTGATTTTCTAAAAGTATCAACATCTTTGGTCAAAATTGATGCCAAATTTGGATTCTCTGACCCATTTCCTTTCCAAAAATGTATACTTTTTTATATGTATTTGATTAATAGTTCAATAATTACAGCACTCACAAAATTCAAAAAATCAAATCAAAAACTTCCTTGAGTCCCCCCTTAATGTCACAAAACCAACAAATGTCAACAGCAGGGTTAGCAGTAACTTTAAAAACCGGGAGTTCTCAAAGCTCCCGAACCCCCCCTGAATTTTAAAAAGTGGGAGCTCAATCCAAAAAGCAGGAGTTCTTGAAAATTCTTTGAAAATTCTATAAAATCCAGTAATTCGTAAATTTAGTGCCAGCGCGCCTATATTACCTTCTCGAATCCCCCCCCCCCCCCCCCAAAAAAAAAAAATTAAAATTAAAAAATTAAAATTAAAACTTTCTAAAAAAATAAAAATAAGCTTACTTAAAAAAAACATGTGGTCGGGTAATTCATGATTATTTGATGCAAATGTATAGCGGAGATGTATTTGAAATACATTTATTTAGTCAAATCTGAGGATTTTTTGTACTCATATGCTCGCAAAATGTGATTTTTACTTCACTTTGTTCATTATCGGCCGCGCTGCGCATCGCCGGCCATCTTTAAACTTTGATTGACAGATCGAGTTTGTTATTGTTATAGACCATTTCAAATCCGAAAATATACGATCGGTTCCGAATGTTTCCGATTAGCCGAGTGTTTGACACTCGGTTCCATGACCTGTCAGGAGCTGACAGGTCATGGCCATGTGCCGGAGAAAAACAACGTGTTTTTCACCCGTCTGCCCGTGTGGTAAATTGCGCTGGTGTTGGTGATAGATTGTATCCCTCACAAAGTTGATGTTGCGGCATTTCAGTTACAAAAACGAGTGAGATGAAAGAGATTTGGGATCATATTTTCACTTTTTACCGTCTGCTCGATACATTTGGAATTTGTCCGTCAGCGCCTTTGTTGATAAAAAACCCAAAATAGTCTCGTTCCACATTTTACTTCTCATGTGTGCACACGTGTATGCGAACATAGTAAATCACTGAGGCGGACAACCAACTAGGACATTCTGTGAATGCGATCAACTGTTGCGAAGAACGCGCAACGCACCTACTCCACGTGACCTGTTTTTCCGAAGATTTCCGATCTCAATTTGAAATGGTCTATAGCGCCATCTATTGACGAAATTGTGTAATTTCTAAATGTAGACTTCAATGCCGCGCGAGCTTACGAAAAGTGTCATACGCGGTGAAATATCACATTTTAGTGAGCACAGGAGTACCAAAAATGAACTGATTTGACGAAATAAATCTATTTCAAATGAATCCCCGCTATATATTTGCATTAAATAATCACGATTTAGCCGACAAGGTGTTTTTTAAGTAAGCTTATTTTTTTTTTCATTCATAAATTTCTGGCGCGCGCCGCGCTTCCCGAACTGATGGGAAAATATTATTTATGGCGCGCACTTGGAGAAAACGGCGCTGTGCGCGCCAAAACGCCATTTAGCGCGAAGCCTGGTCAACAGTGGAACAGCTAAACACAGACACTTTTGAAATCTATGTGCCTGGATTGGGGACTTGTCTTAGGACCTTCTCATCGTCACAATTTACACAGGGCTCCTTTGAGGGAAGACTGAAAAACATTCAAAAACAGCTAATTTGTGGTTTGTGGTGTTTGTTTTACATGTTTTGCGGAATCAGACCATTTCTACAGGGTTTTTGTACCGGGAAAAAGTTTTAGGAAAACATGTGAACTACATGTACATTTTTCATCCATTCTCTTCTGAGTTTAGGGAAAATGTATACAGTCCAACCCCAGTTATCCAACCCCTTTTCTGAATGATCCCAAAGAAAATAAGGTTTTTTACAGCCAAATCTCCTTATTTTTACACTCTGAAGCATTTGAAGGTCGTCTTTTGATGTTGGTAGTGCTGTTTAGTGCTTACATAATACATTGTCACTGTAAATACCCCTCATTCAGAACCCTTCTATGTCCAAATTTGAGTGTTTCAGGACATTCAATGCAGAATTACACATAATTTGCTTATCCAGATTTTCCACTTATCCATCCGACCATTGCTTGCATGTCCGGATAACTGGGGTTGGACTGTAGTTTTACATTTTAAAGAGAATAATTGGCATCAAAAAGGGTACTATCAAAAGCACACAAATGAAAAATAAACAGTACTTCATAGTATTCATACACTGAAACTTACAAATGCTCCAAATCACTGACCATAATGATGCATTTTCAGGTGACCTCATACATACGGTACTTTTTTGCATTTTCAGGTGAACTCAAATATTTCAATTTAAAAGTGTTGCATATGGCCATGTGTTTTGAACTCACCACCCAAAAAGGGTGGTGGCGTTGCATTTTTGGTGACTAATCATCCATCTCTCTCTATTAACTCAACAACTAAATGTGGTAGAGCTATAGTTGAGGTGTCATATGAAAGCCCATTTATCTAGCTATATTGTGTGAATAAATCAGGTATTTCCATAACTGTTTGGCTGAGATATTGTTGATTATATTGTGAAAGTCAGGGGTGGTGGCGGTGGTGGCGCTGTGTACAATCTCTATGGGGAATATAGAAAATATTTCCAACGTTCAATTTACGTTCAAAATTTTTTAAATCAAAATGTGAAAAATATGGATATTTTTTGAACATTCTTAATCACAACATGTTACCATTAGATCCTATATAAATTCCAAGAGCATATTTGGATTACGTGTGAGATTACCGTTCAGAAAATATATACTTTTTATGGAGTAGAACAAGCAGTTATTGCGATATGCTAATTTGAATCTCAGATGGTGTAAAATGTAAGAATCTGGACATGCAACGGTAAGGGTGGCGAGTTCAAAACACATGACCATATAACGATAACCCTCTTTGTACATTTATGTAATCCTGTGGTTTCAGTCAACATTAACTTTGGGTACTCATCATTATTTTGAAAATCATGAGAAAGGTGGGGGTTCATATCATATATCCACGGACATAGGGGTATTTTTTTAAGCTATGTCCTCAAAAAAGAAGAAAAAAAGGTTTATTTTAAGACCTCATGTCCGCTCTTCTGCGCGTAAATTGCATACAATGTTTAAAAATTAAAATTAGTATTGTGTCATATATCAAATTATCCTTGAAAGTGTATTATTAACCCAATGTGTCCTCTACCCGTTTTTGCGCAAAAAAAGGGGGACTATTTATTAGAAAGTGTCCTTGATAAAAAAGGGGTGTTTTTTCAGACACAAATAAGGGGGTCAAATGATAAAAATTGTCCTTGAAATGCCGTCAAATAGGAGGTATTTTAACCTTTTGGAACAATCATGCGTTTACCCTTCTGAATATGAAGAGAAACTGGGTGGGGGGCACTCATGTATAAAAGTTGTAATCATCCGTGTGAATCCATTCTGAAAAAATACCCTTAACACAGATTCTCAAATAAGGAACAAATGGCCCTTAACAAGGATTATACGAGGGGGTATCAAAAAGTTCTTGACATCACCAAGAAGTGAAGAAGCCAGAAACATTTTTTTTTGATATGTGACCCTTCAGACATCTTTAAAAAGTCACTGTGCAAAGTCACACATTTCTCCCACTTTTTATTATCTGTCCACAGACCGCCATTGTAGAGATCTTCAGATTGAATAACGCAATCTGAGGCAATCTGAGGATCAATCAATGGCGGTCAATCTACAATGGCTGTGTGTGGACAGGTAATAAAAAGTGGGAGAAATGTGTGACTTTGCACAGTGACTTTTTAAAGATGTCTGAAGGGTCACATATCAAAAAAGGTTTCTGGCTCCTTTACTTCTTGGTGATGTCAAGAACTTTTTGATACCCCCTCGTAGCTCGACGAATCATACTAATCAAACTTATGAAGTATTTTAAATTCAGTTCTGTTAGTAAATTTTGTCTGAGGCCTAACCATTTTCGCCGCTATTTTACAATGATGACTCATGACTATTGGACCAAGCAACCCTTAGCGCGGATTCGGGTTGAAAAAAAACACCCTTATTTTTGGAAATTGGCGATTTTGATACCCATAACGCGGGCCCGTGTAGTGGACGAAAAAAGCGCCCTTATTCCTCGTTTTCGTTCACGCGGATGATGTACAACATTTTACCAGACTAGCCCTCCCCCAGAAGAGAAAACACCAGTCTTTGTAATAACCACTAACTCCCAAGGCAACACGGCTTGTTGGTAGCAGTTTTACGACATATGCTGTCTTTACATGTTTTATTAAAATATACAAAATGTCACATTTCCATTGATTCAAAATTACCAGGATTCAAACATTGTCAACATGTTAGTGGAGTTTTATTTCTTTCAAAACATTTGGTTAGTTGATGACTATTGGCATTGTGGGGATTGCTGGCTCTGGAGTGTCAACAGGGGTCATAGTTCTATTCTTACGCCCACTATTTGGCGCCCTCAATCTCGCAGTAACAAACGAGGCAGAGACATTGGGTGATCTTAACAATTGTGAATTGCCAAGTGTTGAACTGGATTGCCTTTGAATAGCAGCAGGGCCAGTTCTGACTGTCAATGGGTCATTAGATGGACCACTTGTACTGGCAATGGCAACCCAGTGTTGTGTCCGTTTCCTGTCAACGGCAAGTTGGATTGTTTGAAACAATCGACCTGCGGTTGTGATACTCGGTCTAGGCACTGAGCGTGGTGTGATAGGTACCGTTGTTTCTGCCAATAACCCAGCTGGCCTTGATACTGACCGTGGCCTAGGGCTTTTACTGTCTCTCCGGGCTGATTGTACATGGCGGCGATTCGGTGGGTCAACACTAAGGTGATGTGAAATCTTTTGAGAGATGGAAGTAGAAGACGGTTCAACTTTCAGTGAAGTCTGACGATTTGATGTTGACGATGGTCGATTCCTCTGTAAAGTCTGATGAGTCGACGATGGTCGACTCTGATGAGTGGATGATGGTCGACTCTTTCCTGATGTCTGCTGCTCAGGAAGAAGAGGCAATTTTGTTCTTGACTGGACATTTTTTGGTGCTGCAAATTCATATTCAAACCCACTCTTGGGTTTCTGGAAGAACATTGTCCCGCGGCGCATCCGACACCGTGGGGAATTTAAGTACAGCTCAAAGTCCATTCCTTCGGCTTCGATTAACTGTCGCTCTAACTCCAACGCTTCTTGATGGCGCTGCTTTTCCGCTTCCAACAGCTTTAACTTAAGATTAGTCCTCTGTCTGTCCTTCTCTAATTGAACACTCTCTTTGTAGACCACTTTCCTGGGGATGTAATCATAATGGTCAAGTCTCGAAGCGGGGTTGAAGTGGCCCCGTCTTGCGATTGGACGACGGTGGTTGTGGAGGGTACGATAGGCACGGTTTAGCGCCGACTCGTTTTGGACAGTATCATTACCGATAACTGTGGTTGTACGAGGGCGAGGATTGTGTATTACCGGAGAGTTCTTGGTGTGGAGTGCGTAATCCGATTTGGTATCTGCTGATGTCATCCTGAAGTTTGTCAATGAATTGGTATCCATACTGTTAATATTCCTTTGTACTTCTTTAAGTTTAAACGCTTGTTTGATTTAGTTTTCATGGATCATGATATGCATACATTAGTCATAGCCACTGATACATGTATATAAGGCAACAAGGAACTTAAGATGAGGTCAATTCCAATTTGAAGTCATTTGTAAATGCCATCTTCCAGATACATCCTGTTGTATACTATATTAGGCATCAACCCCAAACTCAAAAAAATTATGTTAGAACTTATATGTTGCTGAAAATGATGGCACAGTGGTGATAAATATTCCAAGTAAAATCTCAACAGTAGTCAGTCGTCTTGATAATTGGAGTCAGTTTCTTATTGTCAATAGGATATGCTTATCAGGTGTTGTAACATGTAATGCTTATCAATGTGCTGTAACATGTAATTGAGCTGCCCAATCGTCAGTGTTTCTAGACTATGATGTGAAACAAAATAACTCCTCTAAAGTTGACAGCAGCATACATTAGTTAACAGTATTTCAGAATAAGCTGTTTATAACACCAAAAGCATTCCGCGATTAGACAATGGTAATTCTTCCAAATCATTTTGTAACAGAAATCATCTCCCGGATTAAAATATTTATCCAAAAGTCAACGTTAGCTCATAAAGCAGCCTGCCCGCCATAAAGCTGTATCAAGGAATGCCAGTCTCAGTAGTTAATTGCTACTGTGAAATTGACACTACCGAGCTCTTCTCTCCGCCCTGTGCAAATCAAACAGTGTTATATTGCTCGAGTGAATTATAATGAGAGCACCGCCTTCATCCGCTTCCCTATCTATAACTAACCACCTCCACTACACACACAACCATCTATATCTACGTAGCTACTTAGTTACACAAACATTCCCCTGTCCCCAAGTTAACAACTGATGATGTCACAATGTCATATCTGTCTTGGAATCAGTGATAAATGATGTGAGGGCTGATTAAATAGTCAAACATGAGTTACAAAAGATCCAGGATATAATGTATGTAATGTAATGGATGGATAGACGCATAATGGATGAGTAAATAAAAATGTTGGTGTTATGATATGTGACCTTCTCTCAATAAATTCGAAAAACAAGTTGGTATTTGGCAATTTAGTGGGTTTCCTTCTTCTTTTTTTCTCCACTTTTTTTCCTTTCTTTTCTTTGAATTTTTGTGAGTGGGTCTTTCACTTACGTTTTTTAAGCTGTTTTTGATCATAGAACGAGAAGTAGTTCTGCAAGCTTCAAATTGTGACCAAATATACCTGGGGGCTAGGAAGACACTTGTACACTACAAATGAGTATGTTAGGTTAAGGAATCGACTTTGAGAATGACAGAATGGACCCTGAACAAGTATTTTTCTGGATAACTATAAATAGCTATCCCGTAAAAACCACAGTTTGGGACGGTCATTTGCATGCGAACAATTGTTTCACTATTTTCTAAAAGCAATCGGTTAGTCGGATCCGTACAACAGGTGGGGGTATTATTCGTCACCTTATGTGTAATTGATAACAATTAAGAAATACAGAGCTATTTGGGATAGTTTAAATGCTTAAAGCAGATAAATTAGGTTATCAAGAAACAAGATATAATTGTTACTATTCAAACATAGCCCAAGGATCCTGCATTGTTCTGTAAATAGTACCATGATAGATGTATGGTGATATTGATATAGGATTTAGGAATATCGTGTTATTGTGTGTTTGTCAAGAATAAGATATTGCACAGATCAAATTAAACAAGGTTCCTAAATAAAAAATCCTTTAAAAAGGAAAAGGGCGACCAAATGAATAATAACAGTAGCCTCTGAGGTTAATTTTAACTTGGTAAATTATGGGCCTTAAAAATCACAGTAGTAATGCAAAGTAATAATACAAAAAGCAGACACTGCTACAATAACAAATGTGTGTGTATTCAATATAAACAGAGTAACGGTCTGTCTAAAAAGGCCAAGAATACGGGAAAATAATGATACTAACTACCGCGATAAGTAAAACTGAGGTTGAGAACATTCAATAAAACAACCTTAGGTTGAAAATAAATCCAATCAGACAACCTCAGGTCATATACTGATTGAACGTGTGCACGCAATGCAGGCCTGCACACTTTGTAAAAAAATGCTAAGTCCGAAAATGAATTCGACCTGAGTCTAGGTAACCTGAGGTTAGGTAACCTGAGATCGAAAGGTGTATGAGCCTTTAAAATGAATATCTGGTTTCAGTTTTCAATATGAATTCATGTGGGACCAAACGAAAGCAAACGGAGCCCGAAAAAGTAGATTTTTTACTTTTTTTACTATATTTGTAAATACAAATTATAGTCTAAATAAATAATATACCACCAGGATAAAAATATCCGATGTAAAGTTATTCAGGGGTTGGGCAATCCTGTATTGTTTAGCATATTTACATGATATTATTGCCATATAATTCCATTTTCAAAATGTCAAGATGTTAATTGAAGTTAAAAATGCATTAACAAATCAAAAATAAATGTACATTTTTTATTTGTCCTCAAAAATAAATGTACATTTTTTATTTGTCCTTTATTGGACGCCAAAAAGAGATTTCTTGCATTCGACCTTGAGTGAACCTCAAAGTTAGGTAACATGAGGTCGAAAGGTGTATGAGCATTTCCATCTCTGCGGCTAGATAGCCAGATGGTTTTAAAATAGGTATATTTGGGTAAAATCACGATTTTCAACAACTCTTCTGTCACATGTTGGGTATTTTGAAATGAATATCTGATTTCAGTTTTCAATGCGGATACATGAATTCATGTTGGACCAAACGAAAGCAAACAGAGCCCGAAAAAGTAGATTTTTAAACTTTTTTTACTATATTTGTAAATACAAATTATAGTCTAAATAAATAAAATACCACCAGGATAAAAATATTCGATATAAAGTTATTCAGGGGTTGGGAAATCCTGTAACTGTGGTGGGGTTTTTTTATCTGACCTTAAGTACATACCAAAACAATAAAAACTATACAATTGCATTCATTGTCTCCAAGATAAGATTAAATGATGTAGTGACATAATGTATCCTAGAGCTAAATTAAATGATATTATTGGTTATTACCAAAAGCAGTTTAGTTGGGGTTTATGATTGCTTTTATTTAAAAGTTATGTCCATTTAAAAAAAAGAGTTCATAAAATGAGTTTGACCATCAGTTTCATTATTTTTTGAGCATTACAAAGTTTGTTTGTAGTAAATGAATCGATTGGCTATGTTTTATCATGCAGGGCTTATGAGAGAGGACAAAGCAGAAATATGTAGTTGCTTTTCACTTTATTCTTTTAGAAATAATGATTTATTATTGGATTATGTTTAAATTCCAAGTCATTTGAAATGCAACATTGTCCGCCACTGAACAAGGGCCATCTTGTATGTTCACATTGTGATCCATCGATTCCAGTTTGCCATTGATTTTGTCAAAAAATGACCCCACATTGTTTTGCAAGTACTTACGACGATTGGCCACATCTCCATCATTATACCACCGATTTGAACGAAAAAACAAAGTTTATTTTGTAGCGATTAAAAGGAATAAAGTATGCAAAACCCCAACTGGAACAGTAGAGACTACTAACAGGATACCCGAAGGTGTACAGAGGAATGAGTAAAAATGCAAAATGTAATCCCAACTAAAAGGAATAATTTTACTGGTATGAAAACACAAAACAATAAATGACATGAACAATATTTCGAACGGGTTTTTTAATATGGTATAATCTTGTTGTTGTTACAGTCTATACATTGTGTGCACATCAGAACATTAATGGATATATTCTGTCTGGAGTGCTGGTACCATTCCATCGTAGCCTCACTTTGCTTAGAACCAACTAGGCAAGCCTTCCTACATTAAAATTCAGATTTAACACTTTCCACACGGCAGGCGTCTGCAGACGACATTCCAAAATTTCACAAACATTTCAAAATTAAATTGAATTTCATGACCATAATTGGAATCACCATGAGAAATGCAAGTACTAACATGCCTAGTATTGGATCATTAATCCTTGGGATAGACCTTGAAAGTTGGGAAAGGTTTCTGATAAATCTGTTTTGTAATGGTAAAACTCATAGACGGCTGGAAAGAGTTAAGAGCAACTGCAATGAACATTTGATATTATATCATCATCATGAGTGGTTTAGTAACTTACTCGGCAGCATTTCTATCCAATAGTAATGTTGATAACCACATTTAATTTTTAAATCTAAAGATATTCATTCCTTTTAAATGTCGCCCTTTATTGAAAAGTAAGGAATCACTTATTTATTATTTGTGAAACTTCAACCATTTACATTAAGAGCTGCCATGATATTAACTATGAATTGTCCGTTTATTACTCCTACAGCTGGTTCGATTCCATGCAATCCTGATACCATGTTTTGTAGTGATCGTTACAGTGCTGGTTCTATCCTATCATCTGACGCATATTGCTACAGCAAGTAAGTACACAAGATTATATTGAGAAGTAATATAAGATTGTCTATGATGACTGAGCTGGTTTTATACAACACCTAAGAAAATCATTGTTATTTCATTGGAGGATTATAGGTCACGTGTTATTAAATATCCGCTCCATTGCACGATTTATCGTACATCGACCCCTACGATACATTGCACGGTAAGCTGCTCGGCCCTAACACGATTTACGGGTTGCCGCCCATGACTTGACAGTTGACAACCTATAATTTGTTACAAAATAACAATGATTTTCTTAGTGTTGTATAAAACAAATAATGAATGTTTTCATTCGTGCAATGGAACAAATATTTTCATTCAGTGGAAGATGCAATGTTCCATTCCGTCGTTGAATGGAACAATGCATTTTTCACCTCATGAAAATATTTGTACCATTGCACTCATAAACATTCATTATTCGTATACCATTCCATGATACAATAACAGTAGTATCATCTGCAGCATTTAAGAGAGGTGTGGGGGGGGGGGGGGGGGGGGGGGGGAGGGTGTGACCCCATCCATAATTTTAGCTTTCCCCATCAAAATTGTGATGTTCATATCAGAAGAAACCCCATATTTTTCATTACACTTGCCAAATTTAAGCCGTAATAATGTTTCCTTTGGATGTTATAATCAAAACGGTAGTGAATTTTCCACAAAAAAAGTAGTCAGCCACCCAAAGGTTTGTTAACTGTACTATAGACAAATTCTAAGTGAATTTGTGCTCCTATCATGAGAACCACTGGAGTAATTTCAACTCAAATTTTGGAATACAATTGTTATTATGATATACCTTCATATCGTACAGAAACCTTTTTTTTTAATTGGGTCGTATACCTTTAAAATGCTCAATAAGTACAGTACAGAAGGACTAAATAAGAGAAGTTTTAATAAAGACATCAAAAAAAGTAACGCGGCTGTTGTAAAAGCACCTATAATTTTAAAATTGTTACTCATATTCTAAAAATGAAAATACCAGGAGACGGACAATTTAATTACGGTGATTTTGACACCTTGTTTGTTAAAATCGATAAAGTATTGTTGTCGCGGTATGTGCTTACAGATGAAAAGTGCCATTTCCATTGTTGCATTAACTCCTATTGATCTCTCTGATTCAGCGTGAAGATAATAGGGGGAATTTTGATAGTTTGTCCATGGCGATGACCTGTCCTGTCTGTCTTTTCGGACCTTCTGAGCATTTGAAGTTTTAAATTCATCCTTTTTAATTGTGAAGAAGTACGCCTGTCATCCCCATTAAATTTGTCCCGGATTATGCTAATCAAGTTTACAGCACAACAAGAACAGCTAATCAAAATTCCCGCTATTATCTTCACGCTGAATCAGAAAGTTCAATAGGAGTTAATGCAACAATGGAAATGGCTCTTTTTATCTGTAAGCACATACCGCGACAACAATACTTTATCGATTTTAACAAACAAGGTGTCAAAATCACCGTAATTAAATTGTCCGTCTCCTGGTGTTCTCATTTTTAGAATATGAGTAACAATTTTAAAATTATAGGTGCTTTTACAACAGCCGCGTTACTTTTTTTGATGTCTTTAGATGGGTATCATTAGTGATCCCTGTGATCCAGGTTAAAACATTGGACAAAGTTTGAAAACAAATCAGCCATCATATTTCTACTGATTTTTCTTTTTTTTCTACAGAGCCGCTGGAATCATTTGTATGGGTCCAATCCAGTTACTGCAAACCATTTGTAGTTGTGCCTCCTATTGCACTGTTTAGGAGATTCTTTAAGTAAGTAAACACAGTCACAGGTAAATGTACACCATTTAGTAGAGCAAAAGGTTTGCCCCCTTGGGTGAGAGTGAATGCTTCCCGACAGCATGGTATGTTATTGATCCCTTCACATTTGTGTTATGGATTTTCTCCTTGTATTTGAAGAGATCTTCTTGTGTGTGTACTGAGGCACTGTGGAATGCCTTGTTAAATGTATGAGGGTGGCTGCTTCTTTGAAGCTATACCTTTAATAATGAAGGTTTTGGCTCTGTGGTATGAAAATCTGCTAAAAATGACATGGGCGATAGGTATTGATGTGCATCAGCAAGCCTAGAGTATAGTTAGCTGCTAAGCATGTTGGCTTTTATTTCACTGACAGTGTCCAGGGAGGTCCAGATAAGGGTGAAGACTCAAATGTGAATTTTGAATTCGGGATATTGTACGTTCATATGTTCTTGAAACACATTAGAATAATTTCCACTGCAAGTCCAAACCAGAACTGTATCGTCAATAAAGCATTTCCAAGATATGCATAGTAAAGATTCACTGAAAGCGGATTCAAGAATTCCCTTCTCCGGGCTCCATTCATCAGATTAGCATATATGTGTACTGGCTGCCGCAGCAAAAGAGTGCAGCTATAGTCTATTTGGCCATCACGAGACAGTGACGTAACTGCGTATTTTACAAATTGTAGCACATAACATGCGTGCCTACTCGAGGCGCTGGCGTATACACACGAGCGTTCAAAGACGGAAGATACATACGCGTGCGTAACAACTGCGCCTGTTAAGTTACGCCACTGTCCAGAGGAAGCCAAATAGAGTTTAGTTGTCTCTCAAATAAAAAGTTGTGATCTTAATGCCAACAAAAGGTGCTTTATGAATGTTTCAAAATGATTTGTGTTTAAGATTGGATACTGCTTTCTGATTTATGAAGAAAAAATACTTTAAAATTGTCTTATTTTCTTTGTTTTTCCATGCCTAATTCCATCTATATCTCAAAATGCATTTTACAGACAACTGAACCTTTTTGCCGCGACATTACACATAATGTACTTTAATGCTATGTACTGGGAGATAATGTGTGTTGCTAAATTGATTAAATGTGATACCTAAATCGAGAAGCATGATTAACTGGTAGGTTGGTGGTTTAAGGAGGATGCTCCTGTCTTCAGTAAATCTTGACAATTGGAGGGTGCGATATAAGGAGTGAATGTGCTTTTAGTTCTAAAGTAATCAGCTCGTATCACTTGGGGACTTTCTCAGTCAAGGGGTCATAAAAATGATTGTGGAGAAGCATTCATCTACAAAATCTACATAAAAAGTCATAGATAATTTGTAAAATATACCTTAGCTACATGATTATCTTAAGCAATGTCACCATTAACGGTTTCAACATATAAATGTGCGTTTCCCCCCAGATATGATTCATTGGATACAACCTTTGACCTGAGGACACTGGAGGATACAAACATTAGTTACGGTATGCTACCAATGGTGATGTTTCTCTTTGGTTATGCAGTCATATGCGTAATGACTTCAATGCTGAACGTAAAGTTGCAAGTCGGTGGCCGTATTTTGGCACTTTTTCAAAGGTATGTGTATTTTGAGATAGTATATAGTTATAGTAGATATTACAAGGATACAAGCTTAACTACCCAAAATATCCTGAATTTCGGATATTAGACCATACAAAATAAAAATCTGGGTTTTTGGAAGAAAGGGAAAAAAAACTTCTTCTTTTTATTTGTCTTTTTTTTTCGGCATAAAAAGAGGCAAACATGGTTTTTTTTGGGAGTGATACATATCCTGTAGCCTATTCTCCAGACAAGCCCCCCATAAACATTGGATGCCACGCGCAAACACTCGGGCCATCTGGCCAAGCTCGCGTAGAAAGGTCAGGAAATTTATCAATCACCCACTTGCATCCCTGATATTAACACAACAAAAATATACCAACTTTTTTGTAGGTGTCATGACTCAGAATCTGATCATGCTGTTATAGCATTTTGGAAATGTTATTAGCTACATTTGGATACATTGCTTACTACAAAGACTGTAAATCATCCAAGTTTAAGTAACAGTGATTCATGATAAGAATGATGCACTTTCAAAGTTGCAATCTTTTTAGAATGGCAGATGAGCTACCAAATCTACGAAATTCCAACCCTATGTCCAAGATTATGCTCAAAAACATACCTTTTTCATAATTTTGATATTTAAAGCACCTCAAGCAAGCAGTGTATACACATGCAGTTATCCTTTGTTGGATCCTTTTCAAAACATTTTGTTTTGTGTTAAGCATGGTATCTCCCTTTAATTACAAGTGTGCCCTCAGGAGATTGGTGCACCACAGGCGATTCAAATATAAGCCTTTTTGTTTATTTTACAGATCGTCACCAAAGGTTCCCGAAAAAACTGAAGAAACCAATGGTGAAGTCGCCTCCGCCATTCCTGAATCAGCCCCAACCAGCACCGAGTCTGCCCCTGCCAACTCAGAGTCTGCCCCCACCAACTCAGAGTCTGCCCTCGCCAACTCAGAGTCTACCCCTGCCAAATCAGAGTCTGACCCCACCAACTCAGAGTCTGCCCTCGCCAACTCAGATTCTGCCCCCACCAGCCCAGAGTCTGACTCCACACCTAAGTCTGTCTCCCAACCTGAGAGCGACTCCTCCACGCTGGTAGGCATGGGGATAACGGGTCTATTAACGGCCATATCATTAGGAGCATGCGGGGCATTAGCTCTACTAGGCGCTATGGTGGTGTATTATTTCAGAGTAAGTTGTTGTTCCACAATATATAACTTTATTTAAAATATCATGTATAATTGTAATAATAATAATTAAAAAAAGATTTCTTATTACTCAAGTCAGTTTAGCATTGGACTTGAATCAAGTCAGTTATTGATAAATCTTTCAAGTGAAGTCAATTTGGAAAAGTGCCGTGTGTCAAATCATTTCTGTAGATGAGTGACACAAGAACAGTTTCTAACCTTTTTTGAAATAGTGATGCAAGTCAATTAAAAAAAAAAATTGTTATATATTTGTTTACTTGAGCAAGTCAAGTCACCAAATATTGTAAATTAAGTCAGACTTGATTTAATTGGATTTGTTGACTTGAATCATAAGAACACTAATTTGAGATCTAGCATTTGTAACACTTGAGTAAAGTATGACTTTCGTAGGATATTTTCTTGTTTATTCCTTATAAGCAAAATAAAACAGAAATCCTGAAGTTATGAATGTTTGCTTATTTTGGTCTGATGAAACCCATATCCTTGGCTTGTCTATTTCACATGCAATAATATCATATTTTACACTAAATAATTCTCCATACAGGTAGCTAGTCTTCGCGGTCAAGAAGCATTCCACTATCATATAGCTATCCTAAATCTACTCATATGGTTGGTTATACTTAATGCACCCTCACTACTAGTATGGGCACAAAATCTCAGGTAAGTTTTTCAGAGATATTAAAACTTACTCTGATGAATATGTGATGTGATCAAGCAAAATGAATTCGGAAATATTGAGTGTTTTATTTGATTTGATTGTATCGGCTATTTGCAATGCAACATTTTGCAGAAAACCCCATTTAGAATGGACGATCAATTACAAATATATGAGCAAATGAAGCATCTTTAAAACAATAGAAAGCAAAAGGAATTCTATCCTTTGTTTGGTTATATCTCAAAATCAATTTCCAACTCAATTTGCGTGATCATCACATATGGTGAATATGAATGCTACATGATGATATACTGAAATAATGATTACATAGCAGTAGTCTGAAATGAATTGATAGTTGTGAAATATTACATTTTTTCACAATTAATGTACTTCCGCCATAAGAGGAAAGGTCAACCAATTGGAGGAAAGGTCAACCAATTGGATTCATTCATATTACCCAGAGAACTGCAAATTAATTCAATTTAATTCAAATTAATCTGGACAATGCTAACCAGTTTTGTGGCTCAGTAGTAAGGGGGTGGTATGAATATTTACAATATCGAAGATTCGGGTGTGGTTGAAAATTCAATGGTTGAAAGCACAGGTTTTTGGTGTGTGTGTTGTTGTTGGGGTGCTTTTTTGGGGAGGTGAAAGGGGGGGGGGGGGTTCCTGGGGGTTTACAGTTTGTGTGCCTCAGCAATCTAAATGAGATCTTGTAATCATTAATATGTACATAGGCTTTTATTTCCGTAAAACTTTGAATCTTTGATTGTTTAAAAATAACTCAAAGTGTAATATTAAAGATTATACATTTGATACTAACTCTATAAAGAGCTGCTATTAGTGAGGTGGAAGTTTAAAAAACCACTTCACCCACTATCGAGGGTGTGAAAAACCATTCACCCACTGATGAGTAAAACAAAAAACTCTGCCCCACCCAACTCAATATAATGGAATACATTTAAAACTGGGGGGGGGGGGGGGGGGGGGGGGGAGACTTTTCTGCCCGATCCAAACTTCCATGCACTCCCCAATGAAAAATCAAATGGGGTGGGGGGGGGGGGAGGGGTGAAATGGGGTTTATCTGGGGGTTTACAGTTTGTGTGCCTCAGCAATCTAAATGAGATCTTGTACATTAATATGTACATAGGCTTTATGTTTCCGTAAACTTTGAATCTTTGATTGTATAAAAATAACTCAAAGTGTAATATTAAAGATTATACATTTGATACTAACTCTATAAAGAGCTGCTATTAGTGGCCTGTCCACCTGCCATTGGACTTTGCGTAGGGAATCACCATTATATTCTCGGTGGGGGGGAGGCCCCACATGGAAAAAATACATCACCCACTGTCCAGGGTGGGGAAAAAACTTCACGCACTGATGAGTTAAAAAAATATCTCTGCCCCACCCAACTCAATATAAAGAAATACATTTACAAATGGGGGAGGGGGGAGGGGCTTTACTGCCTGACGCAAACTTCCATGCACTCCCTCCCCCCCCCCCCCCCCCCCCCCCCCCCCCCACCCCATGAAAATCAAATGGTGCAAAACTGCTAAACTGCAGTCCAGTAGGGAGACCTTGTTGATCTGCTTGACACTACCTTTACTTAGTTGGATGAAAATGAAAAGAGCATGGTCATTTTCAATTTTGTGCAAGTGCCGAGCCTAATACAAGGAGCATATATATGTCCAGAAATACTTACAGCTCTTCAATATAATTTGTGTCAATATCTTTGTAGGTATGGAGTTGGTCTACCAGTTGACCCGGCACAGTACACAGCACTAGTGGTATGTGCTGCATTGCCAGTATTACTCAATTCAAGATACACTGTACCAAAGACAGCGTGAGTATTTTGATATTATTCTTAGTTTTTGATTAGTTAAATAACACGGCAAAACTCTTACATACAGGTTTGGTCTTAAGAAAAATGTTACTAAGGGGTGTCTATTCTCAGGATCAACAATGTAAGAAAGTCATATAGGTTAGGCAAAAAAGGAGGTATGGCTCACATACATTTGGGAAAATAGCTATGTAAATTGCTTTTTTCTCCTTTTTTACAAAAAATAGCTATGCTAAATGCAGAAATTCTTCTCTTTTTTATTTGTGTTTTTGGCTCACTTTTTTTAATTGTGTTTTTGGCTCACTTTTCTTCTTCTTTTTTTTCTCCTTTCGATGCCAATTTTTGTCTATTTTTCCGGATAACTAAAAAAAACGGGCTCATTGCGTAGGGTTATGCAGCAAAAGTGACTCCACATACTTATGCGCACAGGGTATGTGGGTCAGATCTTTTTTTCTTCTTGGCCTTTAGAGTTTAACAGGTTCGCTGTCAGACATGTTTTATTGAAAATGTCAAGCAAAACTTTTGTTTGTTTTTTACTTACAATTTTAAACTTTTAAACATTTCATGTCTTATGGTCCCACACCACCGAATCAGTTCCCTATTGCTTTGTGTGGTTAAGAGGTCAAGTTTGTGTTAATTTTTTTCACCTTTAGAGCAAACTGGTTCATTCAAATCATTGTTTTATTGAAGATCTAGATGTCTTCTGCTTCAAAACAATCACTTTTGTGGGGGGTAACCAGCATTTTTTCTCGCTACGGGCCAATGATATCTATCTTAGGTACGACAGACTGACTTTATCCTAAGATCAGAGATTCTAGCTCTAAATTGGTGGAAACAGTGAAATCGTGTAAAATGATACCATTCAAGAAAAAGCTAGAGATTTTGGGCCTGATGTGGAGGAAATAACCTACAAATGCAAAATTATGAAACATTTAAGTACATTTACAGCATTTATTACCTTTTCTAGGATGTTACATTTAGACTTATGGTGGGGTCAATCTTAATTTCAAACACTGCCGTGTAATGTCAAAATGCAAAATATGATTTGGTGGTGTGTACTCTTATGGAAGTGACATTGACCATAGTAAAAATATTTTGCGTATATTATGACATGATAAATAATCTCCTTTGGTTTTATCTTTTTTGTTTATGTTCCAGGAGCGTTGCAAAAGCAGCATCATGGGCCCTCTACCTCATCAGTATATTAATGGTGCTATATGGCAGCGTGTCATTATACAGATTATCCTATTTCATAGCAGCTGTATTTACTATATTATCCACTATACAAGTCGCATAACGCAATGTGCAATATTTAATAGGCCATTCCAAATCTATAGTACTCAGTAACTGTTTTGTCTCCTAGTTTTGAAACCAATAAGAGACCAATTGCATTTTATCTAAGGTTCATTCTCATAGCTTGCTCATGATGATGCGATCTCAAATGCTACAATTATGACCATTTGAATGACAGTGGATCCAAAGGGTCAAGGGTCAATTATACTGAAAGTTCTCTAGTCCTCATTGAGCTTAAGAATTACTATTACCCATTGGGCATAAGAGTTGTTATGAACCCTAACACTCAATGTAACTCTAGCCCTAGCAAACCTAAACTCAAAGCCATAGACAACCCTAACCCTAATCCTCCTAGCTCTTAGTTAACCTTAACTCTTCATATGGAATTTGAGATTGAATCATCACAACAACAAAAGTTATTGAAAATGAGCCTAAGGATTTTTTGTCTATTTCTACATCATAGATAAGATTGTGCTCTATCGAAAGAGTTATTGAATTCAAAACCAATGAGGCAGAACTTTTGTTGAGCACTGTGCCTTGGAACTATTGTAGCTATAATGGGGCATTCTTGTGATTTTTAATGAAGGACATTAATTTGATACAAATAATAAATGTTTATGAGTGCAATGGTAAGACTTTTTTCATAAGTGTGAAAGATCATATCTGTCATACAATTTGGCTCTGTCTTGTTGAATTAATCAAAAACAAACAGGAACATTTCATTGTGTAATGCTAATAACATACTAGCCAGTGGCAGATATTGACGATTGGGAATCGCTCGAGTGGACTATGGAATGAGAATCACTCAGAGCAACTTGAAAGAGTTGGATTGAAGTCAACTGCAGCGATTCAGGCTGTGCCACTTTTGGAAAGTCGCGTTAGGTCGCCTCTGACTAAAATGGAAATGTTTAAAGATCAAATGACGTAAATTACGTCAACAGAAGCAACTCAGATCTCAAATGGACCTTAGTAATCGGCATAAGAGTGCAGAGTGAGCCAGGCGACCACTCTGTGATATTTACAAGACCAGCAACTCTACATTAGGCCAAATAAAAAACAAGTTTGTCTCAGAATACCGATTGCGTAGCTTTTAAAATTCACATTTTACCGCATAACTTTTCCCCCCAATTTTTCTTGAACTTTTGAAAATGATAATGTGAGCCAAATTGTGACTGTATGGAATTTTTCCAATAATAAAACAGTATTTAAATGCAAGAAAAACAACTGACTCCAGTGGTATATTGGACTGCTTCTTCAAATTTTAATTTCACATTGTGGAGTACCATATCAGCTTCATTTCCTTGCTTTACAGAGCCAGTCTCATTTTTTTTAAATCGCATTTCGCATAGCCCTTTTTTCAGGTTTCTTCTGCGACAAACAAATCTGTGTGTGCATGCAAGAACGTCGCAAGTAACATTTGCGGTCAAATTGAGTTATTAGTTATTTATTCAAATATAAGCAAATCCACACATTTTTTATCCATTTTACCAATCTTGAAATTGGAATTGATTAGATATTAATCAAATAATGCAGCTTCTTAAAACAATAATTAAATGAACAAAATTGAACACAAAAATGCTTCTCCTACAAAATAACCAAAATTTCACTTACAACCTTCTTGCAGTCCCACGACGAAATGAGGTAAATTTAATTCAGAGTTGCATCGTATCATTGATTTTCTTTGATACATTTTTGGCCGATATTGCTCAAATTTGACGACCTGATACCTAAGCCGCAGTGCTAACATAACATTCACAAGTAGATATATAGATAGATAAAGTGTTGCATTTTTTATGAAACACCCTGTATAAAATGGACAAATAATCTTGAAATCATAAAATCATAAATGGTTGAATTGATATGTTCATTTTGAATTGCATCTGAAATGGCCCCTCAGTTTCGGTAGTATTATATTGATAATATTAATAGTATAGTTTATTGCAATTTGTTGTAATTTGTATATAATTCAGCTCTTGTAAAGTGCAAATCCTGTATTCCAATTCACACTTGGATGTGTATGTCATATAATATGATATTATCAGGTGAGTTAGACAGAGTATAGACAATCTAAAATAAACATGAATATAAAACCTTGCTCTACGGAGGATATTGTTGTTCAGTCTTTATAAGAAAATTAAGAAAAAGGTAAGAAGCAGTGTGACCTATGAGTAAGCTATCATGAATCAGCCTTGTCGTAAGTATTCAAACTTGGGAAACTTTGTCCCCATTTTGAGGGGAAATGAATTGAAAGCAAAGGTTTTACATGGACATTTGACGATTACCGGGATTCAAACCTGGGATTTCTGAATATTATACCTCTTTTGTAGGATTAAAATCGCTACCATGGCACTGACAGCATAGCTAAGCTGTCGGTGCCGAGGTAGCGATTTTAATCCTACAAAAGAGGTAGGGTAGCTCATAGTCTATGTGTATTACAGAATATATCTGTATAACTCAAACAATAGAAGTCTTCGCACTAAACTAATTTGTGATAACTGATAGGTAGAACAAAAAACATTTATCCCAAATTATTATAAAAAACCCATACATACAATTTTGGTTTGTCACCCCATAGAATAGGATTCGTTTACCATTAGCCTAACACATGTCTGCTTTGTATACATACGATGTGCACTAATGAAAATTAGGATGGATGTACATGTAGATCGCAGAATTGTAACTTCAAAAAAAGAAAAATACAGAATCCTTTTGCCATAATATAAAAATGATTAACCCTAACCCCCGAGGCACCTTTTCCACAGAATTCCCTCGGGGCTCGAACCCCGGACCTCTGGGTTCAGAGGCAGACGATCTACCGCTAGGCCACGGGGGGAAACCATACATGGCGGAGTATATTCCGCCCTGTATATACCCTGGGGCCATTATTTCATCGAAAAACTGCCGAGCCGGGTGACACAAGCACACCACATCGTAGTAATTCGTAGTACTCAAGAGTGTTAGGGTTAATGTCTATTCATTGTATGTTTTATACTGCATCACTGCACTGTCTATTTAATTAGTTAGGTAAATCTGATATAATCTGATTGATAATTAAGTGAACGCCATAGAACAAAATGTCGATTGGATGGGAATGCTAACAACCCAGAAGCAGACAATTTGGGGCAAGATCATCAAACCCCTGAAAAAATGTTAAGATTTTGTTGTAATTATCTATATTTCGCCCAATTTGTGAAATGTTCATATCGTGTTGCAATTCATTACAAAAGCTGATGTCAAGGGTTCAGCGCCACAATATCGTCACTCCATATTTTGAGTTTTGATATAAACGCAAAACGCAAAACAAGAAAAATTGGTCAAATGTAAGGATTATAATTGTAAGAAACATTCTTGGTTTGATTTGGATTTTTGTGTTAATATTAGATGATATAAGTTGATAATATTTTAACTTAATTGTTCACTCTGATTGTATTTTCCATTAAAAAATGACTGAATTGCGCAAATTATGGAGATATGATTGGTGTCCCTGACATACACTCGTCAAAAGAAGTTCCTGGACACTTAAATTAAATTAATATTTAATAGAATATATAATTATATATATAATTATATATTTATAATTGTATATCAAAATAAGCAGAAAGTAATCCTCTAACAGCTTAACATGGAATTTAGACATGATCACTCATGCAGGGCAGATTCCATTCACTTGACAATGGCAAGAAGATTGCACAAAATTGGATAATCCCTCCATTCAAATGACTGTAAATGCTCATTTCTTGCAATTTCCTTTTACGCACCTTACCATTGCTTAATGAATGTGCTCAGCCATGCATGAATGAGTACATCTTAATTTCATACAGACATGATAGAGAATTATTGTCTGCTTATTTTGACATGCAATTGTTTAATTTATATTAAATATTTATGTGAAATATTTGAACTTCAATGAGTGTCCAGGAACTTCTTTTGACGAGTGTATTACCACAGACTTTGTTGGAGTAATCCGACGATACTGGTACATAATTCCAGTATCGCCTAGTATCGAACGATACTGAAACACTGACTTTGTACCAGTATGAAGTATCGGACGATACTAGTACAGTCTAGAATCTGGGACCTAAAGTACACTTTTTCCAATCGATTTGCATACCAAATGTAATGTATAAATATGTTGATGTGTTAATATTCACTCTTTACACGGATCTGCCATTTGCGACCTCGAATTTTAATCAGATTGAATGAAAATGTTTTTGTATCATTTTACAATGTCTCACTGCATGACTAGTCATATTGTGCAGAGAGAGTCGAACTAGTTACATAATGTTATGGAATAGTCCCATTCAATGCGGTACCAATTCAAGGCTCTCCTCGCAAATGACAGATCCATGCGAAGAGTGAAATAGGCTATCAATTCTGAAACAGCTTTTATAGTACTTGAGTGTTTGAAGTGCACGGTGCACACGTTATCACATGATTTGTTTTAAAGATAGGGACTAAGAAAGAAATAAGTGTGCACATAAGTTTGATATGATTTTTAGTTTGTTACATTTATAAATATTTATTGTTACTCATTGTAATCTTAGATATACCGTAGTTGGTATGGTAGTAATCACATGACTCGTCACCTGTTTATCACCAAATGGTCTAACAACATTTCATCTAATAACCTGATGATAAGCATTACAAAATCTCTTTAAAACCCTGGGTACGTTGCACTACAAAAAACACAATCCTAATCGTAATCCTATCCATTATACTAACTAACTGGGTTTAAACAAATTGCTTTAGACCCTAATGGCTGTTAATTAGACCAAATGGAGTTAGACCAAATGGTAATGTACCTTATACCAGTATTCTATGTAGATCTTAATTTTGTTGACATATGATAGTAACAACACCATAGTCCTTAGGCTTCTGGAGGCAATAACATCACGTTGAAGTATTCTTAACACTTTCCACGCGGCTATTAGTTTTGCCATGTACAAAACGGATTTTTTTAGACACCATTCCTAACTTTCAACTAAGCATGTTTGTACTGATTTCAATGCATTCTCATGGTGATTCCAAATATGATAATAACATTCAATAAGTGACATTTTTGAAACATTTTGTGACATTTTGGGTGTATCTTTGGTGTAATTCATTCATGAGTTAGACTGGTGTTAAGCCTCTATAACTGAATAAAGCTGTCTAATCCTTTAACACAGATTAACACTGATTTTGCGCTAGGCTAATTCCGTGCAGAATTACATGAAGGATAAACCACATTTTGGAATTTCGTCTGCCGCATGGAAAGTGTTAAACAGCTAACAATGTTTAAGCAATTCTCATTGGTTTTCAGAGAAATCGATGACATTTATATCAGACAACTAAACATATAGCGTGACCACCCTCGCGCAATGCGTGGTAAATAGTTTTGTTCCATAACTCGCAATTCTGCAGTGTGTCTACTGTGCTTTTCGTATGTGTTTATGCAGCACATTACGCCGATGCATGGCATAGTCCCCGCATGGGTTTGGATGGAATGTTTTGGAACAGGGGTAAAAGTTGACAAATGTGGGCAATTCAAGGTTCAAATTTGATTAAATAAATGTCTAAAGAATGACTGTTTAAGAATGAGAATAAAGGTATTGTTTGTAGACCGTACCCGTGTCAGACAATGTACACAGGTACAGTCTAAAACAATACCTTTATTATATTTGAGAACATTTGCAAAATTGTTGAAAATTTGACAAGATTTCCCAGAATTATGTGAGAGTAAAAAAGCCAGACCGACTGACACTACCTGAGAGGTTAGTTTGCCCATATAGAACAGAGTTTGGTTTTGTACAGTTGCATAACTGCAAGAACGGAAAGTGAACAGACAAGAATTTTTCAACAAAAAATGTTTGACTTGACATTTATTTGTGCTATGATTGAGGTACATTTCTGCTTTAAACAATCATTTTTTTTATGTGCATGAAGTATTTTGGCTGGACCCAGTATGACACTGAGGACCACAATAATTTCCTGTACAGTGGCAGCCCCCATGGACTAACTACTAGAGACTGCTCATTATGCATACCAATATACGCAATTCGTTGAAGCCAAAAATAGAACAGTCACCATGGCAATATTGTTGGATTGTCGGGGGGCGTACCACCACGGCGCCATGACAGGCGTAAATCAATACCCCCAATCAATGATGCCAGAAATGGAAGCGCGGCACGCGGAAAGGCTACAATAAAGTGATGATGCACTGACATGCGAGTAGGAACGCTGTTTGTTTTGGAATCGCGTATTTGTTGTTGTCATGGTGCAATTGTCAGTTCGTTAGCTTAAATTTTTAAGCGTCGTTTAACCCGGCTCTGGCATTATTAGCATCTTAAAAAAATGGAAAGGGGGGGGGGGGGCAAGACCAAAATATTGGGTGGCAAAATACGCATGAATGTTATTGTAAACATTGCCTGAAATTAGCTTAAAGGCGAGCTACCACTCTGGGTTACTAGCCACATCCAGTTCTCAAGTAATTTTCACATTAAAAGTCAATTTCATAATGGTTTGGGGGACAAAATGGGGTGGTGCTTAAGCTGACGGTGAGAGGGGGCAAAGGTCATGACTGGAATTTTCCCCTACCCCTGCTGGTGCCGCCAATGTTCCCGTACTATACCAATGCTGAACTTAATAAACAAATTTATCATATCATTCAGTCATCCTAAATATTTAAAAGATTTTAAAGTTTTTTAGAAATGTTTATTACTGAAAAGGGTTGGGGATAGGGATAATAATATCTACGGTTTAGCAGTATCTTTGATAGTAGAATTTTTTCATATTGGCAAATCCAAGTTGGTTGATGTATAATAATAATTAAAATTATTATACTGTGACGGTATCATGCTACACTGAGCACTTTATCAGACTATTTGATGTCAGCTTTTGTCACTTGATGATATTAACTGATCGTAAATGGTTTAAAGAAATCCATCTGGATACGGAGAAAGGGACAATTCACTCTCAACAAAGACGAGGGGCTTGTAAACTCAACAAACATTTACGATCAGTTAATCTCATCAAGACCACCGACCTCTACATCGGGTGGTCGTCAGTATAAAATGCACACGTCTCAAACGTCAACAATACTGCACATTCCATAGACACGCTGTCAAGATATAAATACCAGAATTATTAATTCTATTTGACATTATTATATCATAGATACTTATCAATTATCTATCTTTTAATATGTAATTAATAAATGTGTCTAATGCAAGCTTGTGTCTTTATTGTTTACTTTTTAGAATGAATGATAACCATTATATTGCCGATCAGTGACAACCAATGGCTAATTATTCCAGAACCTTTCATTTATTAACTAAACAATTTTATCCACGTTTATAGAAAAAGAAAGATTTAACTCAATAAACCTTAATTGCTACCAGACCTCCAAATGTCCCGTATTGCATTATAATTTGCACCCAAATATGTATCTATAGCAGTAGGAGTGTGGTGCAAAATTATGATGAGTTTTGCACTCCCTAAAGAATAAGTTGTACCCCATCTTGAAATCTGCACCTTAAGGGGAAAATATAAATTCAGGGACCTTTGTATGTCATATCCTTCATGCACGGATGGGGGATTCTTCACCTCATTGTGTTTGTGTGAGGATCATTCTATTTGTGGTATAAACCCTCAAGTTGCGTTTACCCCGTGACCTAGCATCTAATGCCATTAACAACCTTATCCAATGATCAATTTAATTAGCAGTCGCTCACTGATTAATTGATGAAAAGGGATATTGGGACACGCTGTAGATAGCACATAGCATGTCATTGCTATCAGCAGTAGATAGCACGCATTTGCTATATAAGCAGTAGATATCACACACTTGCTGATAGCACACACACAATTGTGCTATCAGCAGTCTGGAAGCTTAGATTAAATGCAATTGCTATCAGCAGTACATAGCATGCAATTGCTATCAGCAGTAAATAGCATGCAATTGCTATCAGCAGTATAGTAGCTTAGAGCATGCAATTGCTATCAGCAGTAGATAGCATGCATTTGCTATCAGCAGTAGATAGCAAATAGCATGCAATTGCTACCAGCAGTCTAGTAGCTTAGAGCATGCAATTACTATCAGCAGTCGATAGTATGCATTTGCTATCAGCAGTAGAAAGCGTGCAATTGCTATCAGCAGTAGATCACGCAATTGCTATCAGCAGTAGATAGCATTCAATTGCTATCAGCTGTAGATAGCATGCAATTGATAGCATGCGATTGCTATCAGCAGTAGATAGCGTGCAATTGCTATCAGCAGTAGATCACGCAATTGCTATCAGCAGTAGATAGCATTCAATTGCTATCAGCAGTAGATAGCATGCAATTGCTATCAGCAGTAGATCACGCAATTGCTATCAGCAGTAGATAGTTGAAGTTTATTGGAAGTTGGTCGGGATACATACGCGTACGTATACGTTTACGAGAAATCTGATATTTTGGAGGTAACTATAGTGTAACTTCTTTCTGGCATAGGCCTATATAAAAAGCCAATATTGATCGGAAATAAAGTGATTGCTTTTCAATAAAATATTGCTCAAAAGTACAAACCAAATCGCACCAAATGGGTTCGAAAATTGAAGAAAAAAATGCAATTCTGAGGGGGCACATCATAGATTTATAATTCTGTGGGGCACATCCACTCCCCCCTGTTCGAGCTTTTAAACCATCTATACTTAAATCATGAAATATATCAGTATATGCTCAACTTCTTTCGTGCATTGATAAAAACAACATATTTATTGGAAATGAAGAGGTGGCTTTTCGATAACATTTTGGTCAAAAGTATACACCAGATCGCACCAAATGAGTTCGGATATTGAAGAAGAAAAAATCAAATTCTGTCCTCAGATTCCCCCTGTTCGAGCTTTTAAACCATCTATACTTAAAATCAAGAATATATCAGTATATGCTCAACTTCTTTCGTGCATTGATAAAAAACAAAATATTTATTGGAAATGAAGAGGTGGCTTTTCGATAACATTTTAGTCAAAAGTATACACCAGATCGCCACCAAATGAGTTCGAAAATTGAAGAAAAAAATCCACTTCTCAGGGGCACATTCACCCTCAGACACCCCCTGTCCGAGCATAGCTCGCGGAGGACGGTGGGATGGTACCAGCACAATTTCATGTTTTGGGCCCCTCCCCCCTAAAATGTTCCTGGATCCGCGCCTGGATTTAGGCCTCACAGGCCTAGACTAACGGACGACAAAATAGGTCTAAAGCCCCGACTGAACTTTCGCCCGATCTCCCGACCTATTCTATTTTAAATTGTCACGGAGTGTTGTTGTTGGGACAGTCAGGGGTTATCACCCTACTCTTTTCAAAACTGACCGCGATTTTACATGTAGTAGGCTGTACATATGTGCCTCTTTGTACATCATGTACGTACATTGGACCGACGGCTTAACGTCCCCTCCGAAGGACGAGGTGCTTTCATGGATCATTTGCCAAATTGCTAAGCCTATTCAATCTGACCCTATCCCTTGTAGTATTATTCTACCAAACTGAAATCCTAGACTCCTAGAGGGCCAAACCAACTTTGAACCTGAGGGATCTCTCAACAGTCACACCATTGACAAGCACCTTAACCAACTATAGGCCGGCCTATAACGATTATAAAATGGGCCTACTGAAAAAGTATGACATTATTATAGACCTAATGAAATTCATAGGTTTGTCGTATATACATGTACTGTTTTTACGACTGGATGTCTCAAGTTCCAAATGAACAAAGGGTGTGGGATGGGGGATCCTGCTAAGCCTATTTAATCAATAAATGTAACGAATTAAGTTAACAGAAATATGCTGATAGAGTAGGACCCTACCCCTATTATCCTACCAAACTGAAACCCTAAAGGGACAAACCAAATTAGAACCAGGGATCTCTAACTCCATTGGCAAGCACCTTGACCAATAGTGCACTCTTTCCAACTAGGCCTATGACGAATATTTATTACGAATTAGGCCTAATGAAAAATGATCAGCCTTATAAAATACTTTTTTACGACTTGACCTTTGGTCGAAGTAAAACATAGGCCTATGGCGTATAAGGTAACTAGACCTATTAAACGTAGGCCTAAGCCTAATGCTAATGAACATGTAATTCTACCACACGAACTCCCCTTTTTGTCGGTGACCTGACGTCGCTCCTCTGCGGAAACCGCGCGAACCGTTCCTCTTTCAAACACGCCGCGAGATGCGTCCTCATCTGGTCCTGGTCGAAGAAGCTGTCCGCTGGATCTCTGCCGTTTGCGATCTCAACACAATTTGCGATGACAAACAGCCCACAGTCACTCGAACCACGCTGTCTCTGTTGCGCACTCGATAAAGAGACAGTCGTCAGATCGGGACAGAGGCTGGCGATTTGTTGCCGAAGTGACGGAGTCAATCCGATATGATCATTATCATACAGCGTAACCTGTCCGTCGATGCACGAAACAACTACCCAGTGGCTACCCCCGTTGTAAAGGATCTGTAGCCCCTTGCCCTCCCGTGGAATGGGCTGGAACTGCATTACCTGTCCCAAGCAAGGAGGCTGCAAACTATTTACTTCCGGAAATTGCCGTCTAAGCAGGGTCTGAGCAGCGTCAATGTGCTCATCCTCCAACCAATCTCCCGTCTCCAAAAGGAAAAGTTCCCGATCGGTAAGGCCAAGTGATGGGACCCAAGGCTTCGACGACGGTTTAACAGACGAATTCGGTGTGGACCTTCGAGATGTTCGAGTCCGCGACGTGCCCAAACTCTGGGTACCATCAATCCTTGGTCTTTTCTGACAGGGGATTGGTTGGGCGATCCCACCATCAGCTGTCATCGGACGCTTCCGCGATCGTTGAACAGGCTTGTGCAACTTCGGTGGCAAAGGTATCCGCTTAATTCTCATCCGCAAACTGGTCGAATCAAACGCAGTGATACAAAAGTCGTATCTCCCAGTTACCGGAACCGGCGATTTCGTCTCGAAAACTCTGCTCGATGGCGCCATACTCGTATATCGAATCTATTGTAAAAATAGATAAGAAAAAGCGTTAATATCCGTTCAAATCACTTGTATTTGAGAGAAAATCAAAAAGACGCTACCTGTTTCCAGTGCAATCTTCCGAAGTGAGGTTGCTAGGATTCGTTGCGTATGTAAACAGCGCACAAAGCTGCGCGCCAACAATCACGCCGCGTAAACGAACGACGTCACTAAGTCTTACGCGCAACAATCAGCGCGTGGCTTGTGCTCGTGTGTACACAAAAGCGCGGCACGCTTGTAGGACAGTGAGCTTGTGTGTCGTAGCTATGAAGAATTTTGCCGCTCGGTCGGTTAGTTACCCGTGTTGGAGGTCGTCGTGTATGCAAGCTGTTCTGCGTCAACTTAATTTCGGGCAATTTTTTTATAATGAACAAAGAAAGTTTGTAAAAGTAAATTAGGCCTATATTTTCCAGGATGACTGAAATAGGGACTGCAAAGAACTAAACATGTCAAATAGAAGGAGAAAAGAGGGAAAGGGAGAAGAAATGGAGGAAGTAAAAATAAGGATCGGGTAAAGAAAGGGAAAGAGAATAGGAAAAGAAGTTGAAGGGGGAGGGAGAAGGGCTAAGGAGAGAGGAAGAGAAAACCGGGAGGGTAAAGGGATCGTGCCTGTCCGATGAAATGAGAAAAAGCTGTCGTCGTTTGCAAGATAAGCGGAGCAACTCGATAGTTGATACGCCGGACTATGGCTCCTGAAGTACCATGGAACATTTCACACCGGCAGCCCGATGTAGCGGGAGACATAGCCCGCCCCGGGCCTACTTCGTATTTGATATAATAATATTTACTGCTCTTTATTTGGGAATTGGAGCAAATAGTTCCTCGAGGTGGCTGGAGGACCTTGGACCTACTATTTTCCCGAGACAGAGGGCGTATCCAGGACTGTTTTGATGGGCGTGGGGGCACATTTTGTATCCTTTAGCGAGAAGCGAGTGGAGCGACCAGAGGGTGGGGTCCAGGGGCCCGCCCGCGATTTTTTCTTCTTCCTAATCAACATTTGTCAAATGTATTTATTCCGTTTTAATACGGAATAAAGCAAAATTCAATGAATAAAATGGTTTAAAAAAAAAAGTCAACTGATTTTACAAATGTTGATTAGGAAGAAGAAAAAATCGCGTCCCGCCCTGGGGATCCATGGGCAAAGTCCTGGAAGCTCCTGGATTTTAGGCATTTTTAGCAGTAAAATCCAAACACAAAATGTGTGCACATTCAAATTCTAACTTAAACAACATCCACATTATGTGGGTGGGGTCTAGAGGCATGCCTCAAGGGCTTCTTTCTGTTGGGGTCCAGGGGGCGAAGCTCCTGGGTTTTATGTATTTTTAAGGCTTCAGCATTCTGAAGCAGTAATTGTGGCATTTTCTCACACGTCTAGGCCTATACTAACTAAAAAAACAATTGTTTCTGGATATAGGTATTACTATTAGGTAATAGGAGTAAATTCAACCAACGTTCAAACCAATAACATGATTGATGCTCAAACAGGGATGCAAAAAGTGCGGGAGCGGGGAGCACCGCTCCCAGGAAGCAACAGTACAAATTGAGGAAATCATGCCAGTGCCTAAAAAAATAAAAGGAGGAAAAAGGAGGAAAGAAAGAAGAAAGAGAAAAAAGAGGGAAGAGAGAAAAAAGAGGAGAGAAAAGAGAAAGAGGAAAAGGGGAACAAAGAAGGGAAAATGAAAAGAGAGGAAAAGCCTGACGAATAGTACATTATGTACCAGTTGAACATGGGAATACATAGGGACAATACGATGCAACTCATATTTGAGGAAATTTACAATTATCATCGGGACAGGCATTAAATGAAAAACAGTGAAAAGATGCGAGTCGAGTGGTGAGGTGGAAATAACGGAGAATATCTGAGGATACAAGGAGGGTTCCGACCTTTGAGCCAAAGGAAATTCAATTTATCAATGCAGCACTAAAATTGAAGAAAGAGCTGTTGAGGATGACCTGGAAAACCTTGAGGAAATAATATTGGATCGATGAGATACAAAGAACAAAGAAGAACCAGCATTAAAAGAAACCAAACAAGTTGTAAAGTAGTAAAGTTTGAGGAAATGGAATCATCAACATCAAAAGAAATAAGTAACACGAATGGAGATTACTAAAGGACAGCAGCTGACTAAAGGACAGCATCTCAGATTTGAGGATATAATATTTTGCTAAATGGACTAAAAAGAAAGACAAGACCAAATTGACACATTTACAAGAAATCCTTATAATGCAAAAAATGTTGAAAGTTAAACAAAGTACATGTACACTGTGATGTAAGCGAAAACCCTAAAACGGACCTGCTAACGAATCGGGTCCATGGCCCCCACGACTCTGCTATCATTCGGTTGAAGCAGCACCCATTCGGTTAAATTGAAGGCATCGTTTTACCTCTTTTCTATCCAATTTTAAGGAGCAATCGGTTGAATCGACACCAATTTAATAAACAAATAGGTTTTTTTCTTGCGCGCTATATTTCAAGGGTATCATTTCAAAGCTTGTTCAAAGCCAAATGTAACATAATTGTGGTCAAATTCACTGTATAGTGAATAAATATCGCATGTTTTCTGCAAACAAATAATCTCGAAAAATGCGTGTAGTCATTCGGATAAATGGAAAACTTGCCCGGCCCCCCCCCCCCCTCCACCGGAGTAAGCCTGAAATGATAACAATGCACAGTTTCCAATGATGACGGTACCCTCCTGGGAGGTCATCATTTCGCTGTCATAATGAATGAGTAGATATTAAGCTGATTTATGTGACAACACAACTAATATTATGTAAACATTCCTGCTTTTGAAGTGATGCAGAAGTTATTTTATGTTATCATGGTCCCGGTTTGATTGAGGAAATCTTGATTCTTAGAACCATGCTCCTGAGGAAGAAACAACTTTTTGCACCCCTGTCAGCTCAAATCCCAATTTTGTTACTTCAAACATTTTTTTGCTGTCTTCTTTTCTCCGTACTCCTTACCAGTAACGGCAGAAGTAAGAATATTTAGGGTGGTTCGAGACCCATTATATAATGTTGAAACCTAGATAGCAATGGGAATCTGTTTGTACCAAGAGTCAAGACTTAGTTTGAAACCTTGACGTGACTTGGTCTTGGTTTAGTTACAACGGCCGCCGAGTACCAAGGAGGGGGATTCTGCACCATAATAGTCTATGCAGAACATGAGAATAATCGGTGAGGCCTATACCATATTTATGAGGTAAAATAAAACAACATGGTTTACTTACCATGTTGTATTTATATAATACTATCTACTGCTGATAGCAACAACATGCTATCTTATCTACTGCTGACAGCAATGACAAGTTATGTTATCTACTGCTGATAGTTATGACATGTTATTATGCTATTGCTGACAGCAATGACATGTTATGCTATCTACTACTGATACTAATGACATGTTATGCTATCTACTGCTGATAGCAATGACATGTTATTATGCTATTGCTGACAGCAATGGCATGTTATGCTATCTACTACTGATACTAATGACATGTTATGCTATCTACTGCTGATAGCAATGACATGTGTTATTATGCTATTGCTTACAGCAATGACATGTTATGCTATCTACTGCTGATACTAATGACATGTTATATGCTATACTGCTGACAGCAATGGCATGTTATGCTATCTACAGCTGATAGCAATGACATGTTATTATGCTATCTACAGCTGATAGCAATGACCTGTTATATCTGCTATATACTGCTGACAGCAATGGCATGTTATGCTATCTACAGCTGATAGCAATGACATGTTATTATGCTATTGCTGACAGCAATGACATGTTATGCTATCTACTGCTGATAGCAATTACCTGTTATATGCTATATATACTGCTGACAGCAATGGCATGTTATGCTATTTACGGCTGATAGCAATGACATGTTATGCTATCTACTGCTGACAGCAATTACATCATGGATGCTATCTACAAGAGTAAGAAGTTCAATGATGCTCAGAATAATTATTCTGTCATGGAGCGTGAGTGCCTCGCTGTTATCTGGACAGTCAACAAGTTTGAGGCATATCGTTATGGTCGTGAAACCAATACTAGTATAATCAAGCAATTTTGTGATTTTTTGTGTGTGTGATTTTCTCAAAACAAAATCAATTTGTTTTGGTCAAAATTGATGCCAAAAATGGATTCTCTGACCCAAATCCCTTCCAAAAATGTATACTTTTATATGCATTAAAGCACTCACTCACAAAATTCAAAAGAAAACTTCCTTAACACTTTCCACGGGCCTATTAGTTTTACCATAATTATACAAAACAGATTTTTCAGAAACCTTACCCAACTTTCAAGGTCTACCTCAACGATTAATAAACCAATACTAGGCATGTTTGTACTTATTTTTGACGCCAAAAAGGTGATTTTTGGGCAAAAATTGAAAAAACACTAATTTTAGTAAAATTTGATACCAAAAATGGGTTCTCTGACTCATTTTATTACAACAAATGTATACTTTTATGTACATCACATTTATAATTTAAAAGTTACAGTGCTTGATAATTTGGCGCCAAACAGGGTTGACACCAACCTTAACCCTGTTGACGATCACCCTTATCAACAGTTCTCACTGTAAAAATTGTGGACACTGGTTAGTCACATTTTGTATAACAATTCTGCTGTCGGCACAATGTTTTTACAAAGATTTGCGCGGAGCGTGCGGAAATCTGTATAGACTATAGAAATGTTAATACTGCAGTACTATTTTCTTGCGCGTAGCGCAGAAAATTTTGGTATTTTTCCCGTTAACGACTACCTATTTGGCCTAACTTTTTTGACCCCCCCTCTTGAGTAGGTAAAACTTTCTAGTCCCCCCTTTTTGAGACTTCAAACTTTTTAGACCCCCCCCCCCGTTTTGGCCAACCCCCCCCCCCCCCCCCCCCCCCCACAAAAGTATTTCTGAACACTCCATATGCATTATGATCCCCCAAAAAAGAAGATAAAAATCACCAATTTGTGTTAAAGGGAGCACTGCACGTGTTAAAGGGAGCACTGCACCAAATCAATGCGCAATTCGTGTAATCCTATCTAGTTCAGGAAAAGCATGAAGACTATGACTGCGTATTCTACTATTAATTGCATCACATAATGCGCGCGAATACTCGCGGCGCTGGCGTACAAACACGAGCGTTGAAAGGCGGAAGATACACACGCGTGCGTAAAAGCTGCGCCTGTTCAGTTACGTCACTGTCTCGAGATGGCCAAACAGCGTATAGGCTTGTAAATGTGAGGTTTTCGGGCAATTTGTTTCTCCGGGGATGGTATGTCTGTAGTTTAATGAAAGAATAGGACCTATCCGTTGCACCTACAATGACAAAAATACGATATTTTTTAATTTATCGACCTAAATAGTGCCCAGGGTGTAAGCAGGCCTGCCTAAATGGTGAACCGTAGCGGAAAATTTAGGTTGATAACCCCCACATGAAACACTAGGCTTAAATTAAAGTTGAGATGATACTGAAAATGGTCACTAGGTGACAAGTATGCCATAAATGTAACCGGAGGGTAGAAAAGGTGTCTTGAAATATGGCACTTTTACAATATATTTCAATGAGAAAGATATTTGGTGTGCAATTTGATCATCGTCCCAGGGGAAGCAAATAGAAGTAAATCTTGCTTATTTTTTATGAAAAAGATAGAATAGAACCTCAGCATTGCTAATGTGGTCAAAAATCGTCGGAATCGAAAATGTTCACTATTCATACTCTTCAGTCTCTCGTATCATATTTATGCTGATGATACGCAAATTTACACCACTTGCAATCCCAAAGATCAGACATCTATCAACAATGCACTTTCGTCAATTGCTTCTTGTATTAACGGAGATAAAATCATGGATGACCAAGAACTTTTTGAAATTAAACGAGGACAAAACTGAGTTCCTGGTTCTTGGGTCACCTCATTCCACACGTATCATGCCTACTGTTGAACTCAACATTGGAGATAGTTCCATAAAACCGACAACAAGTGTGCGTAATTTAGGCGTTCTCTTTGACTCTAACATGTCTATGTCAGTCCATAACTCCATATTGCCAATCTCCGTCGTAATATAAGCTTCCATCTCCGCAACATGTCTAGAATTCGCCTTTTTCTTGACTACAATTCATGCCACCACGTAGCTCGTGCACTCATACTTTCTAGACTTGATTACGGAAATTCGCTACTTTTTGGTTCAAATGAATCTGATCTCAACAAATTACAATCATTACAAAACTGGGCAGCGCGCCTTGTCTGTGGAGGCAGAAAAAGAGACTCGGCATCTCCGTTGCTCAAAGAACTTCATTGGCTCCCGTTGCGACAGCGTATTATCTACAAACTGTGTGTTCATATATATAAATGTATTAATGATACTGGACCTATCTATCTGAATCAGTGCATAGCTCATTATGAACCTGGTCGACCTGGTCTTCGATCTGGGTCTGATCGATCTCTCCTAGTTGTTCAACGTACAAAAAACTCTGCCGCAGATACATCTTTCGCTGTTGCTGGTCCTAAACTATGGAATGATCTACCCAAACAACATCAGACTCTGTGAATCCTTACAAGTTTACAAAAAACAACTGAAGACTCATCTGTTTCCTACTTAGTTGTTCTTTCTGTATACATGTAGTACTAGTTTTTATTGGTACATTTTGATTTGTTTGTTGATTGTACCTTTTTGTTTTGTTTGTTTGCTGCCAGCGCCGTGATCTAAATGAAATGCGCTTTATAAAATCTCATATGTATGTATGTAATCGAATACGCACGGGTGCCTAGGCTGCGGAAGGATGTCGTTGCCGGAACCGGTGAGGAAGCGAAACTATCGGTTTAAAATGGTGAGGGCGCTGTTTAGGTGCCCGTAGCGAAAAATTTCATCTATATAGATGGTAAATAAGAACGCTGTCTATTTGTTCTGGTTGTAACAGTTACTTTAACTTTATTCAACTCCAACAATGATCACGGTCTGTAAAAAGACAAGAACATGAGAAAGCATAATCAATATCCTCTATCTCCCCCCCCCCCCCCCCCACCCCAAGTCTTTGGCACATAAATATGTTGATATAAATGTCCTGTGGCACATAATGTTTATGTAAGTGTCCTTAAGCACATAAAGTGAAAGATGTGGCTAAGACTGATTAGACGGAAGTGTTCTTGTTTCACCATGATTGTATAACTGACTACTCTACTAAACAGAACAGCAAAAAACAATGTCAATAACCTGGTCAACTGGTCAGGGAAAGTCAACTGGGGAATCACATGCCATAGTCAGGCGGGCTTGCAGGGATTCCGGGCAGAACGCCTAGGGGCAGTGGTTGGGACGTTCCCTGAAGGTGGAGGCAGTGAATCCGCGTCAGATTGCCGGGGGCTGTTGAGCTGTCCGTCATCTGGGGGCGGAGCTGTGCCTACTGGTTGAACAGGGGCTGGTGGTATGGAGGTAGTGTGGATGGTTGTGGGGTGGTGCTGGTGGCAGGGGAGAGTGGTGGTGGATTACTACATGCCTGAGGAGGGCGAGTATCATTGGGTGGTGCAACACCTGTGCGTTGGACAATCTGCGGAGCTATCAGGCGCCGTACACCAATGTCATCATCTATTTTGCATCGGGGAAGGGGTGGCTGCACAGGGACATATTTACGGAGGAACTTCCTGTTTCGTAGTGTGACTCTGCCTGCACCATCAACGCGTACCACATACTGGTCAAACTGTACAACGGACCTGAACAACGACACCACCCAGATAACATAACAATATTGGCCCAATATTGATTTTTCATTGGCCCAATATTGGCTTACAATATTGGCATAATATTATTTGGCCATTGGCCCAAGCTTGGCCAATACTGGGCCAATATTGGCATTTGCCAATGAGTGCCAATATTGGAACTCGCCAACAAATCTTCAAGGGACAGGACAAGGCACAAGATCCTAGCCAAAAGGCCGGGAAGCGATAACTCTTAACAGCGGCCGCCTTCTTTAGACCACGTCATAATTTGAATATCAAATCAATGGTGTTATTTCCCGCCCCTGGTATATTGCGCCCATTATTGGACCAATATTGGTTGCCAACATGATGCCAATTGAAGAGCGCCAATGTAAAACCAATATTGGTGACCAAGAGAGTACCAACCGTGCCAATGCCATTGGCACTCACTTGGTCACCAATATTGGTCCCATATTGATTGCCAACATGATGCCAATTGACGAGCGCCAATGTAAAACCAATATTGGTGACCAATAAAATGCCAATGCCAATATTGCCAATGGGGAACCAATATTGCCCCAATATTGGTCAACAAGATATGCCAATGCCAATATTGCCAATATTGGGCCACTATAGGGCCAATATATGTATGTTGTCTGGTCAGTCTTGTCCCATTTAAGGGGGTGTGGACCTGTCTGGTTTTGGATGCGAACTCTGTCGCCAACAACAAGGGGCAAGAGTCTTTTGGTGTGTTCAGACCAGCGCTCAGCACATTTCATGTGGCGGTTCCGTAGAGCATCTTCTCGAGCCGCTAGGGTTTCTCGCCAAGTGTCATGGGGTTTATATTTACCAGGAGGGATGGGGATGAAGTCCCTAATAGGACGACCAAAGATGCACTGAGCTGGGGATAGTTTTGTGTCTCTGTCAGGGGTATTCCGGTACTGCAGCATGGCCCGCTGGAAAGCGTCAGTATCCAGGTCGCCAGTTGGGCTGGTGTTGTCCATAAGAAAACGTTTAACGGTCTTCACCCCGACCTCAGCACGGCAGTTACTGTGGGGATAAGCAACAGAAGAAAGGCGATGGTGTACACCCCAGTCATTAAGGAATCGACGTGTAGCTACCGCAGTAAATTCAGGGCCACCATCGGATGCTATTACTCGTCGGGGATACCAAAGGTGACAAAGATGCGTCTGAGGCATGTTATGAGCCCATCAGCACCATGGGAGGACCTCTCAACAACCGGCCAGTTAGAGTAGCGGTCTACCACTACCAAGTAATTGCAGCCTTTGTAATGAAAGAAATCAGCATAAACACATTGGAATGGGTAACTGGGAGGGGTCATGGGGTAGGTGGTGCATTTGGGTTAGATGGGGCAATGCGATGATTGCAGTTGGCACGAAGAGCAGCAATCGCAGGGGTGATACCTGGCCAAAAAATGGATGCCTCCGCTCTGGCAGTCATAGAAGTGACTCCTTGGTGGGCAGCATGGAGATTAGCTAACACCTCACTCCTGAGGGATGGGGGAATAACCACACGCTCCTTGTACAGCACAACACCATCAACCGTATATAAACCGTCACGGAACTGGAAGTACTCGCGTAGGGGTTCCGGGTGTTCATGGCGTAATTGTGGCATGCCAGACTCTATCAGGCCAACAAGGCTCTGCATGTTATCATCACTAGCTGTGGCAGTACGTACTCTGTCCCATGTAACTGATTTGAGGTTAAGGGAGGTGAGGGCACACACAGAAGAAGATACAACTATTTCTTCAATGGCATTGATGTGTGTCGCAGGTGTGCGTAGGCCAGCCATGAGAGGTTGGGAGTGGGTAAGAAAGATGGGTGTGGATTCAATAGTTGCAATGTCATCAGGGAGGATCAACTTCTCAGGGTCACCTGTTGGGTGGCGTGAAATGCAATCTGTGGCATGATGCCGGGTGCCCGGAATGTGAACCATGCGAAATCTGTAACTGAGTGTTTTCTCCTTGAGATTCCTGAGGCGAGGATTGGGGATGTCTTCTAATGAGCGGTCACTGAAGATCTTCAGGAGGGGTTTGTGGTCAACAGCAATTATAAGGTCCTCGCATCCCAGTACAAAGTATCTGGCTTTGGTTAGGGCATCAACAACTGCAAGGGCCTCACCCTCTACCGGAGCATAACGGGATTCATGGGAATGTGTGAATCGACTCCCAACAAGTACGATCTTCCACCCCGTCGGACAGCAAAATGGTTCTGTTTTGGGGCAAGTGCAGTGTTTTTGAAGCAGACAGAAGCCAATGCCCGTCTTGGACCAGTCTGTTGCCAAGCAGGTGGGCTTGCTTGTGTCAAAGATTGACACCTTCTTCTATCTCACTGATGATAACTGCTTTAGACTCTTCAAATGCGTGTTGGAGGGGTTCATTCCACTTAAACGATGTGTTTGGTTGCATTAGTTGGCGGAATGGAAGCATCTTATCAGCCATACTGAAGGTGTAAGATACCTGGTTGACAAGCCCAAACCATGAGCGTATGTCAGTGATGCTTGTGGGCGTGGGGAAGTCAAGTATGGCATGGATGAATATTTGGCAAGGGCGGACACTATTGAGGGTGATCTCGAAGCCAGCAAAATCAATGGTATCTGCGCCTAAGACAAATTTGTCTGGGTTAAGGGTGATCCCGGTCTGTCCACACTTGTCAAGAAACTGGGCAGCTTGGAAAAAGCTATCCGCAAGTGTGTCAGCCCATAGTAGGACGTCATCGACACATTTGGTCTTGTTAGGGATGTCTGAGATACTGTTGCAGTCGCACACGGTTATCCGCAGTGGCAGGAAATGGGAGTGTGGTGGGGGGAGGAGGGGGTCGTTGACGTACAGGACAGTCGCAGGGTGTGGTGGGGTCTTCCTTCAAAGCTGCTGCGGCATCAGTCTGTTGTGTAGAGTGAGCCATCCCCATCCTGGGGAAACTGTCAGGGATCATCCCAAGGGCAATACAGGCTTCTTTGCTAAGGAAGAATTTATCAGAACTGTCTGTGACATAAGTCATCTGCCTTGTTTCAATTACCCGGCCCTGACTGTCAGTGCCTGATATGCGGAGTACAGCGGCCCCAAGAATCTTGATGACTCCGTTACTGGCGGAGTGCATCCTCATGGTCACTGGGATAAGGTCAGATTGGCGCAAACCGAGACGGCGAATGACTGTCATTCCAGCAATGCAACTCTGGCAACCCGTGTCGGCCATGGCAGGGACCCGGCAAGTCATTGTGGGGACAGAAAGGTCGGAACCAACATCAGTGTAGTCGTCTGGGGCAATTTTGATTGTCACGTTCACAAAGGGTTGTGGATTGGACCTTCTCTTGTGCCAGGTGTCAGAGAGGTTGTCATAGACGTGGTGGTCAAGAGGAATGGTCTGATGTCCAGTGGGGGGTTGACCTGAGTCAGTGACGCTGCATAGGGCGTCAAACATTGCGCTTTCGCTGTTCTGAGAAAAAGTAGGGGCGTGTTTGGGTTTGTCTTTGCTGCGGCATACACTCTCCAAGTGGTGATCACGATCGCATTGTTCACACTTGTGTCCATATGCTGGGCATACAGTTTTGCGTATACGGCTAAGGGCACTCTTCTGTGACCTGTCTTGCCGCAGTAGGTGCATAGGTCTTGTTTAGACTGAGTGTTGGCTTGCTTAGCTTTCCTGTATGTGCTGGAAGCTGCATCAGCTGCGTGAGAGTCTAACAGTGTGGAAGCTGAACGCTTCCCAGATTCCTTTGCCTCGACAAACGTAAACACATGCTCTAAGGTCATATCCTGTTTCTGGTTACCGAGGAGGTCAAGCTGGATGTCGGGATCAGCAATACCACGTGAGAGGACGTCTCTGAGAATCGCATCTGTGTAGTTGACATTGATAGCACAGCCTGGACACGCGATGAGGAACTTGCATACACTAGCTGCCTGTCCACGGAGTCGAGCCCCAAAGCTTCTGATAGGCTCGTCACGATCTGCCGCATGTTATGGAGATGTACGCGAGCAACCATTATGTTCTCTTCACGGACAGCGAGTGTCTTAATTGCCGCTAAAGCCTCAGCTTCAGTTTTGCTTGTGAGGCTTCCTCCTGCTGCTCTTGTGAGGTCTTTGCGTAAAGGCTCCGAGCAGCACTCAAGTAGTTGCACGACACAGTCTTTGCCTTGATTTTAGTTGCCTCAACATCAACATAGTCCGTCCAACGTGATTGGAAGTATGCCCATTCTTCACTTGTGCCAGCAGCACCAATGGTGGGTCGTTTCACCTTCTCCACATTGGCTGTTTGTCCAGAGTTGTGAACGGCACTGTGGGCGGTAATTAGTGCGGCTACAAATGGCAGCATCCAGGTCTGCAGTGGCGTAGTCGCAGCCAGGGATTGGGCATCCTACAACAGGCATTGTCTATGTGGATTGTCAAGTACCGTGATCATAAATAAGAACGCTGTCTATTTGTTCTGGTTGTAACAGTTACTTTAACTTTATTCAACTCCAATAATGATCACGGTCTGTAAAAAGACAAGAACATGAGAAAGCATAATCAATATCCTCTAGATGGGTCAAGAAAAATCAAGTTTAAAATAAAATTCAACACATATCTAATATATTCATGCGAAATAAAAACTTCCATCATTGTTACGTGGGGTAAAAATACGGTCTTGAAAAAGGGCCGAAACGCGTGTATTTCAATGGAGGAGTTATTTAGTGGTGTGCCCCCATGTGGGGGCACTACACTAACTCCTTGCGCGTTTGGTGTAGGGTTCGGAGAAATAGTACCTATATCAATTACATCATCGTCCCAGGGGAAGCAAATAGAAGTAAATCTTGCTGATTTTTTATGAAAAAGATAGAATAGAACCTCTGCATTGCTAATGTGGTCAAAAATCGTCGGAATCGAATACGCACGGGGGCCTAGGCTGCGGAATGATATCGTGGCCGGAACCGGTGAGGAAGCGAAATTATCTGTTTAAAATAGTGAGGGCGCTGTTTAGGTGCCCGTAGCGGAAAATTTGATCTAGATGGGTCAAGAAAAATCAAGTTTAAAATAAAATTCAACACATATCTGAGACATGCGTGCAAAATTAAAACATCCATCATTGTTACGTGGGGTAAAAATACGGTCTTGATAAAGGGCCGAAATGCGTGTATTTCAATGGAGGGCTTATTTAGTGGTGTGCCCCCATGTATTCAAATTGGTAAAGACAGCCCGTAGCCAAGGTGTATGGCAAGTCAAACGTGTCATAATAATGTAATCACTTGTATTTAGTTGTATGTAGTCTTTACATATTTTTTCTTAATACTACTGTGGTTTACTTTTTCCTAATGTTGCAAGTAAAGTTGATTTTTCATTTCCGTAGCATTTAACTTACGATAAGATTTATATTGATTTTTTTTAGAAAATAGGTAAAAATACTGGCAACACTGTTTTGCTTTCCACAAACACAAGGGAGCACAACACTAAGTCGGTCCCCATTGACTTTACACGCTACGTACTACGAATTAAAATCGCTGTAAATCCAGTTGGCTAGCGATTAGATCTCTGAATTTTTGATATGTTATAGGACCATCCCTGTACTTTAACATATCTTAATATGAACTGAGATACGCCGTCGAGATTTTTTGCTAGAAGTCGGCAAAATTAAATGGTATGATTACGCGAGTGAATATTCGGTTATTTCTCGTTCATGCACCAGGTGTGTAAATCGGCCCGTTATTTATATTTCAGCTAAATTCATCGGATTTTCTGTTCTAAACATTAAATATATAATCCATAAAATCCATAAAACACAAATTTGATATCATTACCCCTCAAATTGATGCCAATTTTGCACATTCAATTGGTCAAAAGGAACTATTGCTGTGATAAACTTTTGCCGGAAGTGCCGCGCAAACCCGACTTAGTGGTGTGCTCCCATAAACATTTTGGGGTGAACACCAATTGATTTACAATAATATGTGATTATAATGAATACACATGACAACATATTGGGGTTATGAGGGTTTTTCATGTTGAACACGTAATCTGTAAATATATTACTTGCTATGGCAACACCCCTTTTGCTTTAAAACATATAAAACCTCACTGTCAAAATTTATGAGCTTTTTTTTAAAACTTAGGGAATTATTTTCTCATCATGATTCATTAACTAATTTGATCACCCAACTTAAAATAAAGACGCTAGGGGCAAAAACGACTTAATTTTGCGATCTATTTAATTTCGCGAACATATTGCTGGTTCAAAGTCACGAAAATAAATACCACAAATTTTGCAATTTATGTTATATGATAAGTGGTTATCATTTTGACCTAATTAACCTATAAAACCACCTTACTGAACATGCAGAAGTAGGTTCTCAATTCACAAAATGACAAAACAAGCAATATTGCTGGATTTAGCAGTATGCTGCCATCGACCAGGTTGCCGTTTTTGGAAGTTTGCCCTGACTAACACTTATAGTAACAGTGGAGTACCAAAGAAAGGCAGCAAGAAGAGAAGAATATCAACCCCACCAAAAGATCAAAATGAAACCAAAAAGGGACGTCAAGACGAAGAATCGCAGATGACAGAATATGAAACTGCCAAGTCGTCTTCGTCTGAACCAGAAAGTGATGGAAGTTATGAACCACCAATAAGTACTTTGTTTTCGTTGTCAAACAATTAACCATGTTATTTTGTAAATAGTGTATAGTATCAATCCAAAAAACATAACAAAAACTCATGATAAGTTGTATTACTTTTAATGTTTCGGGCCTTCGAAACAAGAGGAAACGTCTAATTATTTTGGGACTGGATAAAACGTATAAAATGCGATATTGCTTTACTACAAGAAGTCTACTGTAACCAAACCGATATTTCCGATTGGACAAAAGAATGGGAAGGTAACATATTTAGCAGTCACGGAACGAACAGAAGTACAGGTGTATTAATTCTTATTAATCCTCAGAGAAATATTGAGGGAAAACAGTTTTTTACAGACAAAGAAGCGAGACCTTTAGAAGTAAAAGTAGAAATAGAACAGGAAATTATTAACATTTGGAATGTGTAATGCGTTCAAAATATGAGTGCCACGATGAACGTTAATGTTCATAATAGCTAATATGGAACACCTAGAACCTATGTGTTCAAAAATAAAAATTGCAATTGATATCATGTTAATTAAACTGCACACACTTACACAATGTTGACTTTCTATTGCTGTTTGGGGGTGGAGGCAACTCTTTAAACCGAAATGACCGATAAATATTGCAAAATAAACCTTTTGGATTTTTTAAACACGTGTCAGGTGTTAAAAAGGTGTTACATTGATCATGTTGATGAACACGTCCGAGGTGTTATTTTCAATTTGCAGTGTACAAATACCCTGGCGCCGCCCCTGACCGTTGCAATTATGCTAAAGAGCGATTTGCGCAAATTAATCGGCTACTATAAAGTTCAAGTAAAATATGCAAATTAGCTCCAGACTGCTTTTTGGAAATATGATTTTTACGTTTTAAATATCGCACATAATACGTCCAAGTATAACGTTTTATATACGTCGCAAAAAGACGTTTGTTAAATTGGCATGAGTTTAATAACGTCTAAAAACGTTACTTCAACGTCCTAAACAGCCAGTAGGGAGGTCACGCTGCATGTCATATTTTGTTATACGCAAGAAAACAATGGAGTCTTAGTGACTGCAATATTTGCTAGAAATAGCTTCGGGAAATGGTCTATTTGGGCATCTCAAAAACTAAGAAACGTGTTAAAAATCATGTAGAATTTTAGAGGAGGGTCAATAACATCTGCAGAACGGTAAAATGTATAGTTTTAAACACATTTGGTGACCAAATTTATGTCGTTTAATGTCGGAAAATTCACGTTTTGAAAATCCGTGGTCTTCAAAATTACAGGAATCCTAACTCATTCTAAACCTCACCAAATCATGAAATGAACCCTCGTCTACAAAAAAGTCCATGTACGTATTGCTCTATCTGCTTGGAGATAGCGAAGACCACGGAAACCTCATAGCTTTATACCACGGAATGAAATCTGCCATAGACATTACATGGCGAAAATCGTACAGATTTGCACTGCAGACCTCTGTGTAGGGAGTGTTGACAACAGCATGACAATAGCAAGGTCGTTTGACTATTGTGTTTGTGCATGTTTGTGACGACTGACCCCGTTTAACAATCTTCATAGCTTTCATATAGGGCTTGGGTGACGTAACTATTGACTGTAAAAACACGTATTCCAGACTAGATGATTTAAGTCTGAAAACGACGTATTATAACTTTTTTAAACGTCTATAAACGAAGACCTACAGAACTAGTACCGAAAGGCGTTTTAAAAAGTTTCCAAAACACGTTTTAAATATGTCGCTGTCGCATAGAATACATCCAAGTAAAACGTTTTCTATACGTCGCAAAAAGACGTTTGTTATCTACAGGGTGTCCCAAAAGTCTATGCACGTTTTTGAAGTCATATCTCATAAAATATAAATCATATGGTATAAATTTAACCATATTTTGATAGACGAGATTTGGGAAATTATTTTGATACTAAACACAACCTATTGGTGAACCCACAACATTATAAAACTGGTTGAAAGTTTTTGGCCGTGTGAGACCCACCCATACCAACTACCACACATTGTTGCTAAAACAGGTGCGCATAAATTAACGGTATGAAAGCAACGTTGCGCATTAGTCACAGTTCACTGCTTACCTTGCAACATTAATGTTATTACTAAACTCGGTCACTCACACTACATAAATAGGCGTAAGTAGACAGCATCATTGCACAGCAAAAGTCTTCATTCAAGAGGGTTTACAGCATAGATAAGCGAATACAAATTGTATGCATGTTCTACGCTGAAACAAATTCAGTTCAACTTACTCAATAAAAGTTCAGAAAACATTTTAAAGTGAAACGCGACCAGGAAGAATATCCATTCTTTAGTTGGTGGATACATATTTGAACACAGGAACTGTGCATGATTTGTCTCGATGTGGTAGAAAAAAGACTGGTTAAGATCAACAAGTCACATTGATGTCATAAGACATGCAGTAGCCAAAAGTCCAAAGAGATCTATTCGTGTGTGATGTGTGTGTTCACTTTTCTGTTATGTTATTCAATTTGTTTAGGTCTGTGTTTTTGCATAATAGCACACGTCTCTGTATAAATGGAAAACATTTAAACTAGATTTTACTATAGAAACGAAAACTATGTGTGATATAGTTTGTTATTATGATGGGATCACTGTAATGTAAAATTTTAAATATTACAATTGACGGATCACTTTCCATGTAACCAACTCTACCCGTCTTTTTGTTAATCTCGATAAGTATGGATTTATGAACTTTATCCGAAGTATAAAATTACATTTTTGCAGTAATACATATTTCACTTCTAGGGTGGCATTTACAAACAGATGTTACTCCAATGTTTGGTATCAAAATTATTTCCCACATCTCCTCTTTCTAAATATGTATTCATATTTTCAATACGACTTATATTTTGTGAAATACAAAGCTTCAAAGTCGTGCATAGACTTTTGGGACACCCTGTATATACTATTAGGCCAAGAGGATCAGATTTTTTAAGGTGATGGAAGTACTACCAGCTATTTCGATAATAAATTGATAAAAAACCCTTCCATCCATATCTCAGTAGAGTCTGCAGTGGTTGGGGCGTGTACAAATAATTATTTCCAGCTAATTTGCATGAAATTTGCATAATTTTTGGTCCAACACCAGAATTTATCAGTTGTTATAACATAAAAGGTAGAATAGGTACTGATACCAGATTTGGGCAAATGTTAATAGACAAATTTCGCCCGGCAGGCATATAAACATATGAGCCATACAAATTAAAACAATAGGTTTATAATTAAGCTTAATTTATGCAAATATTTACATTTTGACAGTTTCACCATTTTTCGTTTCGCTTAAAATAATAATATACCCATGCTGAAAACAACATTTGCATGTTATGCATAGAAAATATTGTTGCGCTTCAATTGTGAACATTTTAACTCCCTAGATGAATCAATATTATAATTAAATTATGTAGCGATTAGTATAGCATTGATTATCCCAATATCAGTCTTTTCAACAAGTCGCGCTGTGGATCAGAAATGCACATGGAACCAATCCGAGTTCGGTACTTTAAAGCTGGGTTCACATAGGAGTATACGGTATTACGGTATACGGTATACGGTATTCGCTATACGCTATTCGCTATACGCTATTCGGTCACATAAGACGGCACCATTCAAAAACACAGAATTATTTCAAACATACGGAGATTTTCATATCAAATGAAAGCTCGTATTTTTCTCATCATCATACTGAAATTTGACGGCCTAAATCGGTATAATTACGGAGAAATCGATGAAATAACGTCGAATTACCGCGAATGGTGGTAACCACCGATATAGTTTGTGTACTACTTCTTCTTCTTCTTCTTCTTGAATACTTCGCAACATTCCTAGTGGAATAACACGCGAAGGGGGCTTGAACACACAGGACGTGTTAACTGTGCAACCCCTGCCCTGTGACCTAGGACTGATGTGTGTACAGCCACAGACCGGGATGATCCCCTACTCTTTACGAAGGAGTCTGTGACCTTTTAACGTGCTCGGATTTTGCTCTTCCGATACACGAGACCACCATTTCTACGTGACTTCTGAACCACGAGGCAATTGAGACTAAGTACCTTGCCCAAGGATACAAACATGTTGGCCGTAGTGGGGCTCGAACTCACAACCTTTGTATCGTAAGACCTGCGATCTACCCACTAGACCACACACGCTCTCAATGGGTACAGTTCACAGCATCTTGTGCGTCTAAAATAAGAACCATTAGAGCTATGCAACTCAAACTGTGGAACACTACTTTTTTAAGGATGACCTTTCATGTAGAATAGAAAACTTTAAGTTGAAAATCGGAACATCTACCTTTAAGCTGCTGTTATTATTCACGAGAGTCATGTATAATACGTATCATGTATTTTGAGTCTATTGAGGGCTCTCTTGTGCGTACCATTTGAAATGATGGACTGAAGGTGGGGTAACCGGGGGTGGGGGGGGGGGGGGCGCAAACGTGTTTCATTTTTTACAATAGGGTGTAACTAGAGAAGGGGCAGGGCATCGATACCCCATGCCCTTGCCCTTCCACCCAAATGAAATAACCAACTAACTCAATGTATATTCTCAAAAATAGTCGGTTATGCCCCCCCCCCCCCCCACCCCCGATCACAGACATGTTCCCCCGGGGGGGGGGGGGGTACTCAGATTTGGTTTGGTCGGGGGTGGGGGGTGCCGCTCGCCATGTCTAAGGATTTTTCAGTTGAAAAGCCTACCCATGGCTAAGGATGTCTCATGAAAAAACGACCCACTGGAGCGGCACGTCTCCGTATGCCTTACATACGTGAGTAACCCCCCCCCCCCCGATGTTCCCTCCCCGGTCGATCTCCTCTTATCCCCACCCCACCTCCAAATTGATGACCCCATTTATATAGTTACGCCACTGCATACAAATCAAGTAAAAAAACATCAGCAAAAAAACAAAGAAATAATCGACTAATATAGAAATCAACCCATTTGATCATATAGTGAACAGGGCGTCGTAGGTACTATATATATACAAGTGTACCATACTAAAGAGGCGTATAAGACACACTAGTGCCGCAATGGGCCATATCGAATTTCAATGTGAACCCAGACCCCCCCCCCCCCCCCCCCCCCCCCCCCACCCCACCCCACACAAGGGCGTCCCCAGACCCTTTTCATTGGGGGGTGTAAAGGTCATCAATTGCCGACAGAGCCATTTGTGCCGACAAATTTTTTTTTTTTTTGGCTCGCTTCGCTCGCCGGAATTCATACACGCATATTTTAGTATGGACTGTATGGTCAGAACCGTCAATCAGTTTTCAGACATGGGGAGACACAAATTTGATAATGGTAATTGAAATGTTAAATAAAGCAGCGCGTAGCGCTGATTGAATAGTTTAAAAAAGCGCGCAAAAACCTGCAGAAAATATGCGCGCTGAGCGCGCAAAATTTTTCAGTTTTTGAACTAAAATGGTCATGGAAAACTGTCCTGAAGCTTTCTTCAATCAAGCGCGCAAAAATTGGCATTTCTAACACTTAAATAGTCAAGTATAGACGTTTTTGACGGTTTGATATTGCATAGTTACACATCAAGTCCTGATCCAAATCATATGGTTTGAGGGCCATTATAATGTTAAAACCTGTAGAAAATATGCGCGCAGAGCGCGCAAAAATTTTCAGTTTTAGAACTAAAATGGTCATTGAAAACTGGTTGGAAGCCTTCACATAAATTAAGCTTATGAAACATTGAAACTAATATGCGCGAAGCGCGCAAAATTTTGCATTTCTAACACTTAAAGGGTCCAGTATAACGTTTTTAACGTCACCCATATTGGTTTGGTTCGAGACCAATATAAGGCCAAAAAAAAAAAAAAGTTGTGTTTGCCCTCACAAGCCTAAAATCGGGAGGGACGGCCGGCCGGATTTTTTTTTTTTTTTTTTTTTTTTTTTTTAATTTTAAATTTTACCAAATCAACGATTTTATACCTATTATTTCAGTCAACATGTGTGAAGATACTAAGGAAAACGCTTACTGGATGTATTTTCAACCCAATGGTGAATATTTTGGTTTCTTGCCCATCTCTTTTCACAGATTGGAAGATCTTGAGAGAAAAAAATCTTGAAAAGAAATCTTAAAAAAAAAAATCTTGAAAAAAAATCTTAAAAATCTTTAAAAAAAAAAAAAAATCTTAGAAAAAAAAGATAAAAAAAAAAAAAATCTTGAAAAAAAAAAAAAAAAAAAAAAAATACCCGGCCCACATTCTCAGAATTTTGACCCGGCCGGATGAGGGCAACACAACTATTTTTTTTTTTGGCCTAATGTTGATACCTGTAGAAAGAATGCGCGCAAAGCGCAAAAAGATTTTCAGGTTTTTAAGCTAAAATAGTCATGGAAAAACTTTCCTGAAGCCACCTTGTTCAGCTTGAATAATGAAACATTGAAACTAATACGCGCGAAGCCCGCAACATTTGGCATTTCTAACACTTAAAGGGTCAAGTATGACGTTTTTAACGTCCCCCATATAATATTTGGTTTGGTTCGAGATCCATTATAATGTTGGAACCTGTAGAAAGAATGCGCGTGAAGCGCACAAAGATTTTCAGTTTTTAAACTAAAATGGTCATGGAACACTTTCCTGAAGCCATCTTGTTTTTGTTGAATAATGCTAACAAAACATGGTCAAATGTTCAGTATAGGCATGGGCCTACAGCCTGTATGTCCGACATCGACATAGACCTATACCATTACGTGAGATGTCGATTGTGCCCCTGGTGCACACACTAAATCCTGGTCTCACGCAAATAACGACAGTTGTGCTTATTGTCTTAATTATAATGATAATTTGCATTGTTCAAGTCGAAGTTAGGACAGAGTCTACTTATAAGTTCTTCCTTTACATTGACACCGAAACGTCGGAGTTGGACTTACTTTTGCGATTTAGATTGATAGTGGGCTTGCAGAGTCTACAATCAGTACAATGAGAGCAATTGGCCTACATCAACTTACATAATTATAGGCGAATTATCATTTAATATTTCGTAACCTATGTGCCAACATGATTGGCCATGGCGACATTATTGACTTGGGTTTGCATTGACAACGACAATGAAATATGCCTAGTTAGTATAATTAAAGGTCCCACACCATTGCCCGTTAGCCTAGCCTATACTATTCCGACACAATTTTTTTGCGTGTCTTGACAATGAGCAAAACAAAGACTTGGGCCTAGGCTGTTCATGTGCGCCGACACAAAATCTCCTAAAAATGGGCTCGTTCACAGTGCCTACAAATTCATATGCCTACATTGCCTTTGTTCATTTTTGATTTGATTTGTGTTAACATAACATTATGCCGACACAACATTATCATTTGCGCATACGATAATTGTTAGGCCTATAGGGCTTTCTTTCTTTCTCCCCCTTTTCCTTTCTTTCTTTCCTCTCTCTTTCTATCTTTTTTTCTTTCTTCTCTCTTTCTTTCTTTCCTCTCCCTTTCTCTTTCTTCCCTTTTTTCTTTCCCTTTCTCTTCCTTTTTCTTTCTCCCTTTTCTTCCTCCTTCCTTTGATTTGCCCACAGCACCATAATTTTGCCGACAGATCTATGAATGGGGGGGGGGGGGGGGGGGGGGGGGTGGACACCAACCCCCCCCCCCCCCCCCCCCCCCCCCCCCCCCCCCTCTGGGGACGCCCTTGCCCGTAATTGAATCTGGGGCAGGATAGAGGCTTATCGTTCTGGCATGTCTGGGTTCCCTGATCACAGTTGATTAATTACCTCTTGAAAACTATAACAATTTTCTTGTATTTTGAAAAGGAATATGTTTCTTCGGATTCCTGCGTGTCAATTAAAACGGCAAGTGATGCAAACTGTCAAAACCCGCTTTATCGTGCATAAATTATGCAAATTAGGTATTATATGTGTCAAATAATATTTGAAATTAAAATTATTTTCAATACAGCTGTTTGTTCACTTCAATGGCCAGGAAACTAATAAAATCCAACCATTACCATTGGTGATTTATTGTAAAATTGGGAAAAATACATTTTAAAGAAAAAACCGTTAAATTGACTATAAATTGGACAAAAAGTGCATTTTCGACATATGCTAAATATTGCAGAGACTTCGCTCAAGTATACTACAAACGGCCTACTTAATTTCATACCAATAACTCCTGGTAGTACTCTTTAAAAAATATCTCGTTAACTAGAAGGCTTTCGAGTGCCGTCCTGCTGGCCTATATACCAAGCGAACCGTGCATTAACGCTTCGCGGGAATGCAAGCGGAGTTTTCTTGCGGTACTGCAAAGAATTAATACCTGAATGCTAGGGTATACTTGGCGAAGTTTTGAGCCAAGTATATGGGAGACCCCCGTGGCTACTAGTCAGTAGTAGATCGCTCGCCTCTGAACCCAGAGGCCGAGGGGCCAGGCTTTTCACCCTCGCTTTTTGGCCGCGAAAAAAATGTATTTGGAGGTGCCTTGGGGTTAGATAACCCCAGATAATCCTGCCAAATCCAACAGAATACAAACCTACCCTATACTAGGGTTTACAAAACTTTTTGAGCCCCTTTTTAGAGCTTCAAAACTGTTTTGACCTCCCCTCAAAAAAAATTGCCAGTCCTGACCCCACCAAAGTATTTATGAACGCTCTCAAATTTACTATATGTGTGGTGGTATGGGAAAACCCGTCGGAAGTCGCTAGTGTTAATATTGAGATATCTGAGTCATACCAAAATAGTCCTAACAAATGAGTTCCAAGTCAATTTTCCAACTTTGGTCCCAAGATAAAGATTATACCTTGAACTTTAGTCTCCAGGAGTTTTTTATGCACAATTTCAGATGTTAAGTTTATTTTAGTACTTTTCTGAACCTTGTTTATTAAATTTTATGTGTAAAATGCTATGTTTACGTATAATGACATTGTTACCATGGTAACCACTTGTGAATTCCGTGCATTGCAAAGATTTTGAAAGTGAAGAACTTACAATTGTTAATAATATCGCAAAAAACTAGGTTCATATCAAAAGTCCTTTTCATATGACAAGTTATTCTTTGTGATAAAGCAATGTAGTTTTATTTATTATTAGAATATTTAACAGATTTTGTGTACACTTTTGCATTGTCAGTTTCAATTGTTAGTGTTGTGTTTAAACTTGCCGACTTTAGAATACCATAACTGTTAGTTCTAGATGGAATTTCTGAAAAATTTAAATGAAGCTCTCTGCCAAAGAAAAAAAACAAGTTGCTAGAAAATGACCATGTGAAGGGTTTTTCCCATGCCACCACACATATTTCCTCCACTTTCATGTTTTTAAACAGATGGCTTCCCATAGTTACCTGTTGTTTTGCAATATCGTCCATCACTATAATTATTGATTTCTTCAAACAAATACCGCAGTTTTTAAAATCCAGACGCACGTCCCTGGATGAACTCAAAAATCAAAACATTCACGACATTACCAGTGCTGTAAGTAAAATTGATTCCATTTCCTTGAGCGAAATGCAGCAAAGAGCTTCCAAGTATCTTAGCAATAGAATAACAGTAGTTTTGAAACGAAAAATCCGCGGAGATCATGGAGATAGTATTTACAATCAATCATGTCTTATAATTTAGACTTAAAAACAAGTCTGCAGAATTTTGCTTCACTTATTTTTTTATCATGCTTAAGTGCACACAACTATTAGGCCAAGTAAAACAACAGTTGATCGTCCGGATTTAAAAATAAAAAGATGAGGGAGGGGCTTGTTATTTACTATTTACTATTTTTTTCCAAGATGGCCGCCGGCATTTTGAAGTAAAGATTTTACAGTCTGAGCCTCTTTACAAATTACATCATGACATTGTCATTGTGCATGATGATGATAGTAGTTAGGGATGTTCATATATTGACTATAGAGGGCAACATTTTTTTTGAATTTTTAAAAAAAAATATGTAGAAAACTCCATGTTTACCTCTTTTAAATCCATCGGAAAAATACGAAACAAGCTGGGTGTATTCACTGATGTCTAACTAACCCCACACAAGCAACTGGACATCATGAAAGTAAACCCTTTTTTACCTAAAATAATTTAAAATGTGCATGACTTGACCAGTTTTCAGCAATATGAGGCAAACTACTTTTGGTTATAACTTTTTTATTATTCAGCCTGCAGACAACTAAGGTTGAACCATCATTTTTTTATTGTAAAAAAGTACTTTGTTTCCATGTATTCCATTTTCAAAGAGATAATTTTATTTTCAAAATTTTATGAACATGCCTAACTTAGTAGTAACAACAAATCATACTTAGTGATATTTGTCATCAGTTGGTATTATTCATCATAGGGTATTTTGCATGTTTCACTATCTGTCCCCATCCTAAGGGAGCACAACACTATGTCGTCTCCCATTGACTTTACACGCTTCGTACTGTGATTTCAAATCGCTCTAAATCGAGAGTGCTCGCGATAAAAACAACCAAATTTGGATATGTTTTATATTATTCTGTATACTTTAACTTTATCTGGGTTTAAACTATGAAAGGCCGTGCAGATTTTTTGATATCAGCAAATATAGCGGGACCTAGTGATTTCGTGGCATGTTATTCGGCTCTCATCCCGACATGCACCGTATGGGTAAATTGGCCGGTAAAATAATAATACAGCTTAAATTGACGTGTTTTCTTTCTTAATTAATAAAAACATATGTAAGCTAATCCATAAAACATAAATTTGATATCACTACCCGTTAATATCATGCCGATTTTGCCCGTTCATTCTGTCAAAAGGAACTATTATCGTACTCAAGTTTTGCCGGAAGTGCAGCGCAAAACCGACTTAGTGGTGTGCTCCCCTAAGTATGACTCACTTCTAAATATGATTTTTGTGGTAATTTCTGTATCGCTTGCCAGAGCTCAAAAACACACTTCTTTGTGCTTGTTCTTATCTACTCTTTCTCATCTATCTTGCCATTCCTTTAACATTTTGTACAAATGCACTATTCCCTTGAAATTTAAGGTGAAATTCTAAGCCCATTCACGTAACGGCACTATTAAACGATGTTTATCGAAATCGGCGCCATGTTTTATTAATAAATAGTCTCGTTTAATATTTTTGTTAGTTCGCAAGTGGTGTGCGTAGCGTATAGACATTTCAGGGGTGTACTTTCGCGACATCCTGCGAGAATCCAAATGGATTCTCGCAGAGGAATTTTGCGAGAATCCATGGATTCTCGCAAATGGATTCTCGCAGAATATTTTTGCGAGAATCCTTTTTACTGAATTTAAATTCCGCATTTTAAACATTTATTGTACTATTGTTAAGAACAATCATCATTTTAATTTCAACTTGAACAGTTTAGAGTCAAATACCAGTCATCTAAGGTCCTGTTTTGAACTTGGAAAAATAAAAGAAGAAAAAAAAAAAAAAAAAAAAAATTTAAAAAAGTTTTTTTGTTTGTTTTTTTTTGGCGAGAATCCACCTGGATTCACGCGGAAGTGTTTTACGCGAATCTTCACGCGAATCGATTCGCGGATTCGCGCCGAAAGTACAGCCCTGCATTTGTTATTTTGCGATTGGGGATGAGACTAAACCTGGACCGCGATAATCGCGAAATGTCTAAAAAGAAATTCTGCCATTGCGTTTACACCTGAGACGATTATCGTCTCAGGTTTACACGGCGGAGAATTATGATTAAATATGGAATAATTTAGCATTTTCATATTTTAAAAAGTGGCTGGAAAGAAAGATGAGGACTTTATGAAGGTGCGTAGCTAGTATGAAAATCAACGGGAATGCAGTTTTGCTGTAATTCACCCCCCCAATCATTCGAGTACTACACCATTCACTTTATACCAGCCAGCAGGGAGGTCACGCTGCGTGTCAGATTTTGTTATACGCAAGAAAACAATGGGGTATCAGTGACTGCAATATTTGCTAGAAATAGCTTCGGAAAATGGTCTATTTGGGCATCTCGAAAACTGAGAAACGTGTTAAAAATCATGTAGAATTTTAGAGGAGGGTCATTAACATCTGCAGAACGGTACCGTAAAATGTATAGTATTAAACACGTTTTGTGGCCAAATTTATGTCGTAAAATGTTGGAAAATTCGCGTTTTGAAAATCTGTGGTCTTCGAAATTACAGGAATCCTAACTCATTCTAAACCTCACCAAATCATGAAATGAACCCTCGTCTACAAAAAAGTCCATGTACGTATATCTCTATCTGCTTGGAGATAGCGAAGACCACGCAAACATCATAGCTTCATACAACGGAATGAAATCCGCCATAGAGATTGCATAGCGAAAATCGAAGAGATTTGCACTGCAGTCCTCTGTGTAGGGAGTGTTGACAAAAGCAAGGTCCTTTGGCTATTGTGTTTGTGCATGTTTGTGACGACTGACCCCGTTTAACAATCTTCATAGCTTTCATATAGGGCTTAGGTGACCTAACTATTGACTGATACAGCAAATCAAATTGACAGTTTCTCGCTATACAATTTCCCCATACGTTGGTAGGGGAAGAAAAAAAGAAAAGAAAAAAACCCACCAACGTATGGGTTTCCTGTACTATGATGATAGTATGTTTTAGGCCTATTCTCACGGTCGCGGTTGTTGAATTTGGCGTACTCACTCCCGATAACTGGAGTGAAACTCAGCATGGAGTGTGTCTGGGGTGCTGGGAAATATGTCTTTTAAAATTTATAAATTGTTTTTGAATGAATGAACCGATAGCCTAGGCCTACATTTAATTTTATTCGGGACACAGCTGTAGAACATTATTCTTGGTAATATTTTGAACAAAGATTAAAAGAAGCTTTTTATAACGAGCAAGTTTGCAATAAAGTGTGATTTTGTTTACTTTACCCATCACCGTATAAAAGCAATCTTTCACTCCAGGGAGTAAGCCGTAATTGCCCGTAATTGACCAATCAGGTGCCAGTATTCCATTCTGTGACATCATTGCGACTGTGAGAATAGGTAAATTAATCATTATTGAACGAACATCACAAACGCAGTACAAAGATGAACGCGGCCGAAATTATCACGCGAATACAATGTACGCGATACGCTGCTTAGTTGTGTTCGTTCAATTATTAATTTGCCTATAGCCCTATGCATTTATTTAATGTACAGATACATCAGTTTTAATAAAGTTTTACTGGAGCATAAGTTAAACATTAGCAAAGTCCGCGAAAATATCATCTAAAGTTTGCTTCCCATCAAGAGTTGTCTGCGCATACCACGGGCCCGGCTTTAATACTGTTTTCTTTTCAGTCCGAATGGACAAACAAACAAACACCATCTTGCTTTCAACTTGAACTTAAAATCATAGGTAAAACAAGTCTCGAAAAAGCAAAGTTTAAAGTTTCACGAGTGAGTTTTATATATAATGGGAGAGGAAATTTGAATCGCAAAATTGAAGCCTCCTATATGTGGGCGTGAGTATGCGCGATGTACCTCTATATATAACTCATTAGTCTTAGGCTGATTAGCATAATTTGACATGTGACGTACCTCTTAATAACTCATTAGCATGATTTAGACCTGTGATATACCTCTTGCACAATGAGGGCGCGCAATGTACCTCTTAGAAAGGCTTCAATCTCGGCAATGGGAGTCTGTGTACAGTAGCACCGGCCTGGTTTCACACACTGTCGATGTAAATAGCGCCATATACACAGAGCGCAGTACTCTTAAAATACGTAGTCTGTAAAATTCAGTCGTATTTGTCTCAGCGGAAGCAAAAAAAATACAAACTGTGGCTGCACAAATAAGGTGTGTATCTATTTCATTGAATGGCAATATCATGCAAAAAGTATTCATTAAGTATGAAAATGGTGACAGTTTATCATCCAGACAGATACAAATCTACTTGCATCTGTGTTAAAGATGGCTAGTGTTAAGTGAGGAGGTGGAGGATTATCATTCCAGCCGTATAAAAGCTGACTTTATGGTATAAATGACCTTTTAATGGCTACCTATGTTGGATCACGGGATTTACTGCAAGGTCATTATACATGTAGATCAGACAGGAAAGGCTATCTTATGATGGCCTGGTTAGTTGGTGTAGTTGAGCTTGGGAGTGTCCCCAATGTAAAGTCACTGTGATAATGCTATGGATGAAATTGAACTATGCCTGCATGCCCATGATGACCACCCTTACGAAAATGCAATCACCAAAATTTGGTTGCAGCAAGGTGGTACCAGGTTGCGCAAGGTTGCAGACGTTTGTCGCAAGGTTGTGGATGATTGCTGCAAGGTTGCGCAACCTTCTCAGAAAAACCAAACTGGTTGCGCAAGGTTGCTGCAACCAGTTCAGAAGAACCAAACTGGTTGCGCAAGGTTGCGGATGGTTGCTGCAAGGTTGCGCAACCTTCTCAGAATTACCAAACTGGATGCGCAAGCTCCTGCAACCAGTTCAGAAGAACCAAACTGGTTGCGGACGGTTGCGCAACCTTCTCAGCATTACCAAACTGGTTGCGCAAGCTCCTGCAACCAACTGGTTGCGCAAGCTCCCGCAACCTCTTCAGAAACACCAAACTGGTAGCGCAAGGTTTCTTCTTATGTTCAAAGGTCAGGTCAAAAGGTCAAACGTGTGAAATAAATATTGCTGTCATTGTAACCTTTACTAAATTGTAGTGACTTTGATAATTAATTGTACCCATACTTTTACCCGTACCCATAATCAATTTCATAATCTAAATGAGGTATGCTAGAAAAACAAGTTGTGAATCATATTCTAATTTTTGAAGGAAACTGATGTTGCAGATAAAAATGCTGAAAAATAGTAAGTTGGTATTGGTTTCGAATTTTGACCCCATTTTGACGCACGTTTTTGGTGGTTGCTAGCTGGTTGCGGCAGGTTGCGCAAGCTTTAGATGTTTCTGCAAGGTTGCGCAAGCTTTAGATGTTTCTGCAAGGTTGCGCAAGGTTATATTTTTCCAAATTTAACCAGTTGCTTGCGCAACCTTGCAGCACTAGCTGCTTGCCACAGGTTGCGTAAGCTTTAGATGTTTTTACAAGGTTGCGCAAGGTTATATTTTTCCAAATTTAACCAGTTGCTTGCGCAACCTTGTGCTTGGTTGAGATGCAAACTTAATGTTACAACTGACATTGCAAGGTTGCGCAAGGTCGTATTTTTCCAAATTTAACCTTGTGCAAGGTTGTATTGTTCTAAATTTAACCTTGCGCAAGGTTGCGCAAGGTTATATTTTTCCACATTTGACCTTGCGCAAGGTTGTATTTTTCCACATTTAAGGTTGCGCAAGGTTATCTTGCGCAAGGTTGCAGAATTGATTGCGATAAAGGTTGCGATTTTTATAAGGGCAATTACAATATGAGTGAATGCTTGCATTTCAGGGCTTACACATGTATGCACGCATAATTTGTTATACATTTTATTTTTTGTATAGGATTGTCACACAGTAATTGAAACAGGATCATATAGCTCATTCCAGATTGAGTGGATTAAAACAGAGTCACCAAATGATTTACCATTCCCAACAAGAGAAGTCTTAACCTTGATGTGGGACAACATCTAGTGCTCAGGTAAGAGATTTCATCTAGAATGAATCAATTTATTTACAGGGTAAATCATTACCAATGTACAGGGGTCGCATTCTGACCCGTCTGCACATCCTAGACCTCTCACTTTCTAATAGTGACGCGTCAGGTTTCAAATTAGAAAGACTTGCGGGTCCCGATCAAAATTGAAGGGACTCCTTAAATTTGACGATGCATGGAAATGGAAACCTTAAGAAATTCTGTAAATTACATATCCATCCTTTGCTCACAATATAAATTCATTAAAACTGCCCATAAAAAGTAAAATTTTCAAATACCCAAACTTCAGGACCCCTCAATTTCTTGGGGGACCTCTTAAATTTGTTTTTGGAAGTCCTACGGGGTCCTGAAAAATGTCATGGGACCTCTCACATTTTTGACCCAGTGCTTTCCCTGCCAATGTACATTTTTTATTATCTGAAACCAGTGTCTGAAAAGTGGGGGGGGGGGGGGGGGTTATTCAGGGGGCAAGCTGAGTAAAAATTACGCTTGTCAGGTTGTCATCCAAAAATGTTATTGTATGCTCAAAATGGGCATTTTTTTCTTGTTGGGCGTGTACAAATAAAAGAACGAATTATCATTTGCTTGATGTTTTGTTGCCAAATTGTATATGTGGTTTAAACCTGATTTGTTTCACCACTGGAAGTTTTAATAACCCTACCAAATACCTCAAAATCTCCAAGCGCGCATGTGTGGACGGTTTTTGATGAAGGGATCAAGGGAGCGTATATAAGTGAGCCAGAGTCTTAGCCAGAGTTCAGCAACAGCCCGTCCACTTTATCAGAATAGCCTGTCTAAAATTTGACCTTATAATATAAATCAACCTGTTTTCAACCACTATATGAGACCTGTCATCACAAAATGAGAGTTAAGTCGGAAAATTAGGTTCTGAGGTTTATCCAGATTCAGAATGCCCAGAAAACAAGCTTAAAAATGATATGCAACATGTCATAATTCCTCAATGTATTCCTGATCAAAAATCAAATTGAAAGACAAAAATTCCTTTGTTTTGTATTGTTTTTTGGCATGTTCATTAGACCATATCTCCTAATGCACACTGGCGACTTAACGCTCATTTTGTGGTGACAGGTCTCATATGGGGTCACTAGGTTCAAATATATGCTGCTTTAGCCTTGATTTGTCAGTCAGAACTTAGTTTCAAGTTCACTAAACTCTTACAACAACTATTTTTAGAATATCACATCTGTTAAATCCCTTAATTCTGCCTGGCCTGGGAGTAATCTGCCTGTCCAAATGAGGGGTGGACGGGTCTCAAGCTAAGACCTTGAAGTGAGCACAGCATATTGCGTGAAAGAACGTGAAACTGATAGTTGTGGCTTCCCCTAATGGGGCCAGCGGGTTGATGTGCAGAGGGACCATGTATGGATCTTTACGCACATATTTATAAGTTAATTTCAATGATGCTGATAGATATAATAATCAAAACAAAAATTCTCAATCAACAAGTGCACCTTGTATATTTTTTCATATGTCGACATGAAACGAAATATATTTTAATTGAGTTTACAGGCTTTAATATACCAAGTTTTCTGATCGCACATTCACCATTCACTTACAAAGTTAAAATACAAGGGATATTGACGCGTGCATGGCCATACGGCCCATACCATGTGTCAACCCCTGGTGAAAGTATTAAAATAACAGCCATTCATGTTTTTCTTTAAAGAATAAATAAACAAAACAACGCCAAAGAATGTGTATTCATTCATCAAAAGAACTGCGTTATCAGAGAGCAAAGTTTGGGCAATTGAATGCTTAATTCACATGTCTTGAACCAGGCCTTATGCAATGAGTGTCAACCACGTGTTAAAACATTTTGTCGCCAATTATTAGCATGACGTCATTCGTCTCGGGTTTCGGAAAAAAGAACAAATCCGAGTGCATAATTTTGCGAGTGAAAAATTGAAAATTGACTTTTCCCATGGTCACTCGCATGCGTAATGATAATTTTTGTTAGTTTAAGATTTAAGATGGTGTCCATTGGCCCGCTACTACGGAATGGAAATGATGTTTGTTCATTTTAGTGTTCATTTAACGTTTTTAAATGACTTTTACAGCCACTTTTCCTTTGTCATTTATCGGTGGGGTAGATCATTGATCCCGATCTGATCAGTACCGACAGCTGCAGAATTCGGAAACACAAGTCCTTATTTATAATTATATCAATTATCGACATGTCAAAGGTTTTTTTTCCGACGACATAGCGATACAAAATTAACAGCACTAACTTTTGGTGTACAATATTCTATGTAGTTTCATTGTACTGTTTAACCATTCTTTATTCAAACCTAATTATCATAATTATTGGTTGCTAATGAAATCATTTGATCATTATTATGTTCTTTATACAGGGCTCAGGTAAATGGGAGATGGATTACACGTCAATACACACCTGTCAGTCCTTTGAAAGCACAGGGCTATTTTGATATGTTAATCAAGGTATGTACAAGAGCTTGTATTGAAATTGTGTAGTAGTAAGAATACATTTATTTAAATGTAACTGTATAAATGTACATGAAATTACCATTGGAGATTACATTACAATCGATCAACAATGCTGCTGAAGTGTCATGTGTTGAGGTCAGGCAATATCACATTTTAAACCAAAAAGAACTTAGTATCAGCCATTTCTGATTTAATCTCACATTTGTGACATAGCATGAAAAAGGAGATGTTGTTAGTAAATGAAATTGTGAAATATCAAGAAGAAGATAGCAAATGATCCTTTTTGAAATTATATCTTGTGATTCCAGAGGCTTCTTTCAAAAGCTCAGACTGTGCTCTTTCAACTTTCAACTGATCTAACTAAAATTGGGTCTTGCTTGGTATGACACTGACAAGTCACATTTGAAAAGTTATATTAAATGTCTCTGGACATGGTTGTATGATAATCCTTAATTAAGTTACATGTTATATTTAATGGTTACAGTTGTATAAAGATGGACCAATGTCAATCTATATTGATGACTGGATAACTGGTGATATGGTGGAATGGCGACGACCTTATGGTAGATACCAGTATCAACAAAACCAGGTGAGTTGATTACAGTGTATCCCACAAGCCTCTCTGAGACAGGGTAATCTTGTGGGTGACCCAGCTCACATAACTCACAATACCATTCAATTGTTGAACTTATAGGACGCAAGATGTTCATTGCTGTGATCACATGCTGCATGTTCCTCACATTCCATCAATGTGTATTTTTGTAAAAAGGTGTCCACTTATTACATTTTGCGCGCAGCATTTATAATGTTCATAATAAGGATTATTTCAATCTCGAATCTCAAATTAAGAAGGATCACCATGGAAAACCCTTCTTTTCTCTTCAATATCTCTCTCGTTTCATTAAGCCTATAGGTTTATATGAAAGTGCAGTATTTACAGATCTAAAACCTTTCTTCTGAACTTTGACAACACAGACAGCTGGTATCAAAATGTTCAAAATAAGTCTGTGTCCTCTCTATCCAAATATGTTTATAGTTTTATACTACAATTTCTTTACCGATATAAAGCTTAAAAATGGTATCAACACTTTTGGAACAACCTGTACTTATAGCTGGCACCACACAGTGACCCTTGTATGTAATGCCCATTATAAAAAGACATTGAAAGTATGTAATGTAAAATTGGGAATTTGTTGAGAAATTTTTGAACGAAAATTTGCGACAGATTTTCGGCCCAAAAAACGGCTGATTTTAGATGATTTGAAAAAAATAAATCTTGAACAAATTCAAAAAGTGGGTCAGTCGGGCCTGTAAAACACGCTTATTTTTTTCTTTGTCTAAGCACTCATTAAATCTCTACCAGCCCTAACATCAAATGCAACATGGCACTGTGTACTTCTGAACCTTCTGAAGAAAATCCTTTTTTTTTATGTTTCATATCCATAGGAAGATCAAGCTGATTGCCCCAGCACATATGGTGAACATCTTCACTTTGGTCGTCTTGATGAGTCTCTCGTGTCGCGAGAAATGCCTTCAAACAACGATAAGTCTCAGATACTCATCTGCGGCACTAAGTCATTTGACAAAGACATGATCAAGTATCTCAGAAAACTGAATTTTGAGGGAGATGTTTTCAAGTTCTGAACTGAGCTTTGGACAATAAATGCCAACAATTGGCCAGTCTTATCAAAGGATCACAACATTGATGGATCAAGAACAGAATCTTTTGATTGAATCTTAAAGATAGAAGCTGCACCTGCTCAAGCAAGATTTCCAAGCTACAACAGGTATCTGCAATATAAAGTGTTACATTGTAGCACTATGAGTTCAATTATTGATACATTGTAATGTAATCAACTCCTCAACAACTCTCTTTGAGGAGTTTATATTAATTTCTTTATTATGTTCATCATAAGTATTTAAACAATATCACTTCATCCTAAAACATCCTAATCAGATGTCTCTTGTGTCATGAACACAAGAGCAGTAAAATATGTGACCAGTCGCGTCAAAAAGGACATGTTGTCGGCAAACACAGTTTTGAGATAGAGGTCAATATATTTGGTGAAATAAAAAGAAAATAAAAGAAACAAATATGCTTCTTCAAATCATATCTTGTGATTACAAAGTCCCATTACCTTCAATATGGTGTCATTTCAACGCTTAAAATGTACTCTTTCAAGTTCTACCAATAACTCAGATTTGACTTGGGCCTCCAACATGTCCATTTTGATGTGACATGTCACATATTATTATGTAGAGATGATGTCACCTGTAACGCCACAGCAGCCAAGCAAACAAAAGCTTGCCTACCGATGTGCGCATGAATTGCTTGCCAAACAAAAGTTTGCCTGTCGGCAGTCAAAGGAGGTGTCCATTATAAACCATACACTAAACCAAACCAGCCATCTGTAACAACAGCAGTCAATACAACACAGTTAATGCATGTTCCCATGTATGGAATGGAACCGGGCACTTTTAAGTGCCCGGTTCCATTCCATACATGGGAACATGTTAAAACATTGTTGATCAACAAGAGGTGACATGGTCTATAGGCATAGGCAAGGGTGGTGTGGACATCCATCCTTATCTCAAGGGTCCAAGTTGGTTGTTTTTCTGGGCCCTTAAAACCACTGATAAGCAAAATTGATTATATTTCACGGGTCCCACATTTTTGCCACTTATTTTAATATGTTGTTGTCCTTCCAATATAATGCTATCATAAACCATTCTTCCTAGTCCCTAAGTTACCATATTTCCTTGTGTTTCGCAGTGATTTGGCGTCACACACTTACAGATAACAAACATGTCAAGAATATAATGTACAAATGTAATGTCAAAAAAATGTAACTTGAATGTGTAATCCACAGCTTTGTTGTGTATTGTTGGAAATAACAATCCACGCCTCTATGAATACGACCGCAAAAGTTTATAGTGGCTGAACCCTGGATCCACCTACAAATGTATCATCAGGATAAACAGTTGCGAGTTGCGACCTAACCTTCCTATCTATTGGCGATTCCACGGTAACTCTTTATTCTCCATTCTCTAGCTGTAAAAACAATATGAATAACGTTGTCATCTTTTGTCTTGTAATACCCAAGACTCAAGGCTAGATTCCTATGCTAACACCAATATGAAATATCAGCTGATGTTAATGTGAGACCACTGCGAATTTTGGTAACACATGTTACGCACTGAGATGCAATAACAAAAATCCAAAATACTCGGTAACATGTGTTACACTTTGTCCAGCCATAATTTATTAGCATTTGATACTTTATTTTAATTTTAAATTAAAAGGAATCTTGACTTTGACAATAGAAACAAACATTATAAACCATAAATAATGATAAATAACACTTACAATTAGCACGTTTTCCTGATTATGAAAACTAAATGTTTCATGTTCACCATACTTTGGTAGATGATGTTGGAAACAATGCGCACGAACAAATGAAGCCGGATTTTTTATATGGTTGCCATGGTAACCAGGAACCGACCAATCAGGTAATTTTACGTTATAATTCAAATTTGGAAAGATAAATTGAAAATCCGGCTTCATTAGGTCATTTCTCTATTCAAGCTTATTATCCATTCCAAATAACACCCTGATATGAGGTTTCGTTTTCTAGTTATCTTTGTTCCCGTGTTTAGCCAATCAGAGGCCTTGTCTGATTACCATAGCAACCTGATCAAAATAACACGCTTTTTTGAAATGCTGTTACCTAAGCTTCAATTTGATATATGACTCTTAGTGGTAAGCCCACGGTAACATTGAGAAAATCTGTTTCCAAAATTGGTGCAAATCAACCTAGACATCCCCCCTTTAAACCAGGGTACTTGTTGAATTCTTGAATAGTTGCTTCTATTGAAATAGGCCACACATGGATCAACAAACTTTAATTTTATATGTGAGGGTTATATTATACCCTAGGAAGGTGTAATCTGTTTACACAGCTTAACAGTGTAAAAGTTTACACCAAAAGGACTCTGTTGCAGTTTGGGGCTGAATGATATTTTGTGTCCTTTTGCACACCCTCTTTAAAGTAAATAATGTTGCCTTAAAGGTAGATGTTCCAATTTTCAACTTGAAGTTTGCTATTCTACATGAAAGGTCATCCTTAAAAAAGTTGTGTTCCAAAGTTTGAGTTGCATAGCTCTAATGGTTCTTATTTTAGATGCACAAGATGCTGTGAACTGTACCCATTGAGTAGTACACAAACTATATCGGTGGTTAACCACCATTCGTGGTAATTCAACGCTATTTCATTGATTTCTCCATCATTATACCGAATTAGGCAGTAAAATTTCAGTATGAAAATCAGAAAAATATGAGCTTTCATATGATATGAAAATGTCTGTATGTTTGAGAAAATTCAGTGCTATAAAAATGTGATCGGAACATTATACTAGGGGGGTCACAACATTGCTCTTTACATTCTTGCAAGTTACTGTACACAATTACTATATCAATATTGTCAATGTAATGTCTATAAACAGCCTTCTTCAAATTGATTTTAGGCCCATAGCACTACTATTTGGGACTTTGTTGTCAATATGAAAAGTGTTTGTACAAAGCAGTTCTATATTTTGAGATTTATCACAAGGTTATGCTAAAATTAAAGTTTTAACTCACTTAATATCAATGTTTTGAAGATATATCATTGTATAATTTCGAAGCTTGATATATTACCATTGTATTCGAAACAAAAAAAATCACCTAATTGTAAAGGCTACATGCCGAAATTATGCAAATATAATGCAAAATTATTCAATTTTACTATAAACTGGTATTTGCCACAGACCCATCTGAATTTTGATTGAAAAAATGAATTCTACGTCAAAAAACACATTAAAAGGGTAATTTACACAGCTCAAATCTGTTAACTATCGCCATTATAAGGCTTTACTATTTCATTATGCAAATTAGGCTTACAACATGTATTAAATATGCGAAAATCTGAAAGGTGCATTTAGTATAAGCACTATTTTGACCTTAAAAATGAATTCTACACCCCAAAAAACCTTATATGGGTCAGGGATATGTTTCAATTCCCTGATTTTGTATGATAGCCTTCGATATAGTAGGACTTATTCAAATTTATTGGAGGAATGTTGGTTGACAGAGGCATTTTCGGACATTTTGGGGCTTTTTTGACATGCTCTCACACAAAAACACTGTAATTTCAACCTTTCATGTAAGCAGAAATATAAAATATTCAAGTTATACTCCTAATATATGTTATTTTCAGACTTGTAGGTACCAAGACTTGATGTTATGACATTTTTAAAAATCAAAATCTGCAAAACTGCCAAAATTGGCCCTTTTTCGCAAGAAATTGGGTTATTTTCCAAAACACATTTTTGGTCACAACGCAAGAAATAATGCTCCGATTTTGACGATTTAAACAGTATTTTTCATTTCTGCACAAGTTTTAACCAAAGAAAACAGAATGAGGCCCCAAAAAGCATTTTGAAATTTTCCTTTGACCCCCCTAATTATACCTCTAATACATCAAACTTGTTGACCATGGCATGTGAACATATTACAGAATACTATGTCTTTCTAAATTTCAACAGAAGAGATTACCTATTCATATAAAATATTGTATTCCTGTGGCCAATTTCATAAAGTTAAAGTTAAAATGCGGCGTACTGTTGAGCCAATCGATTCTACATGTGGCCTGTTGGCATACTGTGAATAGCCTCGACATGCATGAACCACAGTTCTAAAATTGCATTGTAACCTTTTATATCTATGATTTGTTAACACGAGATCATTTCACTGCGAGCGACACATATTATTTCTTTCTATGGAGAAGTGGTGGAGGGGGTAATAATAGGCCTTTCTAATAAATGACAATAACGCAAGAAGATGAAACAATATTGGTGCGTATTGTTGACTTGTCCCTAAAACACACGTTGCACTTTTTTGATGGCTCATTGTGAATTGGTGGTTATGAATTTATCTGATTGTTTACTATTTTAACACAGGGCCTTACTAGTAGGATTCAAATTATAAGTAGCATCAATTTAAAAAAAGTGCTGTTCAGGTATTGTGAGTTCTCTAAGTAAAGAAATCAATTTTTTTCGCATTAAACAATAGCCAAACATTGTTATAAATTTCCCTAACCTTTGCATGTGCTTGGAACAATATGAGGGTAAAAATAAATCTGTGGGAGCAATTTTCAATTGTTTTGTTGCTTGTTTTCATGAAATCGCCTCTATGTCCCCTCCTGGAGAAAATGTAGAATAAATATCGAATGCCAGCATGTTGTCTTGCCTGGTTTGTTGATACTGCCAGGTAGAGGTTAGAGGTTTGCAGCCTTTATTGTAACTCACTTTCGTTGAAATTATTACTATAATTGTTTTTTACATTGTAACTTACTCGTCCTGTCCTGGTGACATTTCCATGATCTATTGTAAATCTCTCACGGTGTGCTGTAGTTAGCTGTGCATTTCAGGTGTTACTGGTTGGTAGTAATCGGGAATGAAGGGTATAACTGAATTAGGGCCTCACATTTCACTCACCTGACTAAGCACATAAAGTACTGTAAAATTCCAGAAATCAGTGAGTTGATTGAGTTGTTGACGCATCAATACGTCATTATATGTCCTGCAGGCGTAGATAAGACGCACAAATGTGCCTACATGTAGAATAAGCTCATGAAATAGGTCCTGGTGTAACTTTTCCACTGATTTTGCTACTGCTTTCAATACATTTCTGGATTGGCTAGCAGTAAGGTACCAGCCTCAAATTCTGTTCATGTCATTCCCGCTATCTTTGAAAAATACACCTCTGATGGGGCTTTCTTGTCCAGTTTGTCTTACTTATTTTGTACTGAGCTATAAATAATATAGGCAGATCTTGAAGTAATCATCCTCTTTGAGTCTCCTTTTGTGCAAAGTTATGTGTACATACAGTGGCAAAATAGCTAGGTCTAGTACCATTCTTAGTTGTTTCCGAAGAGAACCTTTATCCTATCGCTTTTTGAAGTAACACTTCTTGTGCAAAATGTGCCCACGGTGGGTGACGACAACGATAACATTGCCTGAAGCTGGGCATCTTTTTGGCACATTGAGCCTTTCCCACATTGAGCCTTTACCAAGTTTGCTTGGAATCAAAGTGACCAATTTGAAACTACAGCCATACAAAATATAGAAAAATGTATTTTTTGCATTTCCTCATTTGACCCTAGATGACCCTTTGACCTCACTATCCTTGTGGTCAATCATTGTTCCACAGTCCACACACATCATTGTTATCAATTTGAAATGACAGCTATTTACAATTTAAAAAAAATCAATCTTAATACCTGAACAAATGAAAGAATGATGATTTTTTTTTTTTTTTTTTGCATATTGACCTCATTTGATCCCAAGATGACTTTTAACCTCATTATCCTTGTGGTCACCACAGACGACGATGGCCACGCGTCTCGGACGATCCAATATGGCAACAGGAGTGCACCACTTTGAAATAGCCCGGTTAACGATGAAAATAATTTAAAAAATAGTATTTACAATGGATTTGGTTAGCCAATTCCAATGGTTTTGAATGCGACGAGAAAGTGATCTTGCTGCAAGTGGGATGAGGAGGATTGTGTAAACATGTCAGGTGTGATTGTAATCAAATGGGGAATTTAAGCTTTTGCTAGGATTCGCATAATAATTTAGGAATCGTGGTAATTGTGAATATATGCAAAGGTACAGATTGCAAAGGAAATATTATCGGTGAGAAATTGATGGTCCGTTGTTCTTCCGAGTTAAAAGACATTTGTTCGGTTCTTGTTTTTTATCACAAATTACAATGGTGTTGTGATCGAGATGGTTCCAATAGTACAACATGCCAATATTTAGCTCCAGAGCCGGTTTCATTTCAGAAAGATAAGAAGCTGTGGTAATATCGACATTTTCTTGTTATAGGTCAGCATGTACTCTTTCTGAATAACTGGATAAAGAAATTTCAGCTACCATGTTAATTTCAAATGATTTGATTATGTATGGATCTATTGTAGAAAATGGCACGATAATTATATAATTAATAAATATGAATTAAAAAATGATGGTTGTCTGATAATCGCACAAGTGTGAAACTCGGACTAGCAACTACCGATCCAAATGGTTTAACTTATATTTTACCCTGTATCACATTGAGCACTCCTCAAGAAGACTGCTTCTTTCACCAGTGAAATTAAATGTATATAAATGTGTTGTACAACTTACCGCAATCGAAATGGTCACAAAAAGTAAACTTCGTAGTGAGAGATTTGAATCAATTCTTTTTGAGAAAGAACTGAAGCAATTAGGTGTTGTGTGTAGTAGACATTTTCAAGCGTCCAATGTGATAGCAATCTGATGGTGAATTGACGCTTGCGGTGTCAACAAACAATGCACTTGAATTTCTAGGCGACGCTAAAATATGCAAATGAGTAATATATAGGCCTATATGAATAGAAGTGAAACGTGATTGGTGGAGAGGGATGCGCAGTGGAGCCTAGCCCTGCTGTTACTGTCCATCGCGGAAGCAAGGTGACTGTGTAGCGACGTTTAATATGCAAATATTGCACATGAAGTAGAAAGGGGGACGTTAATATGCTAATTACACTTAGAGATCTATTGAACAGATGTAAAACAGATGTAAAACCTGATTGCATGGTGGGCATTGAACCAAGCGAAGTCAAGGTTTATTTTTTGAATTTCATGAAAATCGATCACGAACTGTATGACCAATTAACACTGAATATGGAAGGTGGTGAAGACTGAAGTGTTATGACTACTGTCATTTGCTGTATAACTAGCTGTATGGTTTAGTTTATAGCGGCTTTTTAGTGCTTTGGCTAATTTGACAATTTTGTTAAATATACATATGAGTAATATGAACTTCTTAAACTTGAAAATCAACTATTGCGGTAGTATTGTGTTACATCTATGTGCTGGTCACCCCGCCCATGGTTGAGCTGCTCATTTTTTCATCCTGAGCACAAACTGTTATAAGTCAATGTTTGATGTTTTCAGTTTAGGCCATGATTAGCACGTAACCCTTACCGCACTTACTCGGATGCGCACTGGGGTGTAGGGGCTAGCAACCCCCTGCATCTATACTCTTATTGCTAAGAATCGTAGACAGAAGTTTCATCCATACTGCTGTACCACTGTGGAACAGTCTTCCAGACAATGTTGTTGGCAACATCCACGAGGAAGGACTACAATCTTTTAAGTGTCGTGTTAACAGACACTTTCTCTCCAACTCTTCAGAGTATGTTGGCTAAGCTCTCTCGATGTATCAATGACCTCCAGATATTATGTTTCTTCTTATATTTGATGTTATTCTCTATGTTTGGGTGTTTATATTCCTGTCCAACGCCACTTTCTTGGCTTTTTTACTTGCCCAATTGTGTTTCTTGTATTTTTGATTATTTTCTGAGTTGCAGTGAACCAATTGATTGGCCCATCAGAGCTCTCTGTTGAGAGTTACTCGTTTGATTTGTAATCACTCAGTTCATTAACTTTGTTAATGTCTGTTGGGCTATTGTTCACATTTGCTCTTTATATACAAAAAAATATATACACTCCATAATTTAGATGAGTGTTGGAAAATCTTTATATTTGGTAATTTAACAATAACATGTTATGTCTTTCAAATGATGTTCTGACTGTATGTGATGATTTACCCTTACTCCAAATTTTTGATGGATTCTGCCAATTGTATTCAAAACGTGCATGTACAGCACGTAGCATTTATTTATCATGTATGATTCTTATATGATATCATGTAAATATTTGTATATTTTCTGCCTTTATTAGTTTACATTTGATAATATTGTGTAATATGTTTAAGGACGCATCAGTCGAGAAGTCTCATGCCATTGTTTCAAAATTGTATGTCCAAATAAAACAAGGTATTTAAAAAAAACTGGACGGGGGAGATAGAAGACTGTTGAAAGTTCAAGAACAGACATTAACAAACAGCGTTGCTACTATGTTTCCTAACAATTTAACTCTAAGGGATTCAAAAGTGTTTTTGATATCAAATGAAAGGTCCCATTTCTCATTACACTGATGATGCCCTTAAATCTAGAATAGGGTCAACAACCTTTAAGACGTATGGTTAACATTGATGAAGAAGTTGGATTGGGGTAATTAAAGTTGTATGGTGGACACCGAATCATTCAGAAATATTATAAGGACACATTGAGAAATAGGTTATGTAAAACTTTTTTTATTAAAGGTTATTAAAAATATTCTTAAACTAGAGAATAACAAGACTAGGCACGCCTAGTAGAGCTGGTCGGATATTTGAATGTTAAAAAATGTTTTTGTATTGTAATATGGCAGAAATAATTTGGAAAGTGGTGTTATGGTACTAATTTTTTTTAACTGGAAAATATGATTGGCTTTATTTGTTCACACAAAGTAACTTACACATATGTTATTCTTAGGGAGTGTTCATAAATACTCTGGTGGTGGAGGTTGGAAATATTTGAGCTTTGGACATATTTTTTTCTTGATCACCCCAAACAGCGTTATTTTTTGTCTTGATCCCCCTTTTTCGTTGATTTTTTTTCTTGATCCCCCTGTATATCCAATTAATCAAGCAATAGTAGATTTGACTGCTCACGAAGCATTTCTTTCTGATCCTCCCTCCATTTTTTCCAACCCCCCCCCCCTAAATAATAAATTCATTTGGACAATCCACTGAATAATGTTGATGAATGTTGTGGAATTCTGAGACCTTTTTGCCTTTGTCATGACAGAGAAAGTATTATGATGTAATAACCCCCCCCCCCCCCCCCCCCTCCATAAATAATGAAGAATTTCTTTCTGATCCTCCCTCCATTTTTTCCAACCACCCCCCATAAATAATAAATTCATTTGGACAATCCACTGAATAATTTTGATGAATGTTGTGGAATTCTGAGACCTTTTTGCCTTTGTCATGACAGAGAAAGTATTATGATGTTATAACCCCCACCCCCATAAATAATAAATATTTATAATGAACACTCCCTTGGGTTTGAAAAGGTAAACAATTTCATTATGGTTTAGAAAACATAATGGGCCTCTTTTGACTATAAAGTAAGTATATGTAGGACAGTATTTTTACTCTGGGGAAACTTATCCAGTAAACGAAATACTAATATAATGAAACGGAACACCGTTTTCGGTTCGTCACATATTCTAAAGCTTACCCTCTACATGTAGCCCAGTGCAATCAGGCCTGTATGCATTCTGTGTCAGCCTGAACACACGAAAGCATAGGGGAAAATAAGCTTATTAAAAAGTTGACTGATTAGATCGCGTACTTCAACTTTATAATCTCATCTTTTTATGTTCCCATAGTAATCCTTAGTTACATTTAACAGTCAGGCAACTTATTATAGTCTTCAAATGGTCACATTCTGTGTATTTTGTGTGTAAATGTGATTCGTAAACTAAATCTGGTCCCGATATTTTGTACGATGTATGATCCCCGTCCTCAAGGGGTTGTTGCCATATCATTGGGCTAATCATATTGAAGGGTTCACCTAGACTGTAACTCTCAGCCGCCCTCTTATGTCGCTATCTTGCAGGCTCCGATATTTGTACAGCTTTAGCGTCCGTACGGTAATATTGATGACTGGGGGATGTAGCCTAGGGTTCGCCATAATCATTGGGCTAATTGCGAGAGCCAAGGCAACACGGAACAAAGAGGCCGTGCCGTGGCCGTGGACTCAGTGACTCAGTATATTACTAAATCATATAATATAATACAAAATAGCATCCAAATAGCTTAGTATATTACTAAATGGCATCCAAATAGCTGAAATAACTTACTGTGTCCTCTTACCTTCATATTATAACAATATCAATTACATTTTACAACAAAATCGCTTCAGAAGATGATTAATGCAAGTTATTAGCAAATGCAATTTTAGGGGTTTGTGAAAAGGTTACGACTTAGAAACGTCGTTTCAAATGACGGGCTCGTCATCTCCCCCGTCAAAAATAAAAAAGTTAAAAAAAATAATAAATATAGGCCTTATGAATAGAAGTACCCCATTGTTGACGACATCTTTCTCTTGCTCCTATCCCTTCTGCTATCACTGTATAGTTTATGTGATCCACATAACTCCACTGTTGACAACATTTTTCTCTTCCTCCCATCTTTTGGATTTCTAAGTATGAACTATGACATCATAGCATTAGCTTAAAGTTAGTACACTTGGGACACTGCTAAATCAATTATTTGGCGGGAATTTGAATTGTTTAAATGAAACATGTGGTAAGAAGATTGCATAACATGACATCAGAAGCAGGTAAATCCAGATTAGACAACTTAAATCCCTGTGTAATTTGAAATGTGTAGTATAAGAGGAAAAAGTAAGGAGAAGCAATTGAATAAAAGGTATACAAATATCAGTATTTCAAATAGCCCATTTTCATTGAAAAATGCCCAGTCAGTGAATCACCAGTATTGCGGAAAATCAACAATTTAGGAAAAAAACCCAAGCAATAAACCGTTTTGGGCGATTCCATAGGATAGTTAACTAATTATCTGAACTTGTTCACATGAAACTTACAGAAAATATGCACATGCGCAGAAGGCAGATAATTTTGAACTGGGCCAAAAATGGCTAAAATCATTCAATTTACCAGATAAAAGCTTACTGTGCCTTCAAATTCTAATCAGAAATATTGACAAATGCGTTTAATATCAATGTGTATAATTATTGTGCTAGTCAAAATGAAGATATATACGGTGTGCCATATATTCGTGCACCCCTTTCGGCCGAACGCATCTGACTGTAAAAAATTCTAGCATAGCGCCATCTCTTGAATACTCCGCCTGGCTGTTGCGTATTGCTATTACTTCACGGGAATAATCAATAGACGGCGCTATCATGTCACCGCTAGCAGCATAGCCTGGGGATACGCAATATCACAGATACACAAAACCATGCACCTCAGGCAGTGAAAAAAATGGCGCGTACAAAGACCAAAGAACAGTGGCCTGGTAAATCTCCAGACATGGATCCAGTGGAGAAATTGTGGGCAATTTTGAAAGAGAAAGTCTTTGCAACACCCTACTGCACTACACTACCCCAGCTGATAGCTAGAGTCAAACGTGTTTGGCAGGAACTAGACCAGAACAAGGATCTTCTTGCTTCATTGGTGGACAAGAATTGGACAGAACGAGTGTCGGAGGTGATCGAGCACCATGGGGACAATAACTTTAAATAAATAAGCAGGATAAGGTTGTTAAAGACTCTACTAACTCTTAAGACCTCAAGGAATAAACCAATACTCTGAAAAAAATGTAACTTTAATTTTAAATCATTATATGTGACTTTCTTTTTTGGGGGGTGCACGAATATATGACACACCGTATACATGATTACATCAATCAAAGATGGCTAACACAACCTCTCTTGTTACTGCTATCATTGGCGCTATTATGTACTTTTAAAGTATTATCGTCACAAAATTTCAATGGTTTGAGGAAATTTTATGATCAGCTCCTTTTGAAATGCCCACTATTATTGCTTTACATCCCACAACAAATTACTCAATGATAATCCCTCCATTGTTCTTTAACCTTTGTTGTTTTCTAAGGTTTATTGTCTTCACAGGGTACAAAATCGGAGACGATATATACCTGTAGTTTAGTGCTACACAAGATAGAACTTGTGCGCGCGCAAGCCAAGTGGTGCTGGCTGTGATGTTTCTGTGAGACATAGTGCGGTTAGGGTTATAGAAATGCACTGTGTGGTGTCGTATTATAGAAATGCAGTGTGGTGTCGTATTAACCCTAACCCTAGAACGTGGCAGTGGGGATGGAACGAAGAACAGGGGGAGGGGGTTAAATAAAAAATGGGAAAAATTATGTCCGCTGGCCCCGGGAATTGAACCAGGGTCGGCCGCATGACAGGCGAGATATACTACCACTCAGCCACAGGTGGGGGGGGGGGGGGGGGGGGGGAGGGCTTCACAGGCTAAAAAATCGGAGACGATATATACCTGTAGTTTAGTGCTACACGAGATAGAACTTGTGCGCGCGCAAGCCAAGTGGTGCTGGCTGTGATGTTTCTGTGAGACATAGTGCGGTTAGGGTTATAGAAATGCACTGTGTGGTGTCGTATTATAGAAATGCAGTGTGGTGTCGTATTAACCCTAACCCTAGAACGTGGCAGTGGGGATGGAACGAAGAACAGGGGGAGGGGGTTAAATAAAAAATGGGAAAAATTATGTCCGCCGGCCCAGGGAATTGAACCCGGGTCGGCCGCGTGACAAGCGAGATATACTACCACTCAGCCACAGGGGGGGGGGGGGGGGGGGGGGGGGGGAGGGCTTCACAGGGTAAAAAATCGGAGACGATATATACCTGTAGTTTAGTGCTACACGAGATAGACCTTGTGCGCACGCAAGCCAAGTGGTGCTGGCTGTGATGTTTCTGTGAGACATAGTGCGGTTAGGGTTATAGAAATGCACTGTGTGGTGTCGTATTATAGAAATGCAGTGTGGTGTCGTATTAACCCTAACCCTAGAATGTGGCAGTGGGGATGGAACGAAGAACAGGGGGAGGGGGTTAAATAAAAAATGGGAACAATTATGTCCGCAGGCCCCGGGAATTGAACCTGGGTCGGCCGCGTGACAGGCGAGATATACTACCACTCAGCCACAGGGGGGGGGGGGGGGGGGGGGGGCGGGCTTCACAGGCTAAAAAATCGGAGACGATATATACCTGTAGTTTAGTGCTACACGAGATAGAACTTGTGCGCGCGCAAGCCAAGCGGTGCTGGCTGTGATGTTTCTGTGAGACAGTGCGGTTAGGGTTATAGAAATGCACTGTGTGGTGTCGTATTATAGAAATGCAGTGTGGTGTCGTATTAATCCTAACCCTAGAACGTGGCAGTGGGGATGGAACGAAGAACATGGGGAGGGGGTTAAATAAAAAATGGGAAAAATTATGTCCGCCGGCCCGGGAATTGAACCAGGGTCGGCCGCTTGACTGTGATGTTTCTGTGAGACATAGTGCGGTTAGGGTTATAGAAATGCACTGTGTGGTGTCGTATTATAGAAATGCAGTGTGGTGTCGTATTAACCCTAGAACGTGGCAGTGGGGATGGAACGAAGAACAGGGGGAGGGGGTTAAATAAAAAATGGGACAAATTATGTCCGCCGGCCCAGGGAATTGAACCCGGGTCGGCAGCATGACAGGCGAGATATACTACCACTCAGCCACAGGGGGGGGGGGGGGTGGGGGGGAGGGCTTCACAGGGTAAAAAATCGGAGACGATATATACCTGTAGTTTAGTGCTACACGAGATAGACCTTGTGCGCACGCAAGCCAAGTGGTGCTGGCTGTGATGTTTCTGTGAGACATAGTGCGGTTAGGGTTATAGAAATGCACTGTGTGGTGTCGTATTATAGAAATGCAGTGTGGTGTCGTATTAACTCTAACCCTAGAACGTGGCAGTGGGGATGGAACGAAGAACAGGGGGAGGGGGTTAAATAAAAAATGGGGACAATTATGTCCGCTGGCCCCGGGAATTGAACCAGGGTCGGCCGCATGACAGGCAAGATATACTACCACTCAGCCACAGGTGGGGGGGGGGGGGGGGAGGGCTTCACAGGCTAAAAAATCGGAGACGATATATACCTGTAGTTTAGTGCTACACGAGATAGAACTTGTGCGCGCGCAAGCCAAGTGGTGCTGGCTGTGATGTTTCTGTGAGACAGTGCGGTTAGGGTTATAGAAATGCACTGTGTGGTGTCGTATTATAGAAATGCAGTGTGGTGTCGTATTAACCCTAACCCTAGAATGTGGCAGTGGGGATGGAACGAAGAACAGGGGGAGGGGGTTAAATAAAAAATGGGAAAAATTATGTCCGCCGGCCCAGGGAATTGAACCCGGGTCGGCCACATGACAGGCGAGATATACTACCACTCAGCCACAGGTGGGGGGGGGGGGGAGGGCTTCACAGGCTAAAAAATCGGAGACGATATATACCTTTAGTTTAGTGCTACACGAGATAGAACTTGTGCGCGCGCAAGCCAAGTGGTACTGGCTGTGATGTTTCTGTGAGACATAGTGCGGTTAGGGTTATAGAAATGCACTGTGTGGTGTCGTATTATAGAAATGCAGTGTGGTGTCGTATTAACCCTAACCCTAGAATGTGGCAGTGGGGATGGAACGAAGAACAGGGGGAGGGGGTTAAATAAAAAATGGGAACAATTATGTCCGCAGGCCCCGGGAATTGAACCTGGGTCGGCCGCGTGACAGGCGAGATATACTACCACTCAGCCACAAGGGGGGGGGGGGGGGGGGGGGGGGGCGGGCTTCACAGGCTAAAAAATCGGAGACGATATATACCTGTAGTTTAGTGCTACACGAGATAGAACTTGTGCGCGCGCAAGCCAAGCGGTGCTGGCTGTGATGTTTCTGTGAGACAGTGCGGTTAGGGTTATAGAAATGCACTGTGTGGTGTCGTATTATAGAAATGCAGTGTGGTGTCGTATTAACCCTAACCCTAGAACGTGGCAGTGGGGATGGAACGAAGAACATGGGGAGGGGGTTAAATAAAAAATGGGAAAAATTATGTCCGCCGGCCCGGGAATTGAACCAGGGTCGGCCGCTTGACTGTGATGTTTCTGTGAGACATAGTGCGGTTAGGGTTATAGAAATGCACTGTGTGGTGTCGTATTATAGAAATGCAGTGTGGTGTCGTATTAACCCTAGAACGTGGCAGTGGGGATGGAACGAAGAACAGGGGGAGGGGGTTAAATAAAAAATGGGAAAAATTATGTCCGCCGGCCCCCAGGGAATTGAACCCGGGTCGGCAGCATGACAGGCGAGATATACTACCACTCAGCCACAGGGGGGGGGGGGGGGGGGGTGGGGGGAGGGCTTCACAGGGTAAAAAATCGGAGACGATATATACCTGTAGTTTAGTGCTACACGAGATAGACCTTGTGCGCACGCAAGCCAAGTGGTGCTGGCTGTGATGTTTCTGTGAGACATAGTGCGGTTAGGGTTATAGAAATGCACTGTGTGGTGTCGTATTATAGAAATGCAGTGTGGTGTCGTATTAACTCTAACCCTAGAACGTGGCAGTGGGGATGGAACGAAGAACAGGGGGAGGGGGTTAAATAAAAAATGGGGAAAATTATGTCCGCTGGCCCCGGGAATTGAACCAGGGTCGGCCGCATGACAGGCAAGATATACTACCACTCAGCCACAGGTGGGGGGGGGGGGGGGGAGGGCTTCACAGGCTAAAAAATCGGAGACGATATATACCTGTAGTTTAGTGCTACACGAGATAGAACTTGTGCGCGCGCAAGCCAAGTGGTGCTGGCTGTGATGTTTCTGTGAGACAGTGCGGTTAGGGTTATAGAAATGCACTGTGTGGTGTCGTATTATAGAAATGCAGTGTGGTGTCGTATTAACCCTAACCCTAGAACGTGGCAGTGGGGATGGAACGAAGAACAGGGGGAGGGGGTTAAATAAAAAATGGGAAAAATTATGTCCGCCGGCCCAGGGAATTGAACCCGGGTCGGCCACATGACAGGCGAGATATACTACCACTCAGCCACAGGTGGGGGGGGGGGGGGGGGGGGGGGAGGGCTTCACAGGCTAAAAAATCGGAGACGATATATACCTTTAGTTTAGTGCTACACGAGATAGAACTTGTGCGCGCGCAAGCCAAGTGGTACTGGCTGTGATGTTTCTGTGAGACAGTGCGGTTAGGGTTATAGAAATGCACTGTGTGGTGTCGTATTATAGAAATGCAGTGTGGTGTCGTATTAACCCTAACCCTAGAACGTGGCAGTGGGGATGGAACGAAGGACAGGGGGAGGGGGTTAAATAAAAAATGGGAACAATAATGTCCGCCGGCCCGGGAATTGAACCCGGGTCGGCCGCGTGACAGGCGAGATATACTACCACTCAGCCACGGGGGGAGGGCTTCACAGGCTAAACAATCGGAGACGATATCTACCCGTAGTTTAGTGCTACACGAGATAGAACTTGTGCGCGCGCAAGCCAAGTGGTGCTGGCTGTGATGTTTCTGTGAGACGTAGTGCGGTTAGGGTTATAGAAATGCACTGTGTGGTGTCGTGCTTGCATCGTCGAGATACACGCAAATGTTTCAAACAACTCATATTTCAACCTATTACATATCCAGCCAAATATTTACCAATTTCAGGCAGTGTACCAAGTGTACTTAGTTTATGCTAATGCTATGACGTCATAGTTGATACTTAGAAATCCAAAAGTGTATTGTTTGAAAGACAAAGGTTCATACTTTGTATTGATTACATTGTCCCTCAATAGAACCACCCATGCATCCCATACCATGATCACTTTCATTACTTACTGACCGACCCTCGTATAATTTATGTGCTCTCATGGTGTTTGTCAGTGGTACCCCACTGTTGACGACGTCATTCTCTTGCTACAATCTTCTGCTATCACTGTATATTTAATGTGCTCCACATGGTGTTTGCCAGTGGTACCCCACTGTTGACAACATTTTCTCTTGCTTCCATCTTCTCTATCACTGTTTATTTTATGTGCTCCACATGGTGTTTTTCGGTTGCATCCCACAGTTAACGAAGTCTTTCTCTTGCTCCCATCTTCTCTATCACTGTTTATTTTATGTGCTCCACATGGTGTTTGTCGGTGGTACTCCACTGTTGACAATGTGTTACTTTTGCTATCACTGTATATTGTATGTGTTCCACATGGTGTTTGTTGGTGGTACCCCATTGTTGACGTCATCTTTCTCTTGCTCCTATCCCTTCTGCTATATAGTGTTTGTCAAGGATTTTGAATCAAGATTGCAGGGATAAAACTTGCAAGTCTTGATTTTCCTACCAAACATAAAAGCCACCATTAAAGGAAAGAAAATTTGAGAGACTGCTGCTGCCCTCATGGTCAGGAAGGAGAAAGGCACCCAGTCACACCAGGACATTGTGCACATTCCTAAATCCAGTTAAAGTTTAACAAGTAAACTCCAACTGGCCTTAGGTATATACACACAATGATAAGGGCAGCAGAAACATACACTATTTTTGGCACTTATGGTTGCAATTTTATTCAAAATTGGGTTGAATTTAGCTAATTACTCTACTCCATATGTTTGTAGAATTAATGAGGTCAACTCCATCAAATCAAAAGAGTGAATGGCCTAATTAGCTGACCTCATGCACTGGAGGGTCGCTCACAAAATCTAGCAACCTGAATTAATCCAGTGCCAATCCCCAATCAGGCATGCTCAAAATCCTGTTGGGTTAAGATAAATGTTGACTTACACAACATATGTTTGCATGTTTGCCTTAATATAATTTGCAATTAATTATGCAATAACTTTCCTGTACGACCGCAAGGAAACAAAGGCCTATATAATACTCCTACAAATCAGAGGGCCAATTGGTACTGAAATTTGCAACACTGATGTGGTATATGTAATACAAACTTGATTATAAGACTGTACTGAAACGCAGGTCTTCCACCAAGCCTACCTCTACAATCTGAGGGGCTACAAGTTATATAGCAATTTTCAAATAATTTTCTTGCACAAAGGCTTCCTCCTCGGGAATGCCAGCAAGCATTGTTATCTCAACCGAGAAATACAATACATAAAAAGAGGTATATTTTCCTCCTTAAGGAATGGGATTGCCAATTACACTGTTAATCTGGTTCTGTAAATGGCTGCATTGTCAATAACCTGAGTACTGGCCTAGGTAGTTAAAACTGCAGAATAAATGGTCTGTAAACTGAATGGATATAGCTATTATTTTATACCAATGATTCCAATGAAATATGATGTTGAGCTCTGGAACATAATTTAGCTCAAATAACCTCTGCCATTAACAGTCAGCTGTAGAACTGGACCCCGTTTCAATTGAGGGCGCTCTAAAACGACGGGTGTACGTAACCAAGGTAACGCACACCCGTCAATTTGTGCAATTATTTAATTTTCGCCTTTTACCCGCAATTATCTGCATAAAAAGTAACTATCCATCGAGTTGAGGGCAGCATAAGGTACAAGAACTCCTTGCGATATCCAGTTCGATGATTTAATTTAACCTTTGACCCCAACATCACACGATACAAGCTAAAATTATGTATTTTTGACCGGTTTGCTGCGATGAGACCACCATTTATTAGACGAGATTACAACAATTTTAAGAATTTTTAGGGTAAATGTGATAATTTTTACATTAAATATAAGCCCAATAGTATTCAGAAGTGATGCCTTTGTAACGGTTATCTCTGTGATAAGAGAGTTATTTCGTTGTTTAAAATCAGCAAAATCAGCTTTTTATGATTTTTGAAAATTACTGTGACGTGAGGCCGTTCCCTTAGAAACGCTGTCCCGTTCCCAAGCCCGCCCTCTATTGAAAAGTGTTTTTTGTTCGTATTCTGACGGGCATCGGACTTCCGTCACTTTATGAATCGCCGTGTAAAAAATGACGGCAGTGCGTCACTAAATAGAGCGCCCTCAATTGAAACTGGTCTCCGTTCTACAGCTGACTGATTAAGAGTGCCCTGTACAGTTGGAGAGGGTTTGACGATAAGAGACCAGAATTAATGGCAAATATGGATAGGAATACACATGCGATATATAGTACACATACCTAAAATTGTCTACTCCCATAGGATGCAGAGACATTTTAACACATTTATGTCATTTCTTATATAATCAGAGGGCCAATTGGTACTGAAATTTGCAACACTGATGTGGTATATGTAATACAAACTTGATTATAAGACTGTACTGAAACGCAGGTCTTCCACCAAGCCTACCTCTACAATCTGAGGGGCTACAAGTTATATAGCAATTTTCAAATAATTTTCTTGCACAAAGGCTTCCTCCTCGGGAATGCCAGCAAGCATTGTTATCTCAACCGAGAAATACAATACATAAAAAGAGGTATATTTTCCTCCTTAAGGAATGGGATTGCCAATTACACTGTTAATCTGGTTCTGTAAATGGCTGCATTGTCAATAACCTGAGTACTGGCCTAGGTAGTTAAAACTGCAGAATAAATGGTCTGTAAACTGAATGGATATAGCTATTATTTTATACCAATGATTCCAATGAAATATGATGTTGAGCTCTGGAACATAATTTAGCTCAAATAACCTCTGCCATTAACAGTCAGCTGTAGAACGGGACCCCGTTTCAATTGAGGGCGCTCTAAAACGACGGGTGTACGTAACCAAGGTAACGCACACCCGTCAATTTGTGCAATTATTTAATTTTCGCCTTTTACCCGCAATTATCTGCATAAAAAGTAACTATCCATCGAGTTGAGGGCAGCATAAGGTACAAGAACTCCTTGCGATATCCAGTTCGATGATTTAATTTAACCTTTGACCCCAACATCACACGATACAAGCTAAAATTATGTATTTTTGACCGGTTTGCTGCGATGAGACCACCATTTATTAGACGAGATTACAACAATTTTAAGAATTTTTAGGGTAAATGTGATAATTTTTACATTAAATATAAGCCCAATAGTATTCAGAAGTGATGCCTTTGTAACGGTTATCTCTGTGATAAGAGAGTTATTTCGTTGTTTAAAATCAGCAAAATCAGCTTTTTATGATTTTTGAAAATTACTGTGACGTGAGGCCGTTCCCTTAGAAACGCTGTCCCGTTCCCAAGCCCGCCCTCTATTGAAAAGTGTTTTTTGTTCGTATTCTGACGGGCGTCGGACTTCCGTCACTTTATGAATCGCCGTGTAAAAAATGACGGCAGTGCGTCACTAAATAGAGCGCCCTCAATTGAAACTGGTCTCCGTTCTACAGCTGACTGATTAAGAGTGCCCTGTACAGTTGGAGAGGGTTTGACGATAAGAGACCAGAATTAATGGCAAATATGGATAGGAATACACATGCGATATATAGTACACATACCTAAAATTGTCTACTCCCATAGGATGCAGAGACATTTTAACACATTTATGTCATTTCTTATATAATCAGAGGGCCAATTGGTACTGAAATTTGCAACACTGATGTGGTATATGTAATACAAACTTGATTATAAGACTGTACTGAAACGCAGGTCTTCCACCAAGCCTACCTCTACAATCTGAGGGGCTACAAGTTATATAGCAATTTTCAAATAATTTTCTTGCACAAAGGCTTCCTCCTCGGGAATGCCAGCAAGCATTGTTATCTCAACCGAGAAATACAATACATAAAAAGAGGTATATTTTCCTCCTTAAGGAATGGGATTGCCAATTACACTGTTAATCTGGTTCTGTAAATGGCTGCATTGTCAATAACCTGAGTACTGGCCTAGGTAGTTAAAACTGCAGAATAAATGGTCTGTAAACTGAATGGATATAGCTATTATTTTATACCAATGATTCCAATGAAATATGATGTTGAGCTCTGGAACATAATTTAGCTCAAATAACCTCTGCCATTAACAGTCAGCTGTAGAACTGGACCCCGTTTCAATTGAGGGCGCTCTAAAACGACGGGTGTACGTAACCAAGGTAACGCACACCCGTCAATTTGTGCAATTATTTAATTTTCGCCTTTTACCCGCAATTATCTGCATAAAAAGTAACTATCCATCGAGTTGAGGGCAGCATAAGGTACAAGAACTCCTTGCGATATCCAGTTCGATGATTTAATTTAACCTTTGACCCCAACATCACACGATACAAGCTAAAATTATGTATTTTTGACCGGTTTGCTGCGATGAGACCACCATTTATTAGACGAGATTACAACAATTTTAAGAATTTTTAGGGTAAATGTGATAATTTTTACATTAAATATAAGCCCAATAGTATTCAGAAGTGATGCCTTTGTAACGGTTATCTCTGTGATAAGAGAGTTATTTCGTTGTTTAAAATCAGCAAAATCAGCTTTTTATGATTTTTGAAAATTACTGTGACGTGAGGCCGTTCCCTTAGAAACGCTGTCCCGTTCCCAAGCCCGCCCTCTATTGAAAAGTGTTTTTTGTTCGTATTCTGACGGGCATCGGACTTCCGTCACTTTATGAATCGCCGTGTAAAAAATGACGGCAGTGCGTCACTAAATAGAGCGCCCTCAATTGAAACTGGTCTCCGTTCTACAGCTGACTGATTAAGAGTGCCCTGTACAGTTGGAGAGGGTTTGACGATAAGAGACCAGAATTAATGGCAAATATGGATAGGAATACACATGCGATATATAGTACACATACCTAAAATTGTCTACTCCCATAGGATGCAGAGACATTTTAACACATTTATGTCATTTCTTATATAATCAGAGGGCCAATTGGTACTGAAATTTGCAACACTGATGTGGTATATGTAATACAAACTTGATTATAAGACTGTACTGAAACGCAGGTCTTCCACCAAGCCTACCTCTACAATCTGAGGGGCTACAAGTTATATAGCAATTTTCAAATAATTTTCTTGCACAAAGGCTTCCTCCTCGGGAATGCCAGCAAGCATTGTTATCTCAACCGAGAAATACAATACATAAAAAGAGGTATATTTTCCTCCTTAAGGAATGGGATTGCCAATTACACTGTTAATCTGGTTCTGTAAATGGCTGCATTGTCAATAACCTGAGTACTGGCCTAGGTAGTTAAAACTGCAGAATAAATGGTCTGTAAACTGAATGGATATAGCTATTATTTTATACCAATGATTCCAATGAAATATGATGTTGAGCTCTGGAACATAATTTAGCTCAAATAACCTCTGCCATTAACAGTCAGCTGTAGAACGGGACCCCGTTTCAATTGAGGGCGCTCTAAAACGACGGGTGTACGTAACCAAGGTAACGCACACCCGTCAATTTGTGCAATTATTTAATTTTCGCCTTTTACCCGCAATTATCTGCATAAAAAGTAACTATCCATCGAGTTGAGGGCAGCATAAGGTACAAGAACTCCTTGCGATATCCAGTTCGATGATTTAATTTAACCTTTGACCCCAACATCACACGATACAAGCTAAAATTATGTATTTTTGACCGGTTTGCTGCGATGAGACCACCATTTATTAGACGAGATTACAACAATTTTAAGAATTTTTAGGGTAAATGTGATAATTTTTACATTAAATATAAGCCCAATAGTATTCAGAAGTGATGCCTTTGTAACGGTTATCTCTGATAAGAGAGTTATTTCGTTGTTTAAAATCAGCAAAATCAGCTTTTTATGATTTTTGAAAATTACTGTGACGTGAGGCCGTTCCCTTAGAAACGCTGTCCCGTTCCCAAGCCCGCCCTCTATTGAAAAGTGTTTTTTGTTCGTATTCTGACGGGCGTCGGACTTCCGTCACTTTATGAATCGCCGTGTAAAAAATGACGGCAGTGCGTCACTAAATAGAGCGCCCTCAATTGAAACTGGTCTCCGTTCTACAGCTGACTGATTAAGAGTGCCCTGTACAGTTGGAGAGGGTTTGACGATAAGAGACCAGAATTAATGGCAAATATGGATAGGAATACACATGCGATATATAGTACACATACCTAAAATTGTCTACTCCCATAGGATGCAGAGACATTTTAACACATTTATGTCATTTCTTATATAATCAGAGGGCCAATTGGTACTGAAATTTGCAACACTGATGTGGTATATGTAATACAAACTTGATTATAAGACTGTACTGAAACGCAGGTCTTCCACCAAGCCTACCTCTACAATCTGAGGGGCTACAAGTTATATAGCAATTTTCAAATAATTTTCTTGCACAAAGGCTTCCTCCTCGGGAATGCCAGCAAGCATTGTTATCTCAACCGAGAAATACAATACATAAAAAGAGGTATATTTTCCTCCTTAAGGAATGGGATTGCCAATTACACTGTTAATCTGGTTCTGTAAATGGCTGCATTGTCAATAACCTGAGTACTGGCCTAGGTAGTTAAAACTGCAGAATAAATGGTCTGTAAACTGAATGGATATAGCTATTATTTTATACCAATGATTCCAATGAAATATGATGTTGAGCTCTGGAACATAATTTAGCTCAAATAACCTCTGCCATTAACAGTCAGCTGTAGAACTGGACCCCGTTTCAATTGAGGGCGCTCTAAAACGACGGGTGTACGTAACCAAGGTAACGCACACCCGTCAATTTGTGCAATTATTTAATTTTCGCCTTTTACCCGCAATTATCTGCATAAAAAGTAACTATCCATCGAGTTGAGGGCAGCATAAGGTACAAGAACTCCTTGCGATATCCAGTTCGATGATTTAATTTAACCTTTGACCCCAACATCACACGATACAAGCTAAAATTATGTATTTTTGACCGGTTTGCTGCGATGAGACCACCATTTATTAGACGAGATTACAACAATTTTAAGAATTTTTAGGGTAAATGTGATAATTTTTACATTAAATATAAGCCCAATAGTATTCAGAAGTGATGCCTTTGTAACGGTTATCTCTGATAAGAGAGTTATTTCGTTGTTTAAAATCAGCAAAATCAGCTTTTTATGATTTTTGAAAATTACTGTGACGTGAGGCCGTTCCCTTAGAAACGCTGTCCCGTTCCCAAGCCCGCCCTCTATTGAAAAGTGTTTTTTGTTCGTATTCTGACGGGCGTCGGACTTCCGTCACTTTATGAATCGCCGTGTAAAAAATGACGGCAGTGCGTCACTAAATAGAGCGCCCTCAATTGAAACTGGTCTCCGTTCTACAGCTGACTGATTAAGAGTGCCCTGTACAGTTGGAGAGGGTTTGACGATAAGAGACCAGAATTAATGGCAAATATGGATAGGAATACACATGCGATATATAGTACACATACCTAAAATTGTCTACTCCCATAGGATGCAGAGACATTTTAACACATTTATGTCATTTCTTATATAATCAGAGGGCCAATTGGTACTGAAATTTGCAACACTGATGTGGTATATGTAATACAAACTTGATTATAAGACTGTACTGAAACGCAGGTCTTCCACCAAGCCTACCTCTACAATCTGAGGGGCTACAAGTTATATAGCAATTTTCAAATAATTTTCTTGCACAAAGGCTTCCTCCTCGGGAATGCCAGCAAGCATTGTTATCTCAACCGAGAAATACAATACATAAAAAGAGGTATATTTTCCTCCTTAAGGAATGGGATTGCCAATTACACTGTTAATCTGGTTCTGTAAATGGCTGCATTGTCAATAACCTGAGTACTGGCCTAGGTAGTTAAAACTGCAGAATAAATGGTCTGTAAACTGAATGGATATAGCTATTATTTTATACCAATGATTCCAATGAAATATGATGTTGAGCTCTGGAACATAATTTAGCTCAAATAACCTCTGCCATTAACAGTCAGCTGTAGAACTGGACCCCGTTTCAATTGAGGGCGCTCTAAAACGACGGGTGTACGTAACCAAGGTAACGCACACCCGTCAATTTGTGCAATTATTTAATTTTCGCCTTTTACCCGCAATTATCTGCATAAAAAGTAACTATCCATCGAGTTGAGGGCAGCATAAGGTACAAGAACTCCTTGCGATATCCAGTTCGATGATTTAATTTAACCTTTGACCCCAACATCACACGATACAAGCTAAAATTATGTATTTTTGACCGGTTTGCTGCGATGAGACCACCATTTATTAGACGAGATTACAACAATTTTAAGAATTTTTAGGGTAAATGTGATAATTTTTACATTAAATATAAGCCCAATAGTATTCAGAAGTGATGCCTTTGTAACGGTTATCTCTGATAAGAGAGTTATTTCGTTGTTTAAAATCAGCAAAATCAGCTTTTTATGATTTTTGAAAATTACTGTGACGTGAGGCCGTTCCCTTAGAAACGCTGTCCCGTTCCCAAGCCCGCCCTCTATTGAAAAGTGTTTTTTGTTCGTATTCTGACGGGCGTCGGACTTCCGTCACTTTATGAATCGCCGTGTAAAAAATGACGGCAGTGCGTCACTAAATAGAGCGCCCTCAATTGAAACTGGTCTCCGTTCTACAGCTGACTGATTAAGAGTGCCCTGTACAGTTGGAGAGGGTTTGACGATAAGAGACCAGAATTAATGGCAAATATGGATAGGAATACACATGCGATATATAGTACACATACCTAAAATTGTCTACTCCCATAGGATGCAGAGACATTTTAACACATTTATGTCATTTCTTATATAATCAGAGGGCCAATTGGTACTGAAATTTGCAACACTGATGTGGTATATGTAATACAAACTTGATTATAAGACTGTACTGAAACGCAGGTCTTCCACCAAGCCTACCTCTACAATCTGAGGGGCTACAAGTTATATAGCAATTTTCAAATAATTTTCTTGCACAAAGGCTTCCTCCTCGGGAATGCCAGCAAGCATTGTTATCTCAACCGAGAAATACAATACATAAAAAGAGGTATATTTTCCTCCTTAAGGAATGGGATTGCCAATTACACTGTTAATCTGGTTCTGTAAATGGCTGCATTGTCAATAACCTGAGTACTGGCCTAGGTAGTTAAAACTGCAGAATAAATGGTCTGTAAACTGAATGGATATAGCTATTATTTTATACCAATGATTCCAATGAAATATGATGTTGAGCTCTGGAACATAATTTAGCTCAAATAACCTCTGCCATTAACAGTCAGCTGTAGAACGGGACCCCGTTTCAATTGAGGGCGCTCTAAAACGACGGGTGTACGTAACCAAGGTAACGCACACCCGTCAATTTGTGCAATTATTTAATTTTCGCCTTTTACCCGCAATTATCTGCATAAAAAGTAACTATCCATCGAGTTGAGGGCAGCATAAGGTACAAGAACTCCTTGTGATATCCAGTTCGATGATTTAATTTAACCTTTGACCCCAACATCACACGATACAAGCTAAAATTATGTATTTTTGACCGGTTTGCTGCGATGAGACCACCATTTATTAGACGAGATTACAACAATTTTAAGAATTTTTAGGGTAAATGTGATAATTTTTACATTAAATATAAGCCCAATAGTATTCAGAAGTGATGCCTTTGTAACGGTTATCTCTGTGATAAGAGAGTTATTTCGTTGTTTAAAATCAGCAAAATCAGCTTTTTATGATTTTTGAAAATTACTGTGACGTGAGGCCGTTCCCTTAGAAACGCTGTCCCGTTCCCAAGCCCGCCCTCTATTGAAAAGTGTTTTTTGTTCGTATTCTGACGGGCGTCGGACTTCCGTCACTTTATGAATCGCCGTGTATAAAATGACGGCAGTGCGTCACTAAATAGAGCGCCCTCAATTGAAACGGGTCTCCGTTCTACAGCTGACTGATTAAGAGTGCCCTGTACAGTTGGAGAGGGTTTGACGATAAGAGACCAGAATTAATGGCAAATATGGATAGGAATACACATGCGATATATAGTACACATACCTAAAATTGTCTACTCCCATAGGATGCAGAGACATTTTAACACATTTATGTCATTTTTTATATAATCAGAGGGCCAATTGGTACTGAAATTTGCAACACTGATGTGGTATATGTAATACAAACTTGATTATAAGACTGTACTGAAACGCAGGTCTTCCACCAAGCCTACCTCTACAATCTGAGGGGCTACAAGTTATATAGCAATTTTCAAATAATTTTCTTGCACAAAGGCTTCCTCCTCGGGAATGCCAGCAAGCATTGTTATCTCAACCGAGAAATACAATACATAAAAAGAGGTATATTTTCCTCCTTAAGGAATGGGATTGCCAATTACACTGTTAATCTGGTTCTGTAAATGGCTGCATTGTCAATAACCTGAGTACTGGCCTAGGTAGTTAAAACTGCAGAATAAATGGTCTGTAAACTGAATGGATATAGCTATTATTTTATACCAATGATTCCAATGAAATATGATGTTGAGCTCTGGAACATAATTTAGCTCAAATAACCTCTGCCATTAAGAGTGCCCTGTACAAATGGAAAGGGCTTGACGATAAGAGACCAGAATTAATGGCAAAAATGGATAGGAATACATATATGCGATATATAGTACACATACCTAAAATTGTCTACTCCCATAGGATGCAGAGACATTTTAACACATTTATGTCATTTTTTATATAACCTACTGTGATTGTGCCATATGCTAATTATGACCATGCATGCATCAAAATGTATGAATTGACTATATCATGATATAATGCTACATTTGAAAAACCACCAAACGCACTCGGTCAAACATTGTCATTGGGATGGGAGGGCAGGGATTTTGAATCAAGATTGCAGGGATAAAACTTGCAAGTCTTGATTTTCCTACCAAACATAAAAGCCACCATAAAAGAAAAGAAAGTTTGAGAGACTGCTGCTGCCCTCATGGTCAGGAAGGAGAAAGGCACCCAGCCGCACCAGGACATTGTGCACATTCCTGAATCCAGTTCAAGTTTAACAAGTAAACTCCAACTGGCCAAAATGTCACACCTCCTCAAAATACTGGGTTCCAATTTGTGGCACACGACCATTTACACAAGATATACTTATTGTTGATTTGCAGACATTGGCCGATTTACCATTTCAGTCAGAGGTAACAGAAGCAAAAGAGTGGAGGCACTCGGAATGTTAATCCTTATATGCAAGGTTAATACCTTGTCATCATCAATGCCTGTACTGTTGTGACGTATTCACCACTATGTATAGATAAGGTGAACAACTATTGTTAAACCTAGTGACTGGGAACTTGTGGCAATATTACATGAATTGGCTGCATTGACTTTGCCTGCAAACAGGTGTTTGTCAATAGCCGGCATATTTTTTACAAAGAAGATGTTTTGTTATTCAGATAAATTGATAAAGGTATTCAGGTGGTCTCATAGCCCGAAATACATAAAGTAACGTTTACAGTCCTTATCTAGTTTGATATAATTTTTTCTCCATCTTAGGCCAAATGGTTTATACAAAAAAGGATGATTGAATTAATTCGTTTTTGCTCACAAATAAATACGAAGAACTGATCTTCTTTAGTTTGATGTTTCCTTTATTTTACGTACATAATGAAAATGGAAAGTAATAAAAAGTGAAACTTGATTATCCGCTAAATTATGAATAGGTTTTCGATAACTGTATAAAGTCGATTTTTGTTATTGTGGTGACCGGGAGGGGTGGTTCGGGGGAGGGGTGGTTCGGGGGAGGGGTGGTTCGGGGGGGAGGGGTGGTTCGGGGGAGGGGTGGTTCAGGGGAGGGTGGTTCAGGGGGAGGGTGGTTTGGGGGAGGGGGGTTCGGGGGAGGGGGGTTGGGGAGGGGGTATGGGGAGGGGGTTGGGGGAGGGGGGAGGGGGTTGGGGAGGGGGGTTGGGGGAAGGGGGTTGGGGGAAGGGGTTGGGGGAAGGGGGAGGGGGGTTCGGGGTTGGGGGGTTCGGGGGAGGGGGGGGGGGTTGGGAAGGGAGGGAATGAATGGATGGATGTCACCTCACCTTACCTCCAATCACCTCACCTTCTGCATTCACTTTCACCATTTTTTGTTGTTATGTTTAACATCCTCCTTTCTACTAGAAGTTTCTGTTCAGTTTCTTTGGTTGTTGACCAAGTTTCGGCATCGTATGTCATGGTAGTTAGCACACATTGATTGAAAACCCTTGTCCTTAATATTATTGGTATGGTTTTATCGCAGAAAATGTTTTGTTTCTGCCGAAGCAGCTCCAGCCTGCCTTGATTTTTAACAAGACTTCCTCTCTCGTATTGTCCTCCATTTTTATTTCCTTGCCAAGATATTTGTAACTTTCTACCTTTTCATCGGTTCCTTGTCAATTTCGATGAACTCCTTTGTTTGGAAATTTGTCATGAATTTTGTTTTTCCTTTGTGCATTTTCAGACCAACTTTTCTGCTTTCCGTATTCAGACATTTTAGTTGGGCCTCCAATTCCTTCACTGAGTTATCTCCTGCAACATCATCTGCAAACCTGAGGTCTGTTAGCCGCTCTCCATCGATGAGTATCCCTCTTTCTTTCATGTCTACCGTCTTGTACACCTCTTCCATTGCAGCAGTGAAAATCTTTAGAGAGATTGTGTCGCCTTGTCGCACACCTCTGCTGATTTTGATAGGTTTTGAGATGTCCTTGTCGATATGGATCCTCGCTGTAGCGTCACGTCAGTGTATATGTGTGGTGGTATGGGAAAACCCGTCGGAAGTCGCTAGTGTTAATATTGAGATATCTGGGTCATACCAAAATATTCTTAACAAAAGAGTTCCAAGTCAATTTTCCAACTTTGGTCCCAAGATATAGATTATACCTTGAACTTTAGTCTCCAGGAGTTTTTTATGCAAAATTCCAGATGCTAAGTTTATTTTAGTACTTTTCTGAACCTTGTTTATCAAATTTTATGTGTAAAATGCTATGTTTACGTAAAATGACATTGTTACCTTGGTAACCACTTGTGAATTCCGACAATGCATTGTAAAGATTTTGAAAGTGAAGAACGTACAATTGTTGATAATATCGCAAAAAACTAGGTTCTTAACAAAAGTCCTTTTCATATGACAAGCTATTCTGTGTGATATAACAATGTAGTTTTATTATTATTAGAGCATTTAAAAGATTTTGTGTACACCTTTGAATTGCCAGTTTCAATTTTTAGTATTGCGTTTAAACTTGCAAACTTTAAAATACTATAACTATAGTTCTAGATGGAATTTCTGAAAAATTTAAACAGTCCTATACTCAGTAGAGTATGAAGCTCTCTGCCAAATAAAAAAAACAAGTTGCTAGAAAATGACCATGTGAAAGGTTTGCCCATGCCACCACACATATATCATCTAGGATTTGAACATATCCTTCATTTATTCCTATTTTCCTTAATGCTAGGAAGAGGTCACTATGCTCAACTGAGTTGAACGCCTTTTCATAGTCGATGAATCCGACGCAGAGCTTTATTTGGTACTCATTGGCCTTTTCAATTAGCTGGCTTAAAGCCTGAAGATGGTCAGTGGTTGAGAAGCCTTGCCTGAATCCTGCTTGTTCCCTTGGTTGGTTTTCATCAAGCACTCTCTTCATTCTGGTTTGAAGGATTCTTGTAAATATTTTTGTATGGGTGGGAGAGCAGACTTATTGGCCTGTAGTTTTTGATGTCCTCTTTGTCTCCCTTCTTGTGTAGAAGTATGACCTTTGCTTCCTTTCATTCCTTGGGGATTTTCCTCTTAGTAAGTATCTGATTGTATAGACTTGCCAGCTGGGTGTATATTTGCTCACCTCTGATCTTGATGATATCACTGGTTATCTCGTCTAAACCGGGTGCTTTGTTTTTCTTCATCTGCTTTACTGCAAGTTCAATTTCTTCAACTGTGATGGTAGGTATGTCCGTTTGGTCGGGTGACAAGAAGTATCTTGATTTGACCTGGAGCTGTACAGTTCCTGGTAGAACTCTGCGCAGACGTTGAGCACTTCTCCCCAATTTGTTGTTGATGTTCCATCTTTCTTTTTCATCTGTCTTATTCTGGTTTTCTTGCTCTTTAGTTTTTGTATCTGTTTTGGTCCTCTACCGCTTTCTAAGATGGATTCAATTTGTTCTCTTTCCTTTCTTCTGCTCCTCTGCCTTCTTTTCTTCCTGACAAGTCTATACAATCAGATACTTACTGAGAGAAAATCCCCAAGGAATGGAAGGAAGCAAAGGTCATACTTCTACACAAGAAGGGAGACAAAGAGGACATCAAAAACTACAGGCCAATAAGTCTGCCAAATTTTACTGTGTCCTGGTAGTCTTTGTTTTGTTGTGTTGTCTTGTTGGCGGTTATCTTGAGTTTCTTCCTTTTGGTATCAAGCTCATCAATTTCCTTGTCTTCTTCTGATTTCTGTTTGGCTTGGTTTTCTTTTGGTGCTATTTTCTCAGCAACCTCCTTTACTGTATCGGAGATGAGTGAACACTTGGTATCCACATCAGAGTCTTCAATGCTTAATCCTGCAAATCTGTTTTTCATCTCTATTTGAAATTCTTGTTTTCTTTCTGCCAGTTTCACCGCATTCAGCTTGCTCTTTCTCTTATTGTTGATGAATTTCAGCCCTGCCAGTTTCTTATTTAGTACTATCTTGGCTCTAACCATTCTATGGTCACTCCCAATATCTACTTTCATGATCACCTCACAGTTTCTTAGTATACCACATTGGCTACTCAATATAAAGTCGATTTGGTTTCTGGTTTTTCCATTTGGACTTTCCCATGTCCAGTACCTGCTTTCTTTCTTTTTGAAGAAAGTATTGGCAACAACTAGTTTCTGTTGTGAAGCAAATTCTAGTAGCATTTTGCCCCTTTTATTTCTTATTCCAATTCCATGTTTCCCTAGGAGGGATTCCTCTCCTGCTTGACGTTTTCCTATTTTGGCATTAAAGTCGCCCATCACTATTTGGTATTTTGCTTTGCTTTCTGAAAATGCCTTACTCACGTCTTCATATACCTCTTCTACAGCTTCATCATCATCGTCTCCTGTAGGTGCGTATATTTGTACTATGCAGAGAATTTGTTCCCCTGTAAGTCTTACCTTCAGTGCGATTACCCTGTTAGAATAGGACTGTATCTCTTCAATGTAGTTTTGAACTGATGTATTAAGAATCCAATACCTTTGGCTTTTTTGTTATCTTCTGTTTTCCCATGATTGTAAAGCCAGATACCTCTTGGTAGTTCTATAGTACTCTCTCCTTCTCTCTTGGTTTCTGCAAGACCTATTATGTCCCACTTGAAGTCATTTAGTTCATCCAAGAGCGATTCTAGAGGTTCATCAGTTCTTATAGTCTCCCCCTCTCCCTTCTTCCCCTCTCTCACCATCTCCCCCTACCCTCCCTTCTCCCCTCCCTCACCATCTCCCCCTCCCCTCCCTTCTCCTTCCCTCTCCTTCCCCTATCCCTTCTCCCCTCCCCCTTCTCCTTCCCCTCCATCCACCCCCATTCCATCCATTGCATCACTCCATCCGTCCCATTCATTCTCTATAGAGGGGGTAGGAAACGTGGGGGTTAGGGTGAGGGAAGGGATTGGGGAGATGGAGGGAGAGGGGGGGGGGGTTGAAGGGAGGGAGGGGATAGGGGGAAGGGAGGGAATGAATGGATAGATGTCACCTCACCTTACCTCCAATCACCCCACCTTCTGCATTCACTGTCACCATTTTTCTCCTCATCTCCCCCTCTCCCCTCTCCCTTCTCCCCCTCTCTCACCATCTCCCCCTCCCCTCCTCTCCCTTCTCCTTCCCTCTCCTTCCCCCTATCCCCTTTCCCTTCTCCCCTCCCTCCCCCTTCTCCTTCCCCTACATCCACCCCATTGCATCACTCCATCCGTCCCATTCATTCTCTATAGAGGGTTTAGGGAGCGTGGGGTTAGGGAGAGGGAAGGGAGAGGGAGGGAGAGGGCTACAGGCTTTCAAGCGCTCCTACTTTTCCTTTCCTACTTTCTCCTACTTTTTGACCCTTGCTCCTACTTATCCTACTTTTTGTCTGAATCTCCTACTTTCTCCTACTTTCTCCTACTTTTTTGTCCCATAATTCCAGAAGAAAAATCAATTATGCAAGACTTGTATAAAATACAACAACAAAAAAGGAAATGGGTTGTAACCTTCTTTCAATTTCAAAAGAAAGATACATTTTGTGTTCTGTTCACTTTAGGTTCTTAATAGTGGCTCTGAAAAGAGCCTTTGTATCTTGAAATCACCTTCATTTTTCATGTTTCAAAAATGGATATTATAAAAAAAGATGGATAAATAAGTGGTAATCTTCTTTCAGTCTCAAAAGCAAATATCAATTTTGTGTTTTGTTCACTCTAGGTTTTCAATAGTGGCACTGAAAACTGAAAAGAACCTTTGGATCCCGAAATCACCTTCATTTTTCATATTTCAAAAACGGATTGATTATGTAAAAAAGAGATGGATAAATAAGTGGTAATCTTCTTTCAATCTCAAAAGAAAGATTAATGTTGTGTTATGTTCACTTTTGGTTCTCAATGGTGGCTCTGAAAAGAGCCTTTGTATCTTGAAATCACCTTCATTTTTCATGTTTCAAAAGTGGATATTATTAAAAAATATGGATAAATAAGTGGTAATCTGCTTTCAGTCTCAATAGCAAATATTAATTTTGTGTTTTGTTCACTCTAGGTTTTCAATGGTGGCACTGAAAAGAACCTTTAGATTTTGAAATCACCTTCATTTTTCATATTTCAAAAACAGATTTATTATATAAAAAGAGAGAAGGGTAAATAGGTGGCAATCTTCTTTCAATCTCAAAAGAAAGATAACTATTGTGTTATGTTCACTTTGTATTCTTAATGGTGGCTCTGAAAAGAGCCTTTGGATCTTGAAATCACCTTCATTTTTATGTTTTAAAAACAGATGTTATAAATAAGAGATAAGTAAATAGGAGGTAACCTTTCAATCTCAAAAAAGATCAATGTTGTGTTATGTTTATTTCTGAAACATAAAAATGTAGTTTATATCAAGATCCAAAGGCTCTTTTCAGAGCCACCAATGAAAACATTTGTCTTTCTTTAAGAGAAGATTGAAAGAGGTGTAGATTTAGATTTGGAGCGTTCATTATTTATGGTGTTTTTGGGGGCATATAGGTGTCATGTAATTTTCAAATAATGAAATAGGCAGCTTAGATGTAAATTAAACTATTGAAATGGTGGCAATTGGGGTGATTTCAGAAGCTATTTTGGAGTGTAATACCATTTTTTTCTGTCCTTCAAGCACATTTTAAGGCTATGAGACATGTAAAAAGGGTCACAATTCATATAAAAATGTCTAAATATGCCAAATTTTCCAGCTAGCTCGGCTCAACATTACATAATTTGACATGATAAAAGGAGGGGCCATGCTATCAGATAATAGGTCGGCACAAAACAGGCATCCATGTCTCATCTATAATTTGTTGGGACAGCACTCAGTATATCAAGCGAAACAAGGGGGTCTATGAAAAAGGCTTCTGCATGATTAGCATAGGGTATCATTTTAATTGCAGCTGTTGGGGGATGTAGTCTTAATATACAAGTTTAACATTTTTCACAGCTCCCGCCCCTCCCCTCCACCATAAATAATTAACATTCCCATATCTGTCAACATTCCCATATCTGGCTCTTTTTATAATATAGCAGTATATCTTCAAACTCCAAAGGCTTTCATTTTTTTAGATTGAAAGAAGGTTCCAACCCATCTATTTTAACACACACATTTTGGAATATGATGAGGAGCACGGGTTAGCAATGATGAAAACTACTCCTAAAGCCTGCACTATGTCCTACTTTTCTCCTAGTTTTAGCCTCTCATATCCTATTTTTCTCCTACTTTTTAAACTTTTTGGTCCTACTTTTCTCCTACTTTTTCACCTGGGTCTACTTGAAAGCCTGGGGCTGGGGAAAAGGAGGAGTTGGAGGGAGGGAGGGGATAGGGGGAAGGGAGGGAATGAATGGATGGATGTCACCTCACCTTACCTCCAATCACCTCACCTTCTGCATTCACTTTCACCATTTTTCTCCTCATCTCCCCCTCTCCCTTCTCCCCCTCTTTCACCATATCCCCCCTCCCTTCTCCTTCCCTCTCCTTCCCCTATCCCCTTTCCCTTCTTCCCTCCCCTCCCCTTCTCCTTCCCCTCCATCCACCCCATTCCATCCATTGCATCAATCCATCCGTCCCATTCATTCTCTATACAGGGGTTAGGGAGAGGGAAGGGATTGGGAAGGGGTTGGGGGTTGGGGGTGGGGTTGGGGATTGGTTGGGGTGGGATTGGTTGGGGTGGGATTGGGGGTTGGTTGGGGGTGGGGTTGGGGGTTGGTTGGGGTGGGGGTTGGGGGCTGGTTGGGGTGGGGGTTGGGGGTTGGTTGGGGTGGGGGTTGGGGGTTGGTTGGGTGGGGGTTGGGGGTTGGTTGGGGTGGGGGTTGGGGGTTGGTTGGGTTGGGGGTTGGTTGGGGTGGGGGTTGGGGGTTGGGGGTTGGTTGGGGTGGGGGTTGTTGGTTGGGGTGGGGGGTTGGGGTGGGGGGGGGGGTTGGGGTGGGGGGGGGGGGGGTTGGGGTGGGGTTGTTGGGTTGGGGTTGGGGGGGGGGATTTAAAATTAACAAAATGGTGTATTTCTGTGCAAGTCTGAGATTGTTATAATCATGATGTCACTTCTGATACTAGTCTTGTTCTCGTGCCGCCGAGTGTTACGAAAAGGAGCCAAAAAAAATGACTTGGAATAAAACTAGTGGTGCACCACGGATACAAGGAATCATCACAAAATTGCGGGCGATCGTAAGAAGATGTAAACAATTATGAAATCCATCGTGACTCGTGAGCGAAATAATGCCTGTATTTCCTTGTGTTTTGTTTCTAAAATTTGTTAGTTCAAATTGTAAAATCTAGATTTTAATTTTCATGCACACATGGGCACCCGATTTAAGTCCCACCCCCTAATTTACGTATATTTTGGGGTAAAAAAAGGGTGGGACTATACACGCGTCAGTACGGTACTTCCACCGATTTTCGTCTATGTAAAAGTTTGATACTTGACTAATATCAAATAAGTCAAGGGCTTTTAAATTTAGAAAACAACATGGCAGCAAGTGTTATACTGCAAGTAGCATTTGTTTTCCACAATTTGAGCTTCCAATGGTAGTTGGTTTTTCTACCTATGATTTGAAAATATAATGAAAACATTTGTTGATCTTTTAATCAACATCTTGGTATGAAATCAAGTATAAACTTTGATTAAAAATAACATGTTTTTGTTTTGTAATACAAACAAACACCCATCTCACATAACTACAAACACTTTAACATGATTTTATAACAATGTTGAAAGTTGTCAAGACTTTCGGTTGCATGACTTATTACACAATCTTTGCTCACCAGTCAGACTTTCCATATAATAATTTTGAAAAGTTACATTTGAAACCATATGGACTGTTATCATGGTAAAATTATTTATAAATAAGTTCATGACTCCAAAAGTTCTTGTTGGTGAAATTTCATGAATTTCACTTGCAGTTCCACATGTTGATGGTGAATTTTTGTGAATTTCACATTCAGATCCACATGCGAATAACAGATTTAGTGGATTTCATATCCAACTTTTCAGATATTGATGATGACATTTTGTGAATTTCACCTCCAGTTTCAGATGAAATTTTGTGAATTACATTACTAGCACAAGCCAATTAATAACCGCTCTTATAGAATTTTCGACGCCATGTTTGTTTCAGTTTTGTTTCGTAATTTTGTGGCCTTGGTTGTGTGTTGCGTGAGAACTTGGACATTTTTCGTACTTCCTAGTCGAAATATGGCATTGCAAAATATGCGATGGATCAAGTGGTGAGGGGGAAACTAGCGTGATTACTTTAAACGGTTTGCTATTGTTGGATATTGTTTTTTTCACAACTCTTGCCAATTGTCATTTATGAAAATCACTTTGCCGATTATTTTTTGCTCAAAATCATTACTGACGATTTCAATGTCAATTATTTCGACATCCCAAAGTTGATATCGACATGTCGAGATAATAGCCGATATCGACATAATGTCGACATCCTCCATGTCGATGACAGCCCTAATTTCTTGTCGCAATCTTTTCATCAGTCACTTTTGGAGTAGCTCCATATCCAAATAATTGTTCAATGTTGCTAACCTTAAGATTTCAGTCTGGCATGAGATGCTACATGGAATGGCAATATTAGAGGTGCAATAATTTGTGTGAATCATGTATACAATTTTGCTGATGTCCATTTCACCATAAGATGTTGTTCAGGGAATCTTCAAATTACATGTCATGTCATTTTAAGATACACACAGATGCAATAACCTCATACAATACTACAATGCATAAAAAATACTCTAGAGAAAAATTGTTACCAATAGGAGAACATGTACAATATATAGGACTCCCCTGTACTAATCTATAATGCACTAGTCATCATTACTTGTAAAGTTTTTAACTTTTGAAATACAAATACCCTCCAACTCAATTATTAAGTGTTGTATTTTTTTTGGTTTTTTTTGTTTGTATATCATTCATCAAGAGTATGACTACAAGTGTTGCATTCCCATAATATTGCACTAGAAAATATTTCAGTCCACTAACATCATGTTAGCATGCACAGTTTGAAAACACACAAAAAAATAAAAACATGAATATCTTGAAGCAAATTAAAATAATATGCCAACATTTTATTCCCATCTTGACAAAGCACCAGCATTAGTGTTAGTTACACCTTTATGGTATTGAACATCAAATGTGAACGGTTGAAGCATGAGTGACCAACGCATTAGGCGATTGTTGGCTGTGCGTGTTTTGGCTAACCATTTGAGTGCTTGGTGATCTGTTATAACAGTGAATTTATAGCCTAGTAAATAATATCTAAATTTCCCAATTGACCAGATTATTGCCAAACATTCCTTTTCTGCCGCAGAGTAGTTGATCTCATTTGGTTTTAATTTCCTGCTGAGATATACTATTTGATGCTCTTGACATTCACTGTTTAATACTAAGAACAACACCAAGCCCAGCATTGGATGCATCAGTTTTGAAGCAGAAATGGCTTGGTGAAATCAGGAGTAGACAATATTAGTGCACTGCAGAGATACTCCTCAGAATTCTGAGTCCAAACTACTGTTTTTGGAGCGTTTTTCTTGGTCAATTCAATGAGAGGTTCTGAAATGTGTGCAAAGTGAGGAACAAATTTTCTGTAATAACCACTTAAGCCAAGAAATGCTCTAACATTTTTCTTAATTGTAACTGGGGTTGGACATTTTCTGCCTGACTCAACTTTGTCTAACATAGGCTTTATTTTCTTGTTTCCAACAGTGTGACCAAGATATGTAACTTCACTACATGCAATTTGGGACTTTGCTGGCTTCAGCCTCTTCAGTTTTGGTCAGAACCATAACTACATGTTTCAAATGATCCTCCCATGTGTTGGAAAATATTGCTACGTCATCTATGTATTGTTTACAATACCCAGAACAGTCTTTCAAAACAGTGTCCACCAATTTTTGAAACATGGCGCTATAGCATTCATCATGCCAAATGGCATAACCTTGTAAGAAAATTGCCCAAAAGGAGTAATAACGGCTGACTTTGCTTTAGCCTGTCTATCTAATGGAACCTGATAAAACCCTTTTGTCAAATCTAAAGTTGTGATATGTTCTGCATCTGCCACTTTATCTAAGATTTCATCAATTCTAGGAATTCGGTATGGATCCAACTCAGTTACTTTGGTTTGGCCACAACAACAATTGGTGATGCATATGCACTTGTGCAAGCTTCAATGACACCTAATTCTAACATATTACCAATTTCAGCCTCGAGTTTTGATCTGAGTGAATGTGGTGTCCTGTATGCTCTCCTCTGTCTAATTGGTGTTTCAGTTGTGGTCAACAACAGTTGTGGTTCTGACAAAAGACAACTATCGGGGACTAACTTTTCACTACTGCTGTCTGTGTGCATCCAGAGTCACAGAAAATCTTTACCTGTTTCCCTTTCACAAAACCATCCACAGTAAACATTGGGGTAGTATTGTTTTACATCTATGTGCTGGTCACCCCGCCCATGGTTGAGCTGCTCATTTTTTCATCCTGAGCACAAACTGTTATAAGTCAATGTTTGATGTTTTCAGTTTAGGCCATGTTTAGCACGTAACCCTTACCGCACTTACTCTGATGCGCACTGGGGTGTAGGGGCTAGCAACCCCCTGCATCTATACTCTTATTGCTAAGAATCGTAGACAGAAGTTTCATCCATACTGCTGTACCACTGTGGAACAGTCTTCCAGACAATGTTGATGGCAACATCCACGAGGAAGGACTACAATCTTTTAAGTGTCATGTTAACAGACACTTTCTCTCCAACTCTTCAGAGTATGTTGGCTAAGCTCTCTCGATGTATCAATGACCTCCAGATATTATTTTTCTTCTTAGATGTTATTCTCTATGTTTGGGTGTTTATATTCCTGTCCCACGCCACTTTCATTGGCTTTTTTACTTGCCCAATTGTGTTTACTTGTATTTTTGATTATTTTCTGAGTTGCAGTGAACCAATTGATTGGCCCATCAGAGCTCTCTGTTGAGAGTTACTCGTTTGATTTGTAATCACTCAGTTCATTAACTTTGTTAATGTCTGTTGGCCTATTGTTCACATTTGCTCTTTATATACAAAAAAAGAAAACCACCTCATCTAATTGTGATCTTTGTTTGTGACCAAATCTACCATAGCACTGATTTTGTTGTATTCCCTGGAGCTACTGGGTTCTGCTGGTCTATTAAAGAAATTTCTGTTTCCTTGTCTATTTTGGTTATTATTTCCTTGCCTATTTTGGTTAGGATTTCCCTTGAAATTTATCTGCCTGTTGTGAATTACCATTTCTATTAAAGACTCCTTGACTCACTGCACCATTTCTATTATCTTTTATTGTATGGTCGAGATCTAGAGAATTGTTGGCCTTGGTCATACTTTCTTTGGTACTCATTTTTTTGATTGCCCTGATTTGGACCTTTTTGGTTACCATTGTTTGGTGTTGGCCTTTGTTACTGTGGTTAACTTGATTGGGAGGAATGAATTTTGTTCCTTTTCCAATAAGGCCCCATAAAAAAAACGCTTTTGGTTCACGTCCGGAGGTTTTTTGGTGTTTTGACGAGGGAGGGAGGAGGGTTTTTTTTTTTAGTGAGCGAGTGAGTGAGCCAGAGAGCCAGATTTACCTTTCGCATATGTTGGCTGCACATTCAGTGACTGTATTTTATGCTCAATGTGGTATAAATCAATGGATGTAAGCAAATACAAGTACATGTCCATTGTATTTAGTATTTCCCTCATATTTCAGCCAACATTTGCAAGCACACACGCATAAATTTAGAAATTCTGTGATAGTCCTACCCAACAAAAAATAATACCGCCCCTGTCAGTGTCACACACACACCCCCACCCACAGGCCACACTGACAGTCCACTCAATGAATGAGTTCACGACAACAACATTCTGGCACAAAAATAGGTTCCACAAACAACCCCCTCGTTTGAAAAAATTAGTATGCATTCACAAAAAGTAGCCATAGCGATTTTTTTACTGAAAGCCAACAGGCCTATAATTAAAAGTCAATATGTATGCATGACCACCGTGAAAAGGTGTTGAATTTGGAAGTATCGATCTTCCGAGTTGATCATTTTGTACAGTTCACTCATGAACCATACCAAATAAATAAAAAACGTTCAGCTATAAGCTTCACAATAATAGAATATAGTAGAAAGGTATGATATTTACCTTTTAATTCGATGTTTTTGCTTTCTGCCGCTGGGGTTTGCATCCAATTCCAAGCCCCAACAGCGTTGCACGATCCACGATTTGTAAACATTCACATTTTCCGCTTGCATCAACTCTTACACTAAACGTGTAATTATCGCTATCCTATACGACTTCAACGCGTTCAACACGTAGCGATATCAAGTAACAAATGAGACTATTTAAAAGATGAAAACATCGGAAAATGTTTAAAAAATCCTTAAAAAAGGAAAGCGGCAGCTCAATTTTAACGCGTTTTAGCATTTTTTGAAAGAAAAAAAGGTGATGCGGCACCCAAAATTGATGCGGGCGGGGACGTGAACCAAAAGCGTTTTTTATGAGGCTTAACCAGTTCTGTGACTTGAATACATTTCTTTTTTCATTGGCAAGTTCTGATGTATCCATAATGCCCTTAATATCCAGTAAATGCCTTTTTAGGTCACCCGGCACTCTTTCCAATACCAGCTGTTCTCTCACAATTAACTGAGTACTGTAAACGGGGTGAATAGGGACATGAGGGTCCGAAGTCCCTATTTCACCCCGTTTTACGTTACACAAACTGCCGGGTGACATTTAAAAAACTTTTCCCATTTTTGTCCCTATTCTCACCCCCATGTCCCTATTCACCCCGTTTTACGGTAATGCTTTTAGCGTCATCAAGTTGGACTCCTGAATATTTAACCCAACATTCAAAGTTGTGATTTAACTTGTTAATGTAAGCTTTGATACTTTCATCGTCACTCTTGATAATATTTCTGAACCTTAATCTGTACGCTTCGGGTGTGAACTGAAATACCTCTAGCACCACAGTTTTTAATTGTTCATATTCATAATCGGTAACCATTATACTCTTTTGGGCCTCTCTGGCTTTCCCTTATAAACACTGAGAGATACGCCGTACCCATGTTTCTTTTACCCAACCTTCTCTGGTTGAATAATTTTCAAAAGCAATGAAAAGAAATATGCATCCGCATCATCTTGCCCATCATTAAGTTTCTGTGTATACCTGTCGAATTTACCATGACCATCACTTGTTACACTTGAATTTTCACTCCTTTCTGCCATCTCATGTTGTGCTTTTTGGAGTTATATTTCATGAAGTTTGATTTCATGTGCCCTCCCTTTATCTCGTTCTGAACTCTCAAATTCATCCCTTTTAAATCTCTCCTGAAATTCAAATTTCTCCTTTTCAAAAAGTAAAATTTGGTCTGAAGAAAACATGGTAATAGCCAATAAAGAACCTGATGGTAATTTATACATAATTGGATTTTGGCCTTGATTTGATGGGTTTTGAACATTTTGTTGTTGTTCTATCTGAGACCCTTGTTCCTGATTTTCATCAGGAATAATTTCCTCTTGATCATTTACAACATCTTCAGGAGGGTTATCCCCTTGAACTTGGTCTGTACCTGGCATATTTTCTTGACAAGTTGCCATTTCAACTCTTTTTGTGTGAGATCTTAATACCCTGTGAGACATAGCACGAGGGCCGGTCGCCATAGGCGTAGTGCACTCTTTCACCAGTGCAACCAACCGAATCGTAGCGTTACGTCATCCATTTTTGCGCATTTCCAACGCAAGCGGCAGTATAATCGTCGTCCCTACCTGTACATCGTGTACTAATTAATGTTAAAATGGACTTTTTACTGTTACACGAGGCTACGAGCCTTTTTAAAATACATTAAAAATGCATTAAAATATATTCCGATAATTAATCTAAAAAACCTGATAGAATTTGAACGATTTATGGCAATGATGCCTTGAGATGTAACCCGATTAGTGCAGTCATTGCAATGTCATTGCATTCTATTTCGAGCTGTACTGCTATGCTCAAAATCCTGTTGGGAATGTTGACTTACACATGTATATGTTTGCATGTTTGCATTAATATAATGTGCAATTAAGTATGCAATAACTTTCCTGTACGACCGCAAGGAAACAAAGGCCTTATATACTCCTACAAATCGGAGGGCCAATTGGTACTGAAATTTGCACCACTATGTAATACAAACTTGATTGTAAGACTGTACTGAAGCCCAGGTCTTCCACCAAGCCTACCTCTACAATCTGCCTAGGGATGCCAGCAAGCACTGTTATCTCAACCGAGACATACAATACATACAAGAGGTGGCACTGGATTAATTTCAGGTTGCTAGATTTTGTGAGCGACCCTCCTGTGCATGAGGTCAGCTAATTAGTTAATATTAGCTAACTTCGTTATTATCCAATGGATTTTTCTCGTTCGAACAGCAAACAACATGAATATTGACACATTATTTCCATCATTGCCTGTTTGATCAAAAACAAAACAACATAAAAAGACCCATAGACAACTTTTGAATTTCAAGTTCACCAGCCAAAACAGACCTCCCCAAGCTCATAGACCCTCGGGCCGTTCTTAGGATTGCGGTGGAAATGGTACTCTGTGCTCTGGCAAGACACAGGTGGGGGCATAATTAGGGACGCACCATTAGATTTTCAGGGGGCGGTAGGAAGTTTTCGGAAGAAAAAAAATTCCCCCTCTATGCAGGCCAAAAAAAATAAATTCACCCCCTGGTGAGTAAAAAAAATAAATTCACCCTTTGCGGCGGCCAAAAAAAAAAAAATCTCCCCCGAACCCAACTTCCTACCCCCCCCCTGAAAATCAAATGGTGCGTCCCTTATGTCCTTTGCAGTAGTAGATATTCAATCTGAAAAAGGCGGTTACTGGATCATTATTTGGTAATTAGGCTCTGGCACGCTGCGAAAACCACTTTATGATACCATATATTTTAAAACAAATTTCGTCACCTTATAATCATAAAAAAAATTGTGTCAGATGAAACTATGTCAGACAAAATTGAGTCAGGTCAGATTAATTGAGTCAGGTTACGGAAGAACCCCTACATTTGTGCTACATTGGTCATTTTCATGAAATATACATCATGTTACGTTTTTGGTAGAATATATCAAAATGTTTACATCTAAAGGGTATGAAACCATATATATTTGGAAAGCTCATAATATAACGATTGTAACTTTGGAAACTAGAAATCAAATATACAGGGTGTAACAATTAAAATGTTATACAAAATGATGATTTACTTTTTCTTCCACAGCCTAAATGCAGGACCTATATGAAGGCTATACATGTTTTGTTGTATTGGGGTAAATTACCCATCCAGCGAATACAATATTAATTAGTCAGCTTATTAGGAAGTGTCTATATACGGGGTGGTCAAAATACACATTGTTCTGAAGGTCAATCACTGATTTAAACAGAACAAGTTTGAGTGACTATTATTAAGTTTAACCATCACTATGTGATTATAAAGCATTGTTTCACACAGCAATTTAATATACAGGGTGTTTAAACTGCCATGTACAGTACGTGCAGTGGCGGATCCAGGATTAAAATTTACGGGGGCTGACCAAGACCGTTTTTTAATCGGTACCCCCCCAAAAAAAATTGTAAAAGGTGCCCAAATTATTTTGCCGCCAGCTCGTGAAATTCTGATAGGGGAGCGGTCGTAAAAGGTGCCCAAATTATTTTACCGCCAGCTCGTGAAATTCCTACTAGCCTTTAATATCGTATTAATATCGCCCGGATAAAGTTGAAAATGATTTAGAAAAATAATATTTACAATTGAGTCACCCTACTCCAACGGTTTTAACATTCGCGATTACGTGTTATTCCAATACGAATTCAATATTTAGGTTTCGCTTGGCCTCCGTCGTCTGTCCTCTCTAAAGGATGTGAAGGGGGTCCCTGCACCACGGACTGCATATTTAAACATCTTTGTTTAAACATATTCAATGAAAATGCTAATTGTTATTGAACCGATTTAACAGGAAATAACGGTTTGACTGTAGGCCTACTTCTGGATGTTCCAACCCAATATAAAAGTGGCCAAAAAGAGTTCTAGATAAACGCATAATTTAGCTAATATTATAGCGAGCATGGTGTGTGCTAACGAAGAAACACAATCTTGGGAACCAGGATGGCGCCGCGGTATTATCTGCTGTAAGCCATTTCCCCAGCCATTTTGCTACATGTATAGCTTATAATATTAATATAAGTCAAATGTATTACCGTAGTATGGGGATACTGTGACCCAAATTGTAAAAAAATAAACATGGTTAGTTGGTAACTCCTTTTTAATTTGTGGCATTGCTTGTTTTGACTTTTTACAAGCATACAACTAAACTGGACTTTCAAATTTGAAAATTGAATTGTTTTGAATATCTTAGTATAGTATTACACACTTTACATGGGAAAAATCCAACAGTCCAGAGATACACATCAATGATGTTATTTATGTCACTGTACTATTAAATCATTTCTCAAACCATGACAAATTTTTGGTGGACAAGTTAACTTGGCCACCATAGAGACCAGTTGGGTCGTAATAAAACCGAAAATACCTCCAAATTTAGTTATTCAGTGCGAAATTAATATTTTTATTATATTTTATATTAAATGTGTCTATTACCGTAAATAAAATGGCGCTCTAATTGACAATGTAGCCTTTAAATAATAATAAATGTCACGTTTTAATTTTCGATTAGCAGTCCTGAGACAATATCAGCAATATTTTATTGTTGGAACAACAGTGTTATAGATAAGAAGAGGTCGTGGTGTAGTGGTTAATAGTCTTACCTATCACGCCGGAATCCAGAGTTCGACTCCGCTGGGAAGCGATTTTTAAAAAAAAATTAATATTACTTTTTTTACTCTCAAATTAAATAAACATATTAATAATACTCTAGTTTGCACATTTCATATTCTTTTTTCAATACAGATGATTTAAAAATACTATTTTTTGGATAAAATGGTTTCAATTTTCGATTTAGCAGTAGGCATACCTACTAGTACTACTACATGTATAGTTTATTGAGTGGATAAACCATTTGCATTGCATGTACGTTGCTTTCATTTCAGACAACTTGTTCATAGCGAAACGGTCCCCAGTGCGCGTCCCGAGAAATCCAAGTTATTTTGTTGCACTTTTATAAAATTTGTCATAAATTACGTTTTTCTCGTAATTAACATTGGCATTTAAATTAAATATAAATAATGATATTTTTTCTTTCAATACCTTTTCTTCCATAACTTCACCACATATAAATTATAATAGCTCACATAACGTCTCGGTGATTTCCTTCCCGGAACAACACACTAGAGAAGTAGAAGACCTTGTTTTATCGTTTAATATTTTTTACTTTTTTTGTTCAATGAATATAAATTATCACGATTTTCTTTTTTTGATTCGGCTGTTAGTGTTGTGTTGTCTGAGACCATATTATGGTCTCAGGTGTTGTGTTGTGATGTTCGTGATTTATTTTTACATAACGATTGACTATTTGGCCCTATAGTATTAATAATAATTATCTTGGCGCCCCGGGAAAACCAAGTTATTTTGTTGCACTTTTGAATTTGTCATAAATTACGTTTTTCTCGTAATTAATAAACATTGGAATTTAAATTAAATGATAAATTATGATATTTTTTTCTTATTTTTTTCCCCATAAACTTTACCACATATCGCTCACATAACGTCTTGGTGATTTTATCTAGAAACAACACACTAGTGATCCTCTTGCCAATAACTTCTACAAAAGTCAACAGATCCATTCCAAGTCTTCTCATCCTTTTGACACTTGTCCACCCAGTTTTTTAGAAGACCTTGTTTAAAATGTATTTGGTGAGCCACAAAGTATTTTCATTCTATGGTAATGTGTCCAGAAAATACCTAGGTATTGGGAACAATAAAGTGGCAGTTAACCCTTTGAACTCTAATTTTTTTTATAGGCAATGATGGCCTAACCTTGTATTATCTGCATAAATTCCCATATATTTCATTAATGCAAGCATACAGTTTTCCTTGACCCATGCTTTCAAGCATGGGGTATTAGTTTGGTTTTCGCTCAGGGGGTGTTCTGATAAGGAAGATAAGAGCATGTGAGTGAAAACATATTGTGTATGAAATAACACACATTTTGTTGATTTCAGCAATTTAAGTGCAAAAAATGAAAAGAAAGTGCTAAAGTTGGTTTAGTTTCATGTTTGAATGGAGGAATTCCATTCAATATTACCAAAGTTATGATATTTACTGAAAAAATAACATATTCTCACTTCTAATAAAGATAATGTAACTTGCCTAGGGTAATAGACCACTACACATGTGGTATCTACATGGTGCCAACTAAGACATCGGCTTTTAGGACAGGCTATTTACTCAGCATGATCAATCAGTTATGTCAGCAGGGGAGCGGGATGCAATGCAGGAGTAAAATCATAAGTACTGGAATTTATGGTCAAATAAAGCCTAAGACAGCCCAGGTTTTGTAAATGTGGGATAAATGTGAAGCAGTAAATTAGTGTATTGTAAGTTCATATTCAAAGACCATCTCTTTTTGGTCGATCTTTGATTAAATAGTGTGCTTTGAAATATAATTTACGGAAGTTCATTATATGGTTTTATCATTGAGATTACAAGAAAAATTTGAGGCAAATTATTTAAAATTATTTGAAAGAGTGTTTTGGCATAGTGGAATATTGTACGGCATCCTTGATTGGGTCCCTGTATCTAAGGCCTTTGCCACAATAATGTCTTGTATGCTTTTTTTTGGGGGGGGGGGGCGAAGCCACCCTATTAGCATGTGATTGCAAAATTTACACAATTAGGTCTTTCTAGACATAAGTGGAGGCTGCCATGTTTGTATTATGCAGTTTATTTTTACAGTACCCGCAGTCTGTGCTGGAATTAAAGCTATATTTGTTTATAGTTGATGATTCAATCAGAGAGATGTTATTATATCCTAACAGAGAGACATAATAGCTTATCTTGTTTGACTAGCTTATCTTGTTTGCCTAAGGAGAAATCTCCAAATCAACTTTATTGGTACTATGTTTAGACTGCGGTGTTTTGATTTGTTTTTTGGTTTGAATTATGGAAAATACATACACCATTTCCCTGGTATTTTGGTATGAAACAGATGTTTGGTTACAAAACATGTTTTTTTCTCTTGGATCGCCCCCATTCCATTTCAATGGAATTTGTATTTAAAATTATTGTCATTGTTAAAGTTGTCATTGTATTTTGTAGTAGATATAAACCACCAGACTAGTCGAGCAAGAGTCGGGTATAGGAAACAATTTCTTAGAGACACTTAGAATCCTTTTAGTAAGAACTCATTAAGTTCTATATAAAGCAACACTTGGCATTGCTCCCCAAGAGAGATTGTTAATCCTGATACTTGCTAAAAGTAGAAGTTGCCCGATTGACTTCAAACTTGGAGAAGAGAAACATGAACACCAGGTGAACATGTCTAAAATTAATTAGATAGGTAGGCCATGGTCAAAAGCCATGGCTGCTTTTTTGGGTCTAATTTGCATAGGTCATCTGAGGTCAAAGGTCATCCAGGGGTCAAATCATAAAAGTTGCCCGATTGACTTCAAATTTGGAGAAAAGATACATGAACACCAATTGAACATGTCTAAAATTAATTAGAGGTCATCCAAGGTTAACAGTCATTAGAGGTCATCCAAGGTCAAAGGTCAACAAGGGGGTAAAATCGTGCAATGAACACATGAGGAACATGTCAAAAAATAATTAGAGGTCATCCGAGGTCATCTGAGGTCGAAGGTCATCCAGGGGTCAACTCGTAAAAGTTGCCCGATTGACTTCAAACTAGGCGAAAAGAAACATGAACACCAGGTGATGTCTAAAATTAATTAGAGGTAATCCGAGGTCAACAGTCATTAGAGCTCATCCAAGGTCTAAGGTCAACAAGGGGTTAAATCGTGCAATGAACACCGGGGGAACATGTCAAAAAAATAATTAGAGGTCATCCGAGGTCTTCTGATGTCAAAGGTCTAGAGGTCAAATCATAAAAGTTGCCTGATTGACGTCAAACTTGGAGAAAAGAAACATGAACACCGGGGAAGCATTACCCCTATGTGACCTTTGACCTCATTTAGTTGATCTCCCAGCCAGGGGGATTCGCAAGTTGTGACTTGCAGTATTTTTGTATGTTTGTTTATTTGTTCAAGGTGCACAGGTGGTGACTCTCCCTGATACGGATTCAATTATGTAGTTGTGTTTGAGGTATTATCTCAAGATGGTGCCTATTTTGTGGGTTGGTTAAATAAGAGTGTTCAAAACTAAATTAAGACTGTGGCCTATAATAGGCCTAGGTGATGTTGTTCTTGTTGTTTGGTGGAGTAAGTCTAAAGTGTAACCAGGAATAATATGAGAAAAAAGTGATGGCCATAGACAAAAAACCATGACCCCATTTAGCTCAAATGGTAGAGCATCAGTCTACAAGCTGAAGGTTCATGGTTCAAATCCTTGGATGGGAGAGTGGATTTTTGTGTGTGGTCATGGCTCTTTTTTCCTAGTTGAGGCGTAACTTTATACTTGCAAAACCACTGTGTAAGAGGTTTTAAGAAAAATAAGTGAATGTGTCAAGTTTATTTTGTCTTTCTAGTAATTGTAAATAAACTAACTGTGTTTCATAAAACTATTTGGGTAAATATATGGGCCTTACAGTAAAGATCAGAAGATGGGTAGGTACCAGCACAGTTATTATGAACAACACATACACCAGCTTTCATGACATACATAAAAATGTTTTTATTTATAACTACACAATGTACATACAAATGTGTTTATTTATAACTACACTTTGTACAAGGGAAAAAAATACTAAGTAGAAGCTATGTGATGGTGCTTGATATGTTATAAGTCTTTCTCTTTTGAAGGCCACTACATTTACAAGACTTAAGTACAGATATTTCTTGTCACTACTACTCTACAACAATAAATAATGAATTCATAACAAATAATGAAATATTGCCCAATAATGAATAATGAAATTTGACCTCTTCAACTTTTCAAGATTTTGAACAGGAAACTATGAATCCATTTCCATTGGCCTTATGTGCACCACTACTCAGGTTGTTAAGCATAAGGGTCAAAGGTCACATAAGGATCACTAGGGGTCAAAATGTGATTTTCACTTAAGGTGGCTAACTCGGCTACGGTGACCGGCGATGATTTGCTTCAAAATAACAGAGGATGTGTATATTGATAAGAAAATATGATATATGCCAAGTTTGAATTTTTTCCAAAAAGCCGTTTTTAATTTACAGAATTTTTCGTTATTTGAAAACCCATTGACTTAATACAGGAGGCGAAGCCGAATTCCCAAATACTGCCAAATTCCAGAAAAAACATCGTTTTGTAAATATTTTTTCTCTTCTTTAAAATCCATGTATGCTAAAGACTTATTTTATTTTGATGCCAAAACACTAAGGTATAACACAACTTTTTCCCTCCACAACTGAGTGGTGATGGATGGTTTATTCACTGGGAATGTTAGTACTTTTTCACTATTTTCTAGAAACACTATATTGCCAAATTTTGTGAATTTCTACAGAAAAAACTATGTGTTCAATTTCCACAAACAAGGTTTCATATTAAAGGTAATTAAGTTTAGAAAGTTATCTCGTGAGTTTTTACTAATTAAAGGTAGATGACCCGATCACATTTTCGTAACACAGAATTATTTCAAACATACGGAGATTTTCATATCATATGAAAGCTCGTATTTTTCTCATCATCATACTGAAATTTGACGGCCTAAATCGGTATAATTACGGAGAAATCGATGAAATAACATCGAATTACCGCGAATGGTGGTAACCACCGATATAGTTTGTGTACTACTCAATGGGTACAGTTCACAGCATCTTGTGCGTCTAAAATAAGAACCATTAGAGCTATGCAACTCAAACTTTGGAACACGACTTTTTTAAGGATGACTTGGAATATCAACACCCTACTTCTGCAGAGAAACCATGACCCTAACAATGGTACACTTATTCAATCCATACCTGAGTTATATCCAACACTACCACCAAGGCAAGCGAATTGCATGTGAGATCTATTCAATGACTCCACATTTAAACTAAAATTAGTGCTACGTGTACAAATGTGAACACTTCATTTGGATAGTCAAGCTCCCACATAACCTTGTGTCATTCAAAACTGTTTCAACGAGATCACTGGTAATAAAAAGAACCCACTGTTGCGTATTCAAGCAACTAATGCAAAACTAACACCCACGGTCTTGCATTGGCGATGGAGCACAAAACCTGGACAGGCGGTCAACAGGGAGGATGACAATGTTTGGTCAGAGGCCCCAAGAATTGAATCCAAGTCATCTAACTGGCAGGAGAGTAACTCCACCACCACACAACGGGAACTAGCCTGGCCAGGGTAATGTTGGGTGACTAATCTATACCCAGGTGTATTACCGCATGGGATAGACCTCATGGGCACACGCACACAATTGCTGCTGGTTGGATGATTTTGAATGACATATAGTGCTGCAGGTTATCAAACAGAAAAAGAGCCTGTGATAACCAGAACACCCACAGTCTTGTATTGACGATGGATCACAGAACACGGGCAGTGGGGTCAACAGGGAGGACTACAATTTTGAGTCAAAGCTTCCGTGAATTCAACCTGGGTCGCTGGAGTGACAGGCGAGTCACTCCACTACTACACCATGGGCACTGATCAACTGGCCAGGCTAAATATTGGGTGACTATCTATACCGGGGGGGGGGGGGGGGGGGGGGGGGTATTGCAACATCATCGCTGAAATGAGATAGACCTCATGCGCACCCCAACACAGGTGCTGCTGGGTGGATGATTTTGTATTTCATAGTGATATATGATAACAAATTCTGGACAAGCACATGAGGTTGTTGTAAATATTCTCTTGGCTATCCAAAGATTCTTGACAATTACAAGGCCAGAAATATACATTGGCATTGGCCAAACGGAGTTCCTTTAGTATACCCTACCACTGCATGTCTTCAATGGGGACTTTCAAAGAACGACCCATTCACTTACACAGTGATGAATACAAATGGTAGGGTATTCTAAAGCTTATCCGGTCAAACAGGTGTAACAAGTGCAACAATACAGATTAGAATCAATGAATCAATCATCTATAATCAATAGATCAAATACATCTTGTAGTTTGTAAGGCCAAGTAAAACAAAACAATAGTTGATCGTCTGGACTTTTCAAAAAAAGGATGCGGGAGGGGCTTGTTATTTACTATTTACTATTTTTTTTCCAAGATGGCCACCGGCTTTTTGAAGTAAAGATTTTACAGAGCCTCTTTACATTGATCGAAATCACCACTGTAGCGAAGTCCGCGAAAATATCAGCTAAAGTTTGCTTCCCATCAAGAATTGTCCGTGCATACGCCCCCCCCCCCCCTAATCTGAAAAAGTCCTTTTTTTGTACCAATGTACCTTTTTTAGTACCAATGTACCTTTTTTGGTACCAATGTACCTTTTTTGTACCATTGTACCTTTTTTTGGTACCAATGTACCTTTTTGGGGTACCAATGTCCTTTTTTTTGTTACTAATGTACCTTTTTATTGTGAAAACGCCCCCTACCCATCCCAATTCCCGAAAAAACGCCCCATTTCCCATTGTGTAAAGCGTTTTTTCGGGCCATTTTGGACTAAAACATGTCCTAACCTAGCCGGGGCTTGTAGCGGGGACGCACACTAAAGGTACACCCCGGCGTCGCTATAAATAAGCTAGAAAATATCAGCTAAAGTATGCTTCCCATCAAGAATTGTCCATGCATACGCCCCCCCCCCCCCCCAATCTGAAAAAGTCCTTTTTTTGTACCAATGTACCTTTTTAGTACCAATGTACCTTTTCTGGTACCAATGTACCTTTTTTTTGGTACCAATTACCTTTTTTGGTACCAATGTATTTTTTTTGTTACTAATGTACCTTTTTATTGTGAAAACGCCCCCTACCCATCCCAATTTTCCGAAAAATGCACCATTTCCCATTGTGTAAAGCGTTTTTTCGGGCCGTTTTGGACTAAAACATGTCCTAACCTAGCCGGAGCTTGTAGTGGGGACGCACACTAAAGGTACACCCCCGGCGTCGCTATAAATAATCTAGAGATGCGATGCGCTTGACTGAAAAAGCCTTAAAAACAGTGTCAATCTCAACATCAATATTTGAAAAAGGGAAGGGGATCCCCCCCCCCCCCCCACCCACTGCTACGCCACATTACGCCACTGGGGAGCATGGCGCACGCATACCATCCAGAATATACATGAGGAGTGCACACTAAATTGCACAGACGACCATAAAGTGTGTACACATTCGTGGCACAAACCATATCTTGTTTATGTCATGGGGAGCACGGTGCACGCACACCATCCAGAATAAAACATGAGGAGTGCACACTGAATTGCATAGACGACCATAAAGTGTGTACACATTCGTGGCACATACCATATCTTGTTTATGTCATAAGATTAGAAAAGGAAAGTCTGTTGTTTTGCAGTGCAGAACAGGTTGAAGTGTGTAAAAATCAATTCAATCCATGTATATAAAGCGCTAAAAAAGGTGTGTTGCCCCTTAAGTGGCAAAAAAACTTGAATTTAGGTCAATTTTCCTTTTTTGTTGTCTTCTTTTTCTTTTGGCTGTCAAATAATACTGACAAACCATGGTTCATGAAAAGACAAAATTGGTAAATGTCAAAAATAGTAATATTTTGACAAACTGGGTAAAATGTAATCTTAACCCTTATCCCCCTGAGTGCTTAAAAAGTTCCTCTCCAAACGCATGCGCCGTCGGTTTTCGATGACGTAGTCAACTGAGCCTATATAGTGAGCGCAGTATACTGCACGAATGTGTAGCTGCTGGCCGTGGCTTAGTGGGTGGACGTGGGGCTTGAGAACGGAGGGTCCCCGGATCGAATCCCGGCAGGTTCCCTGAGATTTAGATTTTGTTTGTTTGTTTTTGGGTTCTAATCCTAAGTCCCTCTCCAAATGTATGCGCCATCGGTTTTCGATGACGTAGTCAACCGAGCCTATAAAGTGAGCGCAGTATACTGCCCGAATGTGTAGCTGAGGGCCGTGGCTTAGTGGGTGGGGCTTGAGGACGGAGGTGTCCCCAGATCGAATCCCGCAGGTTCCCGAGATTTAGTTGGCGTCTCTTCTTTGAAAATCGTGATCCCTGTCAAAAACCCTAAACCATCCAAATATACTATTAGAATGTAGACAGGACCTAATGGTAACATGTTGTGATTAAGAATGTTCAAAAAATATTGATTTTTTTCCTTCATATTTTGATTTAAGCTCAATAATATTTTTATACATCCCAATCATGATGTTACTGTGCATATTAGTTCCTCATGCAATTACCCATCCGAACATAAGGGTTGTCAATGGTAACTTGTTGAAATATACTATGTCGAGAAGTAAATGAGCACAAACGTTTAAATTACATATTTATTATAAGAGTTTGCAAGTATATTTGTTGGGGTATCAGAGCACGTGTGGTGTAGTGGATAGCATGCCGGTCTCACGATGCAAAGGTCGTGAGTTCTAGCCCCGCTACAGCCAACTTGTTTGTATCCTTGGCAAGGTACTTAGTCTCAATTGCTTTGTCGACCCAAGCGAGATTGGGGAGCTGTTAGGGGATATTACAATCTAAGTGCTGATACATTGTGTGCGCCGTATCGGATAGCCTGGTAAATGAAGCGAGATGGTTGTGACGATTTCCTAATGGCAGCAAAAATCAGTGGTTCGGAAGTCACATAAAAAAGGTGGTCCCGTGCATCGGAAGAGCAAAACCCGAGCACGTTTAAAAAAAAAAGGTTAGGGGATCATCCCGGTCTGTAGCTGTTCACACATCTAACGGACCCCAATGGAAATAAGCTTCAACGAGGCTTTCTTGGGTTATCCAGGGTCGTAAGGCCCAAATAAATAAATAAATAAATAAAAAACGTTTAAATTACATATTTATTATAAGAGTTTGCAAGTATATTTGTTGGGGTATCAGGGCCGTCAGACACTTTTGCCCAAGGGGGGTGCGTTTTCACCTAAAATTTTCGTAAAAGGTTGCCCCAATTTTCCAAGTCAGTCACCTCATGAATTTCACGTGAGTGGGGGTGGGGGGTGTGGGTGGGGGTGGTGGGGGGGGGGGGGGTGGGGGGGGGTGAAGGGTGAGGGGGGGGGGGGGGGGGGGGGGGGGGGGGTGAAGTCAAAAAAATTCGCACGTCAACAATTTTCGCGCGGACACAAAATTGCGCAGTCCAAAAAGCACTGTATTATATGTAATCAATGTTTTATGAGTAGTTTTACTATCATTGAAATTTGAAACTAAGAAAAATGCAAAACGCAATTTTTACCCTAAAAAAGAAAAGAATGAGATTTTCAAAGGGGGGGGGGGGGGAGGTGGGGGGGGAGGGGGGGGGGGTGAAGTCAAAAAAATTCGCACGTCAACAATTTTCGCGCGGACACAAAATTGCGCAGTCCAAAAAGCACTGTATTATATGTAATCAATGTTTTATGAGTAGTTTTACTATCATTGAAATTTGAAACTAAGAAAATGCAAAACGCAATTTTTACCCTAAAAAAGAAAAGAAAGAGATTTTCAAAGGGGGGGGGGGGGGATCGCCACCGTCGCTCCCCCCCCCCCCCCCCCCCATCTGACGGGCCTGGGTATGCACCCTATCCTGATTAACGCAGCAATTTTGAATTCCCCTCTTTTAGAGCTTTCCAAAAATGTATAATTTTGCTATCATCAGTTGAATACTTTTTTTTGTTATAGCCATCATGTAAACCGATAAATTAGGGCAAGTTCACTGTGTAGCGAATATGAGAAAAGGGACAATGCAATCGATTCATGATTACAATTGTTACATAATAGATGTCGCGTTTGTTGAAACATAATCTTATAGAATATAAAATAATCTATAAAATGAGAGCAAAATCATATTTGTACCATACAGGGATGTTGAGTTATTGTAAATTGAACGTAGAATTGGGAACATTTTCTATATTCCCCATAGAGATTGTACACAGCGCCACCGCCACCACCCCTGACTTTTAGGGTATACACCACCAATGCACTATGGGATAGCACGTCCGGTAAAAGTTTATCACAGCAAGCGTTCCTTTTTGCGGTAAAAATTGTGAGATTTTGACATAATTTGTTCAGTTATATCTATTAATTTGGGTATTACACACTTTTCTAAACATTAAAAAAAAAACCGCATTAGATTGAACATTTTAAAGTTTTAAACGCCTGAAATTGGCGGAAGATCTGTCCTGAGTTTTGGGGCGTAAATAAAGGGCAGAAATCGCTACATCAAATTAATCGCGAAATATTGAAAAATCTGGTCCGACACTTTGCCATATCCTTTTGATATGTTTTGCGGACATCCCTGAATAATCTCTGTAAATGTCATATAAGGACGTATGGGATAACTCCAGTTAGAGCCGATTGTTTGACCCCTACTTTGCACGTAGCGTCTATGGGGAGTGCATTGGTGGTGTATACCCTTCACAAAATAATCAATCATATCATCGCTGTTCCGGCACATCTCTTTACTTATTTCTGTTGTGTGTGATGTGCCGGTATGTCAGAACAGCCACGACTCAGCCAAATAGTTATAGAAATACCTGATTTATTCACACAATGTAGCTAGATAAATAGGCTTTCACATGACACCTCAACCATAACTCTACCACATTTAGTTGTGGAGTAAATAGAGCGAGATAGATGATTCGTCACCAAAAATGCAACGCCACCACCCTTTTTGGGTAGTGAGTTCAAAACACATGGCCATAAACATTGATCACTATAATCTAAAATTTGGAATCAATTTTTTTCCAAAATGGCCGCACAACACATTTTGTCAAGATAGCTGGCCGGGCTATTTTTCAGGATGGTTGCTTGCTTTTCTTCAAAATGACCGCCACTTGGACTCAAGAAATTACATATTGGCTTCTTATGGGCAAGATGAAACAGAAAATGAGGCCAAAATGATGTCTTGTCCTGAGGTCTGTGATGTAGAGAACCAGTTTATTTCATCAGGGGCAGCGCAAGGGTATTTTGATTGGGGGGGGGGCAAACTATTGCCCTTCCATAAATTAAAATAAATACTAAACGCATTTTTGTAAGTGATGTGTGAAGCAGCACGCTAGTGGGACAGGGGGGAGTATGAGGGGGCACATGACCCATTTAGTGTGTACTTTTGACCGATTTTTGGTTGAAAAGCCTTCACTTCATTTCCAATCAATATTGGCTTTTTATCAAAATTAGACAGCTATTTCGTTATATGCGAGAAAGAAGTATGACATTTCTAACAATGTTTTGTTGAAAATTGTTTTAGCGGTTGGTAACGGCAAATGGAAGCTTTTTTTAAATACATTTTTATAAATTGTTAAACCCGTATAGCAAAATAAAGCTATTTTATGCAACAGTTTTATGCTTTAGTTTTGTTATTTATTTATTTTCCGACTATGATTTTTCATACTATTTTTAGACGTTTTGATTCCCCTGATTGACGTGTTGAAATTTGAATGAATAAATTATATAAAACCTCTTCATTCCCCCGATTAAGTGTAATCCCTACCCCACCTGAATGACTTTAGTGCTGGGCTGCCTGTTTCCTGAAAAAATGTGTGCGTAGCGCATGAATTATTTTCTATATGCTCAGTTATAATCAATGTATATTTTGGTTTGAGATGGGCTTTTAGAATGATATTTCTCATACTATTTGTATAAGAACTTGGTTTCGATTCCCTGGTCTGACGCCTTAAAATTTAAAATATATAAAACCTTTTAATTCCCCCGAAATGGGTGTATTTACCCGAATGATAGTCAAGGGTGCGGTGCGTTGGCTATTAGATTTTAGGCGTAACAATGTCTCAAAACAACCTATAATCCTTACATTAAAATAAGACTAATTTGAAATCTATAATAATATTCCAACTGCTGCTTGGATGAAGATTCCGACACAAGAGGGTATCTTTTGGATATTCCTTGGGTCAAGTTAAATTCTGCAAATGTTTATTTATCTTGGAGTTTTATGAAAGCGAAATAAAAGAATACGATCGATGATGACAGAAAATCGATGATAAAGCGAGCGCGTAAAAATCTTGAACTCTGACCGCGGCGCCTACTGACGATATAGCAGTCCTGCGGACGGTATGATATTGGTTAAAAGTTTGCAACAACAGTGCGGGCGGGCGAATATGCTGCTTGTTTTACAGACGATGCTAGACACAGGTTCTTTCACGAATTAATGAAGGACAAACAAACGGTTAATGACAAATTAAATTATAAACAAATTATTCAAAAATTGATATTGATCTGGAGTTGGTTATTCAACTCCATTTGGTTATCCAACTCCAGCTGTTTTAGGATGAAATAATTTAGTGCCAACATTAAAATCCTTTTTTTTACATTTAACATCAACGGAGATTCATTATTTACGGCCATTCGTGTCTTGTGTGCTGAGGTTATTTTTGGTTACATTAAATTGTTATTGTTTTTTATGTTGGGCTATGTCGGGAGTAGGCTCATTTGGTTACTCACTTTGTTTGGTCATTTTATCATTTATTTATCACATCATCAACTCTTCATCTTCAAATGTTATAGGCTCCTCTGTTTTCCTTCCTTTCCTCTTTTGTTTCCTCTTTTGTTTTCCTCTTTTGTTTCCTCTTTTGTTTCCTCTTTTCTTTCCTCTTTTCTTTCCTCTTTTGTTTCCTCTTTTGTTTCCTCTTTTGTTTCCTCTTTTCTTTCCCTTTTCTTTTCTTTCCCCTTTTCCCCCATCCTTCTTGGGGGGGGGGGGGGCTTTATCCCATCCCCACCCCCTGTCCCACCTGTTGCGCCACCCCTGTTTCATACAAGGTGTGCTTATTTTTTGTTTTTTTAAATTTATTTATTTATTTTATATTTGAAAAAAAAGGAAAAAGGAGGTGGCCCCTAAAAAGGAAGCGGGCAGGGACACTAAATATATATTTTTATTTTACCTTATCTGTAACACCAAAACTCCAACATAATTCACTAACAATAATAATCAATAGCAGGCTCATTGACCTATCCATGTACATATAGTTATACCTTCTTTTTTTTCCTTCTTTTTTGTACATAAAGAGCAAATGTGAACAATAGCCCAACAGACATTAACAAAGTTAATGAACTGGGTGATTACAAATCAAACGGGTAACTCTCAACAGAGAGCTCTGATGGGCCAATCAACTGGTTCACTGCAACTCAGAAAATATTCAAAAATACAAGTATACACAATTGGGCTAGTAAAAAAGTCAATGAAAGTGGCGTGGGACAGGAATAGGATAAACACCCAAACATAGAGAATAACATCAAAAAATAAGAGAAGAAAAATAATATCTAGAGGTCATTGATACATCGAGAGAGCATAGCCAACATACTCCGAAGAGTTGGAGAGAAAGTGTCTGTTAACACGACATGTAAAAGATTGTAGTCCTTCCTCTTGGATGTTGCCAACAACAATGACTGGAAGACTTACCACAGTGGAACAGCTGTATTGATGAAACTTCTGTCTAAGCAAGTTCTGGCAGGCGTCAGTGAAAGGGCATGATCTGGCATTGTAACACTTGAACTTTTAGCTCGACGATGAACATATGGTGTGGGGAGCAATGCTGCTAAATCTTGTGGGCAGTGGTTGGTGTGCATTTTGTACAAGACTGTAGCTGCTGCTACCTGTCGCCTGTGCAGTAAGCTTGTGATGCTGAGACAGAGATGCGATAGACCAGTAGCGCCATGAGCTCCAATGATCTTGAGTGCCTTCCTTTGGATGTTGTCAAGCTGGCTTAGGATGTGCAAAAAGTGTTGAATCGTCAGCGTACAGATAGAGCTTGTTGTCACAGACATCCACAAGGTCATCAATGAAGACAGAAAACAGTAGTGGATCCTTGTGGAACAGAAGCATTTATGGGTGCAGTATTGGATGCTTGTCCCGACATGACGACATTGATAGATCTATCATATAAGTAGTTGTGTATCCATGAAAGCAGTCTTCTGGTAACACCCTTTGACATCAGTTTTGAGCAGAGTCCATTGTGCCATACTTTTTCGAAAGCTCCTTTTATGTCAAGGGAAATGACCCAAACTTGTCACTTTGGTCTAGGGAGTTGTTCCATTTCTGTGACAAAATGTTGAGCAGATCAGCTGTACTGTGGCCTTCTCTAAATCCAAACTGTCTGCTGGAAATCAAATCATTGCTGAGAAGAAAGCGTTGAAGTTGTTTCTGCACAACAGCTTCCATGATCTTGCTGATATTGCTTAGCAGTGAGGTAGGATGGTACTTTGTTGGGTCAGCCTTGGAACCTCTCTTGTGGATTGGATTGACAAATGCTGTTTTCCATTGGTTAGGAAACACACCATGAGTGAAGCCGAGATCAAAAAGCCTGCAGAGTGGACTGGCAAGTTCAGCACTCTTTTTGAGTAGGCCTACCTTGGTTGGAATCAGGCCTGGTCCAGTAGCTTTATCTGGATTGAAATGTTGTAATAGTTTTCGAACATCCTTGGGTTTAAAAACTATTTTGTCAAAGGATTTGGTTGTTGAAGGATGGACATATGGGGCCTGGTCTTGAGCACTTTGGCGTCAGTAGTGGTATGCCTATCAGTGTAAGAAGTAGGCCTAACAGTGTCTGTAGGTCTATCTGTGTTCATGGTCATAGAGATAACATTATGCCTATTAATTTCTATAGTTATAGGCCTTACACTATAGAAATTGATAGGCTTATTGCTATCTCTATGACCATGAACACAGATAGACCTATGGACACTATTAGGTTACTTCTTACACTGATAGGCCTACCACTACCGACGCCGCTAGGCTTAATCCTGCTATTTCAAGGACTACAGACACTAATAGGCCTACAATTGCTCACACTAGTACCAGGAGACGCTGGTGGTATCGACGGAGATCTCATCATAGATCTAGGAATAAACTGATCACAAATCATCATCCTTCGGCTGCGGAGCAGGCGACCACAAGTTCTCTCCAAGCACGGCGATCTGTAGCAAGAGTGGCTATCTGACGTTCTTGAAACATGCCTTCATTGTCACCAAGTAAGCACTGTATGTACTTAAAGTATGATGTGCTTGGACGACCAGGTCTCCTCCGGTCATGTGTTGGTATGTATGTGGCATACATTCTAGCAGGCTCGTCATCAGGGAGACAGAGAATATGTCCAAGGAATCTCAGCTGGCGACTTTTTACACGGTTAATAAGAGGCTCTGTCTTGGTCATGTCATAAATGGTGGTGTTCGGGACATGATCCATGCGTTTGATGTTGATCACAAATACCAAAAAACGTCGTTAACATATCATCGTACAATCTCTCTGATTACGAACAATCCATTCTCTCACATGGTTTAAAATTCTGCTCTACTCCTGCTTCTCTTGACCGCCTTCAACTTCGCACAGATCTAGATAAATTTGCTCGTCCTCTTCGCCTTAAACATTTTCATCACAAAGATGACTCCGATGATAAGACTAGACCTGATACTCACACTCATCAGCTTCTCAATCACCCTCTTCTTAGAAAGCAGAGTACTTTCACTCCTTTTCTCAGGGATTGCGGGTATTCCAGCCGGTTGGTAATCACGCAGATCAGCAAAGCTTTGTCTATACCCAGGTATGAAGCCCTTAAAAGCCACAGGTGGCAGTGATAACAGTATTGATCGGGTTCCTTTTGTGGTTACGTACCATTCATCGCTTCCGGGCATTTCCAAGATCATACGGCATCATCTTCTCATACGGCATCACCTTCTAGGGAGATCTACTCTTCCCCGGATCACACCTCCTCTTCGAGGTTCATATCTTTGTGGTGGCTCCAAGTGCAAATCCTGCAACCACAAAGGGGTACACTCCGATGTTGGTAGAGTCTCTATTTCTCATACCTCTGAGAACACAACTTTCACCAGCTCTTCTACTGGAGAGACGTTTCCCATAGGCAAACATTTGTCTTGCCAATCGGACAATGTGAGAAGCAGTATGTTGGAGAGACTGGTCATACTCTGGAATGTCGAGTAGGTGAGCATTGCGCTGACGCCAGACACAACAGGAACAAACAAGTTGGTCGTCATTTCAACTTACTGAACCACAACGCTTGTAACATCTCCGTTGCATGCATTGATAGGCCTCCAAAGAAGGATCTTGGAGAAGAAATGGATCATGAAGCTTGACACAACGGAGCCCAAAGGTCTCAACATTAAAGAATAATTCTCATAGGCCTATGTTACAGCTTGTCAACATGCCTGTATTTTACAGTCCATCCCATAGGCCTATTTAAACTTGTTTCCTGTAACTTGAGTGCCCTGTCTGTGGTTTAAGTTTGAACCCCCCCCCCCTTCTTTTTATTTCCCATAACTTAAGTGCCCTGTCTAGGGCTCAAGTTTTCCCAAATTTCCCGCCACCATATCTTATTTCCCACAACTTGAGTGCCCTGTCTGGGGCTCGAGTTTCTTGTGTCTTCCCCCCTTTTTTATTCTTGTGAGTCTGCTCTCATTGCAGCAATTCTTTCTCATGATTTAAGTTATTTTATTATTATTATTTACAATTTTTGTCCCTCTTCATTTGCTTATATGATTTATTTATTTCCTCATTAATTTATATAATTTTTGATTAATTTGGTTTTTTTCCCTTCTATTTATTTATTATTAATTTATATTATTTATGAGGGTGGTATATCCACTTGAAACATCGATCTTTATTGTTACCATAATCTTTGTTGTTTTATTGCACAGCAATTTTCATCGTTTGTCCCAGTGCATTTCTGTGTGTTATTGTTTTTTTGTTATTTATCTGTTTAATCGCATTATTCTCCCTTGTTATTACCCGTTTCCCCACACCCTGTTGGTATATCTTGCTTTTACTCTCAGCAAATAATTGTCAATCACTTTCAAACTCTATAAAAGCCAAGCCAACTTGAATTGCGATTGTCTAGCTAGTTAAATATAATTATAAATTGAATTTTGATCGTCTAGCTATGGGATGAAAGCATGAATGTCATACATTTCTTTGTTCTACAACATACTACCGTTGTTGTTTTTTCAGATGAAGTTAAGTTATAACACAAAACTAAGCACACATACACCGTCAGCCAGCGGCGGCGCCACAGGGGGGGGGGGGGGGGCAGAGGGGCTTTAGCCTCCCCCCCTAAAGAAATGGGGAAAAAAAGAAGGGGAGAAAGAAAGTAAAAAAGGAAAAGAAAAGAAAAGGGAAAGAAAAGAGGAAAGGAAAACAGAGGTCAATCGGTATATTCGAATGGCCTAGTTGCACCCCCACTTGGGATGTCAGTGGCTTGTCCAAATTGGGTGGTGGTGGGGGGGGGGGGGGGGGGGGGGGGGCTAGCTGATCTAATCCAGCTTGGAGGGGGCACCCCTTAACCTAGAAAATTGACAGATAGACATGGCATGAGCAGTGGGAGTTATGCACCACGCCCCCCTTGACTATTATTCGGGGGGAATAAAAGGGTTTTATATATTTTATTCTATTAAATTTCTTGACAGGACAGTCGAGGGACCAAATTATTTACAAATAGTGTCTAGAAATATCATTCTAAAAAGCCCCTTGACTATTATTCGGGGGGAATAAAAGGGTTTTATATATTTTATTCTATTAAATTTCTTGACAGGACAGTCGAGGGACCAAATTATTTACAAATAGTGTCTAGAAATATCATTCTAAAAAGCCCATTTCAAACCAAAATATACATTAATTATAGCAAGAGTATATATAGAGAAAAAAAATGTGCGCACTATGCGCGCATGTTTTCAGGAAACAGGTACCTCAGAACTAAATTCATTCGGGGGGATTACACTTATTCGGGGAATTCGGCCAATATTGACGCCGGTCGCCCCCCCCCCCCCCCCACCCCATATTGACGTCGTGTCGGTTGAGATTGGCACTGTCGGTTCATTTGACCAAAGGAATCATGGAATTATGATGCCCAAAAGTACACAGATTAAAATGTTCGCGCGCTACGCGTACATATTTTTTTCTCAAAATGGAATAGTGTTTGGTACAAGCTTGTTTAGAGCTAAAATGAAGCTCAATCGTGCAAAAAATAGGTGTAAAATCAACAAAAAAATTGCGCTCTACGCGCGCATTTCTTGACTCACAACAGCTGTCGGTTAATTTTCATTTCTCGCCCCCCAATATGAATAACCTAGCTACGCCACTGCCTAGGGGTCGTTTGGGGATTTCCAGGGGATCATGAATGGGTCATAAATATAGCTGTGTGGGGAACCATTTTAATATTTCGTTCTAAAAAGCTTAGAAAAACCCCCAAAAACGTTCAAATAATTATGCAAAAATGTCTGCTCGCTACGCTTGCATCGTATCACTAAACACTTTCAGTGTTAACACTGAAAATGAAACCTTGTTTCAAAAAGGTTAGGAACCACTGATATATACTTACTTAAATCAAGAAAAGATCATCAGTATATGCACAACTTCTTTCTCGCATAAATAACGAAATAGCTGTCTAACTTTGATAAAATGCCAATATTGATTGGAAATGAAGTGATGGCTTTTCAATAAAAAATCGGTCAAAAGTACACACCAAATTGCACCAAATGGATTCAATTTTTTTTTGTTGAACACTCAGGGGGGCACATCCCCTCTCAGACTCCCCCTGTCCGCGCTAGCGCGGTGCTTCATGATTAGCACCATTTAAAGGGAAATATCCCATTTTCAAAAGTCGCATTTCCAATACACAGCAAAGAAAGGGCCAATTGTTAACACACACATATGCCGTATTTATCCAGTACTGATCACCGCGCATATCCCTCAAATGTAAACTGATGCATGTGGGTGAAGGATTTGAATGTAAAGGAATGTTATGGATGGGTAGAACATGGACAGATTAACCAATTCTTCTCGTGCTGTGTATTGGAAATGCGACTTTTGAAAATGGGATATTTTCCTTCAAATGGTGCTAATCATGGTTTATCTTTGTTGTTAGGGGGCAAATTTGGTATCAAATTATGCCTAAAAGCCTGTTTGGTCAACAACAAATTAAAAATTACTCAAAATGACATAAATAAAGTGGTATACTTTCTTTTGTTGAACCCTTTATAAGCACGTTACAGCTTCAGTTATGTTTGATTCTGTGCCTTTTCAATTAATTCCAAAAATCTTATTAGGCCCCTATGGCATAACAATAGCACGGTAAGATGTCTTCAGCAGTGTTGAGGGGGGGCATTGAGTGGGTCTGGCATGTAATCGGGGGCGGGGCACAATTCGGAGTTTTTACCGAGTATGGGTCTTTAACTGTGAAATCATATCGCAAACTACTGCAAACACTAACTGACCACTCTTTCTCCTCAGCTTCATTTTGAGTTTTCGCGGCATACGACCAAAATCAAAACGAGCGGGAAGATGCGCGTATAGCGCTGTTTGTCGATCGACATGCTTTTTGTCGATCGACGCGCATTTGGAATATTTTGAATGTCAAAATGCGCTTGCGACGCAATGCCAGTAATTCACGCTCGCGCCTTTATTTGACGCTACGCTCGCATTTTTGAGTCAGAAAATCAGCTGGCACAGTGCCAGCGTCACTGCACGTCGCTACCGTTGTGCAGTACCCTTAAGAATAGCAAAAAAGGAGAGATTATTTTGCATGTATTCACGACTATGTATTCAGGCCCGTAGATAGCCCTTTTAGTAAGGGGGTTCGATTTTAACACTTTCCATGTGGCTATCTGTTTTACCAAACACAGAACAGATTGTTCAGAAACCTTTCCCAACTTTCAAGGTCTAGCTCAAGGATTACTGAACAAGGATTACCGAACCAAAGGATAACTGAACCAAAACTAATGCATATCTCATGATGATTCCAAATATGGTTATGAAATTCAATAATTTTGACATTTTGAAACAATTTGTGGAATTTTGGAACGTCGTCTGCAGACGCCTGCTGCGTGGAAGGGTTAAGATTAAAGTATTGAATGTTCTGAAAGACTACTTAATGGTCGCGCAGGGCATAGCGGCGGAGGGGGGAGCTTGAGGGGGATGTGCCCATCTCAACAAAAGTTGAAGAAATTCAAAAAAAAATAGAGGCCTATTTGAAGGCATTTGGTGCACCATTTTAACATAGATTTACAATTTTTGGATTCAATGTATTTATTGCAAATAGGCAAATTCGCGCAGTTACAACGATCAAAATAGTTTTGATATCAAAAATTATCTCATTTTTCAAATGCTATCCCACTTTGATCATCTTTTATCTTTCCAAGCCTTTTCTGTCATCGCTTTGCACAACAAATAATTTTGTAAATACTTTGTACGAATTTGTTTTCATCAACACTCTCAAACCATGTGACTGCCTCCTTAAAGGGCAGGGGAAATGCAAATATAAGTAGCGTGATTTGAGTCAAGTCTACGAGGAGGGACAAGAAAGCATTCAATATTTGTGCTAGTTGATGATGACATCGCTTGATAAATATCATTTTAAAAGAGTTAACACTATCCTTTCAGTATTAAAATACTAATATTTGATTGTGCCTTCAGATGTGCATTATAATACAATCATTGAAGATTAAGCCTACTTCACAATCAGGAATTCATCCACAATTGAAAAACTATTGATCGTGTTACTTTTGCTAGGCCTACTTAAATCGGTTAAAGGGCAGGGGAAATGCAAATATAAGTAGCGTGATTTGAGTCAAGTCTACGAGGAGGGACAAGAAAGCATTCAACTATTGATCGCTCAGTGAGTACTATGAAAAGAAAATTCCAGGTGACTGTTTGAATCTATTCATGATACTCACTGATAATCAATATACCACAAATGATGTCATTTGTGGTGTGTTCATTTTTCTGGCCCTGTTTATCATCCCTTTTCCCCTGCCCTTTAAAGCTCAGGCACTGGGGGCATCCCTTGAACCGTGTTGATTGCTGGTAATCTGTACGCATTGGATGGCGGACGGACAAGGTGGTGGGGGACAGAGTCCAGGGCATCAGGTGGCTGACGAGGGGTTGGGGATAATCCCAGGGATTTTGGTGAGGGTTTTTTCTCTTTCTTACTTCTTTTTTTTATCTTTTTAAACTTCCTAGATCTCTTTTTCTTTCCTTTTGGGCCACATTAAATCACTTTCTCTTTCCTTAACCTTTTTAAGCCTGGTATTTCAGGTATATCCCAATCAGATGTCACTGTTTTGGGAATATGCCTACATGAGCTATTGATTGCAGTACCCACATTTTATTTGTTACTTCAATCCTTTTTTGGAAGTCATGTCTACTAAATATGTATACAGAGTGTCGCAATAAAAAATTACAATGTGACTTAAGGTGATTATAACTTCATAAATAAGTGTCAAAATGGATTATTTCAAATGCAAAATAAAGGCAATATTTAGCTATAATTGAAGAAAACTGCATTTGATTCGGTTCAGTAATTACGGCAAAATGAGCGATTACGCGAGAGAAGTCAGGGAACACTTCCACCCTAGTTTGTTATAAGTTATCTTGAACCTGGTTAATAGTCACACTGTTGAGACTTCGGGTAAAGTCGTCAGTTTTCGTTCAGCGCCTATTTTCGGTCACTTTTGCCCAAATCATGTAATGAAAATGACCTCGTCGTTATAAAGCTAATTATCGCAATTAGCGCGACATTCTGTGTTCCTAGCGTTGAAAGCGCTAAAGTGTAATTTTTCAAGATGAACCAAGTCTAGGAGTCAGGCAATTATCTTAAGTCATTTAAAAAAGAATTATAATTAAATAGTTTAAAACAAATATGTTGCATTTAAACTAACTTGTGTTTTACGCTTGATTTAAAAGCAATTGGGTTAGAAGTGCTGTAACAATGAATTTGTTATGCTGTAACAATGAATTTGTTACGTCATTTATTGTTTTACCCAGCGATATATTAGTAAATTAATTTTAAAAATAATCAAAAGAGAATCATCACTCAATTTTGATGATTCTTTCCTTATAAATGCTGATGTCAACTACAAAAAGCAACAACAAAAAACAAGTAAGATTCCGACTTATAAATATCAAAATACGCCCTCATGTGTTTTTTAAAATACTTTAACGGCCTACATATCTCATTTGGGAAACGGGAGCAGTCATAGCTCAAAAACGCAATATATTGTAATGGGATTTGTCACAGAAGTTAATACAAATTCCATTGAAATGGAATGGGGGCGATCCAAAAGAAAGAAGCATGTTTTGTAACCATTTTCTGAAGCATCTGTTCCAAACCAAAATACCAGGAAATGGTGTACCGTATGTATTTTCCATAATTTAAACCAAAATACAAATCAAAACACCCCAGTCCAAAATAGTACAGTGGGGGGGGGGGGGGGGGGGGGGGGGGGGTACCGTCTGAAGAACAATCTAGGTATATGACATTGTATTTGGTCTGAAACGTTTGGTCCAGGAATTGCTATAATACTAATTAAAATGGCATTCCGCGATCATGGTTTTCCATATTGACATTTCATTAAATCAACCCAGAAATTATTATTATATAGTATATAACCCGAAACTCAAATATCCACAACTAACCACTTATTAGACAACCCCCAACAATTGGGAGATTTCTCCTAAATAGTCAAACCAGGGAGGTGTAGTTGACACCTCCCTGGTCAAACAATCTGAGATCAAATAAGATAAGCTATTATGTATCTCTGTGGGGAGCCTAATAAATATCTCTCTAAATGAATCATCAACTTCTATGCATCAACTAAACAAATATAGCTTTGAACTGTTAAAATAAACTGCATAGGTGCATGTAATTTACAAAGACTACAAACATGGCAGCCCCCACTTATGTCTAGAAAGACCTAAATGTGTAAGTTTTTGCAATCCCATGCTATAGGGTGGCTTCGCCCCCCCAAAACAGTATTCTCTACAAAATAATGAAGAGATTCTTTTAGTTTTCATTTTCGTTTTTTAATTACAGTGTCAGTGTTAAAATAATGATACATTAATCTGCACCCCACCAGCCCGATGATTCAAGATATGTTAATAATAACATTAAGAACAATGTCAAACAATGAGACCAATAAGTCACGTGACGTAATAGTGTATATAAATGTAATTCGTGTATCCTCCGGAACCAAGGCCTGCGGGGCTCTGTATAAACATGTTCCGCAAGCACAACTTTTTTAGAGACACCCTGTATAATTATGATTTACTCTAGTAACAAGTTAATGCATTTAAGTATTAATCTGGCAATGTCTGGAATGCAATCAGCGTGAGATTTACGTTTGAATAGCATTTTTTCTTCTGTGTAAAATAACATTGAGAGTAATGTCGCAACATTGGGAACAATGTCAAACAACGTGGACAATGAGTCATGTGACGTATTAGTGTATTAATGCGATTCGTGTGTCCACCGGAACTCTGCGGGGCTCTATATAAACATGCTCCGTTAACAAAACCTTTTTAGAGACACCCTGTATAATTATGATTTACTCTAGTAAAAAGATTATGCATTTAAGTATTAATCTGGCAATGTCTGGAATGCAATCAGCGTGAGATTTACGTTTGAATAGCATTTTTTCTTCTGTGTAAAATAACATTGAGAGTAATGTCGCAACATTGGGAACAATGTCAAACAACGTGGACAATGAGTCATGTGACGTATTAGTGTATTAATGCGATTCGTGTGTCCACCGGAACTCTGCGGGGCTCTATATAAACATGCTCCGTTAACAAAACCTTTTTAGAGACACCCTGTATAATTATGATTTACTCTAGTAAAAAGATTATGCATTTAAGTATTAATCTGGCAATGTCTGGAATGCAATCAGCGTGAGATTTACGTTTGAATAGCATTTTTTCTTCTGTGTAAAATAACATTGAGAGTAATGTCGCAACATTGGGAACAATGTCAAACAACGTGGACAATGAGTCATGTGACGTATTAGTGTATTAATGCGATTCGTGTGTCCACCGGAACTCTGCGGGGCTCTATATAAACATGCTCCGTTAACAAAACCTTTTTAGAGACACCCTGTATAATTATGATTTACTCTAGTAAAAAGATTATGCATTTAAGTATTAATCTGGCAATGTCTGGAATGCAATCAGCGTGAGATTTACGTTTGAATAGCATGTTCTAAGAATGTCAAACAATGTGGACATTGAGTCTTGTGACATATTAATGTGATTCATGTGTCCTCCGGAACCCTGCGGGCTCTATATAAACATGCTCCGTTAACACAACCTTTTGAGAGACACCCTGTTTAATTATGATTTACTCAAGTAAAAAGTTACTGCATATTAGTTTTAACCTGGCAATGTCTAAAATACATCTATCCCCCAACACCTTATTTTTAAACACTCCATTATGCAACAAAATTGAAACTGAATTCGCGCGAAGCATGCAGAAATGACCCCTCTATTGAATCATATTATCTTGCGTCATATCCTTATCAGCGACATTTATGTACATTTGAACGCCAGTTAATGTCTTGATGATGAAGTCTGATTGTGCTTCGTGTGTCCTCCGGAATGTTGATAAACAAAAGGTTCGTCTGTGTTAATAAAGATTTTATGTAAAAGGAGAAATGGTTTGAATAACTATACATTAATCTGCACCCCACCAGCCCGATGATTCAAGACATTTTAATAATAACATTAAGAACAATGTCAAACAATGAGACCAATAAGTGATGTGATGTATAGTGTATATAGATGTAATTCGTGTGTCCTCCGGAACCCTGCGGGGCTCTATAACATGCTCCGCAAACACAACCTTTTTACAGACACCCTGTATAATTATGATTTACTCTTTAAAAAAAAGTTAATGCATTTAAGAATCATTCTGGCAATGTCTGGAATGTATTCAGCATGAGATTTACGTTTGAAAAGCATTTTTCTTCTTAAATAACATTGAGAATAATGTTGGAAAATTGAGAACAAAGTCAATCAATGCGGTCAATGAGTCATGTAACGTATTGGTGTATTAACGTGATTCGTGTGTCCTCCGGATAACCCTGCGGGGCTCTATATAAACATGCTCCGTACACACAACCTGTTAAGAGACACCCTGTATAATTATGATTTTCTCTAGTAAAACATAATGCATTTAAGTTTTAATCTGGCAATGTCTAGAATGTAATCAACATGAGATTTACGTTTGAATAGCATGTTTCAAGACATATTAAAATAACATTGATAACAAGTCAAACAATGAGGTCAATAAGCAATAATCAGCGTGAGATTTACGTTTGAATAGCATTTATTCTTCTATGTAAAATAACATTGAAAGTAATGTCGCAACATTGAGAACAATGTCAAACAATGTGGACAATAAGTTATGTGACGTATTAATGTATCAATGTGATTTGTGTGTCCTCCGGAATCCTGCGGGGCTCTATATAAACATGCTCCGTTAACACAACCATATTAGAGACACCCTGTATAATTATGATTTACTCTAGTAAAATGATAATACATTTAAGTATTAATCTGGCAATGTCTAGAATGTAATCAACATGAGATTTACGTTTGAATAACATGTTTCAAGAATGTCAAACAATGAGGTCAAAAAACCATGTGACGTAGTAGTGTATATCAATGTAATTCGTGTGTCCTCCGGTACCCTGCGGGGCTCTATATAAACATGCTCCGCAAACACAACCTTTTTAGAGACACCCTGTATAATTATGATTTAATTACTCTAGTAAAGAGTTAATGCATTTAAGTATTAATCTAGCAACGTCTGGAATGTAATCAGCATAATATTTACGTTTGAATAGCATTTTTTCTTCTATGTAAAATAACATTGAGAGTAATGTCATATCATTGAGAACAATGTCAAACAATGTGGACAATGAGTCATACGACGTATTAGTGTAATAACCGTTTCCACGCGGCAGGCAGCTGCAGACGACATTCCAAAATTGCACAAAATATTTCAAAAATGTCAAAATTAATTATTGACTTTCATTACCATATTTGGAATCACCTTGAAAAATTCATGAAAATAAGTACAAACATTCCTAGTATTGGTTCAGTAATCCTTGAGATAGACCTTGAAAGTTGGGAAAGGTTTCTGAAAAATCTGTTTTGTGTATGGTAAAAATAATAGCGGTGTGGAAAGTGTTAATGTGATTCATGTGTCCACCGGAACCCTGCGGGGCTCTATATAAACATGCTCCGTGAACACAACCTTTTGAGAGACACCCTGTATAATTATGATTTACTCTAATAAAAAGATAATGCGTTTATGTTTTAATCTGGCAATGTCTAGAATGTAATCAACATGAGATTTACGTTTGAATAGCATGTTTCAAGAATGTCAAACAATGAGGTCAATAAGGCGTGTGACGTATTAGGGAATTAATGTGATTCGTGTGTCCTCCGGAACCCTGCCAAACGCAGATATTAACCTCCCTTGATTCCACCCTTTCGGCAACTTCAACCTCCTCCCCCTGCCCCCTCATTTTGCCCCACCACATTCTGAACACCCCGGCTGAACACTCCCTAACAAACTTAATTCGCGAGGCGGGCAGAAATGACTCCCTCCTTTGAGCTCCCAAAACTTTTTGGTGTTGGTTCCCGGCCCTTTCGGCAACTTATTCCCTCATTCCCCCCCCCCCCCCCCACCCCCAGAGAATTTCTGAACCCACTCTAACGCCAAAGAAAATGAAACTGAATTCGCGTGAGATAACACTCCCTAACGCAAAATTTTGCGCGATGGCATCCGTCATTTTTTTAAGACTTATTTGATATCGTATAATAGCGATTTTAGCACTTACCTTGCAAAATTAGCGATAATAGCATTTTAGCACCAGCGATGCTATTAGCGATCGTGATGCTATTAGCGCTAATTGTGCGATGGCATCCGTCATTTTTTGAAAACTTATTTGATATTGTATAATAGCGTTTTAGCACTTACCTTGCAAAATTAGCGATAATAGCGTTGTTAGCACCACCGATACTAATAAGCGTTATTAGGGCTATTAGCGTTTTTAGCACTAAACTTGCGAATATTGCTTCAACCGTGTTAATAGCGATAATAGCGTTTTAGCACCAACCATGCTAATTAGCGTTAATAGTGCTATTAACGCAAATGGTGTGAATTGGCGCTAATTTCGCCAAGTATCAGGGATATGCTAACTCCACACGCTAATGTGCTAAAATCATGACATCTTACCTCATATCCTTATTAGCGATATTAACGCAAATGGTGCAAATTACCGCTAATTTCGCTAATTAACACGGATGCTAACTCCCGCGCTAAAGTGCTAAAAAGCCAATCCCGCACCTTCTATCGATCTTCAGGCAAGATCCCTTAAGGACGTGCATGCCATAAAGAAGAAGCCAATTTCTGTATTCCGATGCTTTATAATGAACCTGTTCTTGGAGGGTCTGTGGATCTGACAAGGTGTCTTGATGAAAGCCAGTCGCTGGTTTATGAGAGGTACCGTAAAACGGGGTGAATAGGGACATGGGGTGAATAGGGACAAAAATGGGAACAGTTTTTTAAATGTCACGCGGCCAGTTTGTGTACCGTAAAACTTGGTGAATAAGGACCCTGTTTTACGGTATACACAAACTGACCGGGTGACATTTAAAAAACTGTTCCCATTTTTGTCCCTATTCACCCCATGTTCCTATTCACCCCATTTTACGGTATATGATGTCCAATATCAAATCAGCATGTCAATATCTGCTTTATCACCCCTATAAGCTTAGGCCATGCAGTCCACAAGAACAGTTTCATCAATTTTCGAGGGATATGTTGACTTTCGCCACTTCATTATTGTGTGGTGACGCTCTCGTCCTTTTACAGATGTTGTGCAGTTTTCGTATGGCCTAATAAGGTCTCATTTGCGATTTTCTGGCCCAAATCCTGTGTTTCACCTGTTGTTGGTGTTGTATCATCATTGCAGACCATAGAGGTGCAAATGGCAGGTAGTCCTTGAGAAGGATGTCACAGAATTGTGGATAAAACAGAGGATTGTCTTCATGATCACTCGAGGCCTTTGTTTCCTTTAATTTTGCAATTAAAACTTTGAAATGAGCAAAGTAGGGAGATTGTTGCACAGAAGAGCACGGGCGTATGTGATAGTGCGAGCAGTAAGGCGATAGCGACAATAGCAAAGTAGAGCACAGGCGTGTGTGATAGTGCGAGCATTAAAGCAATCGCATTATGATCATATGATTGCGCTATTTTACGCGATAGCGACAATCAATAGCGTCAGTAGCACAGAAGAGCACGGGCGTATGTGATAGTGCGAAGCAATTAGGAGCATATAATCGCGCTATTTTACTCGAGCACATTGTCACTTGCTATACAACAGCACAAAAGAGCACATGTGTGTGCGATCGCGCAATTGTGTGCATTTTTCTGATGCAAGCATAGTGACAATACATGTAGCACAATAGCACCTGCACATGTGCTATTCGCGCTATTGTGCGATGTTCCTTTCAACAATGTTAGTAGTGCGCTATTCGCGCTATTGTGCGAATGATTATTATACTTCATTCATCTATGAGACATGCCAAGGATGTGCTATTCGCGCTATTGTGCGATGTTCCTTTGAACAATGTTAGTAGTGAGCATTTGGTGTGATCCTCGCGCGATTTTGCGTTTCTTGACTGTGGGGCATTTTGTGTGCGCGATTTTGCGTTTTAGCTCCAATAGCACCATGAGCGACGATATCACAGAAGAGTTACTCCCGCGATTTTAAAGATCTCTTAAGTTACAGATCGATACGATCCCTAATTACTTCAAAATCATGGTTTGAACATTTTACTCTAAATTCACTCTAAAACTATGATTTTGAGATTATTAGGAATCGTAACTTAGAATATATGTATGATTTCTTAGAATATATTTATGATCAGAAAAGTAAATATGCCAGAAAATCTGCTTCCATTTTTGTTTGAGGATTGAGGGCGTCTTCTGGAAAAGATCACATAATAAACCTTTAAAGGCACCTCAAGTTGCCCAATGATGCGTTGTTTTTAAAAGTGGTCCGAGGTGCATAGGACCCTGTTTGTGCGTAACCGCCCAGAGCGGAGCATGTTTATATAGAGCCCCGCAGGGTTCCGGAAGATAAACTAACCCAAAAATGCCCAATGGTGGGGCGTTCTTTAAAAGGGGTCCGAGGTGCATAGGACCCTGTTTGTGCGTAACCGCCCAGAGCGGAGCATGTTTATATAGAGCCCCGCAGGGTTCCGGAAGATAAACTAACTCAAAAATGCCCAATGGTGGGGCGTTCTTTAAAAGGGGTCCGAGGTGCAGTGGACCCTGTTGTGTGTAACTGCTCAGAGCGGAGCATGTTTATATAGAGCCTCGCAGGGTTCCGGAAGCTTACACTAATCAAAGTCATACAAATACGTCACATACTATTTAAAGTCAAGCATTTATTATAAGCGGCTTCTTGTTGGCCACTTTTGTATACTTATTAAAGGGACACGAAAAGATCTTTTAAAAAACTAATTTGAAAATGACATTCTGTTTACATTAAAAATTACCATTATTGTTGTTTATACTTTTAAGTGAAAATTAAATACTTCAAGATGCCCAATGATGATTTTTTTTTTTAAACGGTCCGAGGTGCAGAGGACCCTGTTGTGCGTAACCGCCTAGAGTGGAGCATGTTTATATTATATAGAGCCCCACAGGGTTCCGAAAGATACACTAATTGAAATCATACAATTTCAATTTCAACTTTTTTATCATAAATTTGTAGCGGGTAAGTACTTTTGTTATATATATTTGGTTTATTTTATTTGTTGGCCATGTTTTTTTAAAGAAAATATTCCAATTTTGATTCTGAGTAATTCTGTTATACCCTTCACAGGGGTATTCATAGTGCGTGATTTTTAAGAACGACGCATACTAACCGATGTTGGTGTGAAGGGTATATCAGAGTTATGCCTTCGATTCAATGAGAGTTAAGATGGAGACATTGATAATGGTTTAAATATGTTGTGTCAAAAATAAGCGTCCAACAAAATTATGATAAAAGAGCGGTCGAAGATACCCGTGGCCCAAATATGCCCGTGGCCCAAAGATGCCCAATGGTGGGGCATTCTTTAAAAGCGGTCCTAGGGGCAGTGGACCATGTTGTGCGTAACCGCCCAGAGCGGAGCATGTTTATATAGAGCCCCCCGCAGGGTTCTGGAAGATACACTAATTGAAGTCACAATGAATGCTATCTTCATCAGTAGATGACACGCCGGTGCATTTGCAAGTTTCGTGATTTTATAATGGTTTAAATGTGTTGTGTCAAAAATAAGCGTCCAACAAAATTATGATAAAAGAGCGGTCGAAGATGCCCGTGGCCCAAAGATGCCCAATAGTGGGGCGTTCTTTAAAAGCGGTCCTAGGTGCAGTGGACCCTGTTGTGCGTAACCGCCCAGAGCGGAGCATGTTTATATAGAGCCCCGCAGGGTTCCGGAAGATACACTAATAAAAGTCACAATGAATGCTATCTTCATCAGCCGGTGCATTTGCAAGTTTTGTGATTTTATTCCTGTACGAATGTCACTGCACTTTTTTCAAAAAATGAACACTCAGGAAATAAACTGATTTTGTCCGAACCTGATAAGCATTTTAAGTGACAATGACATTCTGTGGACATAATATTCATCAAATCTTGAAAATGTCCGACTTCCCCATCTGTTCACGCTTTTTAGGTCGTCCGTAGGAAGAGACCTTATGGCAGCATCCTTCGTGTGTGTAGTCTGTGTGTGTAGTCTGTCAGTAGGGGTGTGTCAACAATTTGGTATACACTTTTTGTTTTGTCCATTTCTTTTCCATACAATGACCAATTACAATCAAACTTCGGTCATAGATGCAACATGGAAACCTTCATATGTTAATGAGGTCAAAGGTCACATACCAAGGTCAAAGGTCATCTGAGGTCAAGATGTAAAATTTAGTACACACTTTTTGTTTTGTCCACTTCTTTTCCATACAATGACCAATTGCAATCAAACTTCGGTCATAGATGCAACATGGAAACCTTCATATGTTAATGAGGTCAAAGGTCACATACCAAGGTCAAAGGTCATCTGAGGTCAAGATGTAAAATTTAGTATACACTTTTTGTATTGTCCATTTCTTTTCCATACAATGACCAATTGCAACCAAACTCCGGTCATAGATGCAACGTGGAAACCTTCATATGTTAATGAGGTCAAAGGATGTCACATACCAAGGTCAAAGGTCATCTGATGTCAAGATGTAAAATTTAGTACACACTTTTTGTATTGTCCATTTCTTTTCCATACAATGACCAATTGCAACCAAACCTTGGTCATAGATGCAACATGAACACCTTTATATGTTAATGAGCTCAAAGGTCACATACCAAGGTCAAAGGTCATCTGAGGTTAAGATGTAAAATTAAGTACACACTTTTTGTCTTGTCCATTTCTTTTCCATACAATGACCAATTGCAACCAAACTTGGGTCATAGATGCAATATGGAAACCTTCATATGTTAATGAGGTCAAAGGTCACATACCATGGTCAAAGGTCATCTGAGGTCAAGATGTAAAATTGGCTGCATATGTAAAATTGATTACATTTAAACAGATGAAGTACAATTGCAACCAAACTACACATATAAACGGACAATTTCAAGATGTTACTAACACACCGTTTGATAGTATCAAGTGACAGGTTTGGCATAATAGATTATGGGTCGTTCTTTAAACGCCCCAATCAAACTATTGAGCCCTCTAAAATGCATGATAGGTTGTTCTTTAAAAGCCCCGTCAAAAAACCCATCCAAACTGTTGATATCCAATTTTTGAATCCCACAATGCAACAAATGATAGGTCGTTCTTTAAAAGCCCCCTGTAAAATGACACCGCCCATTCAAATTGTTGAGGCGTGCAACTAATAATAGGTTGTTCTTTAAAAGCCCCATGTAAAATGACACCATCCCCCTTTTTTATCATAAATTTATTGTTGTTTCTATATACTGAAAATTAAATACCTCAAGATGCCCAATGATGTTTTTGTCAACATCCCTTAGGACATTGACATTTGAATTCAGATTCAGGTTTAGTGCTGGAGTCTATAAATTGCTTTCTTGTATTTTAAATCGATATTTGAACCCAGATGTCTTTAAAATGTATATGAGATCTCGATACGAGAATATGAACATATATCATTAGCTTATCTTGTTGTAATTGTGGAGAAATAATTAAAATAGTATTAAAACATTGCAACATTGTTACTACGATATGACAAGATTTGGCCAACTCTACTAATACTATGCAGAAGGGACCACAGGCAGCCACAGGGACCACCCAGTTCAATCAGCCTTATATTGCCAAAGGCATTTGCATTGCTACTACAATGTATCACAGTGTATAGGCATTACTTCCTGACAATGACATTCTGTGGACATGATATTCATCAAATCTTGAAAATGTCCGACTTCCCCATCTGTTGACGCTTTTTGGAGTTAATCAGGAACATCGCACAATAGCGCGAATAGCACATCCTTGTCATGTCTCAAAGATGAATGATGTTTAATAATAATTCGCACAATAGCGCGAATAGCGCACTACTAACATTGTTGAAAGGAACATCGCGCAATAGTGCGAATAGCACATCCTTGTCATGTCTCAAAGATGAATGAAGTATAATAATCATTCGCACAATAGTGCGAATAGCGCACTACTAACATTGTTGAAAGGAATAGCGTGAATAGCACATCCTTGTCAAGTCTCAAAGATGAATGATGTTCAATAATCATTCGCACAATAGCGCGAATATCGCACTACTAACATTGTTGAAAGGAACATCGCACAATAGGGCACTACTAAAGATGAATGAAGTATAATAATCATTTGCACAATAGCGTGAATAGCGCACTACTACAGATAAATGAAGTATAATAATTATTCGCACAATAGCGCGAATAGCGCACTACTAACATTGTTGAAAGGAACATCGCACAATAGCGCGAATAGTGCACTGCTAAAATTGTTGAAAGGAACATCGCACAATAGCGCGAATAGCACATCCTTGTCAAGTCTCAAAGATGAATGAATTAAGTTTAATTAATCATTCGCACAATAGCGCAAATAGCGCACTACTAAAGAAGAATGAAGTTTAATAATCATTCGTACGATAGCGCGAATAGCACATGTGAAGTATATTTGCCCTTGATGCGCAACATAGCGCGATTGCCGCTAAATCCATTTCTCCCGACTTGAAAATATTCTAAGTTAGAAAATACAAGTGGTAATAGCACAATTGCAACCTTTTAAGAATAGCAGTGCGATTATTGCGTTTTTACATACTTGGTCTATTGCAGCCCTTGCTATGTCAAATTTACAGCACTCTGAAGTTGTACGATAAGTGAAATTTGTGGACTTCTGGACTGGCTGTGTATGTGCTATTAAACAGGTTATTTACGATGTCAAATTCACAGCACTGAAGCTGTACGATAAGTGAAATTTGTAGAACTCTGGACTGGCTGTGTATGTGCTATTAAGACCTTAACTGTCCATGCGTGTCTTTCAGTAGCAGGTCATTCTTGGACACATGAGATTGTGCTGTGCACTTTTGTGTTCTACGGTGTAGGACATGCGCAGCACAGATATGGTTTGGAGTCAATTATGCCTCATCACCATGATAAATACATTCGAGATATTTTGTTGTGTTCATGTTATGTGCTGCCATGCAGGCTGATTGGACCATTTTCGCAACTCCAGTCAGTTTCTATTGTTGATAGTTTGTGTTTTGAACTAGGAATAGGGATTTCCAGTAAATGACCTCCTCACCAGCATCAGGAAACGGGTTATGGTTGGCATTGAGTGGCTGAGTCTCCTTATGACCCTGGAATGTAGGTCGGTGTCATGGTACAGCTCCATGCCTAGCTAGAATAAGGTCATGAAATAGGTCCTGGTGTAACTTTTCTACTGATTTTGCTACTGCTTTCAATAAATTTCTGGATTGCCTAGCAGTAAGGTACCAGCCTCAAATTCTGTAGACGTCATTCCCGCTATTTTTGAAAACTACACCTCTGATGGGGCTTTCTTGTCCAGTTTGTCTTACTTATTTTGTACTGAGCTATCAATAATATAGGCAGATCTTGAAGTAATCATCCTCTTTGAGTCTCCTTTTGTGCAAAATTGTGCGTACATACGGTGACAAAATAGCTAGGTCTAGTACCATTCCTAGTTGTTTCCGAAGAAAACATTTTATTTAAAACCTGTTGTGCAATTCTGACAATATTATTAATGTTTTACCACTGTATTTTATATGTTTTAGTCTTATTATGAGTGTATGCTTGCTGGATATGCGGGTGTGTGTGTGTAGGGTGTGTAGCTATAAGATGGGTGTGTTAGGGCGAGGGGTGGGTGGGTGCGAGTGGGGTGTGTGTGTGGATGTACGCGTATCATCTATTTTATTGTATTCTTTCATTTTTAATGTCCAATTTTTTTAATTTGTTTTTCTTCTTTCTATTGTTGTGTTTTATATTTTGTACATTACTTGGTACTTTTTATCGTGTGTGTATTTTATCTCTGTACAGCGCTTTGGTCTTTTTTAGAAAAGGCGCTATATAAATGCTGTTTAATAATAATAATAATAATAATAACTAGAGCGGTTCTCGGGTGTAGCAGTTTTCGTATGTGGCGGTTTTCGTATGTGGCGGTTTTCGTATGTGGCGGTTTTCGTATGTGGCGGTTTTCGTATGTGGCGGTTTTCGTATGTGGCGGTTTTCGTATGTGGCGGTTTTCGTATGTGGCGGTTTTCGTATGTGGCGGTTTTCGTATGTGGCGGTTTTCGTATGTGGCGGTTTTCGTATGTGGCGGTTTTCGTATGTGGCGGTTTTCGTATGTGGCGGTTTTCGTATGTGGCGGTTCTCCTATGGGGCGGTTTTCCTATGGGGCGGTTTTCCTATTTGGTGATTATGGTGGTTGGCATTGATTATAGTTTGGATATGTGTAGGCATGTTTTGGATCCAACCGGAACCATGAGTCGCCGATATACATGTAGGTGCTGTTAGTGGTTGTTGAAGTTCAGAGAGATACGTAAGGTGAATAGGTTGTAGAGGTTTGTTAAAGTAGCCATTTGTAAATGAAGGGATGTCTAGGTCTAGACGACATTGTCTGTAGGAGGTAAGTGTGACTGATCTATTACCACCGTCCTAAGAAATCATTATTGATGTGAATAATTACATTCATTTGCTGAGTATTGTGATTATGTTTAGTGAAACATGGTGGGAAACAATTTAGTAGTAAAAAATAGGTAAGACAGATTTCAATTGCCATTGAAAGAAGTGGAGTATGTTTTTGGGGTGTAGAGGTTGAATTTATTGATTCCCTTGTATTTTATCATTATACAGGGTTAGTCAAAAAGAAGCGGCGGTAATAAAGATGGGTTTATAAAGATCATGTCCTCACTATTACCATCTTTGCCTGTTTGATTGAAAGACCCCTGTTGGCAGATGTCCAAGGTATTCTATATCTTCGAAATTAGTCTGACTAAAAGTGAAATATATCAGATCTGCTAGCTGTTCCACTCTATTCAAAGTTGCATATGTTGTCTTTTATTGGAATAGCTTTAGTGTAGTTGTTTGTTGTCTGCACGGTGCTATTAGCAAATGGGGGAAAATTATGTTGTAAGAGTGCTATTTACACAAGCAAAGAATGAAAAGGACTATGCAATAATTAAGGCATTCCAAGTGGTATTGACGAAGAAGTAGCTCAAGGTTAGCATTACGTATATGGATACACAATTGCTAATAATACCCTAACATTCCTGGAATATGTGATGGTGTTTAAAATTGCTGTCCTGGTGGTGAGCGTTGGCAAATTAGTTGTGAGGTTAGGGAATCATGAATAGAGGGAGCTCCCAGGAAAAGATCATATAATAATCCTTTAATATAGGTTTTCCCGGCGAATTTCGCACTTTGTTAAGTTCAATTTGTATATGAGTATTCAATTTCGCGAGAAATCTTAGCATCTTGCTATCGACGTGTTATAATCTTTTTCGCAAAACAAGCAGTCAATTTCATTTAAAAGAATTCAAATTGATACATGCAAAATCAATTAAATTTATTGCAGATTCAAATCTGTTTAGGGCCTATACGCTGCCATGTTAACGAATGCGCGGCCGATTTAGTAAAAGCATCAATCTATTTGGAAGTATAGTGGACTTGATATTGTGACTTCGAGCTAAATCAAATTGTCCTTTACACAAATTGGCATTTAAATTCGCAAAATCAGCATTCAATTGGAATAAAGCATGTTACACGTTTGATTGTTTTACAATATAATTGCCATGAATTTAATGGTTAGATAATTTTGAACCGTTTTATGTTTTACAAGACTTCTTCAATTCAAGGCACAGGGCCCGATATCATTGGGAGTAGTTTCACAGATCACTCAATGTATCTTGTGTATGATAAGTTCCCTACCTTCACAGAAAGAAAAAAGTGAGTCATCATCGAAAAATGAGTCATTTTGTCCGTGTAGTGACACACTATGGCTCAAAATGAGTCATTTTGTCCATGTAGCGACTCATTTTACGATGATGACTCACTTTTTTCTTTCTGTGTTCGAACCTAGATTTTGTTCCGATTTCCACTGAAGGTCAGAATATATTTTTCTATTCAGTCAAAAGGAGTTTTTTGGATGATTCTTCTCATAAAAATATATTATCGACCTGATTACAAAGAAAAACATATAAGTAGGATCAGGACTACACAAAGAAAACATATTTGCGCACTAATTATAGTGTGTAACGAACATTTTATACCCTTTTAATTGATTTAAAATAAAGAATCATAAATAAATCATTGAAGGTAACCAACGACAGAACAACAGACGAGAAATAACGTTGTTTATTTCAAATAATCTGAACACTTTCCACGTGGAAGTCGTCTGCAGACGACAGTTCTTAAACTTCACAAAATGTTAAAAAAATGTCAAGATTATTTAATTTAATGCCGTCACCATATTTGGAATCATTATGAGAAGTGCATTCAAATACGTACACACTTGCCTAGTATTGGTTCAGTAATTCTTAAGATCAACTTTAAAAGTTGGGAAAGGTTTCTCAAAAATATGTTTAGTGTATAATAATATGGTAAAACTAATTGCCGCGTGGTAAGCAGGTAAGTGTTATTTAAACATCTTTTTGGTTGGCGGGCCAAGCCCGCCAACCTTATAGCATAGGATTGCATATTCTTGCACATTTAGGTCTTTCTACATATACATGGAGGCTGCCATTTTGTTTTTAGTATATGGAAAATTGTCTAAATTATTTTGTAGTAAATTACATGTACCTATGCAGTTTATTTTAACAGTCCTGCAGTCTGTGATGGAGTCAAAGCTATATTTGTTTAGCCTTGATGATTCAATCAGAGAGATGTTATTAGACTCCCAACAGAGAGACATAGCTTATCTTGTTTGACTAAAGAGAAATCTCCCAACTGTCCTGGGGTTGTTTAATGAGTTGTGGATGTCATATATACCTAGATTGTTCTTCAGATGGTACCCCTCTCCATGCACACACATCAACTTTATTGGTTTCCTGCAGGTACCTGTACTATTTTTAGACTGTTGTGTTTTGATTTGGGGTGTGTTTTTTTGTTTGAAAGATACATACACCATATCCCTGGTATTTTGGTATGCAACAGAATGAACAGATGCTTCAGAAAATGGTTACAAAACATGATTATTTCTCTTGGATCGCCCCTTTTTATACAATAAACAAATAAATTCTACTTCAACCATAGTTTTACTAACGAATATTGGCCATATTAAATTGCATATAATTCTAATCAAATTAATTGAATATATATGACATATTTAAAACTTAAATTGAATGTAAAATGTATTCATTTCTATATTTCTATTTACTTACTTACTTTTTATATAATTAATTATCTACATAATTATTAATTTATTTATTTAATCATTTTTTATTTATTAATGTTTTCTCATGTTTATTTGTTTTAATAATTTCTTTATTTTATAAGTAATTTTTAAAATTTTAATTTTTAATATGCGTGTATTTATGTATTGATTCATTAGTTTATTGATTCATTTATTTTCGATTTAAAATTTAATTGTCGATTTATATTATTATTTATTAACAAAATTATTCAACTATTTATTTAAAAGTATTTAAAAAAATTTTTTACTCATTTATTTATTTCTACATTTATTTATGTATTGATCAAATAAATTGAATACATATGACATATATTTAAAACTTAAATTGAATGTTAAAACCGTGTATATCACTAAACTATGGCTGTAATTTATATTGCTTTCTAGTAATGCCATGCAAGAATCTTGCACAATTATCATCTATGCGCTTGCTTCTTCTGCCACATAATTTTAGCAACTAAAAGCCGTATTTACAAATGTTGCTATTTTTGCTCTTTCTATTTGCCTTATATCGCAATTTCCTTTTGACCGCCAACTTTTCATTTTAATGGAATTTTTATTTGCACTTCTATGAGTGAAATCCCCATCCCGTACGCGATCACATCGGGCCGTGTATCTTCAGTAGTTGATAGTCCGATCCATGATAGTATAAATAGGCGTTAATCATTAGTGATGCTCATGATTGAAAATATACTGAAGGTTTGGCATCGATGGCCTGTATTTTTGTACGTAGTTATTAATAAAATAAAAACACGGTTTGAAGCTAAACACCTGTCTAACTTGGACATAATGTTTACCTAAACGCAATTGCTGTTGGTAAAATGATTCACAATGTTTGATTTTTTTTTTTAAATCTTATATTTATTTGAGATCCATGTCATTCTTTACCTACCCATGACATAATGTTCTTTGCATTTTTGAATTCCTCATGAAATTACTAACAAGCACCTAGGATTGCCATGGGTTACTGTCTATATTGGTTAAATAACATACAGGCTAATGAAAGTGCCCCAACAAGTTTAAATATTTTTTTAGAGTTTACGTTATATTGAATTCACTATGCCCCCTACACTGATTTAAACTGCATTTTTGAATTGCCAATGTTGAGAGCTTTCCAAAAATGTATAGACCCTATACTTTTGCTATCAAAGGTTAAAAAAAATTCCGTTAGAGTAATTTATATAAATTGGGGTTAATATTTGCGTTTACTGTGTAGCGAATAGGGGAAAAGCCGATCATGCGACTTATCCATCCATAATGAATAGTTGTTACATAAGGTTGACAAGTCTGTTAAAACACAGACATAATAAAGACTATTAAATAACTTAAGAAGAGACCAAAATCATGTTTGTAGCTCATACAGAGGTTGATTCAAGGAAAGGCACCGCTTGGCACACACTTTTTCCCCATATAGTTTATGTGTACCTCCCCCCTTTATGCTTTGCTTTGCTTTATCCTGGCTTTTTTAAATATGTTTTTGCTATTGACATGAATTTGCCTTTCATTCTTTTTTAGCTGGGCTAGTACATGAACATATGACCGTAGACATCTGCGCGCGTAGCGCGCCAAAACATAGCTATTTTTACTTTGATTTATGAACGTTCCAGAGTATTTCGAATTAGAAACCACATGTGCATATTGGTAAAGATTTTGGAAACTAATACACTTTTTTGACCCCCCCCCCCCCCTCTGTTGGGGTTTTCAAAAACGTTTGTGACCCCCCCCCCCCCCCCCCTTTGCAGAGTATCAACACTTGCCCCCCCCCCCCCCCCGCCCACCAGAGTATTTATGAACGCTCCCTTACCAAGATGTCAGCCTTTTAAATATTTTAATCATAAAATGTTATGGCAACAATTAAGGGAAAAAAAGAAAATTATAGAAGTCCTGAAAATGGTGCCCGGAGGGGACCATTAAAACTGCTTTATTTACTTACTTGGACTTAATGATATTTGGATCATTCCACGTGATGTCATAAAAACCTAGGGAGAAGTTGTCTTCATTTCAATAATTTGGATCTACCTTTCATTTCAACACAATCAAAATATAAAGTTATTCCAAATTCATAATAAAACACCCATAAAACATCGGTGACAGTGAGCACTGTAATCTCAAAATTGGGATCAATTTGGCTTGATAGTGTCCTAATTATCCAGGAATCAATGCACTATTAAATCAAAAGGTTAAATCAAACTTGAATACAAATACAGAAAAGAATCTGACAACAACTTGCAATTCCATGTCTTATCTCTAACACCAAACTCAAACATAGTTCACTATAATAATCAATAGCAGGTTCATTGACCTATACACGTACCTAGGTGGTCAAATCCACCATATATGGGATTCAACAATGGATTGTCAAGCAATCTCAAGTGGCCAATTTGCACCCATTATCAGGTATCGTCATGTCACAAGCATGATGAACTTAACGCAAACACACGCTGTATCGGGCCTAATACCTAACTTACTCAACTTCGGTGTAAGAGACTAAGAGCTTTGCAGCGGACCACGCACACAGTGGGCAGCAGCGCGGACTGTTGCACTCTTTCCAATTTACCAACCGGAGCTGCCCAATACGCCATTTTATTCACAAAACACGCTAACAATCCACAATTAGAGTCCATTGAACCATCGATTACACTACTTTCCCGAATGATTTAAATTTCGTCCAAAGAACGGGGCACTTAATATAACCCTATTTTACCTATCTATGGCATTTTCCATTCTAATAAGTACTTAAAACTCCATATTTTGGGCCACGCATACGTTTTGGTGTGTTCAGAAATAGAAACAAAATGGTTCGTCACGCAGTTTCTCCTCAAAAACATGCTACAAATTCACAATTAAACCATCGATTACACCACTTTCATGGACGAATTGAATCTCGACCAAACCACGGTACCCTTTAGACAACTCTATTCTATCTAAATATATCATTTTCTATTCTAACAAGCACGGCTAATTCCATATTTTGCGCCATGCCGCGACGTCGGGGTCGGGGTGGGTTGTCTATGGAAATAGAAACAAAATTTCCCCTCAAAAACATCGTATAAAATCACACTTGAACCATCGATTACACTACTTTCCTGGCTGATTTCAATTTCGTCCAAACTTCAGGAAACTTCGCTATCTCTATTCTACCTATCTATTGCATTCATTTTTCCAACAAGCGCTGCAAACTCCATATTTTGGGCCACGCACAAGTTTTGGTGATTTTTGAAACCGATTAGAAAGCTCTTACCGTGCAACTTCTATGTAAAATTTAGCGTTGCTGCATTGCGCGTCATTGGGCTACCAAATTTGGCTGGAGCAACTACTCTAAAAATGACAAAACGAAACTATATAGTCAGCCTTCGGCGACTCAATAATAAAAGAGAACTTTACCCTATCGCTTTTTGAAGTCACACTTCTTGTGCAAAATGTGCCCAAGACGGGTGACGACAACGATAACATTGCCTGAAGCTGAGCTTTGGTAACTGTCTAATATCTCAGCGGATATTTTGAAATCCTCGGCTTAAAAAACCTGAATGATAAACAAAGACAATATAAATGTGACTTGGTCATGGAACATAATGAAGTTGCTTCAACTTGTGTTTAACAGCTTGGTAGAAATTTAAGTTACTTATACGTTTAACAAGGTGAAAGTATGAATTCATGTGTTTCCCTTGTGGTGGTTAAAACCAGGAACTGAACACATCAGGTACAAGTATGAGGTGAAATTAATTATTATCACAATGTATGTTGTTATATGAAGCCGTAAAGCATACATATGGGCAAGTCCGTAAAGTCTGATGTACATTTTGCACTTCTAAGGTGTGGATATCCCAAAGTGTTAAAGATAAGTGGAAAGTTTAAACAGTATCATATGTCCCCCTGATAGTACTATAATTCCACCAAAATTATCTCTATTTTAATAAATGAGATAAACGTTGCAAAAAAACCTTGGGTCGGACGTACGCACACGAAGCACATTTTTTTACTCAAGATTTCATGTTGCATGGTGCTTCCTTGCCCTATCATCTAATTGTGTTTAGTGTGATTTAAGTGATCCTGTGAAATATGTGATTTTGGTAATCTCATTCTGGATCCAGGATGAAATTCATGATGTTTTCTAAGTTCTTACAATGTTTTACATCCGAGGGTTCCTACTTTGGAACATTATAAGCAATTCGTAACCTGAGTTATGTAAATTAATTATTTTATCTCCCATGTAAACAAGAAAGGATGAATTAAATTCCAATTACGTCATAAATTTACTTGAATTTTCAAATTCTAATGAGAGATGCATTTTGCAATCTTTATATGCATATTTTGAGTGTCTCGTGGACAAGCATGTGAAATGGGTGCATGGGTAAAAAGATTCATCAAAGGCAAATGAAAAACATGATTGACCTCATTTTTTCACACAAAATTAGTAACAAATGTTATTCATATAACGTTTAAAAAAATTTCAAACATCAACTTTTTTAAAACCAAGATGGCCCTGTATTTCAATATATGTAAATATGTAACTACTATGACAAGCATGGTAGGCCTAATTTAATTTAAAAGTGGTAGATCAGTCATGTCTGTATACCAAAAGACTTGCGAATTATTTTCATGTCCATTGTTTGATTTAATTAGCTTCAATATGCTATCATCACTTCATAGTAGTAGGGGCCAGTAGTAAATTTTCACTTGATTATGGTTTATTACCATGTTAGCTTTCAGAAAATGTTTACAGTATGACATGCAGTGCAATGACAATGAATTGTTTCATGCAACAACTTTCTTCTCATGAACATGATATGGCCTTATAAAGTTATAAACATACACCTACCTGTATGGAAACAGTTGATTTTAGAGGTGATTTTTTCGCCATGTAGATATTTTCAGCTACTGGCGCTTCGTATGGACGTACCATCAAATCTTTTTAAATCTTTTTCTATCTCGGGGCGTCATGGTTCCAACAGGAATCATTCTGGTGCTTCTTGTCATGATGATAGTGTTTTTCCTTAATTATGTAATTCTTTACAATAAACCTCTTCTTTAGTTGTAGTTTGTCAAATGAGCCTGCATCTCTGTATCGGACCACGATTATTATCCCCGACTCATCGGCTAACACCATATGAACAAAGTGGTTGTTTTTTTCCTTTTTGGTGTAAGATTGACATCACTAAATGCCCGGGGGGGGGGGGGGGGGGGGGGGCAGTCAAACATAATGGTGTACACATACGTGACCAAATTGTTTCTAGACACCCCCTAAGCAAGTTTTACCCTGCAAGCAAAATTACCCCCTAAACAAGTTTTTAGCGCGCTTTCCTTGCAAATTTTGACCCCTAAACACGTTCTTGCCAGAATATGACCCTAAACAAGTTTTGTCTATTTATTTCGCTACAAAACGACGATCTGGGGGACGGTCTTTGCTATCTCGGTTTGCTATGGCGATTATGACGCTGTAGGAACGAGTGACACACATGCGTTCTCAAATTGGAAATGAGACGCTCAAAAGAAATCGCAAAAACGGGAATAACATTCTTCTGGGAACGGGGAACAAAACAAGTTACCCTAAATACGTTCGACCGGTATTTTAAGCCACCCTTTTTCTTGAATATCAGCGTGTTTGATACCCTTAACGCGTCACGTGCGTGACGCGTCCAACACTGAAAAAACACCCTTTTTCTTGAATATCAGCGTTTTTGATACCCTTAACGCGTCACGCGCCCGATGCGTCCAACACTGAAAAACACCCCTTTTTACGCGTTTTTTTGGTCACGCATGTGTACACTATTATGTTTGACTGGCCCCCCGGGACTAAATGTGACAATATACACTTTCAGGGGTGACTATATAACAAAACAGCAGTCAACTTTTCTCCGAACGGACGCTAACGTGCCACTAAATTTTAATATTCACTGCTTATAGGGACACAGCATTAAATTGCCAGGGGTCAGGGTTTGGATGGGGTTGATTTTTTGTTGAAATGTTCGTGGTGATTCTTTTCTTTTAAAAACTTTTGAGGGTTTCTTCCAATTTTTCATTGAAGTTATCGCTCTTAGATGTGTTCTTTTGAACCTACAATTCAGGAAATAACTGTTGGAACACTTTGAGGACTTCGTTGAAATCAACCCCCCAGTCCCCCCTATCCCCCATTCAATGTTGTTCGGAACCGTTTCATCTCCACGGTCGTTGGGACCCTCAACATTGAATGGTGGGGCGGGGTAGGGATATGAGTTAGTAGATAGCTTAAGCTCTACATACAAGTTTGTTGCAAAATCAGTGCTTAAAAATTGTCCCTTAATGTGTGATATTAGCGGAGAAATGGACTCTGTGTTCCAACACCAAATTTCTTAGATTGTCTGAATGAATTCCAAAAAAAATCATCTGATTTTAAATTTTTAGCCATAATTTTTTTTTTTTTTGTGAGTCTTTTTTGATCAAATTTTCAGTAAATTAGATATAGTATGAGTCTCCTGATGTACCATCATCAAGAGGTGTCTACAGTTCTGAATTAGGGATATTTAATACCTAAATCTGAATATTTGCTCCTATTATTCAAGGAAGCCCGACTTATTTATTTAAAAAAAGCAGCTGATACCTCGATAAACACGAGAACATTATAAAAGCAGCTGATACCTGTCATGCCTATCTCATCGTCTAACGCCATATGAACAAAGTGGTTTTTGTTTTCCTTTTTGGTGTAAGATTGACATCACCAAGTGTGACAATACACATTTTCAGGGGTGCACCAGTGTATGGTTTGGCCGAATCTAGCGTTTTTATGTTCTGCATTGATGCTGCTAGTTGCTGTGACTATAACAAAACAGCAGTACTGAGTCAGTTCACTGACATTGTCTGATCAGTTCTGCTCTGGGCCGTCTTCTCCCAACTTATGAACGGACAACGTGCCACTAAATTTTAATTTTAATTTTAATTTTTAATTTTAATATTCACTGCTTATTAGCGAAACAGCATTAAATTGCCAGGGGTCAGGGTTTGGATGGGGTTGATTTCTTGTTGAAATGTTTGTGGTGAACCTTTTCTTTTAAAAACTTTTTGGGGTTTCTTCCAATTTTTCATTCAAGTTATCGCTCTTAGATGTGTTCTTTTGAACGAACCTAGGGTGAACTGAATGTTTCATGTGGCATGTAAACTTATCCGTGTAGGGACCCATTTTACCCTTTAATTTTCTAATGTAAAAGCCATGGTCTTGCGTTGTCAACATCTCGGGGGGGGGGGGGGGGAGGGGGGGGGCAATCCTATATAATGTCCTATATACGGTAATGTGTGTAGTGACATCAGTAAGCAGCGAGTTAAACTCTCTTGGTTTTGGCCAAGTGTTTTAATGATGAATTAAAAAAAACATCCTTGGACCCTGTTATTGATGCATTGTGAGAGACTATTCACTTGTAATGCATTATAGGTCCATCTACCCTATGCTGTAGGCTTACCTCAACGTCAATGGTATAGAATATACAAACTTTAGGCAGCTACTTTCATACCGAAGATCTGAAAGTAATTATGTGCTATACTGTCTGTTTTGGGTTTGTCTAGTATAATTCAAACATAGAAAAATAGTAAGTAAGCAGGATGCTCTCCAAAAGATAGGGTTGATCGGGCGGATTTTTTTCTTCTTTCCAAATTAGGTCATTGTCTAAGTCCAAAACAGTACCTTATAAATATGTCCCTTATGGGGTCACATGGGGTCAATCAAGGTCACATATGTGACTTTAAAAATAAAAATAAATAAAAATTGTTCCGATCACTTTTTTGGGGCTATGATTTTTTTTTCACATCATGACATTTTGATATCAGAAGAATCCCCCTATCTTTGAATAAGTTCATTGGGAAATGATAAAAATGTTTTGTTGTACAAATCCAATTGTCTACTCACATGCTAGACAGTTTCGTCTTCCTGTTCGGAAGACTTCTTCAGTAGTGACTTGATTGATCCACTTGCTTTTCCCGCGAGATTTACTTGCACTCTCGGTCCCAGGAAGCTCAAGTGTTAACAGTGGATCGAAGACATGATTTAGAGAATAAATACCCTTGTCGCGGTTTTGCCCCCCCCCCCCCTGCCTTCTAACCAAATGGATTTTCTTATATCCATCGCTTATGTTTGTCATAGTCTTTCCTTGTCGTGGTTTTGCCCCCCCCCCCCCTGCCTTCTAACCAAATGGATTTTCTTATATCCATCGCTTATGTTTGTCATAGTCTTTGTCAAGGATTGTTGCCCCGCCCCAGTCGATTATGTGATTCTCTTGTGCTATGTGGTCCGTGACAGCTGATTTATGTTGTTCCGTCTTAGAATCTTTTCTGTTGGCTCTCGTGAACTTCTTGTTGCTTATTCTCTAAATCATGTCTACGATCCACCGTTAACACCTGAGCTTCCTGGGACCGAGAGTGCAAGTAAATCTTGCGAGAAAAAACAAGTGGAATCAAGTCACTATCGAAGAAGTCTTCCGAACGGGAAGACGAAACTGTCTAGCATGTGAGTAGATAATTGGATTTGTACAACAAAACATTTTTATCAGAATCCCCATATTTTTATCATTATGTCTGTAAAATCTTAGGGGCCAGAAATGTTCCATTTAGAAATTATAGGCTAAAATGTGGTGAATTACTGCCAAAGGTTGTTATCCACCAGCCAGTTAGTGTACTACTCAATAGGCAAAATTAATGTGACCTTGTGCGTCTAAAATTAGAACCATTAGAGTTGTGCAACTCAAACTTTGGAATGTGGCAATTTTAAGGATGACCTTTCATGTAAAATAGAAAACATCAAGTCGAAAATCGGGCCAGCAATCAGAACATCTACCTTTAATACACGTCAGTCGGACGAGAGCAAACAATTTATTTTTGTTGGCCTAACCGGCTATATCTTGCCTCACGTCCCGGTCAACTTTGGGCCCCCTAGCTTACTGAAAATTGAAATGTAATATTGTATAAATAAATAATTATTACTAATAATAATAACGAGAGCTACATTGTGATCAAAGATCACGAACCTTAGTCGAGTGTGTGGACCCTTAACCACATAAGTGACTAGTCCCCAAACATTTCATCTCACAATATGTTATTTGGAGAATTGTTTGCTTAAATGATCCCTAGTGACCGTTTCTAAGATTTTAAAAGAATCTTCAAATTTAATAAACTTTAATAACATACAAAAATAGACAACCAGTATACATAAATATGCAACGTGTTACACTTTCATAAGTTAAGATTCTTACAAATATAATAAGATCAACACAGGTTAAGCGTAATTAAGAGTACTACTAGATCTAAGTGAAGTTTAGCAAAAGAAATAAATGTTTTTGGGGCGCCCGCTACGGCGGGCCCCTGTATAATGGTTGGCTTTTGACATTTTGAGAAACTGACATCTTACCCACTGTTTACGTCTCACGTATGTCACAATTCATAAAAACAGTCCTTTTCCTTAGCACATGAAATTCAGCAATGATATTCTTATGACCTTTTTGCAGTTAAAACAGGCAAACAGTAATGAATAGAGACAAATAATAAAAGCTGCCGTAAATGCTAATTGATAACATCTTGCAGTGATTTGAGAAAGATAATCTTAACATTAAATACCAAAGCATACGGCAGCTAATTCACTCTAGGTTGGTTTTTGTCCTCTTTCATCAAATGATATTTGTTTAAAGTAAACACTGACTGCTTCAATATGTCCTTGAGCTTTGAGCTATCAATAAACAATAGTGGCTTGGTATAAAAGAGGTCTTTTTGTACAACTTTAATGTTGTTTGAAAATGGTTGATATGAGTTATATGAATCACTGCAAGATGTTATGGTAAATGTTTGTATAAATATAATAATTGAACTTATTAGATAAAACTGATACAATTTGGTGCGTCAAAGGACGAAAAAACCGGTATATTAGTGAAATGACGGCTATATTTGTAAATTTATCGTTGCCAACTTCACGGTGAGGCCTTAAATTGGGCTACTTTTAACCTCTACAGCTGAAAAAATTGATACACTCGTCCGTGCACAAACTAGAGTTATATTCCAGTAAAGGGGAGGGAGGGCGGGAGGGAGGGGGTATAGGTTGAAATGACCACATTTTTGATTTTGAATTTCATCACTTTCCTAGACTTCAACTAAGATATGTTATATACCAAAATGTAGAGCATGATCCTAAGTTTAAATTTTTTTTTTAAAATCGGTCGGGTTGCCATGGTAACCAAGCCGGGCCTCAAAACTCACTAACGAAATGTCACATAATTACCATATTTGGGGGATGGGTGCGTATGGACAATACGCACAAAATCATGAAGCTTTTTTTTGCGGTTGCCATGGTAACCGGGACACGGCCAATCAGGTATTTCGCAACGTCATTTAAAAACTCAAGGTCGTTTTTTGAAAATCCCTCCATGATTTTGTAGGCCTCCCTGTATGCTTAACATCCATGGTCACACATCTTTTTGTTTTTGAGTTAGGTTTGTTACGGTTTCGCACGTTTGGGCGTTTCCTTGTTTTGAGATATCAAGCGAAACGTATACAAAAATATTAAAATTGCTTACAAAATTATAAATTGACATTTGAGATGAGGATAATTGTTCATAATTGAAACACATTTTGAGTCCATTTTGGTGAAAATCACATGTAAATTAAGATTTTAATCCCGATTTTAAAGATGAGGAGCTTAAATATAGCCGGGTGAGAAAAAATAAAGAAATACATAAGAAATGGGGTTGACCTAAAAATTTGATAAATAATTATGTGCAATGAATTAATTTAATAGTATTACCAAAATAATTATAGAAAATTACAATCACATTTTCGTAACATAGAATTATTTCAAAGATACAGAGATTTTCATATCATATGAAAGCTCGTATTTTTCTCATCATCATACTGAAATTTGACGGCCTAAATCGGTATAATTACGGAGAAATTGATGAAATAACATCGAATTACCGCGAAAGGTGGTAACCACCAATATCGTTTGTGTACAACTCAATGGGTACATTTCACGGCATCGTTTGCGACTAAAATAAGAACCATTAGAGTTATGCAACTCAAACTTTGGAAAACGACTTTTTTAAGGATGACCTTTCATTTAGAATAGTAAACTTCAAGTTTAAAATCGGAGCATCTACCTTTAATTTATATATAATTTTAAGTGAATTTGAAGAAAAAAAATACAGGGTGAGCGTTTTCGACACACAAACGAATACAAAACGCCTCCGATTTTCGAAATTCCGTCAATTAAATTGACCGTAGCATCAGAACTGAATGTCCGATTGGACTCAAATAAAAAGCATTTCAAAGCTAAGACTTTGCAGTTTTCCACTGTTTTCTTATTTCATTTTTTGTAAAGTAAATAAATTTTGAAATCCGGTCATCCGGCAATTTTAACAAATTTGACAACAAACAAACCGTGATTTTTAAAAAATAAAAAAAAATTAATTCATATACCAAACACTCAGTCCAACCCCCTACAATACTCCTTGTTGGCTACTGCAAATATTTATTTGATAGCCCCTTTCCTTTTTAAAGGAGTTTTTATTGACTTTTGATGAGATAAAATGTGTACTTTTTTGCTTCATCAATTGACATCAAAAGGCTGATTAAGGCAAGTGTCATCATTTGGAAGTATATAGGTCAATAAGCTATAGTGATGTAGCTTCATGACATAATCCCTGTTTGGATTTTGAAACTCTTGTGAACTTAGCAAGTCCTAGAAAATAAGATAAATAAACAATCTTTTATCGTTATATATTAATAGTAAATATCATAAGGTTCAGAAAAATAACAACAATATAAATACAATTTTTTTTTTTTACTAGTTGGTGCTTGTATCTACCTACGAACAAATGAAGGAGAATTAGCTGTTTAAGAACTATAAAGTAAATAAGGGTATTATTAGGCATTGTGAACACATTTTTGGAAAATGTTAATTTGTATAGTTGTTAAGAAATTTGTTCTCTTCAATTTGAAATATTACCTGTGAAGATGGGTTTAAAAATGCTAGACTGAAAAGAATGAAGCAATGCAGTTTGCACTTTCACATTTTGATCAATAGCCCATACACATGATACTTGAGACACCTTTCTGCGTGTAGAAGTTCAATATGTTAGAATACTAACTGCTCTTTGTTACATTCCTTTCAGTGTAGCTTGTAAGTTGTTAACCGATCTTTAGATGTAATGTTTCAAAATGAAGAAAATAATTTTGTTTACAACTTTACAATATAATATTTCTTTGTATGTAGGAAGTATATGAGCGTACTTTATTGCCTGGCAAGTTGATTTTGTGTTCACTGTATTTGCCAAAGTGTAAGGGGACTGTCATTTGCTTTGGAGAGGGGGGGGGGGAGTTGTTACAAATATGTTTGTGAATTGACGTTAATAATTTTTATACCCCCTTTATCCAATACAAAATTGGATACCCCCCCTCCCTCCCTGCCTATCAAAGTTAGAATTTGTAATGACGAAAATACGATAAAATGGAAAAAGACAGGAAAAGTGCTGTAAATATGTGCATGATATGTTTGGAATAATGTGTGCGAAGTGCACAACAAATTACCATTTTGAAAGTTTGGAATCGGAATTGCTATACAAAATTATAACCCTCTATTTTAGTTTTCACAATATTATGATCCTCCCTCCTGTTATGTTATGTGGTCCCTCCTCGCCCAAAAGGAAATGACAGCCCCATAATAATTACAAAACAATATATTAATTACAACAATGTTATCGTTAAATGCAAGTTGTTGTATCAAAAGAGGTTAACAGGTTCAAAAAGTGAAGAGCAATATAAATACAGACTAAAGAAAGTTTTGGTCTCAGACCAGGACAACAAATTGATTTATAGGGTGTGTCATAAGTGATTACCCCCCTGGCACTGCCGATTATCATAATTACTGGATAGAAGATGTTGTGCACAACTCTACCACTCATCTAACATCAGACCAGGACAACAAATTGATTTATATTACAGTGCAATCTTGATCATTTGAAGCACATGATGTATCCACAATTTGGATACATATTGTGGATGTTTTGATATAATCAAACCATTGTAAATGTTATGGTTTTATTCTTAAATACAAGAATAATTATGATTAAGGATGTTTATAATTAGAATTGGCATGTACTAACCATGATATGTGAATAAAAATTATGTTGCACCTTGGATATTTACCCTTGAAAATGGAATGAAAGGTATAATATGATGTGATGTTTTGCAGGGACACAGTCAATTCTCAGAGAAAAAGAAATGGAAGCAGATTTTCTTGCAGATTTACATTTGTGATTAAAAACATAAATATTGTCCAAGGTACAGAGCAATCCGTTTCCTAATTACCTCAAAATCATAGTTTCAGAGTGAATGCAGAGTTTAAAAAAAGCACTTTAAAAAAAGCACTTTAAAACGATGATTTTGAAGTGAAATCGTATTGCTTTGTAACTTGGAATGTGTGTACGATTTATGATCAAAATTGTAAACCTGCAAGAGAATTTGCTTCCAATTTTTTTCAAGGATTGAGGGCATCCCCTGGAAAAAAGGATCACGTAATATAGCCTTAATGTGGACAAAGTGATGAATTGATTAGGTGTCTACATGTACAAGCTAAGCAAATGTGTTTTGTTCCATGAACAGAGAGTTAACAAAAGAAAAGATAATTATCTATTAAGTGAAGGGAAAAAGAAATACCCCGTTTTACGGGCAGATGGACCCGTCATGTAGGGTCGGTCAGGTTTAAAAAAGAACCAGTAAAATGTCACCAAAACTCGCTCTGCAATAAAACGGGTAAAATTGTGAGAACTTTTTTTGGAAAAAAAATAAGATAATCCAAAAATCGTAAAATCTTGGGCGGTCGTCCGTAAAGCGGGTGTTATTTTCTTGTCACCTTCTGTATGGTTTTGGTTAAGTTTTCCAATAAAAATACCAGTTTGCTGTAACACAACCTCTTATTAAACGAAACCTACATATCTTACCAGTTTTGTTTGTTCTCATAAAAAAGAAAGGGGTTTTTAAATACCTTTTTCTTTTTCTTAATTGATAATCTGTAATTGTATGCTTTTTTGTGAGGAAATACACGGAACCCAGACAGTGAACTGTCTTATTTTCAGCTGATTATTATGACAACAACAATACATCTTAAGGCATGTTCATAAATACTTCGGTGGGTAGTTGGACAATATAGAGGGGATCAAGGTAGAGGTGGCCGAGCGGTCTAGCGCACTGATCGTCGGTCCGGAATATTCTGTCAATCACAAGATCGTGGGTTCAAGTCGCCTTGAAACCAGGATTCTTTGAACATCCCAAAAAGTTCCTATCTAGGTCGGAAATTCTACAATGAAGTCTTAATTCAGTTAGGTATAGTTATCGGATATTCTTTCCGTGGTTAGCTGATGATCTATTTAATTGTAGAATTTTTCCTCTACCCCATTCACTGTGTTCAACGTGCAGGTCTACACAGTGAGTGTTAGTGTCGCCGTGATTCGGAGATTCACGTTAAGCCGTTGGTCCCGTGTATTCAGACGCTCACCCTGAACACGTTAAATAGTTGCAGACCTCATCGTAAAGAGTAGGGGATCATCCCGGGTCTGTTGCCTGTACACAAAATTCATTATGTATTCCTAGGTTCCAGGGATACGCAGTGCGACTATATTCATAATGAATTCTGCACTTTATCGGAAGAAGAAGAATAAAAAAGAGAACTTAATAATGGGGTGGGGATAACTAATTTAAATTTTCAAAGGGGCAACATTTGTTAGGGATTCGTGCATAATAAAAACTCTTTTTGCCACCACCTGTATTGCTCGAACATATAGGGTGGATCACCAAAATTAATGAACCAAAAAAAAAGTGACTAATGTATTTATGAACATTTCCTCATTAAAAATGTACTTAGGACCTGTATATAATAATTTTTCACTTTGAGTATATAACTATGTGCTAGATAAAAAATAGAAAAAACTAACACGAAAAAATAGAGTGGAACACTATAAACTTGACAATACTAAAATGCAAGCATTAGTCCGTGGGCCAAGTGTTGATTGTTATAAGGTGATTTGGTACCATGTTTATAGGGCAAAGCTGGAGTGGTACCAACTTGCTCCCTATTTTCTATTCAAACTAGTTTTGCTTGCTACACTGTTCCATTGCGCAGCTTATGGCCGCTATCAAAGGTCATATAGGGGTTAAATCACAAAAAAGATCAGATTATGTTGCAATGCATCAAACTGTTCCATAGGACAGAAGGATTTTTAAAAAAGTCAATAGTTGTTTTCCACTAGATGTTAAGTTTGTATAAACATCGGTTGAAATAGACTAACAGTCAATATGTTTGCAAATTTGTTGTACAAGGGGCCAAATTCTCAAAATGCACTGATTTAAATTAAATAATGGTATCAAATTGTTGAGATGGATACAAACAAGATGTTATTTAAGAAGAATGGTGTGCCATATCCTCAAGTGAAGCTTCTGTTCGTTTCATGAGGTCAAATGTTAGCTCATATTAGCTGTAGAGCAGCTTTATTTACCATTTACATTGAAAGTAGATGCTGACATTACAGATACATTTAACTATTCTTCTTATGACTTGTTTTCTCTATCAGAACCATTTGAGACCAGTTTGATTAAAATCAGAAAAGTTTCAGAATTTGACCCTGTACAAAGAATTAAAAAAGTTATTGAAGTTCAACCTATTTTGACCGATATCTCAGTTGTTTTTAGTGGGTTCTTTTTGTTCCTTGTCATAAGGAACAGTTGATATGCATTGCAAAGTAATCTAGATAATTTGAATTGAACCTGTATATGACCTTTAATATCGGCTTTGAGTTTTACATTATTTAAAAAGTATAGCAAGCAAAAATATTTTAAGTAGAAATTAGTGAACAAGTTGATAGCTTTGGTCCTAAAAATGGTTCTCTAAAAGTCACTTGGCCCCACGGACTACATGCATTCTTAGGTACGTTTCACTCTGCTTCTGCTTGTCCCTTGAACTGTTTAATGTTCATTATTTCCCCATCTCTAACACCAATTACAAAGTTGATACTTTCTGATGCTGCCATGATCATGTCTGGCGTTTTACGGCTGTCAAACTCCAATTCAAGTATGGTCTTATTAACTTTCAAGTCAACCATTTCCCCCTCTGGCGTTTCAATAAGTGTGCTGTAGGTGTCGTCATTTAGTACCCCAACTGAAATTATCTGCCCTGTCAGTGATTGTAATGGTTCCTCTTGAAGCTGTTGAGAGAAGTTTGTGGGACAAATGCATAAGGAGGATTGTTCAATGTCAAATAGAATGTACGGAAGAGATTTATAGTGAAATTAAAAATTGAACGAACACGTAACCATGATGGTAAACGCTCTACAAGATACGCAATGGCACTAGCGTACCGCGGGGACTTGTACTTTGATGCGCTAGCAGCCTAGCATGAGCACTTCATAATTTACGCGAGCCGAGTACATGCACACTTGCCGTGTGCATGTACAAATGACCCGTTCTCGGCCGCATACAGAGCTCCGATGGTTTCTTGTATTTTAAGAATACAAAAAGCTATCAGCAATGGGCAAAAAGGTAAATAAACAATCGTCTGCTACGACACTTTCCCACAGATAATAAATAAGTAAACACTTTATTTTGTACCGTTGAGTGTATTATTGATGTAATAAAATATACAAACTATTAAAAATTGTTCATTTCGTGTGTTTTTATTGTTTGCCTGTTGCATTAAAATGTCATAAATTGAATTTCTGACGCGGTTGTCATGATGATAAATTTGCGTAGTAACCTAATCCTTTTAAATGATAAATAAAGTCATCATCATCATCTCGTTCTCGAAAACTCAATATTATTATTATCACAAGAAAATCCTCAAATAAATCAAAATGGCTTCAGCCTTCGGTAAAGGTGTGGCGTATTGCCAACAGGCAAAGGAGATTGTCTTGAATGTCCACAGTTATTTCCAGAAGAAGGATTTGGAGAGAGATTCAACGGGCCCGTCCCGAAGAGGAGCGATTATACTGAACACAATGGAGGCAACAGGAGTAAAATCCCGTACTGCACTATGGCAGATGAGAAAGGCCGGTCCAAATGCACCTAGTAAACGTGGAACCAAAACTAGGCCCATCATGGACAATGTGGACAGTTTTGACCGCGGCGTCATCAGGCGTCTTATTTCTGGAATGTACAAAAGGGCAAAGGTGGATTAAAAGTGCCAACAGGCAAAGGAAGTCAGCTGGTGATACTTCACGCTGGAACCAAGAATGGATGGCTATATCTTGCCTCACGTCCCATACGGAATAAACCGTATAGCTGCAACGTACTTTAATTGGTTTGAGCATGCGCACTTGAGTAATGGGACGTCTAGCCAGACATTGCCGAATGGATTTATCCCAAACGAATTTCTTTGTTTCCAGTCCAAAACGGGATCATCTGACTACCATGATGAGATGAACGCGCTGTATTTCTGGTTGGTTCAAGGAGCAAATATATTGACTGGCAGGAATCGATGATAAAGCCACAACTTTATACCCTCATCCAGAAGCATAAACCACATAATGCATGAAATATGTTATTGATGAACTTGCAAGATCGCATGGTCATTATGTGTTGAGGCTCCCGCCGTATAACTGTGAACTCAATCCCATTGAACTCATCTGGGCACAGATTAAAGGCGATGTTGCGATAGAAAACACCACTTTCCGGATGGCGGACGTGAAAAATGCAGTTAACAAAGTATCTCCTGAAAACTGGGCAGCTGCTGCACAACACTGCATGAAACTGGAAGACGAATTATACAACGCAGAGGTCAGGATCGATTCGACGTTGCCGGAGGATCAGGTGAACTGATTTCGATTTCACGTGGTGATGATAGCAGTGATGACAGTGACGTGAGTCAGATGACGATGGCCCAGTAGATCTTAGGAGCGAGGCTGAATTGTAGAGTCGATAGGAAAGGTAAGCCAATTACCAATAAATTGAAACCATAAATTCTTTTCGTTGAAGCCATACATTTTCTATAAAATATTAAAAGTCCGTCCGTTCGATTCTCGATCCGGTAATCATGCATTGCAAATGGTTGTTACAAACTTACAATACAAGTATAAAGTTCATCTGTACATGATGATGGCTTGATTGATGCAGTACATGTACTACATCATACTGTAGGCTTACACACGTGTGTAAAACATCGCATCAATTTCAAATGCTGGAGTAAGATGAGTGTTATTTTTAGCTTTATTGATGTCCCGATTCTTTCACTGCAATTGTATAAAATAGCAACATTATGGCCGCTACACGCTGGAAAGTACCACTACCATTTCACCACAAGAATAATGTTTCATTTTGAGCTTTAAATAATAGCTCAAAACTTTTTTCCCACGATCAATCGATTCATGTGCCGCAAAAATTATTTCTTTGCATGACTGCACATGTTCTCAGCAGTACTGTACCTTTTTAGTATGTGTAAAGCTGTGTGAACTGTACGTGACCTCAGTTGGCCACACTAACCAATCACGCTATTTTGTTTACCATGATGAATCGAAGTCAGAGGTAGGTGCGTATTTTCGGGAGCTCTCTGATTTTACGCGGACGGAGCCAATGTACGCACTATATGCAGCAAACGCAACACATGTTGGTTGGACTTGTTTACGCTGTTTCACAAGTGTTCATTCAATTATTAATTTGACTATAGTACGCCAGGCGGTGCCAACAATCCCGAGTTCGTGAGTTCGTGACTTGAACACCTATAGGTTTTATTATTAAGACCTTTATATTAATGAATGTTTAAGAAACAATTTTAGGTTTCATGAGTTTTAGCACAACAGACTTATAAACACTGTGATCCATAAACACAAGATGCTGACGACATACAGGGTGTATCAGAAAGAACTATACCGTGTTTTGAAAATACATAAAAAATACAAAATGAATATTGTTTTAAATTTAAACACCTGCAATATTAAGGTGAACATGTTTCCTACAATGTATGTGAATTTCATTGAGATATCTCTTTTTGTTCTCGTGTGGCACTATTTAGTCGAAAAACGATGTAAATAGTGTTTTCAATTTGTTAGCTACAAATTTCACAGGCCTTGAAAAGCCATCGGCACATCTTAATAACCCTAACCAGTAAAGCTATGTTTTTCGTGCGTATCGGGGGGAGGGGGAAAAGTACTATCTTTTTGACCCGAAAAACCACCCAGCTCCCCCTGAGATTCGATCGCTGGACCATCCACACCCCAGGATGTCCCCCTACCAACTGAGCTAAACTCCCAGCGCATATGCCGGCTAAGAATTCCTGCCGACATATGCCTGGGGTAGGTGACATCATCGAGGCAATGCCAGCACCACGTGCGCGGAGATAGTTTTGGCATCAGACATGTCCGATTTTCAAAATCCATCAGACATTTTCCATCAGACATGTCCGATTTTCAAAATCTAAATTTCTTATGGAAGCTGGGCGTTTGCGGAAGATACATAAGAAAACAGTTTGAACAATTATCAATCGTATTCGTACCGTAATAAATCATATTGCCTCGGTATAGTTCTTTCTTTGTAGACAGGTAAATACCAAAATTATTTGTGGCGTGTTCAGATTCAGTTATGGAGCATTTAATACAATTTTAATATGAAACCTTATAAACAAAGGCTTACCATATATTTAAACAAATTGATAATATTAAACAGGGGGAACCATAACACAATTTTATAACTAATTTTGTAGCTTAGCACTATAGTCAACTTGATCTACATAGATTACTAAAATAATTTCTAAAGGATTACAAATTCACTAAGAAATGAAAAATTAAACATATTTTTTCACACTTCCACAGTTGTGCATCTTTGGTGCTACTGGCTACATGAATGTTGTGGGTATAGCTGTTGCTAGTGGCCACCTTGCGAGAGTAATAATTCATTACTTCAGTGAAAGTTCTAGAGAAAAACTCTCTTTTAACTTAACCCACGTTCTGCCTAATCTCCATCTCAACTGCATATTAATTGGATTGATTTTTAATTGTTGATTGAAAGCTACATGATTTGTGATTTTGTTACAAATTTGTTTATAAAAGGGTATTTTATAATTTGAGAACTGGTATTAACTTTCTGTAAATTCTTACCATAATTGTAGAGTCTGCAAATGAGGTTAAAGTTACTTGTCCCAGAAAGTGATTTGTTTCACCTTCACGTTTGTAATATTCACTTTGTCCGCTATCTTGACTGGGCTGTGAACCTTTTTGTTCCAAAGAGTCACAACAATTTCTGCATTCTTGTCTGTATCCTTGACACGGATGTCCCTAACGATTTGGGAGTTTTTGGTCTGTCTTGGTTCTTCATCCTAAGTACATAATATAAGAATAGCAAATCTTAGGGCATGAATATAGAAGTACATATCATTGTTGAATGTGTAAAGGCTAAAGGTGTAAATCGTAGGTGTAAATCGCCCCATGTCATTGTTTATGTTCCTGATATACCCATTTTAATGGCAAATAGGTTATTGCTAAAACTCGATCCATGTGATTTACAAAGTTCCAAGTGTTTGTTTTGCTTTAATGACGTTTAGGTCTTGGGGTTTCCTTTGGTTTTTATCTTTGTTAAAATGTAGTAAAAGTGTAAGCACCATATTTAACATTTCTGTTTTCTCATCAGCCCCGCTTTTGATGGATGTCTTCCGAGTCATCAACACCAGACGATGTCAGACGACTCACAAGGGGGGGTTGTACACGGCTGGAAGATAATACCTGCCAGCATCTCTGTTCAAGGTGCTCCGGTAAATCATAATGTGGGCGGCTTCGCTAGCACCATGTTAATACATATTTACATTGTTTTAATACTGTTTAAGCACGCATGTTTGACACTTCTGATATCAAATTCAATGCAGCTATCCTGGAATAGACGTTATTCGTAATTGGCGATTTCAAGCTAAAGAGGGAGACATACTCTGATGTGACGTCACTAATCATAACGAAAGCGAGGCCAATATTGGTAAATTACGTAAACATTGGTGTCATGTGACGTAATTTACCAATATTGGCCTCGCATTCGTTATGATTAGTGACGTCACATCAGAGTATGTCTCCCTCTTTAGCTTGAAATCGCCAATTACGAATAACGTCTATAGGATTGGTATTCAATGTATAAATACAGAGTACAGTCCTCAAAATAAGTAACTGACCAGGTAATAAATATGCTCTCAACTCCAAAACTATAGCTCCTGCGTAAAAATATTAGGATATAAAGTTGTAAGGAAATTTCTTGTCTTTAATTCGAGATATTACACGTGAAGATTGAATGAATATTAACTCAGTTATGTGCCCTAAACCAAAACAAAGTCCGTTTTTCATTTTAACATTTTGTTCGTCTACACGCAGCCTCGGACTAGTAACAGGCAGGTTAGTGATTAACTGGTAGCGACAACTCACGGTTCGATAGTAAGACGGGGATTGGGGATGCATCAATTGATCAATGCAACCCATCACATACCTGTCACACTGTCCCGCGTGTTCAAAACCCAAGCGTTAAAATGTAAACTGCACTTTGTTCTACCCTTTTCAATATAGCGCTGTTAATTATTAATTGATCTTAATGAATAATGTATCACGTTAAAGAGGAGAAATTTCTTTACAACTTTACTGTTTAATATTTTTATGTAGGAGCTATAGTTTTGGAGTTATGAGTATATTTATTACCTGGTCAGTTACTTATTTTGAGGACTGTATATGAATGGTATGCATATGCTGTATGTATCACATGCTTCTTGTTGGGTAATATTCATTTACTTTTCTAATAGATCGTGCATGCAATTGAAACATTATAACACATTTATCTGTACAAAATATTTGTTGAAAGTAAATGTTAAACTATCAGTTACAAGCTGTTGAAATTCAGGCAATTTGCCTATCCTATTCTAGTATCACAAACAAAACAAAATATGTTGGGGTGCACTGACATACATTATGACTTAAATAAATAAATGGTTTTAGCACACCCTACAGAATTTTTCAACAATCTCAATGCAGCTTGAAATTATTAACAATACTACTATTTACGGCACTGACACATTAGACATAATTAATAGGAGATAGGCCAACCAGAATATATCTACTATCCCCTTTAACGTGACTTATAATTGATTTAGGTGTAAGGCGGACAATCAAGGAAACAGAAAGCCCGATTCTAAGAGCTCATGTGATAGTTTAATAGCTCGGATGTCAAGCATATAGGCCTACTTATAAAAAGGGGCTATAGACCCGCGGACTAAACACAAACAGCTATGATGTAAAATGCGTGGACTTAAGACAGTACCATGTAAGTAACCGCCGTCGAGTAGAGGGAGACCTATGACATGTATTATAATTATTATTATATATTGTATTATATTTATCAATGCATATATGCCTATGTAAACGAAAATCTGTAAATATTGAGAGGGGGAGCCGTTGATTAGCAAAAACGACACCACCATTAAAAATATAAAAAACCAAGAAATGACTGTATAATAACAAATAAATAACAAGACTACAGTACAAAACAAAAATTTCTCACCGAATTAGTAGTACCATTTACCGAAGATTTATCTCCTAGTAATCCTATGAATCCGACCCATGCAACTCAGGTGAAACCGCAGGTCGTAGAACAGAAACCAGGATTTGAGTATGTACACCAACAACCTTGTCGATCACGAACGGTGAGAAAATTTTGGATCAAGAACAACATAGAGAATCTACCTCGTCATAGAAAAACCTGAAGGGTTGTGACACACGAAAAGGTGATCGGAGCCAAACCCAGACGCGCGGGGAGGGTTCCGATGAATGTAACAGCTGATCTATTGTCGCGAGCTAGCCAAGTGGAAAACCCGCGCGAGCCAGGAATTTACAACTGGCAACTTAGTGCCGTTGGCAAATTCAATTAGTTTTGATTTCACCTCAACAAATTGGTATTATACCAATATCAGTCTTTTCAACAAGTCACGCTGTGGATCAGAAATGCACATGGAACCAATCCGAATTCGGTACTTATGATTGAATCCATACACCCGCGCTATATCAATCCCAATCAATTTTGATGGTTACCATGGTCTTTCAACCCGTAATTGAATCTGGGGCTGGATAGAGGCTTATCGTTCTGGGTTCCTTGATCACAGTTGGTTAATTACGAAAACTGTAACAATGTTCATGTATTTTTTAAAGGAATAATGATGGATTTTAAATATAGCTTAAAAACTATATTTAATGGAGCATGATTGGGGAGAAATAATGGTTCTGTCATAGTCGTCAGTTTATAATTAATTTCCAATTTTACATTGCAATTAGGTCTATATTCAATATGTCATTAGAATTAATTCATCATGATTTCGCTTATAATATTACACATAATGATTTTACAGTATTTTACTGAGTTTCACCAGGGACAATCGAATGGAGGGACTAGAAACGGCCTATTGTATCGTTACATCATCGTATTCAATTACAAAAAAAACATGCGGGTTGCGGGTTAGCTCTAGTAGTTGCGGTGTGTTTTTATTCAAGGTTGCCCTATAATCTTTCGAAAAAATGATCAAAATATAATTTTCCAAAAAAATTGGGCCTAGGTCAAACTGAATACAATTTATACGTGATTTGTTTAAAAATTACGTTCTATAGTGTTAATAATAATCGGTATATCTGAGAAAAATGTGATAATTTTAGATTTATAAAAAATGTGAAAACATGCTAGAACAAAGTAATTAATATTTTTCCTGGGAAGTATAAACTATCTAGACATTTTGTTCCTATTGATTCCAATATCCAAATTAATCGGAAAATGATGTTCTTTGATGATATATATTTGCATTTCTAGAGTATAGTAGTTGTAGGTATTGCACAGTGAATATCTTCACAATTATGACATGACTGTGAAGTAGGGTACAAATGCAATTTTATTGCTGAAAATGATACATGAGGGAGGATGTCTAGATTCAGAATATTTTTTTATTGACGTCAAGCCATGCCCTTTTCAATAATGTTATAATTATGACAAATATAGTTTGTCTTATAAACAAAATATCGTGTTTGGTATCAAATTACAGCTGTTGACTCCTGTAATACATATAAAATGATACAATAAATACATAAAAAGTCAAAAGAGGTCAAACGTGATCAAAATGTATTCATACAGGTCATGTCACCTGTAATTTCATGTCACACATACAAATAAAACTGTCAAATTCATCAATGCCTGTCTCCATACACATCAGTTGTTTGTTAGTAATATATTTGGAGTTAGAGGCACATCAGCATACTGATAACTATTTGTTTTGAAAACGTTCAAATATTTAATACAAGCAGATTGAGACTATGGTCTTCATTATTTGTGGTTATTTTGATTAATTAAAACCGTGCCTTGTTGAAGGGCTACAGTATAATACTTCACAATTCCACCCTCAGAACATAAGAAACCCCTATACTGCAGTTACCAGTATTCTCATTATATTACTTCTCCACTGATTTTCTTCAGGACATATGAATAGTTGCGTACAGGCATGTAAATCAACATTAGGCCTCCATTCATTTGGAAACACTGTGAAATAGCATAACATTGCGGGTGTGATTCAAAATAAGCTGGAAATAGAAGCAAAGACTTATTTTTTGAAACTAACAACATTGAGAACAGCTAAGACACTAAAAATGCTCAGATAAAAACGATTGCGTCATTAGCCTGAATTTGAATCTATAGGCCGTGCTTTAATTTCATACCAAACACGATATGTTTGTGTTGCAAATATATTTGTCATTATTATAACATAATCGATAAAGGGTGTGTGGCTTAAGACGTCAATAAAAAAGAGTGCCATTTTGTGAATCTAGACTTACTCATCCATGATTTTCAGCAATAAAATCACATTTGTACCCTACTTCACGGTTATGTCGAGCTTTCACCCGACTAAGGGTCCATCTGTATCGAGCAAGACACACAGCGAGTCGTGCAGTATGATTGCTGAGATTTGTACCAGTGCCCATTCATGAATGTATTGTGTATGCTTGCTCAACTGATGATATTTGTACCCCCGCAACACGCATACTTATATAATAGTACAATAGTTTCTTGTCCCTCCATTCGATTGTCCCTGGTTTCACAATATCAGAAAACATTGGAAACATAAGTATGAATATGTTCACTTGTATATATAAGAATGTTAATTCCACACGATTTGCGTTAAATTCACATACTTTTAGTCGCGCATCCGATATTATTTTCAAATGAAAACTGGTCTAGGTGTGGTAATCTGTGTTTGTAAGGCTATATTAAAAAAAATCATTTGTCTCAAAGCTCCCGGGCGCATTAGTTAAAGGGACACAATGTCATGTTGAATTTTTTTAAGTTTAATTAATTTACTTCAGAATTCAAGATGAACATTAAAAATTGCCATTGAGATTTGTAAAACGGGGTGAATAGGCCCCATGTTCCTATTCACCTCGTTTTACGGTACACAACCGGGCCTGGTGACATTTAAAAAACGTTTCCCGTTTTTGTCCCTATTCAACCCCATGTCCTTATTCACCCTGTTTTACGGTATTTCATTTAATTATCATTACCAGATCTATTAGTTGCGGTTTTTCGTCCCTTATAAAAGCCTCAAAGAATGAGCAGTCTTTTTTATCTTCTTGGTTTTCTCGAATATGATTCACATAACTTTTATACACATTTTGATACTATTCTGAGTTTATCTACATGTATATTTGCCTATTGTTGTTGTCTTGCCTGAACTATGTTCAGAAAGAGACTTAGTGGCCACTTTTTTGTCTGTCCGTCTGTCGGCCCGACCGGCGAGACAAGAAATCTGGAGATCCGTAAGGCCTATCTTGATGGGAATTGGTGAAGGGAACGGGTAGGTGTGTTCTTTTGCTGATTAAATTTTCAATGACCAAAAATCACGAAAATCCATGAATAACTGGCAAATTTGGTCTTGTTTTGCGCGAAAATGATTATTTTTTATCATAAATCATAAAGATCTTCTAAGTTACAGATCGATACGATTCCTAATTACTTCAAAATCATGGTTTGAAAATAGATTGTACCGAGCGGTACAATCTATTTTTCAACATTTTACTCTAAATTCACTCTAAAGCCATGATTTTGAGGTTATTAGAAATCGTATCGCTCTGTAACTTGGAATGTATTTATAATATGATCAGAAAAGAAAAATCTGCAAGAAAATCTGCTTCCAATTTTTTTGAGGATTGAGGACGTCCCCTGGAAAAGATCACATAATACCTTTAAAATAACTATACTTTTTACTTGGTTCCCGTATGTTATTTTCCCCATGTTACATCGTGCGGTAAAATTGGTACCACCCATTTGACATCGACTGGGGGATGTTTGTAGGCTGGGGGATGGCAGACCATGTTTGTTCACATAGTGTTATATTTTGTCACTTTTAAAATATTTTAAAATATTAAAGTATTTTTACAATGACTCAATGAAAAAGGGGAAATAGTTATTCTTAATTTTGACTTAAAACTAAGTTTGAAGAAGTGAATTAAGTTGCCTTTAGCTAAAGGAAAATACAAGGTTTTGTGTAATTTAAAATAATGCTGTATTTCAGGTGCTGTATAAGTTTACATTTTGCAGATTTTTAAGGACACTTTTTTCCGAGATTTGTGCAAGAATTCAAGAAATGTTGTCTTCCTTTTTAACGATGATGGATGATATTTGGGAAATATAAACTTGTTTTTTAAGACATCACAGCCTTGTACACTACTTTTACCCCTGGGACTTTAAGTAGAGATATAATTCAGGTTAGAAATCTAAACTCTGATGGCGAAAAATAGTTTTCGTAGGTGAAAATGTCAAATAATTAATTACAATCAAATATTATTGTTACCATATATCTTTGTTGTTTCATTGCACAGCAATTTTTATTGCTTGTCCCAGTGCATTTCCGTGTGTTATTGTTTTTGTTATTTATCTGTTTTATCGCGTTATTCTCCCTTGTTATTACCTGTTTCCCCACACCCTGTTGGTATATCTTGCTTTTACTCTTAGCATACAATCAAATAATTAAATTTATCACGTGCAACTGATTTCGAACGCGCACGTAAACAGGAAACTAAGAATCAATTGTAAAGGTCCTTATGTACTTGTTAACTTTAATACCAGTAACGTGGGGTAGGTTGAGATTATAAATTGTTCAATATAAGGCAAAGGTCTCCCAAGGTCAACTTGTAAAATAGGCAGCAATTTAGAAAATGCTTACACAAGCATACAGTTCAGATTTAATTCCTACAATAGATCGCACAAGAAGGCGGTCGCGAAAGCAAGCAAGTCTAGTTGTTTAAGAACCGCCTTGTTTTTAATCATGATTAATAATTTCATAATAATTAGAGTGTCGAATTTGAGAGAGAGTAATTAGATATCGACATTGCATCCACAATATTGAGCTATTATGACATTGCACAAACATATTCAAGGAAGTAGGCCTATATATGCACTTGCTAAGTTATAACGCAATAACTGTTTAAGACAAATGAGATCTGTCAGTTCTTCTCTCGAACCAAATAATTTTAAAATGATAATTGCCAAATATTTTGATCAACATCATTTTAGCATTATCTCAATAATGCTTGTTACGTCCCTTATTGCCCGAGAACGATTTAAATTTAACATAGCATTGTACACCAAACAAATTCTTGGCAATCAAGCAATGTGAATGATGAGTTGTTTGTAAATACAGGCACTCATTTTTCAAGTAAGTAAACTAATGTTTTTGATAGCACTAATCTCAACAAATGAAGGATTTTCGTCTCATATGTCATACGTTGGATGGTCTGGAACTGGATGCAATATGTCCAGCTCATCCTTCAACATGTTCAACTTGTGACCCACCTCAATCAGCAAACACCTTTACTTTCATAACAATCCCTTTACTTGGATGATGTTAACAGAAGTTGAATTTCACAGAATTTAGGAGAAGCTCAATCTCGCGTTTGGAACAACCAATTTGAACGAAATAAAATTTAGGTTATACCGGGTGGTTCAAAACAAAAGTTGACCCAAGTTCAAAGTAACTTTTAAACCACATTTAGAGTTTCAGAGAATTTGTGTTTGCCAAGTCTTAATCTGCAGTTAGTTTTGAAATTATCCAGAAAGAATGGCACGTTAAGCTTGTTTGGTTCTTCGGATATGGTTCATTACAGAAAGCATGCACAAACGGACCTGTCCACGGGAGTGTCCTTTAGTTTCTGTCTTCAACAAAACAACATGCTCTAGATTCAGAATTGAAAATCCCGCCCTGACAAAGTATCCCAATCTCTATGCCTATGTGCCATTCACATTCAACAAAGAAACGTATAGGTACTTAGGTAGGTAGTGTTATGCACCAGACAAATGTTTCAGTTGTCTCCTTGTTTTGTTTTTCTCCTTTTTCACAATTGTGACCAATCGTGTGTAAGTCCATTTTGTGCATTACATCTCTACTAAAGGATGCTCCCGTGGGCAAGGCAGTTTTGTGCATGCTTTCTGTTATGCACCATATCTGAAGAACTAACCAAGCTAACTGTACCATTTTTTCAAGATAATTTCAAAATTTACTGCTGATCAAGACTAGTAAAAACAAATTCTCTGAAACTATAAATGTGGTTGAAATGTTATCTTGAACTTGGGTCAACTTTTTTTTGAACCACCCGGTAGCTATAATATAACCATGTGTTCTCGCTCTGCATTTCATTAAACATATGTAAATGTTTGTATTTGCACTGGTTTAAGAAATCAGTGAAATTTGGAGCTGCTGAATATCTTGACTCGCCCTGTATATATGCGGGTATGATTGATTTAATGTAGGCCTACTTTCCGCTCCGAGCATAAAAAGTGTTAATTTATCAGTATTTGACTTCTTTTTTTTACACCATTATCATATATTTTCCATCACCTTAATTTGAACATGTATCAAACTCAAGAAGGAATTATGTATTATGTTTCGCTATTGTGTGTATCGCTTTGATGGCGTATTTTGAAATACTGAATTCACATTGTAAAATAATCACGAGTTTTTTAGAGCTTTTATGGCTACCACCCCATTCTTTTTAGGTTTTTTGTTTGCTATTCAATTATTTAAAAAAGGTGGTATTTTAATCTTTTCAGGATTTATATTTTCCCTTACTAAAAGTAAAAGAGTCCTTAAAATGTTGTAAACATATCGACATGTTGGTTTGTCTTATTTTTTTAATATTTATTTATTCATGGTATACAAATGCCAGCAAAACAGCGCAGCTGATAACACTGGCTTACAAGTTACAAATCATACATAGTAAAAATATAGAAAATATATATATATACATAATATTATAAATAGCTAACATTGATTAAAAAGACGAATGATATATGGGATAGTTGAGTTGTAATCAGTTCTTGTTTTGGGCTCCTGGTTTTTTTTCTGGCTCCTGAGGGAATACTTTGTTGCGGTATTCACAGGGAGGAGATGTTGGTGGCACTCCGAATTGAGGAGCTTCTGGCCGAATTTCAAAACCAGTTGTTCCCGGCGGTCGCTGAGTTTATCAATACCTAATTCGAGGAGGGCAGTGTCATAGTGTTCGTACCTACTGCCAAGCATGAGTCTACAAGATCTTTTTTGCAGCATCTCAATATGCTTACTTTGCTCACGGGTGATGGATGGATGCCACACCGGGCAGGCATACTCGAGGAGCGGTCTAATATAGGTTTGATACATGGCCAGAATGTCCTCAACTATAACCTTCTTGATGCTCTGCTGATCATTTCAGTCACCTGCTTGTCCCATTTTAAATTTGCCTGTATATGGACACCAAGGAGTTTTAAATTGTCGACAGAGTTAAGTGTTTCACCAGACAACATGTATGATGGATAAACGGAAAGATTTTTTGAAAAAGAAACATTCATTATATGGCATTTGGATGGTTTGGGCAACATATCATTGCGATCGCACCAGGCACTTAATTCATCTAGATGATATTGCAGACGACCGTGCCTTTGTTTTTTAACATTGATTGTCTCACCCAGCGTGAGATCGTCCACAAATTTCCAACACTTGTTACAAGTATCAGCAGCATCATTGACAACTATCGTGAATATGATTGGACCACATTTGGTACCCTGTGGTACTCCACATGTTATGGTTGTGGGATCTGATATGTGACCATAGTTTAATTTGCATGTTTAATATGACGCCCTGTTAATTAGGACCACTAAATTATTACATCACACTTACCCCATATTTGATCATAATATTTGTTAGCAGGAATAGTTTTGACCAGTTAATGGATAGCTAGTTGACCCACCACCTTAACCATGTTAAGTGAATTGGAATTTGATATGGATGTGAGATGGACTATTTTGAAATACCATGAGCGTGATGAAAACCAACAGTTTCATCTGAAAACACACATGTAGGAGATATTGAGAATATTCCACACAGATGTTATATACATTTTGTGTCACATATCGTCCTGTCATGAAATTGTTGTTGGGGAAGTTGAATACGTACACATATGGTCGCTCTCCCAGGCATGGGGTACATTAGACCTTTAGGAAGTTGATCAAATGTTATACCTTTGGGATGAGGAACTAGAAATGGAGTGTCCATCACGAAGGAACACATAATCAAAATTAGGTTATTTTGAAAAGTATCTTCAAATTATAATGCAAACATTTTCATTCATTAAGTGTCATCAGATTGTCAAGGTAAAATATGGATCCAGTTTAATTCATTACAATGCTTCTTGAAGGCACATTTTCAGGCTTTCATATTCATTATTATTTAACAGAAGTACCATGTCATCATTGTCATATTGTACAGGGTGTCCCTAAAAAAATTGTGCACATGTTTACCCAACTCGTTGACCATGAAGTTCTAATATTTGGTGTAAGATGTTTACACATATTGAAAGAATAAACACCTGGCTTTCAGATGCTGCTTATTTCATCTGATTCCGATTTGGACAATTATCTAGAGCTACCCAGAATCGATGTTGTGCCACTTGATACAACTTCCACTTGTACGATTGCCCTTTCACCAGTGTTATGCAAAATAACATTTTGTATTGAGATTGAATAGGTTTAAATAATACAATGAGTGCCTGTGTATCCAAGCAGAACTGAATATAAAGATGTTTGTTACATGATTCGAACCATGCAGTTTGACGAGGTTTCACAAAATGTTTATTGGGCCTACATTTTCAAAACAAGACAGACGTCCATATGGCTGGGTACGGACTTGATTTTCATTAGAGGGTGTTGATGGTCTTAAATATCATGAAACGAGAAGTCCAGCAGAAGTCACCAGAGTGTTTGCCATTCATATCCCAAACACTCACGTACCATCTAGGAATACACCTACAAAGGAGTATTGGAAATACTTGGTAAATGGTACAAGCACCAATATGAATAAAGAACAATCTGGAAGACTAAGACATGAAAAGTGGCAGGACACAGTAACCCATTGATAACGTGCGGCGTGCACTTCAGATGGATCCCAGAATAACTGCTCGTAGAAATCCCTTACCACATATTCCAAGGATATCATTTTTGTTCCTCAGCCTCTTTTAAACAATTCTGGTCAAATGCCCACCCCAATGTTTCTAGACGATTGATGCCCATGGATAGATTTACAACGTTTTGACGCGCATTCTTTCTGTAAAAGTGGCACAACATCGATTTTGGGTAGCTTTGATAAACTGAGCACATCTCAGGATTGACATATCTCAGGAATCCAAATCAGATAAAATAAACAGCATCTGAAAGCTGAGTGTTTTCCCTTTCCGTGTGTATAAACATATTACACCAAACTTTAGGACTTCATGGTCAACAAGTTGCGCAAACACGTACGTGCACAAATTTTTTAGGGACACACTGTATGATGATGGGTGTATTGTAAGGCAAGCACAAATAATGCCTGAGGGCCTCAAAAACATGTTCATATTACATATCATTTCATGATATATTTGTTACAATCTTTGACACACTTTGACAGCAGTATAATCAAAATGCCTGTCGGTTATCATAACAATGATGAGGGAGGATCACGGTCTCTTTCGGAGAAAGATAACTGTAATAACATCCATGTAACAATTAGACGCAGTTTCTTTTACATCTGGATCCTTTAGGCATGAGAGACTTGCAATGAACCAAAGGCATTCACTTACAAGTTACTACGCCTAAATTTAATTTTTTTTAAAACCAATTCACAAACATGTACCTACCTAAAGAGTCACAAAACCTGACCTATAGATATATGTGTCTTTATTTAGGGTAACTCCAAGGATCAACTTAGCCCGTTTGTTCAGATTTTTGCATATAGTGTTGGTTCATCCATAAATGGCTCATCACTTCACAGACTGTCAGTTCCACGGAAAGATTTAAAAAATAGTACTAGTAGGCCTAATTAATTAATAAAATGACATAGTTTATCCATTTAGCTTATTTGATGTATATTTCATAAAAAACAACATCGGGTAACATCGTTTTTGTTTGCCGAATAACAATTAAATTACATCACAGACTTCGTGATAGTATTATTATATTCATGGAAATTATGGTAATGCCGACTGGCTAAAAAGACTACAACATGACGTATATATATATATATATATGAGCGACGTGAGTTCGAATCAATAGAACTCTTTCTTTTGAACAAAAGACACAACATGGAGCTTATAGTATTGCATACACGTAGCAGTACTGGTTGAGTCGCATTACATTTATATGACTCTATTTCTCAATATAAGGTAAAATGATGACAATTTATATGATGCTATATACATGCGATATTACTTTATCAATAAAGTGCTGGCGGATATTGTCAGTGCCGGGCGGCCTTGCCCAGTGCCGCCCACCATAGCAAAAACCCTGATATTAAGATGTTTCTTCGGATTCCTGCGTTTCAATTTAAATGGCAAGTGATGCAAAATGTAAAAACCTGCTTTACCGTGCATAAATTATGCAAATTAGGTATTATATGTGTTAAATATTATTTGAAATTAAAATTATTTCAATACAACTGTTTGTTCACTTCAATATCCAGGAAATCAATAAATCCCAACCATATCCGTTAGTGTTTTATTGTAAAATTGGGAAAAATACATTTTAAAGAAAAATTTGTCAAATTTACTATAAATTTGACAAAAAGTGCATTTTCAACATATGCTAAATATTGCAGACTTCGCTCAAGTAAACTACAAATGGTATACTTTAATTTCATACCAATAATTCCTGGTAGTACTCTTAAAAAATTATTTCGTTAACTAGAAGTCTTATGATAGTCATCCTCTTGGCCTACTACATGTACATATCGTCAGCCTGCTTCGATAATTGCCCAACTCATTTTTTCTAGTTTTGAGAAAACAACAAAAATAGGAAAAGTGAGTTAGGCAGTTATCGAAGCAGGCTGACAAAATGTTGAATAGCACCATGAATAGTACAGGTGAATTCTGACAGGAGCAGTACCTGTTGGATAGAATTATGTTGGGAATATACCTTTAAGTGAAATGTGGCTTGTTATAGGCCTAATACAAGTTAATTGACCCATTTTAAGCATTTTACATAATTATTACAATCTGCCTAACTCACAATGCTGACTTAGGCAGAATTGCAATTGTGCATTTATCAACACTTTTGATTTATCAATTACTTAGATATTATTGCAGCATGTGCATAATGTAATGAAGTCATGATTTATGCAAAAAAACTCAATTTCGCTGAAAAGTGAGTTAGGCAATTATCAAAGCAGGCTGATGATATTCCTAAGCCTGGCTATAATGAAGATGCTAATTAAAGTAATTTATTTAAAAAGGAAGGAGGCGGCCCTTTTTTATTTTTGGAGCAAAATCGTTCTGATTAGTGACAAACTTTGTGAACCTGAAAGAGGAAGAGGCCTATTTAACTTGTTTTTATTTCATGGTTCTGATGAGGGTATGGTTACCACAAAACAAGGTGATAGTGCTTATACTTGTTGTATCATGTCTATTCAAAGAAAACCCCTGTACTAAAACCGCAGTGTCCTTGACAACTTGTTCTGCCATTTCTTCCATACTGTGCTTTTGACTGCCGAGTAAAATCCGGCCTTCGAACACTTCTGTGCTGGCATTGGCAGCATAAAATGTCCAACATTTATCGGTCTGGTCCGTGTTGTGGACTGGTTTTAAGATGTTCAAATATACGGAGGCCATGGCTGTGAGTGAATTTCCAATTATCTTGATCTGCTTAAATCTTAGTACGGACTTTCTTCAGCTGAAGTAACTGTCAAATAAATAGATTACATGTCAAAGTGATAATATTTCTGGCACAGGTCACGGGTTTGGCGAGTGTTTAGCCAATCAGAGTTCGCCAAAGTAGAGGCTTGATAACGTGTCACAACATGACCAGTACTAGGAACCAATAGGAATTTGGCAGGAAGTTGGTAAAAGTTTTTAAACACATAGGTAGGTTCCGTCGGTACATTTGCGAGTTTTACCATGCAATTTTTTTGGGCCGGTTTTGGGATGACCACATTATATTTTGGTACAATTAAAAAAAAAAAAGTCTTGGTCAGCCCCCCCTTTAAATTTTGATCCTGGATCCGCCACTGTTAGTAAGGCTAATAAAAACATCTATAGAAAGATTCTGACTTTTAAATCCCAGATGGTAAAAATTGCAATTTGTTAACTTTAAATAATGGCCAAAACGGCAGAAATGTCATGATTGTGGCCGCCAAGAGTGACATTTTTGGAATCAGCGCATTTTTTCACTTAAGAAAATCTTCCCTAATTGTGATTAACGGTATTTATCTCCTAGGTTATTGTTAATGTGTAAGCACCTAGACATAATATGTATGTTTATTATGAAATACTGGTATTTTTATAAGGTTCATTAAAAAATACCCACCCAAACCTGCCCATTACTGACCCAAATGATGCGCCCTTCCACTGTGACTTTTGGTTTAGACAACGTGATGTCAGCAATTGGCGTCACTGGTGGCTCGCTGGGTCAACCAGCTGTTCTGCTTCTTCTTGTATTACTGCTGGTATTTCTATTAGTGGGGTTGTCTTGGTGATCTTGGTTCTGTTGTTAACTAGAAGCAAACCTTTATTCTTCCCCTTTGTGACAGATCTCAGAAGGTACTGTACGTCTTGTAAACCTGGAATTGCTCGTACAGGCTCTCCCTGTAAACGTAGAGTTTTTTGCGAGCTCCAATCTATCATCTCTAACTTTTCTCTTGACGACTGTAACCCTAATAGGTTTATAATCCGGTGTTGTTCGGAATCACCCATATGAATAGAATGAAAGAACATGGTTCCTGTCTCATTTAATCAAAACAAATTTTATAAGTAGATCAGGGGACATATATCATTCAATGTTTATCAACAGAGGCAAGAAGGGATTGAATAAAATCACCGTAAAAAATTGTCCGTAAATTTTATGGTAAAATAAATTTAAAAAATTACAGGTTCCCGTAAAACTAAAATACAGGTATTGTACCGTGTATTTAACAAGTTACCGTTAATTTTACAGTATTTTACCGTAAATAATGAATGTTTCTATATATGTTAATTACCATCATTTTCCCGTAACTTTTACAGATTTCTGTCAAATTAGTTGTGTTTTGCGGTAAAATGTACTGGTATTGTACCGTAAAAATTAATTTTAAGGAAAAATATCCGACAGTTCTATTGCCAACTTTTTCTTCTAATTTATATGGATTCACGTAATATTATCAACCGTAATATTTACTGGTATACTATTGTACATGAAGCTAGACGACAGGAGTAACGTCTTGCTAGCATCAATGGGACGATAATGCTGGCAAGAGGCTAAATCATTGTTAGAACGTGTATTACACTGACAATCAAAGTTACCGCGGAAAAACCAATCTAGATTGACAAAGTGGTAGTCCCACTCTTGATGGTCCGACGCTAGCGTGTTTACCTCAATTCTTGTATTGAAAATATCTATTTATCTCAAAGCACTACTTATTTTGGTAAATAACTTCATGTTTTTGATATTGCAAATGTGTAAAAAACAGGCAAAATACTGTACATATCATATCGAAACTATTGACAGGCAGTTGAATTATATTATAAGATGTGGAGCAAAATGTAAATAAAAATTAGTCGATATTCAAAATGTTGAACAGTTTATATTTCAACAGAAAAATTGCGCGAATCCGCGCACACTTAAAAGGTTTAATACAATTACGTATACACCATATCTGTCTTGATATAACAGAATAATAAAATAAATAATATAAATTCAATGTAAAAATCAATTTTTTAGTAAACTTGACAATATTTTTTTATTTTCAGTTTATTCAGAATACATTGTTCTTGGCACCGCGGAATGTGTATTTAGGGGAGAATAAGCAATGTTTGAACGTTCATTCCGATCCCAAAATAAAGCACTTATTATGACAATGTTTAAAATAGGCCACATCACAAATTTACTGGATTGAAAATCCAATTAAATTGGCTGGCAACTTCGGCGGTGATTATCATCGCTCAAAAAAGAGGTGTGAGTAATTGATGGGACAATTGCATGATTAGCAGTGTTGGAGTCGAGTCCTCATCATCCGAGTCCGAGTCCGAGTCCTTGAGGAAAGGACTCGAGTCCGAGTCTTTGCCAATTTTTATGTCCGAGTCCGAGTCCGAGTCCGAGTCCGAATGTATCAAATTCAAGACGCAGTTCACCAATACTATATCAACGTTTTTATTAATCAGAATTTTCAGTTCTATACTGTTTACTTATACAAATGAAGAGGTATTTTGCAAAAGGGCTATGGTGCATTTTTTCAAAAAATGAGTTTGATATAGAAATGTATAGGGAAAAATCATATGTTTCAAGGAAACAAAGTCATTTTTTTCAAAAAGACCTACATCTCATTGTAAACAGCCATTGAAATTGTTGTTTTGTTGCAAAAGGGCCTGTATCCAGAATTAAATCGGGATACAGGCCCTTTTGCAACAAAACAACAACTTCAATGGCTGTTTACAATGAGATGTAGGTATTTTTGAAAAAAATGACTTTATTTCCTTGAAACATATGATTGTGACCTTTACATTTCAATATCAAACTTATTTATTTGAAATGATTAAAATAAATGATTTTTTGTGTGTGGTATTTTTTCTTTATGTACAAACAGATGGAGTTTTGTTGCAAAAGGGCCTACATCCAAATTTTCAAAAAATGTAAACATGATTTAAAAAAAAATTAAAACTAGCACATTTAAAATTTATTTCAATTTCAATTAGTATGTAGTGTACCTCTTTCATAATCCATTCAGTTTTTCAATTGCTCAACTTGAATATTTAGAAACAGTTTTTTGACTTTTTCTCAATAAGAGCCAAAGTGGATGTAGGCCCTTTTGCAAAATACCTCTTCAAATATGGACTGTTTATGAGGGAAATTGGGTGAACTATTGCCCCAATGTTATCTGGAGACGGTAAGCCTACTATTTTCCCCATGCCAGGGGGGTCCAGGGGCCCTGCCCCCCCTGAAATAACCCCGTCGGTAAAAACGACCCTCCGTCGGTAGATTTGCGATTTTGACCATGCAATTTTTTTCGGCCGTTTATGCTGACAACTTCATCCCTACCCCCCCTCCGGTCATGTTTTTTATACTGGGTACAATTTCTGTTACATGTCCCTTTTTCCATAAATTAGATTCCTTTTTCAGTTAATGCATTATATCTGAAAAAGTTTACATTTAAAGTTGGTAAAAGTATACATATTCTGAAACCATATACTGTAACGGATGCAAATAGCATACAATCAAGTTGATTATACAGGGTGGCCCGAAATTGTACAGGGTGTAATAAGCAAAATCTTCTAAAAAAGAAGGGTTTCAATAATTACTTCCACTATGTATATGAAGTGATGAGAGAAAAGTTCAGTACAGATTTAAAGTAGTTTAATAAAATACCCATCCAGACATATGCAAATTAAATTTCATTATGAATCTGAAATTCTACATACAGGGTGTCTAAAAATTTGTTTATTTAGTTCCGGAAAAATGCTTCTATTACTACATACATGTACAAAGACTAGTATTTTAACCAAATTCAAGTAGATTTCAAATAAAAATGCATCAATTACATGTACATGAACATTGATTGATTTTAAAAGTCACCCTTTTCTTATGTAAAGGTGTTAATTTTAAACATATAGGGTGTTTAAAACATTAATTTAGGTATACATGATTATCCACAAATCATTAATTTGAATGAATTTAAATTTGCATCTGAAACATGATTTTACATTCCAATTTGAAGTGGCAAATGCTTAAAGTGGTATGAGTTTCAAATAATGTTCAATAAAAAGGGGCCCTTTAACTACAGGGTGACTCAAATTTTCCCAATGGCACATGTTTAGTGGCATACAATTAATTGCGTTCATCCTTCTTGCACCTTCATGATGTGCAAAGCACATTCAAATGAACAAATTAGGTTAGTTTCCATAATGTTTGAACCCAGTATTCAAATTTCAAGAGTCTGATTTAAGATTGAATTATATAATGTTTTCGTTTTAAGTTGTATTCAACATATATAGGGTGATCCAATGTTGATTGGCAAACTGCTTATGCTGGTCATCCTATACTAGGTCAGGTCAGTTGCATTCCTAAGAATTTAATAATTCTCCTGAGTTTACAAGCTTGATGAAAACCAGCAGTTTTTTACTTATTTGGTAACACAGTTAAAAACAAGTAATAACACCACACAAACACATTTAACAAAATGTGCTAATTAACATCCAGACAATACAGAATACATGAGGTTAATTACATAATTATCTTCTTTTAATTTTTAATTAAATAGTTAAATTTATTTAATCAAAAGGGTACCTCAACCTTTCTATACTTTTAAAATGGACAGTTTGGTGCAGGCAAATGTTTGCATACATTCGCAAACTGCGACCAACTTACGTTTCTTAACAATTTTTTGAGCTTCTTAATGCTAATTAATGATTCCTTAATTAACTAATTATATTTTTAATTCAAATATGCTTCAATAATGTTATGTTTTCAATATAGAATTGTACCAAGAGTGAAACCAGTGCATTTTATGTTTGCCCAATGTATATTGCACCATACTTGTTCAACTATGCACTCCTCCTCCTCCGCATACTCCTCCTCCGCATACTCTTCCACCCCTGACTAATTAGGTTTAACGAACTATTGTAATTAACAGAACCATGGTAGTTTATATTTTTCTTTCTAAAATAAAGGCCAAATACTTTCTCATCAAAATAAGACCAAATTTGAGTATGTGTGATAAAGAATAGCCAAAATATATGCATGCAAAGTAATAATATGTAGTGCAAATGTAACAGATCCACCTTTTTTGGGTACCCAGTATAAAAAACATGACCCTTCCCCACCCACCCACTTATCAAGATTTTTTGGGGAGTCTGTAAAAAAAATTGTCGGTACATCATGCCTTTCGTCGGTACAACTATGGTCGGCCCCCCCCCCCCACCCCTGTTTCCAAAAGCTGGGTACGCCACTGGTTCACCCCATTTCACAAATAAAGAGCAACCCATATTTGATTTATATAACGCATGAAAATATTTTTGTGTGCGATTTTGATAAAAATAAACATGAAAAAGATCTTACAGGCGAGTCGATCCTCCATGCCATTATGGCAAAATCGTACGAGGCAGGGCATTTTTTTGCCCGGTCAATAGTACTTTTTGAAAGACAAAACAAGACCGGAAAGTTACGTCAAGCATGAAATGGACCAAACTATTTTGTGTTAACTGATGTAGTATCCACCAATCAGATGGCTAGAGTATTTCCATGCGTTATATAATAATTACTCATCAAAGTATAATCACAGTCAGTTCAGTAACTCACTTAATTAGGCTTGTGTTGTCTTTGTAGTTGTTCTTTTATTTAAGGCTTATTTGCAATTGCATGCAAAATTACTTAAATTAGAAAGAGTGTAGGAGGAAAAGATCCGCAAGACGAGAGCAGTAGGTGCCACAATGCCAGATACTGATCACAAGGGCCACACATGTGGGAGTTGCTTCCTTGCCCATATTGGTCTTGTTAGTCATCCTCTGACACATAGATCAAATTCAACTATCAACTAATCTTTGTTGTCATTGTCGTCTTTGCTTTGCGATGGACGAACAACAACAGATCGAGTTAAAGAAGTAAATTATTGCTATTGCTAAGGCTAATAATTCTGATAAAAGCCAGGATATAATTTAATGTTCTTTGTATTTCACTGTTTTTAAAGCAAATACTAAATTGACGATATCTTTGGAACTGGGAGTACTGACATTGAAAGAAGATGTCGGTAAAATAAGGCTATGAAAATGAAACAGGGAAGAAAATTGAATATTTCATTGCTTGACCTGTTGACAACACCTGAGTTTTGACCTCATCAATGATCAAAAGCAGTTTTGAGTTGGCCTAATGTTATATGTTGAATTTAAAGAAGATGCTCATTGCACTTCAGGAACATCAGCATCTGCACCATTTGGGGGATAATCTGGCGCGATGTGGCCGCATGATCAACCCCAACCCCCCTCTTCTGAATATGCGTTCCATGAGCGCTATTTGCTGGTCTGGTACAGACAGCACCCTCTGTGCTTACTTATGAAAGTTAGCGGCAGACTGCGAAATTCAGTCCCTCAGCAAAACAAAATTCAGATAAATTAATGAAAATAAAACACCTGAAAAAACCCAATTTTGCCGGACTCGATGAGGACTCGAAGCCGAGTCCTCGAGTCCTTGGGGTCCGAGTCCGAAAAAAAGGACTTGAGTCGGACTCGAGTCCGAGTCCGAGTCCCGAGTCCTACAACACTGCACTGATGATTAGGGTTGCGTAACAAGACCTTTCTCCTTGTGTATTAGCTTCATGTATTGTACAGTATTCAAATCCCAATGACCAATTAAGGGATCATGTAGAACTAGAAAACCATCTGTGTCAAGTTGAATAAGTTTCTGGGTCAAATTGAATAAGTTTCTGGGTCAAATTGAATAAGTTTCTGGGTCAAATTGAATAAGTTTCTGGGTCAAATTGAATAGATTTCTGTGTAAAATTTATCCACTTGGGGCAGGTTTCAAATCAGGTAGTTTATCAATTGCTGCCAGAAGTGGTAGCTCTGGTAGTTTATAAATGCTGCTATCAGGAGTAGCTCAGGTAGTTTATCAATGCTGCTATCAGAGGTAGCTGAAGTAGTTTATCAATGCTGCCGTCAGGGGCAGCTCAAGTACTTGATCAATGCTGCTGCTGGTACGAGGGGTAACCCAGGTTGTTTATCAATGCTGCTATCAAGGGTAGCCCAGGTAGTTTATCAATGCTGCCAACAGGGTAGATCAGGTAGCTTATATGTGCCGGTACCAATTCTGCTGGTACGAGGGGGTATCATAAAGTTTTAGAAAACACCCAGAAGTGAAGGAGCCAGAAACTTAATTTTGTTATATGATCCTTCAGACATCTTTACTAAGTCCCTGTGCAAAGTTACACATTTCTCCTACTTGTTATTACCTGTCCACAGACCGCCATTGTAAAGATCCTCAGATTGACCGCCATCGATTGATTCTCAGATTGCCTCAGATTGTGTTATTCCCAAAACAGCAATAAATAGTTTTAAGTGTTGACAGAAAGGGTCAAAGGTCATGTAGGGGTCATTAGAGGTCAATGTGTGTACACCCCATGTTACCCATAAGTTTATTGTCACCAAGCTTATTTGTAATGACCTTTGACCTCTTTCTGTCTAAACTTTAAACTATTTATTGCTGTTTTGGGAATAACATAATCTGAGGCAATCTGAGAATCAATCGATGGCGGTCAATCTGAGGATCTTTACAATGGCGGTCTGTGGACAGGTAATAAAAAGTAGGAGAAATGTGTAACTTTGCACAGGGACTTAGTAAAGATGTCTGAAGGATCATATAACAAAATTAAGTTTCTGGCTCCTTCACTTCTGGGTGTTTTCTAAAACTTCATGATACCCCCTCGTACGAGGGGTAACCCAGGTTGTTTATCAATGCTGCTATCAAGGGTAGCTCAAGTAGTTTAACCAATGCTCCCATCAGAGTAACTCAGTAGTTTATCAATGCTGCCGTCAGAGTAGGGGGGGGGCTGGGGTACCGCGCCATTTTGCAATATTTTGCAAAATCGATCGTGGTTATCACGTGATACGTATCGTGGAAAAATAATGTACACTGTTTTAACGAAATGCACTGTGGGATTGTGTTACCAGCCTAAAATCATAGAGGTCGCAAACCCGGTCGCAAACTTGCTTATAATTGAGCCTAGCTATAACAAGCTAAAAGTGATATCTCTGAATGTAACCAAAGTGTGCAAAGGAGAAATTGTTGGACACACTGGTAAAATGGTTTTACAACAAGTTTTGCTATCATATTATTATCAAACTGAACTCAAGTTAAATCACTCTATTTATCGAGCAATAATATAATTGTTTACGCATTTTAATTGTTTAGATACAAAGTTAAAAAAATCAAGGATACATTTATGATAGATAAATAAATAAAAAGAAAACTATAAACGCATGGGCGGCATTTATAATTGATAAAAATGGACATAACAATAATGTTACATTAATCTACCATCAAGTTTAAAAAATAGAAAAATAAAAGGAATATTCGAACTCATGATTTTCGATTGGCAACGACATGGCCAACCTACGCACGCCACAGAGATCCACGACTGTAATTGTGATAGTTTTATTATTTAACCATGTCTATTTATTTATAACGAACGGATTTTTATTGTGCCATTTTTGCCAAATGTGTGTTGCTCTCGCACAAAATGTGTTTGTAATTTGATTATAATTCTTATTTTTAAAAGAACTGTAATTTCTTTTGACATTTTCGAGAGAAAAAAATGGCGTAACTGGATACGGTAAACGCCAGCAGTGTGGTGTCCACGTGGGCAAGCATACAGATGATGCTAAGCAAATAAAACAAAAAGTGCTCCTAATGGGGCTCGAACCCACAACCTTTCGCTCCTATGTCGACTTTCTTTCCACTACACTAACCGTGCTAATTGGAAAACTTCATCGCAAATAATTTATTTATATCATTGGTCATGGGTTAATGCACTGTGTTAAATTCTACAATCCCGGCCGCCACTCTGTTCAAAGGCATAAAAAAGTGGACTTATTTTATGCTTTTTTTGCAATTCTGGGGTGTGTGGATCGTGTTTTTTTATCAAATTGATTAGATATCCATCCATTTTAGATCATCTGAAATTTAAAGTGCACCCACACACCCGGGAAAGTATGCTGCCAAGGGCATATATTTTGCACGTAAATCCAATACAAAAGTTCAGAAAATCGACCAAAATATGACGTCATGACCATTGCTTCGGGACAAAATGGCGCGGTACCCCACCCCCCCCCCCCCTACCGTCAGAGGTAGCTTACATAGAATAGCAATGCTGCCATCCGGTGTAGCTCAGGTAGCTATCAATTCTGTCAGGTAGTTTATAAATGCTGGTACCAGGGGTAGCCCAGGTAGTTCATCAATGCTGCTATCAGGGGTAGCGCTGGTAGTTTATTTTAAGAGTAACTCAGGTAGTTGATCAATGCTGCTATCAGGAGTAGCTCATGTAGTTTATCTATGCCAGTATCAGGGGTAGCTCAATTAGTTTATCAATTCTGCCATAAGTGGTAGCCCTGGAAGTTTATCAGGGGTAGCTCAAGTAGTTTATCAATGCTGCTATCAGGGGTAGCTCAGGTAGTGTATCAATGCTAGTACCAGGGGTAGCCCAGGTTGTTTATCAATGCTGCCATCAAGTTAGCCCAGTTATTTTATCAATGTTGTCGTCAGGGGTAGCTGAGGTAGTTTATCAATGCTACCGTCAGGGGTTGCTCAAGTAGTTTAGCAATGCTGCCATCGAACGAATTATGCAAAAAGTAGGTGTAAAGTCGAAAAAATGTGCACGCTACGCGCGCATTTTTCGACACTGCAATGGAGCCCACCCATTAGGAGCCCCCATTTCAAGTCAATGTCCCTTCTTGCCCCCCCCCCCAATGAAAAAGTCTAGTTACGCCACTGTAATTACTTCAAAATCATAAGAAAAATAAAGACAAAACTAGAGATGATTGTGATCATAGATCACGGATATTAGTCGAGGGCGTTACATGTTGACCACTTGTGACCTTTTCTTGACCCTCGACCCAGAGTTCATGATTTCCTTTTTTCTTGTCATATCAATGCGCACAAGATGAAACATTTCCGGTCAGAGCTTGTCTTCAATTTTACTTATGTATATTATGTCAATGATATGTAAATGCAGCAGCAACCTATTTGAACATGAACCCGAGGAATCTTTCGACTAATTCTGACAATCATCCCCTGAAAACATGATTAGGGTACTGTGACGGACGAGTAAAACTCGATAGGTAGTTTGTGAAACTCGGCGTGAGTGAGAAATCTCAACATGGTTTTGTCCGCCGGGCGTGCCATAGTTTGACACTCTATCAACTGCACCAGCGGAAGAGCATGTATATATAAGGCCAAAATAGACATCAAATGTTATTCTCATGACGAAATTCCCAGCTTTTATTTGGTGCTATTTTCAAGTCTCAACTCGTATTATTAACCGAGATATCGTCGAACACAAATGCGTATTATTTTATTTATGATGAGTTGTGAAAGGTGTCCTCCTACTTAGAGCGATTCTCAGGTTTCGTGGTTGAAACAAGTGAAAATTTACATTTTGACCCCTAGTGACCGTTTCTTGACCTTTGACCTTAACGTTATGATTAACTTTTATTCTTGTCTCATTAATGCCCACAAAATAAAAGAAATCCGGTAAAAATCGGAGCATGCCTTATATTTTCCCCCTGTAAAGTTCAATGACCCCTAGTGACCCTGTTTGACATGTCACTTTTAGTGTAGAAGCACCTTATATGGTCATTGATCCAAGGAATCTTTTAACCAATTCTGAGTATCATCAGCCATTTTCCCTCGGACAAGTAGGGTTTTGAGTGAATGGAGTAACAATTTACATTTTGACCCCTAGTGACCCCAAATATTTTGACGTCAATCGGGCAACTTTTACGATTTGACCTCTGGATGACCTTTGACCTCAGATTACCTAAAATTATTTGTTTACATGTTCCCCCGGTGTTCATTGCACAATTTAACCCCATGTTGACCTCTGACCTTGGATGACCTCTAATGACCTCTAATGACCGTCAATCTGGAAACTTTTTTGACCCCTGGATGACCTTTGACCCAACAAAATGTTCACCCGGCATTCATGTTTCTTTTCTCCAAGTTTGACGTCAATCGGCCAATTTTTACGATTTGACCTTTGGATGACCTTTGACCTCAGATGACCTATGCAAATTAGACCCCCAAAAAGTAGCCACAGTTTTTGACCATGGCCTACCTATCGCTGAAGGTGTGAAGTCAATTCGTCCATCCGTTCAAAAGATACAGCATTCAAGAAAAAAGGCTAACCAAAAAGGCTAACCAAAAAGGCTAACAAAATTAACCAAAAGGCACACACACACCCCCACAGACGCATGGACAATGGACATGACCAGTGGCGTACCCAGCATTTGAAAACTGGGGGAGGCACGACCATAGTTGTACCGACGAAAAGCATGATAAACCGACACCTTTTTTTTTTACAGACTCCCATAAAAACGTAAAACTTGCACAATTTTGTTCCCCGTCAACAGCTGAAATCTTTATAAGTGTGTCTGGGGGGGGGGGGGGAGTAGCGATGAAGTTGTCCACAAAACCGGTCGAAAAAGTCGCATGGTCAAGATCGCAAATCTACCGACAGAGGGTCGTTTTTACAGACGGGGTTATGGGTTATTTCAGGGGGCACCAAGTATTATGAGTACCTCAGCCCAGACCAGAGTTGTCACTTGGCATGAAAAATAAATATAGCACAGGCCTTCAAATCGTGGTCTAAAGAATAGGCCTATATTATATACACGGCATATGACCCCCCCCCCCCCCCCCCTCCCCAGAATTGTACGCACGTGACAATGGTGATAATTTAAAATATTATAGTATCATATGTGTAGGCTCTTCTAAATTATTTACAATATACAATCGATACAAGTCAGATCACTGCAAAACGATGTTGCTATGCCCTTATTTACTGTCAACGGTTGATGCGCTTTATCAGAACACGTTATAACTAAAATAAAACACATGTTTCTCGTCCGTGTTCAGGAAAAATAGGAGGATGGGATTTTTATTTTTATTGGAAAACTGACAACAATTCTCCTAAGTTAAACAGCGTTTTAGCTCAGTACCCCATGTTATTTGGCATGTACAGAACGGTGTCTGCAAGAGACCCTTTTTCTTATGACTTAAGTTTAAAATAAATAGATAAATAAATACCCATATAATTATACAGGGTGTCCCTAATAAAAGGGTGCACATGTTTGCGCAACTTGTTGATGCCGCTTATTTCATCTGATTTGTATTTGTCAATCCTGAGATATACCCAGATTATCAAAGCTACCCAAAATCGACGTTGTGTCACTTTTACAGAAAGAATGATTATGAGGGTCAAAACGATACTAACATTGGTCTATCCATGGGCATCAATCGTCTTGAAACATTGGGGTGGGCATTTGACCAGAATTGTTTTGAAGAGGCTGAGGAACACAGGTGATGTCCTTTGAATAATTATGTGGTAAGGGATTTCTACGAGAAGTTATTTTGGGATCCCACTGAAGTGCACGCCGCACGTTATCAATTAATATTGTACTATGTCATGCCACTTTTCATATCTTAGTCTTCCAGTGTTCTTTATTCATATTGGCGCTTGCATCATCTACAAAGTATTTCCAACATGTCCAATACTCCTTTGTAGGTGTATTCCTAGATGGTACGTGAGTGTTTGGGAAATAAATGGCAAACTCTCTGGTGACTTCTGCTGAAATTCTCGTGTTATGATATTTTAAGACCATGAACACCCTCTTCTAATACAAATTTAGGCCGCACCCAGCCATATGGACGTCTGTCCTGTTTTGAAAATGTAGGCCCACCCAATAAACATTTTGTGAAACCTCGTCAAAATGACTGGTTCGAATCATGTAACAAACATCTTTATATTCAGTTCTGCTTGGATACACAGGCACTCATTCTATTATTTAAACCTATTCAATCTCTATACAACAATGTAATTTTGCATAACACTGGTGAAGGGCAATCGTACAAGTGGAAATGGTATCTTAACCTTTGAAACTGTAAAATGGCACAACGTCGATTCTGGGCAGCTCTAGTTAATTGTCCATATTTCAGGATTTACAAATCCGAATCAGATGAAATAAGCAGCATCTGAAAGCCAGGTATTTAATCTTTTAATATGTGTGGTGGTATGGGAAAACCCGTCGGAAGTCGCTAGTGTTAATATTGAGGTATCTGGGTCATACCAAAATATTCCTAACAAATGAGTTCCAAGTCAATTTTCCAGCTTTGGTCCCAAGATAGAGATTATTCCTTGAACTTTAGTCTCCAGGAGTTTTTTATGCAAAATTCCAGATGTGAAGTTTATTTTAGTACTTTTCTGAACCTTGTTTATCAAATTTTATGTGTAAAATACTTATGTTTACGTAAAATGACATTGTTACCATGGTAACCACTTGTGAATTCCGACAATGCATTGTAAAGATTTTGAAAGTGAGAACTTACAATTGTTAATAATATCGCAAAAAACTAGGTTCATATAAAAAGTCCTTTTCATATGACAAGCTATTCTGTGTGAAATAACAATGTAGTTTTATTATTATTAGAGTAGATAATTAGAGCATTTAAAAGATTTTGTGTACACCTTTGAATTATCAGTTTCAATTTTGAGTGTTGCGTTTAAACTTGCCGACTTTAAAATACTATAACTGTAGTTCTAGATGGAATTTCGGAAACATTTAAACAGTCCTATACTCAGTAGAATATGAAGCTCTCTGCCAAAGAAAAAAACCAAGTTGCTAGAAAATGACCATGTGAAGGGTTTCCCCATGCCACCACACATATGTGTAAACATCTTACACCAACTGTTAGAACTTCAAGGTCAACAAGTTGGGTAAACACGTGCACCCTTTTTTAGGGATACCCAGTATATAATCACGGCATTTCCCGCTTTTGAATCATTTATTTTAAATTGAGTCCAAATTAAAAAAATAACATGTTTAGCGTCCTGACTTTTTCAAAAAAGGAAGGAGGAGGCCCTTTTTATTTTTATTTTTTGTTTGGCACTTTTTAAAGGAAGTACAGAGTCTACAGAGTACAGAGCTGAATGAATTTGGTAAATCCAGTCTTGAAAGGGGTGCACAGCTCATTTACCCATTCAGACAATTATAATAAGACCTTTTTTTAAATAAAAAATCCCATTATTTTGGTGGAAAATGCGGGTTCACGGAGAGGGGGAGTATGAGGGTAGATGTGCCCCTCACAAGTAGATTTATTTACAATTTTCGAATCTCATAATATTTGTACAGCAAAATAAGTTTAGAAAGGCCTATTTTCTGCTACGGTTTTATATTCGCGGTACCCACTATCCAGAAAATAGGCCTTTCTATTATTTTTGCGACACGCGACTGGCATGCGACACGGTTGAAAAATGCGACACACGACCCCTCGCAACACGGCGACATCCGTGGTATTTTGGCCATGTGACATGTACACTCTTAGAAAAAGGGTGCTTCAGGGGTTCTTGGTTGTCCCGTATATGGAACCCTTTACAGCACCTCAAAAGGTTCCAACGGTTCCAAAAAGAACCATTTTAAGGTTCAAAATGGGCAAAAAATTGGCTAAAAATGGGTATCAGTGTCGTGATATTATGAAGGATCTCTCAGTGCCCCTTTATTAAAGGTGAAAATTAAACGCATGTTAAAACCGTGTTTAAATACGGCCCATAAAATCCGACTATTTAATATAATTGTGTTCATTTATTCTATTGAACCTAAATAATTAAATAATTATTAAATTAGTTAAAAGCATTACTCTTAATAAAAGTCTTATTATAACCATGGACTTATCCATGTTATTGTTATAACATATTCAGTGTCGTGATATTTTAACATCAACATGATCAATGCACCAATTGAAAGCACCTACTTCAAAGGTGGCCAAGATTTACACTGTCATGTCGCATTCTACGTATTTTTAGCCAGCCACGGGTCGTCACTGTGTCGTCATTATTGAATGAGCACGTTTTACTGCTGTATTAATGTTAAGATAAGATAAATTCTTCTAACAAAGCTAACAATTTATGATAAAACGGTGAGTTACAACAAAAAAGATTCTATATTTTCCAGAATTTTACGGTCGGTCGCTGCAACACAACAATATTTTTGGCCTAATAATAATACATCGCATACTGATGTGGTCCTATTGTGTGTAAACACAATAGGACCACAAAATATATGTCTTGTTTTATTACACTGTATACTATAAGATTAAAGAAATATGTTATATTATGTAATTTTAGAGTTATTATATAAAATGTTAATGTTAATGTTATCACGGCCTCAGTGAAAAACAGCTGTAAAGTTGACCTATGTATCGTGAATAAATAAAGATTATGTATGTTATGTATGTATGTATGTAACACTTGACTTTAAACAAGTATAATTGACCTCACACAGAGGTGTGAAAACTCTATTGTTTGATTTTGTAATGACGTCTTCGGCCGGGCGCAAATTTATTAACCGTAACAAACATTTGGCCAAACACTGTATAGATGTATTGCTGTACAATGTACCTGTGTGCATGCGTATACTATACGCTTTTCTCCGTCAAGGCATCAAATGTTTGTTACGGTAAATAACATCGCAGCCAGGGCATTTGTAAATTAGGAAAATGGCGTACTTTCTCAAATGGGTAAAGGAACCGGTTTTCGTTGCACAGATGTACGGTAAAAATTTACTAAAATGTATCATCGTTTTATTTTAAATCATTGTTAAGAATTATCAAAATTCATGAGTCTATCAAAATTCATTGGTCTATCCAGGGCTGTCCAGGGAGGTGTCAACCCTGGTCTATCCGCCTACTCTGTGAATTTCGGTCCGATATATTTCAAAATAACAAGATTAGAATGATTTACATATGGCTATCGTTCAGCTATATAATTTAATATGTATACAAATTACTATCATTCGGCTATATTATATGCACGACTATGCTCGATTTTCTGCCTGCATAGGCCTAGCTATGAACAGTATGCTAAAGTCCCTGGCTCTATGTACATGTACACGTGTATTGATTCCACAGCCAACGGGGTTCTGAATGCGCAGCACACGGCAGCACTGCTGTTCCGTTTCCGTGTGACACGTCCACTGTTATGATGCCTAATCACGTGATCAGCCATACTTAATATATACTCTTTACAGCATTCTCGTAATCAAACCGCAAGTTCATAGCCCATACGACCGTTGGTACCCTTAGAGCCATTGCATTCCAGGGATTGTAATAGCTGTCGGATTCTGATGAAGAATGACCGAGGTAAACTTAATACAGAGGTCCAATGGACCCTGTAATCAAAATAAATTTGGCCCTCACAATTTTTGGAAGCTTTTTTGGTTGGCAGTATGTCCACTAAAATGGTCTACATGTAAGCACATTTTAGCAAATTGATAAATAGTCATTGTACTTTAAATAAATCACCTTTGAAAAATGTCACCAATTCAATTAAATTAAATCTCAAATAATTTTTGAATCATATCTCCCATTTCAGAGGCTCCAATGGACAGTACTGCGTCAGTCACTAGTTCACTTGACAACATCCTAATGCATATTTTGTCTGGTGTTCCTGGCACCACTGTTTCATGGACAGAGACATTTCAGGCAGCATAACATTGTCATCTAGATTGCACACCGGGACAGTTTTTCTCAGATTGGTACAACCAGACTACCAGAGTGACATACATATTCCCAGGTCCATCTGGCAACAGTGCTTCTACATCATTTGATGTTATTGTTAGTGAATGTAAGTTAACTAAAATGTTGGGTTCAATCTTTCGTAATGTTATCTGTAACCTTGAAGATATCCCTGTTGGTTTCAGTCAACATTGACATTGGGTATGCATGATCGTTCCAGTTATTGCAAAAAGAGTGGGGGAGGGGGGAGTTCATACCAATCTAATTTCTCCAAACTAGGGGTGGCCTCATCTACGGGTTACCTTATCGATTACCGGTCGATTACCGGTAGTGCAATTAGAGAATGCATGCGCAGGTTGGACAGTCGGCCGTATTGTTTTGATGGATCAATACGCCACACCACGCTAACTGTCATACTCTCCCCCTTGTTGAAATGTAAAATGTGAAAAACCCATGTGTCATGGGTGCGAAAAGAGGGACTTCTTTGAAAGTGTCCTTGAATAGTGAATAAGGGGGGTTATTGTCAGACAAAACATGTGCGCTTTTTGGGGTAAAAGGGGGTCAAATTAGCCAAATTATGTTCACGACGCACCATCAAATAGGGGGTGGGGGGTATTTGAATATCCTGGAATAGTGTTAGTCTGTTAAAAAAGAAGAGAGACCACATAGAAGATATCTATCAAGGGTTTATTTACCTTGCATTTGATCACATTTTTAAATAGTTTGGAAATTTTGGTATTTACAATTTACTTTCTAAAAACGTTATATTGTATTGTAAATCATGTGAAGAAACTTAGGAATTAACTAATTAGCAATGTAATGTATAGGTACTTATTAGTGCTATCAATTTCTCATAAGGTTAACAGATATTACTCACTTGATTTGTTAAGAATGGCTCTTTAACCTCATTATTTTATTGCAATCCTTTTTGCTTGAATCTGGTTCAACAGGGCCCCAATCGTATACATTACTACCTTCTTTAGATAGAGTACACATACATATAATATTGCTGTCTTCAGTAGATAGTACCCATGTTTTACATTGCTATATTCTGTACATAGCACTCATATTATTACATTGCTATCTTCAGTAGATAGCACCCATATATTACATTGCTATCTTCAGTAGAGAGCACCCATATATTACATTGATGTCTACAGTAGAGAGCTCCCTTATATTACATTGCTATCTTCAGTAGAGAGCACCCATGTATTACATTGCTATCTTCAGTAGAGGGTACCCATATATTACATGGATTGCTATCTTCAGTAGATAGAACCCATGTATAACATTGCTATCTTCAGTAGAGAGCACCCATGTATTACATTGCTATCTTCAGTAGAGAGCACCCATATATTACATTGCTGTCTTCAGTAGATAGCAACCATATAATACATTGCTATCTTCAGTAGTTAACACCCATGTATTACATTGCTATCTTCAGTAGAGAGCATCCATATATTACATTGCAGATAGTACTAATTGATCATGAGGTGATTTACTACAGCGATTTGACATAGGAATTTTGACTTGCTCGATAAAATCAATTGTAATGCTTTTAATTCATGAATCTGAATAGGAAACATGAATTTATTGGTATAAAATGTACAATGAACACAGTGAATAGGTAATTGGGTCTGATGGTTTAATACTTTGTCGACAACACAGTGATAACTTGCAAGCTTCCAGGGGGAGAAATACTTATGGGCGGCAGTGTACATAAATTAGGTTATTTCAACAATTTTCAATTTGGGTTACCTAATTACGGAACTGCCTTTAGGTAGATAGCACAATGTACAACATTGCTATCTTCATTAGATAGCACCCATGTATAACATTGCTATCTTCAGTAGATAGCACTCATGTATTACATTGCTATTTTCAGTAGAGGGCACCCATATATTACATTGCTATTTTCAGTAGAGGGTACCCATATATTACAGCGTGTCCCAAAAATGTGGGTCCAAAACTTTCAGAGCTTATAACTAAAAATATGGGAAACATAAGACCAATTGGATGTAAGGTTTTAGAAATACAGAGCTTTGCATACAGCGTGGTCAGAACCTGTTTTTTCCGATTTTGCCCATAAATCGTCCATGCGTTGCATTTGCGCATCGTACTGACGTCATCAAAGTTTTGCCTTTGGCTTGATAACAATGACTTACTCAGGGAAATCTTCGTCATAAGGGGGAATAAAAAGTAAACACATATGATTTTTGTTAGAAAAATTAATAAATTACCTTCTGAGACACTGCCATCTTTGAAGCAGTTCAAGAACCATTTCTTCGAAATTGGAAACCAGCCTTTAAGTCAGTCATCTCATCAAAGAAATTAGAGGCAGGGCTGGAACTTCAGATTTTTTTCAACCAGCCAGTCGGGATTGGGCAGGTTACTCACAAAAATACCTGCCCGACAGAAATTCCACCAGCCAGTGTAACTGTCACACTTGCACCGTGAGTTTGAAATTGTTTACCAGCCGTCGGTTGCCGGGGTACTTTTTCCCGACACAACATTTACCCGCTATGGGCAGGTGGGCGGGTGTTATTTCCAGGCATGGTATCAGGGTAACAGTTGCTCTGTTTTTGTATATATTCAACGACAAGGTTACTGCAATGGGTATTTATAATGCTGAATATTGATCCAAAATACCTATAATTTGACCCTTTTCTACCAAACCATAAGATATTTCGGAGAATAAACACATGTATGCACATGATGTAGGGAAAACTTGCACACAGCGCAAATGCAAGGCATAAGGTGGTTTAGTGCTAAATTGGAAAAAACGGGTTCTAACCACGCTCTGTTGAAAGCTTTGTATTTCAAAAAGTTGCCATTTGATTGGTCTCACATTTTAACCAATAAAGGTCAGGTATATGTACCTTAATATCCTTAATTATGGAGCAGCTAGGTTTTCAACTTTTAAAGTTACAAGCTCTGCAGATTTTGGACCCAGTTTTTTGGGACACGCTGTACAATGCAATATCCAGTAGATAGCACCCATGTATAACATTGCTATCTTCAATAGATAGCACCCATGAATTACATTGCTATCTTCAGTAGAGAGCACCCATATTATTACATTGCTTTCTTCAGTAGATAGTACCCATATATTACATTGATATCTTCAGTAGATAGTACCCATGTTTTACATCGCTATCTTCAGTAGATAGCCCCAATGTATTACATTGCTATCTTAAGTAGTCTTCAGTAGAGAGCACTAATATATTACATTGCTATCTTCAGTAGATAGCACCCATGTATTACTGTTATGACATGACGTTCGGGGTTGCTGGTTGGTTTCGCAGGTATAGAACAAGGTTTCCGATTGGACGATAAGAACATTGGTCAAGGTAAATAATGGGCTAGGTCAAAAGGTCAGAGAAGCACAAGGCTCCGCCGATGAACTGGCGTTAAAGTAACTGTAAATGGATAGTGAATAAAATGATGAAAAGTTAATCAGAAGAACTAACAGGTGTTGTCCTGAAGTGTATAGTTTGTAGTAAAAGGAGATTGTGGTAAGCGAGACATACAGAGTCTCGACATGGTGGCCAGCGGAAAAAGAAACGAACTCACGCCGACTCGACCCGTTGCGTTGTACTTGCACGCCGTTTGGAATTCGGTGTTTTGTGATTGAGTTCACAATCCCATACGCCGTAAATAAGCAAATCTGCCGTCACTCTTGACGCATTTATTAGAACTTAGAAGTCATATTCACGTTTCTGCACATGCACAACGCATTTGTGTTCCTGAAATAACAGGAGAAGAAGACAACAATTTCGTAACAATAACATTTCACATTGAATGACATTCATTGATAGTAACATTGCCGTCACAGTCACAGACAGCATAGCAGGCGTAGTGTGTGTGATCAATACGTGCCATAAAGCCAGTCATTATTGTTACTGTTATTTACATTGAATAGAAGATTAGATAATCACAGCAGATCTATTTTACTATTCTCACTCGTATGTAATTGTAATTTAAATTTGTAGGGTATTGTGGGATATTTTCCATTTATAAAGCAGTGAGGTACTATCTGCCATCCACATCATCACCACTGTTGTTACATTTACGTACACATATCATTGTATGTGACTGAGGCCAAGCTATGGCCTACAATACAAGTGGTCCACACTTCATGACCTTACGTTCTGGCAAACAGGTGTTGACGATGATGGGCTCAGATAGTATTTCAGCGCATGGTCAACATAGTCCATGGATTAATGAACCGCCAATAATTCATTCATTGGATTCTGACGATTCCGACTTGGAACTGGAACCAGGGAGTCCTGGGAGAAGGGAAAACACAAGTGTCAAACATGAACAAACTTAAAATCCCCCAGGGATTCCCCCGGGACTTCCGAAAGAAATGTGGTTGGATTATTTCAAGCTCCAGGCAGATAAGGGAATTCAAATGCGGGAGCTTGAACTAATGCATAGAGAGCCCATATCTAAGAAGACAGACCATACGCGTTCAGAATGTTAAAGGACACCGATGACATCGATGTTTATCTGCGCGCCTTTGAGCTTGTAGCAAAAAGTAATAACTGGCCAAAGACCACATGGGGGATGAAATTAGCCCCTGAATTAACAGGTAAAGCATTTGAGGTATACTCAAATCTGTCACTTTCAGAAGCGACAGATTATGACACGCTGAAAAAGACCATAATGATAAAGTATGAGATTAACGCCGAAACTTACAGAACCAAGTTCAAGACAAGAGAAAGAAAATCGGATGAAACCATTCGTGAAATGGTTTACGACCTCACCCAACATTTTCACAACTGGGTAGAGTATGCTGGCATTCACAGAGAGGATGCTGAAGGCATTGCACAACTCATAGTAACTGATCAGGCTATGAACACCCTTCCCAAGGACCTGGTCATACATCTGCGTGACAAAGGTGTCAAAGATTCCACAGAAATGGCAAAAATTGCCGATGAATACATTGCGAACCGAGGGGGTCCGAATACTGGAAGAAAAAGGAAGCTTACAAGCAAAAGTTTAAGCTAAACAGGAATAGCAATGATCTCAAAACACACAAACAATATCAGTCTAACCGGCAGAATGATTACTATCCCCAAGAGGCTGCCAAACCCATGAACAGGGATGATAAACAAACTGCTCCTAACAGCCACTATAGAGTGTATGCAATAAACCAACCGGAACGGTATAACAATGGATCGGGCAGCCATTATGGAGCTATAGGTTAGTCACGTATTCGGATTGACAATTAAATTTCCCGCTCCATGTACTCTGAACTGACCAAATCATATTGTCCCGTGGACGCCATCTTGGAGGCTCAGTTCAAATGAGGACATAGTGACGTAGCATTGCATACTCTCTATATGTACACCCAACCAAATAGGCCCAACCAGCCACCTAATAGGCCCTACTAAAACAGTGACACTGAGTACAATAATTACCAACCAAATAGGCCCAACCAACCACCTAACAGGCCCTACCAAAACAGTGACACTGAGTACAATAACTACCATAGGTACCCAAGTGGTGAGATAATCTGTTATGCCTGCAATAAACCTGGGCACATAGCCAGAGAATGCCCTGGAAAAAGAAATAGTGGCAGTCAAAATCACAGTGACCCTAGTACCAAAAAAGCATTTAAATGTGACAACCCTAAGAAAAACGTATATAGGCCTACATCAAGTGATGAAATCATTGAGGCCCGCCGCAGAAAATGCGAAATAACCGGTTTAGTAAATGGCAAAACAGTCTCAATACACCGAGATTCCCAGTGCACTCAGACAGCTGTGTCAGCCGATCTCGTACCAGCACCCAGCTACATAAGCAAAACAGTAGCAGTGCGGGGCATCACTGGCCCTGTAGAATTGCCAAAGGCCGAAATCGAAATACAATGTGAAATCGTCTCAGGCAAGGTGACTGTCGCTGTTGCCCCGGGTTTATGTCACGAAGTAATTCTGGGACACGACCTTGATAAATCTTGTGGTGACCTATTTCTTAATACGCGCAAAATATGTGTGCTAACACGGCAACAAGCTAAGCAGCAGCGTGATGAGCGAAAGTTGCCGAAATTGAGTTAATGAATAATCGCGGTAACTTGAAAGATTTAGGCCTATGCGATGATACACAGAACAAAATTGAATCCAAATATCAGCCAAATTGCCACACATAGTGTGAAACTGTAGCAAATGTGATGCGATCTGTGAAAACCCGTCGGATGTCGCAAAATGTGAAATAGGGATTATGGGTAAAATTAAAATTAAAAAAAATTAAAATTAAAAAACTTTTTAATTTTTTTTTAAAGATTTTGTTTAGAAAATTAATTTCTATTACTTTGTGTCATCACCTTTATGAAATTTCACCTTCAAAACCTTACTTAAGTCACTTTTCTAAGTAGCCTTATAATGTTATTCTATTGAATTATGTATCTTTTATGGCCTGTTTTCGTGATTTCTTGTTTTGTAGCGTTTTATGACATCACAATCATCATTCACTCATAACTTTTGTTGTAGTGATCGTAGAAAAATGATCTAAACAGTTCTGTAATCAGCACAGATTCAGCTTTATTATGATATAAATATCTCCAATATGAAAAATCCCGACATGTGGCGGGTTTTCACAGATCGCATCACAAATGCCCTCCTGACCGTTTTTGCACGTGTAGGCCTACCAGAGGAAATAGTCCATGACATGGGCAGCCAATTTGTATCACACGTTATGCAAACAATTTGTAAAAAGCTGCATATCACTCAGTTGAAAGCCACAGCCTATCACCAACAAACCAATGGAGTCACGGAAAGATTCCATGGGACTCTCAAAAACATGATGAGATCCCCGTCAAGTGAAGAGAGAAAAACATGGGACGAGTTCATACCCCACTTCCTGTTTGCATACAGGGAAGTCCCCAGTCAGGCTACAGGGTTTGCACCCTTTGAACTCCTATATGGGAGGCAGGTTAGAGGCCCTCTCAGTGTAATCAAAAGTAGCTGGGTAGACATAGACCATGAACCACCGGATGTGGTGACACATATGATACCGTAAAACGGGGTGAATAGGGACAGTTTCAGCACTCTCTAGATTGTAGTTTTTTCAATGTAGCCTCATGAGCCAAACTTTTTAGCACATATTATGTCCACCTTATAATGTCTTTGAACTGCCACTATATATAATTTAAAATATGTGATGGGTATATATTTTTTTCTCACAAAGGTCGGTGTCCCTATTCACCCCAACGTTGGGGTCAATAGGGACAGCATTATTCTGGGTAGGGAAATCACTAGATTTGAAGAGTTTTTACCTGTTTTATTCTACATATGGGTGAATATGGATAATAAGTGAGTTTTGAAAAACCAAAACAATCACTTTAAATTAGTTTTTACCATTATAACGATTCAAAATTATTTTTTAACAATATTTCTTAGACGTGTCAGTTATTATTATTAACAGGGAAATAAATACTTGACTGATTTAAGTAAAGAGTTATTTAGGTGCTTGAAGATCATAACATTATGTTATTTTTTGAATTGAGCTTTATATTCTAATTGATATGCAACAATTCAGTATCAAATGTTCATCTATTCTACAAATATGGAGATAAATATTATGTGTCATTAAATGTGAAAAATACTAGTGAACAAAATAGCACCCTCATCTCTTGGAATATTAGCATGAAGTATTTTATCTGGCACACTTTTGGAGTTGGTTTATGACATATTAAAGTCATAGTATCAGTTTTAACAAGAAATATGAACATTTTCTGGTCAACAATGGCAAAATAACAGCTCAAAATTGAAGCTTTCAATCAAGCGTTCATAGAACTTGGTCAATAGGGACATATATACACTTCTCCAGACCATAATTGTTTTCTTGTACCCAAATGAGTCAAACTTTTGAGATGATATTATGTCCACATAATAAGCCTTTAAAATGCTCTTTCAAAAAATTAAATATATGGAGTGGGTATAATATTTTTATTAAAAACGTTGGTGTCCCTATTGACCCCAGATTTTACAAATTTTACGGAAAAATGCAAAAAAACTTAAAATGTGAAATCCTTTCAGAATTTCTTACCAATGTCAAAGAGTATGTTGAAGAACCTTAAAAGCTAGGTCCTGGTGCATTTCCAGCTCATTCGCTCAAATTATGCAGTTAGGAGCAGGAAAGTTTTAACCACACCATTTTTTTAGTGTTTTTTCGGACACCTCTATTTTCGATACCCTGGGCTCCGCATTTGTTCTTTCACATCAACTGAACCATTTCCTGAACACTATTATATTGCTCTTTAAACATTTGGAAAAAATAAAATAAATAGCATACATCAAATACAAAAAATTGACATTTCAAAAACGTTCCCATTTTTGTCCCTATTCACCCCATGTCCCTATTCACCCCGTTTTACGGTACACATGCGTAAACGCATTGACAGCTTGATGCAACAAGCAGGTAACAACCTCACAGAAAACCAAAAGAAAATGAAAGCACACTATGATTTACAGTCAGTGAATCGCAAGTTTGAGCCAGGTGATCAGGTTTTGGTATTCCTACCTGAATCTTCTGCCAAACTAGACAGCAAATGGCAGGGGCCTTACTCCATCATAAAGAAAATGAACAAAGTGAACTATGTTATTAACATGCACGACAAGAAAATAAAACATAGGGTGTATCCTATCAACATGCTGAAAGAATGGTACAACAGAAAACAAGACACCGAAATGTTGCAATGTTTTTGTATTATTAGTGACATAGATCAACTATCATCACAGTATGAAAATACATTGGCACACCACAGCCCACAAAGTGACCTACATGTAGGGTATGAATATTTGGAACCAGATCTTGAGCCTTTCACAGTTCAAAATATGGATAGTATGTTGCCAAATAGCAAACAAAGACAAACTTGGCATGACATTTCCATTCCGGATAACTTGCCACACGAGCACCATCAGGATTTGCGTTCTTTGTTGAGCAAGCACCGGTCCATATTTTCAGATGTTCCTGGGCGCACCCATCTTGTGTCACACAAAATAGAAACAACGACTGACAAACTTGTCCGGCAGAAAATTTATAGGACACCGCAAGCATTGCGGGACAAAATAAAAAAAGAACTTGATGCCATGTTAGAACTAGGTATAATAGAACGGGCAAACAGCCCATATGCATCTCCCATTACGGTTGTGCGAAAACCAGGTAGCGAAGACATCAGAATTTGTTCAGACATGAGGGCTTTGAACAAGATATGCATCTTTGACCCCTGAGATGCCCCGAATAGATGATATCTTAGACCAAGTGGCTAGATCCCCATTCATATCAACATTAGACCTCACTAAGGGTTTTTACCAGGTACCTTTAGACCCTACAGGGTGAGTCCAAAAAAAAGTTTACCCTAATTGAAAAAATAAAAATAAAAATTTCTGACCACAAAATCAAGGCCAACAAAACTTTAAATGATTGCGCCATTTATTTGCTATCATCTGGAGAAAAAAATCACGCTATTTGATGATACCGTTAAGTAAATATGACTATTTCTGGACAGTAGCTGTTTTTTCCCCCCAAAACACGGTTTTTAATTTCAAGCTTATAATAATGTTTACTATAGTCTATCCATCTGAGACCGATCTTCCAACCACGTGACCCAGCCGTTCCATTGACTGGGAGAGGAGGCTATTTTCTGACGAAAATATCGATGGAATCAGTAGAGTGAAAAACGGCCATAATAAAAGACAATTATGTTACCCACCTACTGTTACTACATGCCTCTACGAACAGGTACATGTAGAGTGATAGACCCCGATGAAGACAACCTTTCATTTTATAAGTCAGAAAATAAACTTTATTTAGTTTGTCAACGTTCAAATTGTATAATATTTGTTTGAATATGAAAATCATACCTTTCAATATTGATACCATATCATTGTAAGCGTATTTGTTTCTTTCTATACTTAACAAGGAAATGTGATTGATTCGGACATGCAGACAGAACGGAGATTCATATCATTTTACAACCATTTTATCTTACTATAAGCCCGGCCAATCCGAGTGAAAATATACATTATTTACTGTTGGAAACATTACAAGATAGCAAATAAAAAATTAAATGTGGCCTCCTACAATATGCTAAATGTTAAAAGTCCATTACTTTCGATCTTTTTCAGCTTTGTGATTCTATTCATATGCCGAAATCACAGGTGACGATTATGGTAAATGTTCAAAGTCCATCACTTTCGATCTTTTTCAGCTTTGTGATTATTCATAGGCCGAAATCACAGGTGACGATTTCAAAGCCTTTTGATTTCAGATAATACGCAAATGGTTCGATATTTGTCTCTCTTTGAATGGTACACTAGACATAGCTGCTATGTGCATGTGTGTGATGAGAATAATATGCATTGGAACAGTGTTGTGTGTGTTTGCATAAGGCAGCTTAGTTGTTTCAATTCACATTATAGATGAGGTTCGACCGGAGGTTGGAATAAAATGGGATCCTTCGACAACTAGCAAATATACGCCAGAAGACAGCACATCTTATTTTTACTCATCTCCCCTGCCCATCCGAGCACCAAAGATCGCTCTCAGATGGATAGACTATAGGATTATGATGTAAAGCATTACACATCTTGTTTATTAAAAGAATTAAGTAGACAATAGACTTGTTCAAAATTGTCTCCTAATAGATTAAAACATGAAATATGGATTAAATCGTATCACCACTGTCAGTTAATAAATAATAATTGCAAGGATTAAATAGTCCGCAAGGGATATTCATAAACATGATAAAACTAGATGAGGATATTGAATAAAAATTGTCACCAGTGACTATCTTATAATGTGAATAATAAACGATATAGTATTTTGATCAAATCAATAAACATAATATTGCACTTATTTTTCGTAAATATGTCCGATTAAGTAAACATTATCCTTGAACCAATCAATAATTGTCAATGTCCACAGTAAGACTAGTAAGTATTAGTCTATCCCTCTCTTTCTCTCTTTACATGTAAAAAATTTATTCCTGTTAATGAATAGAAACCCACATGATAATCCAGCATCTTGTTTGGTCTTTCTCCTGATCTTTGAGAGTGTGCTTAAGGATGGTTGCACTGAGGGACATTAGACAGCTTTAAGACCTATTTATGACACAATTACCACTGTTTAAACATTTCATAACAAAGGAATTGATCCTTTCGCTATCGGTATTGTAATTTTTTTATTGGTCGTATCTTATGAAATATAATGGTCAAGATCTGGAAGCATGTTCGGACGTTAAATTGGTCACTTTCATTAAAAACAGAGTAAAATAAGTTTCCCTCAACCAATCTAAACCAGATAAAATTCATATTAGAGCTAATTAATTTGTCCTTATACCGTAGTAAATTGTTTTGAAAACAAACGAATACTTTTTTCTAGAAAAATCGCTGAAGTTGAGTAAACATTTTTTTGACTCACCTGTATATCACGACCCCACACATCATTTGTGACATGTTTTGGTCAATTCCAATACACAGTTTTGCCTTTTGGCCTGCAAAGCTCATCTAGCACGTTCATGAGATTAGTGCATCAAGTGATAGGTGGGTGTGAGGAATTTTCTCAAGCGTACATAGATGACATCTGTGTATTCTCAAATTCATGGGAGGAACATGTCAAACATTTAGATGTCATCCTTGCCCGTATTAGTAATGCCGGGCTCACTGTCAAACCAAAAAAAGGGTTGTTTTGGCAGAAACGAGGTGACATACCTAGGGCATGTCATTGGTAAAAAGGGGGTAGTTAAATCTAAGTGTGACAAAATCCAGGCTGTTGAAAAATTTCCCAGGCCCATGACCAAAACACAGGTCCGAGCATTCCTCGGTATAACTGGTTACTACCGCAGATTTATTCCCAGGTATGCGGACTTAGCTTGCCCATTGACTACCCTGACAAAGAAACACATGCCTAACACGGTACTTTGGAACCAAGATTGTGAGGGCGCGTTTCAGGACCTCAAACAGTGTTTGACCAGCGACCCCATTTTGAGTTCCCCAGACTTCACCAGACCATTTTTGTTACAGGCTGATGCCTCCCAATTCAGCCTTGGGGCCGTACTTAGTCAACTTGATTCACAGTGTAATGAGAAACCCATTGTGTTCATTAGCCGGAAACTGCTCGATCGTGAACAGAACTACACCGTTTCTGAGAAAGAATGTCTCGCTTTTGTTTGGGCAATTGGAAAGCTTGAGTACTATTTGGTCGATCACAGATTCACTGTTTTTTCTGACCATAAAAGTCTGGTCTGGTTAGAGAATAATCATTCCACTAATAGTAGGCTATAACACGGTGGTTTCTCTCATTGCAACCATATCACTTTAACATGGTATACAAGAAGGGCATCAGTAACACTAATGCTGATGGCCTGTCAAGAGCATAGTTTGGAAACTTGTGGCGTTCCATTTACACCACTGATTTATCTGCAAATACAGAAATTTTGTTTCACTATAGTTGTATGAACTATAATATGTGGTCGCATTAATGTTGTTTAAATTTGTTAGGCTTTAGGGTTCATACTTTTAGTTTCTCCACATGATGAGGGTGTTTTGTACGTGTAGTTAATGGTTTCATTAATTATGTCTGATCTGCTGTGAAGAAAAAAAATAGGGTACCAGAGCACAACTCACCCTGACTGGCATGTCACACCCGCACAAACATTGATAATACGCAAATGCTACAACGAGGATCACATTGTGTTTTCCATAGGTTGTCAGCACGCTGAAACCAATATAACTGTCATATTCCCTGTCAGCTGTTAGGTCTACGGTCTTCAAGGAAGCATGTATACAGTGTGTCTACGGTCTTCGAGGAAACACGAATCCAGTTTGGTCCCATCAACAACAATCTTATTATAATTTGCCGTATGTTGTGACTATGTATGTATGGGGTGTATGTATGTATGTATGTCTGTATCCATAAAAGGCTCTCTCAGTTTGCAACTAAACGCCGTGAACTTTGCACTGATAAAAGATGATTATAATGTGAGTGTTATAAGCTATGAATGGCTGAAAACCGTACAGAATTGACAAAGATATGAGCAAAAGCAGGAAATCCAAAGCCTTTTCAGCCCGGCTTTTGAGACTATTTCTACGGGGCCATGTTTGTTTTTCTCATGCGTACACTGTAACCATGCAGTCGGCGCACGAAGCACATAATGCATCGCAGTGTGCCATGCAAAATAAACGCGCCCACGCACTACACCCACACACCCCTACACACGCGGGCGGGCCGCAAATATTAGAGAAATACGCTGAGCCAAACGGGAGTTGGTTACGGTTTAGGCCTTGGAGTGAGATAAGCCATGGGGCGGGGGCGGAGACGGGGACGGGGAAGGGACGGCAGGGCGGGCGGTGGGCGGGAACAGCGGCGGGTCATAAGGTAACGAAATAATGTGGTTTCTGAGAGAACAAAACATGATATGGTGAATCTAAATTACGTAACATGGTGTCAGATGTGGGATTTGATACTGTATGTGACACGCGGGCGGACAAAAATTGGTTAAGGTGAGGCCTAGGGCGTTGAGATAAGCCGCGGGGCGGGGAACTTTAGGCCTTTCGGGTTGAGATATGCCACGAGGCGGGGCGGGGGCGGTGACGAATGGGGGTTGTGTGTGTAGGCCTAATGATGTAATGTGGTTTGGGAGGCAGGGGGTTAATGAAGAAATGTGATGCTAAATTGCGTAACGGATATGCCACGGGGCGGGGCGGGATGGTGACAGTTGGGGGACGGGAGATGGTTAAGGTTTAGGCCTTGGAGTTAAAATATGTCACGGGGCGGGGGTCTTTTAATTGAAATTTGCGGGGCGGTGACGAATGGGGGTTGTGTGTAGTGATATGATATACGCTGCGCTACTGGAGTGGATTAATTTAGGCCTTGAAGTTGTATTATAAGCACGGGCGGGCGGGGTGGGGACGGCGGACGAAGTATGGCACTGGGGGGGGGGGGGGCGGGCGGGGGAGAGGGAGACCATGAAGTAATGAGGTTTGGGAGGCAGGTGGTTACTGAAGAACGCTACGGGAGTTGGTTAATTTAGGCCAAGTGACGGAACTGTAGGCCTTGGAGGTTGAGATATGCCACGGGCGGGGCGGTGACGAATGGGGGTTGTGTGTAGTGATATGATGTGGTGTGGGAGGCAGGGGGTTAATGAAGAAATTTGATGCTAAATTGCCTAACGGATATGCCACGGGCGGCGGGACGGGGGCGGGGGAGTGACGGATGAGGATGGGGTACGGGAGATGGTTAAGGTTTAGGCCTTGGAGTTGAAATATGCCATGGGGCGTGGCCGGGGCGGGTTTTTAAAAAAAAAATAATTGAAATATGAACACTTTTGAATTAGGCCCTAAAACAAAACCTTTTGATTTAAAACAAAAATGTTTTAAATATTGTTCTATTCCTATGTGTATCGTTATAAAGGGTTCAACAAAAGAAAGTATACCACTTTGTTTATGTCATTTTGAGTAACTTTCAATTTGTTTTTGTCCAAACAGGCTAGATAGGTATTTAGATGAATCTTTTAGGCATAATTTGATACCAAATTTGCCCCCTAAGAACAAAGATAAACCATAATTAACACCATTTAAAGGAAAATACCCCATTTTCCAATACACAGCACGAGAAGAATAGGCCAATTGTTAACACACACATATGCCGTATTTATCCGTACTGATCACCGCGCATATCCCTCAATGCGCGGGCTAATTCAAATGTAAACTGATGCATGGGTGAAGGATTTGAATGTAAAGGAATGTTATGGATGGGGAGAACATGGACAGATTAACCAAATCTTCTCGTGCTGTGTATCGGAAATGCGACTTTTGAAAATGGGATATTTTCCTTTAAATGGTGCTAATCATGGTTTATCTTTGTTGTTAGGTGGCAAATCTGGTATCAAATTATGCCTAAAAGATTTATCTAAATGCCTATCTAGCCTGTTTGGTCAAAAACAAATTGAAAGTTACTCAAAATGACATAAACAAAGTGGTATACTTTCTTTTGTTGAACCCTTTACATTTTCCAACACTTATGTGTTGTTTCATTTTGTAGGTGTTCTATCTGGTAGGCCCTACTCCTTCCGCTAGTCTTACTATAATTTGCCGTATGTTGTGACTATGTATGTATGGGGTGTATGTATGTATGTATGTCTGTATCCATAAAAGGCTCTCTCAGTTTGCAACTAAACGCCGTGAACTTTGCACTGATAAAAGATGATTATAATGTGAGTGTTATAAGCTATAAATGGCTGAAAACCGTACAGAATTGACCGAGATATGAGCAAAAGACTATTTCTACGGGCCATGTTTGTTTTTTCTCTATGCGTACACTGTAACCATGCAGTCGGCGCGTGTAACACTACGCGTCGCAGTGCGCCATGCAAAATAAACGCGCACACGCACTACACCCACGCACCCCTACACACGCGGGCGGGCAAATATTGGCGAAATACGTTGCGCCACGGGAGTTGGTCATGGTTTAGGCCTTGAGTTAAGCCACGGGGCAGGGCGGAGACGGGGACGGGCGGGGACGGCAGGGTGGGCGGGAACGACGGTGGGTCAGGGGCGGGACGGCTAAGGGCGGCGGGCGGGAGCGATGGGAGGCAGAGGGTAAATGAACAAATGCGATACTAAATTGCGTAACACTATAACAGGGAGGGTCACGAGGTGGAGGGTTGAGATAAGCACGAGGCGGTTGGGGCGGGGACGGGGGGGGGTAATGAAGTAATGTGGTTTTTGTGGGAGGGGGTTCATGAAGAAATGTGACACTAAATTGTGTAGCGGGTCACGAGGTGGAATGAAATAGTATGGTTCCTTAACCCTAACTCCCACAGCTATGTTTTTGCGTGTATCGGGGGGAGGGGGAAAAAGTACCATTTTTTTAACCCGAAAAATCACCGAGCCCCCCCCCGGGAGTCGATCCCGGGACCATTCGCACCCAAGTCTGTGCCCCTATCAACTGAGCTAACTCCCCAGCGCACATGCGGCCACAAACTTCGTGGCCACATATGCCTGCGGTAGGTGACGTAATCGAGCCAATGCAGCAGCACGCGCGTGGAGATAGTTTTATTTTGGATGATTTTGTATGGTCTAGTGGGGTTAGGGTTATGGAACATTGAAAAATTGTGTTAATTAACCCTAACTCCCACGGCTATGTTTTTGCGTGTATCGGGGGAAGGGGGAAAAAGTACCATTTTTTTAACCCGAAAAATCACCGAGCACCCCCCCGGGAGTCGATCCCGGGACCATTCGCACCCAAGTCTGTGCCCCTATCAACTGAGCTAACTCCCCAGCGCACATGCGGCCACAAACTTCGTGGCCACATATGCCTGCGGTAGGTGACGTAATCGAGCCAATGCAGCAGCACGCGCGTGGAGATAGTTTTATTTTGGATGATTTTGTATGGTCTAGTGGGGTTAGGGTTATAAGTATAAACCATAGGATATAGCTTGGGGTAGTGACGGGAAGCATTAAATTTCAATTAAGGAAATAGACCTAGGCCTATACATTATATTTTAACTCATAAATGAATTATTACCAATTTCGCGATAAACAATCGTATAGGAACTGTATGTGTTATTTAATTTTGTAGGTGTTCTATCTGGTAGGCGCTACTTACTAGCGGGAGCCCGTTCTAAGAACAGGCGTCCCGCTAGTGACTTATAATGCATGTATTGATATGAAGTTGCATCCTCTATGTATAAATACACACAGTACTGGATGACGGTCATCTTGACTACACATTGAACTGCATAATGTAGTTCTGTACATGTCTGAGCCCCAAGTACGATATATACGAGGGGGTATCAAAAAGTTTTAGAAAACACCCACAAATGAAGGAGCCAGAAACTTTATTTTGATATGTGATCCTTCAGACATCTTTACTAAGTCCCTGTGCAAAGTTACACATTTTTCCTACTATTTATTACCTGTCCACAGACCGCCATTGTAGAGATCCTCAGATTGACCGCCATTGATAGATTCTCAGATTGCCTCAGATTGTGTTATTCCCAAAACAGCAATAAAAAGTTTTGACAGAAAGGGGTCAAAGGTCATTACAAACAAGCTTGGTGACAATAAACTTATGAGTAATATGGGGTGTACACATATTGACCTCTAATGACCCCTACATGACCTTTGACCTTTTCTGTCAACACTTTAAACTACTTATTGCTGTTTTGGGAATAACACAATCTGAGGCAATCTGAGAATCTATCAATGGCGGTCAATCTTAGGATCTCTACAATGGCGGTCTGTGGACAGGTAATGAATAGTAGGAAAAATTTGTAACTTTGCACAGGGACTTAGTAAAGATGTCTGAAGGATCACATAACAAAATGAAGTTTCTGGCTCCTTCACTTCTGGGTGTTTTCTAAAACTTTTTGATACCCCCTCGTATATACAACTTTTAGTCATGGGACGTTTATGATCTCCATGCTGCGGAAGCAACAAACATAGCCCAGTTATAACCATGGAGGACAGTTTGGAAGCGTGTAGTGGTTAGTGATTATGATTCTGCATGCCACTGTCTATGTGGTGACATGGATGCTAGTACAACATAGTGTGGTACACATTACGCAGGTAATTTGATGGTCTGATGATGTTGATCAGACTGAGCAAAGGACTCAACACATCAAAGTCACTTGATATTTCTGCATTGCAGTTGATGGTGTTCACCACCTTCTGACAATTTGCACAAAGTGTATGGACGTTGAGGACATGTTATACAGACTGCCAAGTCAAACTACTGGTGTTTGCATGGTTGCTGTGCTGCAGATATTCCTTCAATTTATACCACAGTTTATAAACTGTGTTTCTATGACTGCAGTTCAAAAATCAATGTCCTCTATTCGGCAAGGGCATGTGTGTATAGACACCCTGGCAGGGCTAGGACTGTATATAGCAAGGCCATGAGAACAGTTCAGGTGAACAATGTGTTAATAAGGCATTTGCCACTGACAATATAAGTTTTAGGTTGTTGAAATTCATAGTTCAGTGCCTTGGTAGTGTTATAATTGAATTGTTGATGTTTCTCTGTTTATACTGGGAGGGTTTTAGTGAGGCTGCAGGCTACCCCGGTGATCATGTTACCCAAATTGCCTAAACTGCACTGCAGTTTTTTCGGAAGGGGGGGCATGTTATGACATGACGTTCAGGGTTGCCGGTTGGTTTCACAGGTATAGAACAAGGTTTCCGATTGGACGATAAGAACATTGGTCAAGGTAAATAATGGGCTAGGTCAAAAGGTCATAGAAGCACAAGGCGGGGCGAAGGTGGTGGTTTATGAAAAGGCGCGCTCCGCCGATGAACTGGCGTTAAAGTAACTGTAAATGGATAGTGAATAAAATGATGAAAAGTTAATCAGAAGAACTAACAGGTGTTGTCCTGAAGTGTATAGTTTGTAGTAAAAGGAGATTATGGTAAGCGAGACATATAGAGTCTCGACAATTACATTACTGTCTTCAGTAGAGGGCACCCATATATTACATTGCTATCTTCAGTAGAGGGCACCCATATAATTAATTATATTGCTATCTTCAGTATATAGTACCCATATATTACATTGCTATCTTCAGTAGATAGCACCCATGTATAATATTGCTATCGTCAGTAGATAGCACTCATAAATTACATTGCTATCTTCAGTAGAGAGCACCCATATTATTACATTGCTCTCTTCAGTAGATAGTACCCATATATTACATTGCTATCTTCAGTAGAGAGCACCCATATTATTACATTGCTTTCTTCAGTATATAGTACCCATATATTACATTGCTATCTTCAGTAGAGAGCACCCATATATTACATTGATATCTTCAGTAGATAGTACCCATGTTTTACATCGCTATCTTCAGTAGATAGCCCCAATGTATTACATTGCTATCTTAAGTAGTCTTTAGTAGAGAGCACTAATATATTACATTGCTATCTTCAGTAGATAGCACCCATATATTACATTGCTGTCTTCAGTAGAGGGCACCCATATAATTATATTGCTTTCTTCAGTATATAGTACCCATATATTACATTGCTATCTTCAGTAGATAGCACCCATGTATAATATTGCTATCTTCAGTAGATAGCGCTCATAAACTACATTGCTATCTTCAGTAGAGAGCACCCATATTATTACATTGCTCTCTTCAGTAGATAGTACCCATATATTACATTGCTATATTCAGTAGAGAGCACCCATATTATTACATTGCTTTCTTCAGTATATAGTACCCATATATTACATTGATATCTTCAGTAGAGAGCACCCATATTATTACATTGCTTTCTTCAGTATATAGTTCCCATATATTACATTGATATCTTCAGTAGATAGTACCCATGCATTACATTGCTATCTTCAGTAGATAGTACCCATGTTTTACATTGCTATCTTTAGTAGATAGCCCCAAATGTATTACATTGCTTTAGTAGATAATACCCATATATTACATTGCTATCTTCAGTAGATAGCACCCATGTACAACATTGCTATCTTAATTAGATAGCACCCATGTATAACATTGCTATCTTCAGTAGATAGTACCCATGTTTTACATTGCTATCTTCAGTAGATAGCCCCAATGCATTACATTGCTATCTTAAGTAGTCTTCAGTAGAGAGCACTAATATATTACATTGCTATCTTCAGTAGAGGGCACCCATATATTACATTGCTATCTTCAGTAGAGGGCACCCATATATTTATATTGCTATCTTCAGTATATAGTACCCATATATTACATTGCTATCCTCAGTAGATAGCACCCATATCTTCAGTAGATAGCACTCATAAATTACATTGCTATCTTCAGTAGAGAGCACCCATATTATTACATTGCTCTCTTCAGTAGATAGTACCCATATATTACATTGCTATCTTCAGTAGATAGTACCCATGCATTATATTGCTATCTTCAGTAGATAGTACCCATGTATTACATTGCTATCTCCAGTAGATAACCCCAATGTATTACTTTGCTATCTTAAGTAGTCTTCAGTAGAGAGCACGTACATATTACATTGCTATCTTCAATAGATACCACCCATATATATCATTGTCTTCAGTAGATAGTATCCATATATTACATTGCTATCTTCAGTAGAGAGCACCCATATTATTACATTGCTTTCTTCAGTATATAGTACCCATATATTACATTGATATCTTCAGTAGAGAGCATCCATATTATTACATTGCTTTCTTCAGTATATAGTTCCCATATATTACATTGATATCTTCAGTAGATAGTACCCATGCATTACATTGCTATCTTCAGTAGATAGCTCCCATGTTTTACATTGCTATCTTTAGTAGATAGCCCCCCAATGTATTACATTGCTTTAGTAGATAATACCCATATATTACATTGCTATCTTCAGTAGATAGCACCCATGTACAACATTGCTATCTTCAGTAGAGAGCACCCATATTATTACATTGCTTTCTTCAGTAGATAGTACCCATATATTACATTGCTATCTTCAGTAGATAGTACCCATGCATTATATTGCTATCTTCAGTAGATAGTACCCATGTATTACATTGCTATCTTCAGTAGATAGCCCAATGTATTACTTTGCTATCTTAAGTAGTCTTCAGTAGAGAGCACGTACATATTACATTGCTATCTTCAGTAGATAGCACCCATATATATAATTGTGTCTCCAGTATATAGCACCCATATATTACATTGCTATCTTCAGTAGAGAGCACTCATATTATTACATTGCTTTCTTCAGTAGATAGTACCCATATATTAGTAATATTACATTGATATCTTCAGTAGATAGTACCATTACATTGCTATCTTCAATGTATTACATTGCTATCTTAAGTAGTCTTCAGTAGAGAGCACTACTATATTACATTGCTATCTTCAGTAGAGAGCACCAATATATTACATTGCTATCTTTAGTAGATAATACCCATATATTACATTGCTATCTTCAGTAGATAGCACCCATGTACAACATTACTATCTTCATTAGATAGCACCCATGTATAACATTGCTATCTTCAGTAGATAGTACTCTTGTATTACATTGCTATCTTCAGTAGAGGGTACCCATATATTACATTGCTATCTCCAGTAGATAGCACCCATGTATAACATTGCTATCTTCAGTAGAGAGCACCGATATTATTACATTGCTTTCTTCAGTAGATAGTACCAGGCTTCTCGTCTGGGGACGCAATATTTTTGCTAAAAACGCAGTAAATTTTAAACTGGACTCTTAATTGTGTCCATCTGGACGCAATCATTTGTAATCGTGTGTCAAGATAATTTTGCACGTGCGTAAGCTTACAATATCAGTTTTCGTGACAATCCGAATCAAAGTATACTTGTTAATAAAATATTAAATATTCTCGGTCTTCCTTGTACAACTCTGTACAAATGTTTTTATCGTGTCCGTAGTCGTCGTTGAATGCATACATCGTCAATACAGTATTTGTACGGCCAATTTTCAAGAGAGACTAACACGTGCATATTGCATAATTTCTTTTTCTTCTCGCTATTTTGTGTCTCGTCAACAGACTATAGTTGATTCGCAGACATTGGCCGATTTACCATTTCAGTCAGAGGTAACAGAAGCAAAAGAGGGGGAGGCACTCATATTTTAATCGTAATATGCATGGATAATACCTTGTCATCATCAGTGCTTGTACTATTGTGACGTATTCACCATTATGTAAAGATAGGGTGAACAACTATTATTAAACCTAGTGACTGGGTACTTGCGGCCAAAATATCTGCATTGACTTTGCCTGCAAACGGGTGTTGTCAATTGCTCGCGTATTTTTGATAAAGAAGATGTGTTGTTATTCAGATAAATTGATAGAGGTATTCAGGTGGTTTCATAGCCAGAAATACATAAAGTAAAGTTTATAATCCGTATCTTGGTTGATATAACTTTTTCTCCATCTAGGCCAAATGGTTTTGTACCTGGTTTATTCAAAAAATGATTGAATTCATTCGTTTTTTTCCTCACAAATGGATACGTAGAACGGGTCTATAGTTTAATGTTACCTTTATTTCACGTGCATAATAAAAAAGGAAAATAATAAAAAAAGTGAAACTTGATTATTCACTTAATTATGAATAGGTTTCTTTCGAAAACTGTATAAGGGAGATGATGGTCGATTTTTATTATTGTGGTGACCGCTTCCAAAGGGATAACATATTTCAAGCTGTTAGATTAAGTATTTGGTTGCTGTGATTTGTAAAGCTACATGATCAGCCCTATTCACTAAAGCCACACTATCATGAATAGCATTTGATTATGGAGCGCAAATAATAACATCTATAAAAATACCGCTGTTTCATCATTTGTCAAAATGGGTTCCTCTAACGCCCAATGGACGAGGTCCAAAATCGACACCTATACGCCAGAGTTTATGAATCTACTATAATAGTGACGCTATCGGTTGTTAAACACGATGTTGCGTCGATTATAATACTGGTTAGGGAAGGATTTGTTTGTACGAGGGCAAAGGTTGAATACATTATGATAATTATATAGACATAATAGGCATATACGACGGGTATTAAACATATTTATAAAAATATTTATAATGATAATTATAATTAGTTCGTCAATGCGACAAATCCAATTCATCGCTTTTATTGTTCGTTGTAATGTAAAAATGTAGATGAATCAGTAATTGTTATAGCGATTACCGCATGGGTAAATATCTTGACGGAAAACTTTGATCCACACGCAGGCCTGTCGGATGATTGATAGGGATAGGTTAATTACAGGTAACATTTGAAAGTCATGGCGGGTGTTGATGAGCCAGGCCCATCAGGGATTTTTGACTTGGACCCCATAATTTCTTCTCGGACCCCATCATTTTGAGAATTGGTAGATTATGGGGTCCAGTGGACCCCATAATATATTTACCTAACGAGAAGCCTGGATAGTACCCATATTACATTGATATCTTCAGTAGATAGTACCCGTGTTTTACATTGCTATCTTCAGTAGATAGCCCCAATGTATTACATTGTTATCTTAAGTAGTCTTCAGTAGAGAGCACTAATATATTACATTGCTATCTTCAGTAGATAGCACCCATATATTACATTGCTGTCTTCAGTAGTCTTCAGTAGAGAGCACGTACATATTACATTGCTATCTTCAGTAGATAGCACCCATATATTACATTGTCTTCAGTAGATAGTATTCATATATTACATTGTTGTCTTCAGTAGAGGGCACCCATATATTACATTGCTGTCTTCAGTAGATAGTACCCATATATTACATTGCTATCTTCAGTAGAGGGCACCCATATATTACATTGCTATCTTCAGTAGAGGGCACCCATATAATTATATTGCTATCTTCAGTATATAATAATAATAATAAACCATGCTTATTAAGCGCACTCCGTCGCAAGACCCCAGTGCGCTGAACAAAAAAGTACAAAATATGAACAAAGATACAAAACATTATAAAGTCATTTGCTGAAAGAGGTGAGTCTTGAGCGAGCTCTTGAATTGCTGCAGTGATGTGGCATTTCTAACATGAGATGGGAGCCAGTTCCAGAGTTCAGGAGATGCATGAGAGAATGATCTTTGGCCGTAGATGACAGTGTTAGTTTTCCTCCGTTGTAAGATGACAGATGCATTTGACCTAAGAGTGCGTGTGGGTTCCTTGATGGAAATAAGGTCGCATAAGTACTTTGGAGCCTGGTTATTTAGTGCTTTGTAGGTCAAAAGTTTAAAAACAATACGGCTCTCCACAGACAACCAGTGAAAATCTTTTAACACTGGGCTTATATGTACACGCTTCTTTGTCAAGGTTACCAACCGGGCAGCGACATTAATTTGCTTAATTGAGAAGCTGGAAGTCCATATAATATGCTGTTATAGTACCCATATATTACATTGCTATCTTCAGTAGATAGCACCCATGTATACTATTGCTATCTTCAGTAGATAGCACTCATAAATTACATTGCTATCTTCAGTAGAGAGCACCCATATTATTACATTGCTTTCTTCAGTAGATAGTACCCATATATTACATTGCTATCTTCAGTAGATAGTACCCATGCATTATATTGCTATCTTCAGTAGATAGTACCCATGTATTACATTGCTATCTTCAGTAGATAGCCCCAATGTATTACTTTGCTATCTTAAGTAGTCTTCAGTAGAGAGCATAAATATATAACATTGCTATCTTCAGTAGATAGTACCCATATATTACATTGCTATCTTCATTAGATAGCACCCATATATTACATTGCTATCTTCAGTAGAGAGCACCCATGTATAACATTGCTATCTTCAGTAGAGAGCACCCATATATTACATTGCTATCTTCAGTAGATAACACCCATATATTACGTTGCTATCTTCAGTAGAGGGCACCCATGTATTGTATTGCTATCTTCAGTAGATAGCATCCATGTATTACATTGCTATCTTCAGTAGTCTTCAGTAGAGAGCATGTATATTACATTGCTATCTTCAGTAGATAGCACCCATGTATACTATTGCTATCTTCAGTAGATAGCACTCAAAAATTACATTGCTATCTTCAGTAGAGAGCACCCATATTATTACATTGCTTTCTTCAGTAGATAGTACCCATATATTACATTGCTATCTTCAGTAGATAGTACCCATGCATTATATTGCTATCTTCAGTAGATAGTACCCATGTATTACATTGCTATCTTCAGTAGATAGCCCCAATGTATTACTTTGCTTTCTTAAGTAGTCTTCAGTAGAGAGCATAAATATATAACATTGCTATCTTCAGTAGATAGTACCCATATATTACATTGCTATCTTCATTAGATAGCACCCATATATTACATTGCTATCTTCAGTAGATAACACCCATATATTACGTTGCTATCTTCAGTAGAGGGCACCCATGTATTGTATTGCTATCTTCAGTAGATAGTACCCATGTATTACATTGCTATCTTCAGTAGTCTTCAGTAGAGAGCATGTATATTACATTGCTATCTTCAGTAGATAGCACCCATATATTTCATTGTCTTCAGTAGATAGTACCCATATATTACATTGCTGTCTTCAGTAGAGGGCACCCATATATTACATTGCTGTCTTCAGTAGATAGTACCCATATATTACATTGCTATCTTCAGTAGATAACATCCAAGTATTACATTGCTATCTTCAGTGAGAGCACCCATATATTACCTTGCTGTCTTCAGTAGATAATACCCATATATTACATTGCTATCTTCAGTAGGGAGCACCCATGTATAATATTGCTATCTTCAGTAGATAGTACCCATGTATAACATTGCTATCTTCAGTAGATAGCACCCATGTATTACATTGCTATTTTCAGTAGAGGGCACCCATATATTACATTGCTTCAGTAGAGGTCACCCATATATTTAGGGCTGTACTTATAGTCGTCGTCAGAATACTTCGGCACTTTTTTCTGTGACAACAGCGTACAGCGTAAACACGGAAGTGCGTTGTAGAACAGCGTCGGAACAGCGTTATCTTTGAGCAGTTCGACGCGTCGCGGACTCTGTAATCCGATTGGCCGCGACCGTATCCATGGGTCATGAATGTCCCCGCCCACATGCTCAATTAACTAGACGCGTGCGTTGGCGTTTTTTAAAAAGTGCCGAAGTATTCTGACGACGACTATAGTACCCGCCCGCACGCCCGTGGCAGGTAACTTTTGCGTCGGGCTGGTAACTTTTCAAATGTACACGCCCGGCTGGCCAGTAAGAATTTTGCTGTTGGTAAATGAGATTACTTGTTTGGCTGGTAAGTTTACAGTCGGGCTGGTAACTTTTACATGCTACCAGCCCGGCTGGCTGATTGTAGAAAAAGTGAAGGTACACCTCTGCATATATTACATTGTTGTCTTCAGTAGATAGTAGGGGAGAGCGGGGCGAGTCCGCCCTCTAATTTTTTTTTCAGGCTTGCCTATTGGACTCATTTTACAAGTTAGACATATATCCTACTTCCAAATGAAAGCTACGTTTCTTAGCTACAGGAGTAAGGAAGGAAAGTAACCAACAGGGCGGACTTACCCCATACTACTCACGCCGCGGCGAGTTCGCCCTCATGATGTACAAGCTCGTCCGGCTTCATAGGCAAGTTAAATATTGCAGAAACTATCAGTTATTCCATGTAAAGATTGATCAAAAGTCAACAAGACACAACTATGACAAATTAGGCCATGTGGCCCCAACATATGAAATGGACACATCATGTGTCCATTTATTATGTTGGGGCGAGTCCGCCCCTTTCTTAGCGTGTAATAGGGCATGGGCAGACTCGCCCCGGCGAAATGGGGCGAACTCACCCCAGGGCTATTTTTTTTCTTCAATCTCATGGTATACCTACTAAACACGGAATGGGAGGGTTTTAACTGCATAATATGTTAGGCAAAGCCCTTATACCTTTTGAATGACTATAAAAGTTAGTACCATCGCTGTGATGTCTTTAGATTAATGCAACATTTTTAATGGCAGATAATTTTACTTTAATTATTCAAAAACAATTATTCAATATAAATCCTTAGGGGAGCTGTATCCGGGTCTGAAGTTTTAATAGTTACTTTGCTAGGACCGGTGCAACCAAATTACACCAGTCTGATACTTTTTCAACAGTCACGTGATGAGAAACAAGTAGCGGGCGGACTCGCCCCGAGGGCGGACTCGCCCCGCTTTCCCCTACCCATATATTACATTGCTATCTTCAGTAGAGGGCACCCATGTATTACATTGCTTTCTTCAGTATATAGCACCCATGTATTACATTGCTATCTTCAGTAGAGGGCACCCATGTATTACATTGCTGTCTTCGGTAAATAGTACCCATATATTATATTGCTATCTTCAGTAGAGAGCACCCATAAATTTATCACACTGTAACAGTGACACCATACATTTGGTGTCAGCGTTACTGGTGAAATATTGTTAAACATTGAGCTTTAGATAGACTTTGCTGGCATTGCAGTTAGTATTTTTGAACCTTGCCTTGACTAATTAATGCATCCTTGATAATTAAACTTGTTTTCAAACAAAAGATGGCACTTTGTTATTAGTCAGGGTAACTTTCATGCACAATAAGTCAATAAGGACATTTAGTCATAATTTGTCTAAATTTTAGACATGCAATTCTCATTTTGACTAGTATTGTGAAAGGATATCATTATCATACCTCTACTGTCCAATTTGTGAGAGCTCTAAGAAATAAACTATATGGTGTCACTGTTACAGGTGAAATTTGTGGCTTGTGTCCTACTTCACCATATTAGTAACCAAATACAAATCATGCTTCATTAAAACTGATTGTATTTTTGTGAAATATGGGTTTCAGAGTGTCAAATAATGATGGTTTTCATAATTCATTTTGAAAATTTTAACCTAATGTCACACTCTGGCCCCCATATTAAAGAATCACCCAAATGCGGTATCAAACTGCGGAGAAGAAATTTGCTCATTTAATATATATGTCAGATTTTTGGTAGCGATTACCTATTTTGATTTAGCCAACCTCAAAGTATCTGGTCAGGGACTTTTGTTGCTAGGTGTATATAGCACCCATATATTCTAATGAAGTCTTCAGTAGATAGCACCCATGTATTACATTGCTATCTTCGGTAGAAGGCACCCTTATATTACATTGCTGTCTTCAGTATATAGCACCCATGTATTACATTGCTATCTTCAGTAGATAGCACCCATATATTATATTGCTATCTTCAGTAAATAGTACCCTTATATTACATTGCTGCCTTCAGTAGATAGTACCCATAAATTACATTGCTGACTTCAGTAGAGGGCACCCATATATTACATTGCTATCTTCAGTAGAGAGCACCCATATATTACATTGCTATCTTCAGTAGATAGCACCTATATATTTTATTGCTATCTTCAGTAGATAGTACCCATATATAACATTGCTATCTTCAGTAGATAGCACCCAGATATTATATTGCTATCTTCAATAGAGGACACCTATATATTACATTGCTATCTTCAGTAGAGAGCACCCATGTTTAACATTGCTATCTTCAGTAGATAGCACACAGATATTACATTGCTGTCTTCAGTAGAGGGCACCCATATATTACATTGCTATCTTCAGTAGATAGCACCCATATATTACATTGCTATCTTCAGTAGATAGCACCCATAAATTACATTGCTGTCTTCAGTAGAGGGCACCCATATATTACATTGCTATCTTCAGTAGATAGCACCCATATATTTTATTGCTATCTTCAGTAGATAGTACCCATATATTACATTGCTATCTTCAGTAGATAGCACCCAGATATTATATTGCTATCATCAATAGAGGGCACCTATATATTACATTGCTATTTTCAGTAGAGAGCACCCATTTTATAACATTGCTATCTTCAGTAGATAGTACCCATATATTACATTGCTATCTTCAGAAGAGGGCACCCATATATTACATTGCTATCTTCAGTAGATAGCATCCATATATTACATTGCTATCTTCAGTAGATAGCACTCATTGACAACCTCTCACCATGCATTCATTTGGGCAAGCAAAATATTATGTGATTAAAAGTAATACATAATACCTCTACTTACATAATACCATCAACTTGATCATCCAATGTGATAATTAAATAACCAAATACAAGTTCATTACCTTTTCTTACCCTTTATGTTTCAAATACCCCCCCCACCCCCCCCCCCAAAAAAAAACCCACAAAAAGCATTACAGTAATGACTAGAAAAAAGTCCAAACTAACCTCTTTTCAGTTGGTGTAGCTGTAGCACGATTTAAGAGCACAAATGTGGGACAAGCTCATAATAAGTTAAATTCAAAAAAAGTCTTATTTCTGACCTTTGAAACATTATAAAGAACAAAATACTCAAATACATGAAAATATAGAGTTAAACTATGATCATTTTTGGTGTATAATTTTCATTTACTCCATTGATCTGTTTAACAAAACCAAAACTTCAAATGCTTTCACCATTTTTAAACGTCCAAACAACAAAATGATCTGACTAAATCATCTTAATGTATAAATGTAGTAGAAGTAAACAACAAAATGATCTGACTAAATCATCTTAATGACTTCATTAACACATTTACATTTTTCCCTTTCACAGATCACTAAAATCATCTATCGGCTGATACGAAGGTTTCAATATGCTGCCAAAGATGAAAGTAGTAACCGACCGTCCTTCAGATATAACATTATTTGATTGGAAAAAAACAAAAAAGGTAAAAGAAATTGGAAGGGGACAGTATGCAACTGTTGACCTGCACAACAGTGAATCTCACAAGTGCCAACATGATAAAGCTAGGGTTGCAGATGGATAGGACAAAGAACACACAACTAAGCAAGTCTTATGCATTCTTAGATGCAAAACATGATAGGACTGAAGGCATGAAGACAATAACTCTGTGGACATATGATCCAACCCTTCAAAGTAGAAAGTACTTCAACAATTGCACTATTCTGGCAATTGTGGAATCAAGTGTTGCAGGAAATGTCTGGGATGCCATCATACCACTTCAATCCCACATGATGGATAGTTGACGAACACCAAGGAAATTGGAGCGCCATTCGTTCAGTTTATGGTGAGGAAGGTATCCGCCGTACATTCTCATGTGAATTTCATTATAAACAGAGTGTCAACCGTCGTGCTGAAAAAACAACAGAGCCTGATAAGTTCAAGCAGTTGTGCGATGCATTGCTGAAAGGAAATACAACGGAAGAGTATATGCGCTGCTACAATGCTTTGCGAGATGTGTGTGAATGCAATGACATGCTTGAATGGCTGAATTGGTGGCACAAAAGAAGAAGACACATATTTTGAGCATTCAAGCCAGAAGATACGCCAAACACTAACCTAGCAGAGATAGGCCATGCCCAACTTCATAGAGTTTGCAAAGGCACGAAAGTGGATCTACTACGTGGTTGTAGACTTGATGTGGCATGTGCTGTGAGGCAAGAGAAAATGCTCAAAGTCATGCTGACCGGTGAGGTGCAGTTGGGTCGTGGTCCATCCAAAGAGGCCTTACATACAATGAGTCACAGGCTACAAATGAAGAGGGCCAAAGCTTGGGGGAAAAATCTTAGTGGCTCAGAAGAGGAGGAGAATACAGAAACTGCAAGTGGATCACAAAGAAAGAAAAGGAAAAAACACACTAGACAGACAAATGCTGGAGTGTCCCATGCGCGTCTTGCAAAGAAGAAACGCCAACCAAAGCAGAAACGCCAACCAAAGCAAAAACGCCAACCAAAGCAGAAACGCCAACCAAAGCAGAAACGCCAACCAAAGCGCACAGCAAATGTAACAGAATCCGCTAAAAACAGACATGAACTTCCCCCATTAAGTGCCTTACAGCGTCAGACACAGAAGGACACACAATTTGTATTAAACCGCCGTCATGGAACCATTTGGAAATGCCATGGATGTGAAAATCGATTAGAAGCAACAATGGATGAGCCAAATGATCTCATTTTAAGAAAGATGGATTTTAGGGAATACAAACAAAGTAGCATGTGGTATAGGCAAACATTTGCAATGAATACCTACTATGATCTGGATTTAGCTTGTTTGCGCCGAAAGTACCCATCAGTGGAGTTGTCTTCAATAGTCATACTTGATGACCTACCTTTAACGATAGCACATATCACAATATTGCACAACTTGGGTATTCATGGTAAATGTGAAGACTGCAACTAGTGATAACCTTGCACTCTACAGCGTGTCCCAAAAAACTGCATGGGTCCAAAATCTGCAGAGCTTGTACTTTAAAAAGTTGAAATCGTAGCTGCTCTATTAGGATATTCAGGTACGTATACCTGACCTGAATTGGTTAAAATATGAGACCAATCAAATGACAACTTTCTGAAATACAAAGCTTTCAACAGAGCGTGGTTAGAACCCATTTTTTCCAATTTAGCAATAAACCACCTTATGCCTTGCATTTGCGCTGTGTGCAAGTTTTCCCTACATCGTGTGCATGGTGTTTATTCTCCGAAATATCTTATGTTTGGTAGAAAGGGTTAAATTATAGGTATTTTGGATCGATAGTCAGCATTATAAATACCCTTTGCAGTAACCTTGTCGTTGAATACAAAAACAGAGCAACTGTTACCCTGATACCATGCCTGGAAATAGCACTTGCCCATAGCGGGTAAATTTTGTGTCAGGGAAAAAGTACCGCCCCCCCCCCCCCCCCCTTCCCCCGGCAACCGACTGGCGTGTAAACAATTTCAAACTCACGGTGCAAGTGTGAGAGTTACACTGGCTGGGGGAATTTCTGTGAGTAACCTGCCTGATCCCGACTGGCTGGTTGAAAAAAATCTGAAGTTCCAGCCCTGCCTCTAATTCCTTTGAGATGACGCTGGTTTCCAATTTTCGAAGAAATGGTTCTTGAACTGCTTCAAAGATGGCAGTGTCTCAGAAGGTTATTTATTGATTTTTCTAACAAAAATCATAGGAATTTACACTTTTTATCCCCTTTGTGATGAAGATTCCCTGAGTAAGTCATTGTTATCAAGTCAAAGGCACAACTTTGCTGACGTCAGTACGCTGGCAAATGCAATGCATGGACGGTTCATGGGCAAAATTGGAGAGAAAAAACGGGTTCTGACAACACGCTGTATACAAAGCTTTGTATTTCTAAAACCATATCCGATTGGTGTTATAATTTCACCAAATAATGTCAGATATATTTACTTTTATATTCTCAAACATGAAGCATCTATGTTTCCCATATTTTAAGTTATAAGCTCTGAATGTTTTGGACCCAGTTTTTTGGGACATGCTGTATTGTACCACAACAGTTTTCCTGCCAATGTGCCCTCGGTAGCAGACCACACTCATCTTAATTCTCAGCGACCAAGGCCGGCTAAATCCTGCCCCATATACAATTAGGTTTGAAGCTCTACACGAAAATGTGTACAGCCGGAGCAAAAGGGTGCAGAGGTCTTTCAAAGAAAATGTTAAAATCTTAATGCCAACAACAAGAGCTTTTGAGTGCTTTAAAATGACACTTCATGATAAGATTTGAACACTGCTCTCTGTTTTTACGGAGATAGATGATTGTAAAATTGTCATTATTTTCATCGCTTTTTCCATTTTTACATCAATATGAGGAGCTTTGTTGCAAAAGGGCCACCAGACCACTCCAACATGTTACTCATTTTGCATTATTGAATTGCATTGACTAGTCCATGGAATTAATTAAATTGTGTATGGCTGTGTTTATTACTGTTTCTATGACTTGGATTAGTGCATCCATGCACGCCAATTGAGGCACCAACAATACAAGTCACATTCCACATAATGAATAGCCATCTATTCAATAATGCAAAATGAGTAACAGGTAGAAGTGGATGTAGGCCCTTTTGCAACACAGCTCTTCAATATCAACATGCATTTTACCGCCCATCACTGCACCCTTTTGCCTTGACAGTACACAAATAGGATGGATGTTGATATGTATACACAATATGCTACCAATTGTGCACAAAACTAGTATCTAGTATCAGCCTACTATTTTACAAGTATTCATAAATATGGCTGATCGGTTATTGATTAGGACCTGTTCCCTTGACCATTAAAGGAACCACAATTGACCAATCACAACGATTGAGGCATCTTTTAGATGATATTGGTTTTGCTGTGATTGGACTTGCTTTAAAGTGACTCATCCGCAAATATATTGTATGTCCATGCTTGAATCAAATGTGCGATTTTTAACAAGTGACATTGAGTGTTTTTTTATAAACTATGAGGATCAAATCAATGGTCAAATACAAAAATGAAATCCATTTGGACAAAGGGACTAGAGACCAATGTCACTATTTTGGATATGGACTATTTGCAATATGAGAGAAAAGTTCTAAAAATGCACAAAATGTTTCAAAGATGTCAAAATTGTTGAATTTCATCACATTGTATATGTAAAGGGTTCAACAAAAGAAAGTATACACTTTGTTTATGTCATTTTGAGTAACATTCAATTTTTGTTTTGGCCAAACAGGCTAGATAGGCATTTAGATGGATCTTTTAGGCATCATTTGATACCAAATTTGCCCCCTAACAACAAAGATAAACCATGATTTTCTAATTTTTCTGTTCCATTATGGTGTCATAGTTTACCTTTCTTGTTGGTCGACGCACAGAAATACCGGAAGTTGTTTTTTGAGATATTTTTGAGGGGGATTTTTTTTTGGGAGGGGGGATTTTCTCCAGTGGCGTAGCCAGGTTATTCATATTGGGGGGCGAAAACTGAAAACGAATCGACAGGATTGTTTTGAGACAATTTTTTTTGACTTTACACCTATTTTTGGCATGATTGAGGTACATTCTGGCTCTAAACAAGCTTGTACCAACGAATATTACATTAGGGGACTGTTATGCGTGCGTAGCGCGCGAAAAAATTTCCGAGGAAGATTTTCAAAGGGGGGGGGGGGGGGCGATCGCCACCATCGCCCCCCCCCCCCCATCTTACGGGCCTGATCTTCAATTAATCATCATCTCCTTGACTATGTTGACTGGAGCCGCACTGCCAAAGGGGTTTATCACCAGGGTGGGTTATCACGACAAAACTAGAAGAGGATCATTTCACTTATTGGAAGACGTGTCGGTTTGAGGATCATCGAGAAGACTATAGAAATAGAGTGTGCCGACGCGTATATAAATATTTAAGGTACATTCAAGAAAATAAAGATGCAACAGCTTATTTACCATGTTAAATTGTTCTGAAATCAAAACAATTGGGCTTGCATATTTTGCATTTTAATTTAAGATTAGGCCAGATGCATTAGGCCAGATGCATCAGGCCTGAAAACGATCACAATGTTTAAGGTTCTCAATTTTGGCTGATATTTTAGATATCATAACATTGTACCAACTGTTTTGGATTGTGTAGTACCCTTAGTTGGATGCTGATAGCAATGTTATGCTATCTACTGCTGATAGCAATTACATGTTATGCTATCTACCACGCATGAGAATGAAAAAAAACCTGGAAAATATGCATGAAATCGGGCTAAAAACAGGCTGAAATTAAAAGAAAGTGCAGAAATGTGGACCAAAAAAAAGGAAAATTCTCATGCCTGATCTACTGCTGATAGCAATAACATGTTATATGCTATCTACTGATAGCAATATGTTAAAATGCTTATCTACTGTTGATAGCAAGCAATGAAATGTTTATATGCTATCTACTGCTGATAGCAATGACATGTTTATATGCTATCTACTGCTGATAGCAATGATATGTTATATGCTATCTACTGCTGATAGCAATGACATGTTTATATGCTATCTACTGCTGATAGCAATGATATGTTATATGCTATTTATTGCTGATAGCAATGATATGTTATACAAATATAAACTGCTCATGAGGGGGATGGTAAACACTATTCCCCGCGGTGATGTTGAGACCATGGGCTATTTTCCCGAGACCAAAGGTCGAGGGAAAATAGCCCATGGTCTCAATATCACCAAGGGGAAATAGTATTTACCATTTCCCGAATAGAGAGCAGTTTATATTTGTTTTATACACGGATTAAGATTTGAGCGGTGAATAGTAAAAACTATTCAATGGCTAAAAACAGTGCAATCAGTGTATAATATATGCTATCTACTGCTGATAGCAATGATATGTTATATGCTATCTACTGCTGATAGCAATGACATATTTATATGCTATCTACTGCTGATAGTAATGATGTTTATATGCTATCTACTGCTGATAGCAATGACATGTTTATATGCTATCTACTGCTGATAGCAAGGACATGTTTATATGCTATTTACTGCTACTAGCAATGCTATGTTTATATGCTATCTACTGCTGATAGCAATGATATGTTATATGTTATATGCTATCTACTGCTGATAGCAATGACATGTTTATATGCTATCTACTGCTGATAGCAATGACATGTTTATATGCTATTTACTGCTAATAGCAATGATATGTTTATATGCTATCTACTGCTGATAGCAATGACATGTTTATATGCTATCTACATATGCTATCTACGGCTGATAGCAATGGCATGTTTATATGCTATCTACTGCTAATAGCAATGACATGTTTATATGCTATCTACTGCTGATAGCAATGACATGTTTATATGTTATCTACTGCTGATAGCAATGACATGTTTATATGCTATCTACTGCTGATAGCAATGATATGTTATATACTATTTATTGCTGATAGCAATGATATGTTATATGCTATCTACTGCTGATAGCAATGACATGTTTATATGCTATTTACTGCTGATAGCAATTATGTTATATGCTATCTACTGCTGATAGCAATGACATGTTTATATGCTATTTACTACTGATAGCAATGACATGCTATGCTATCTACAGCTGATAGCAATATTCTATTATGCTATCTACTATTGACAGCAATGACATGTTTATATGCTAATTTATACTACTGATAGCAATGATGTGTTTATATGCTATTTACAGCTGATAGCAATGATATGTTATAAGCTAAAGAGCTCAACAAAAGAAAGTCACTCCTATATGTTCTATAGAGTGACTCTCCATTATTAATTAGTTGACCAAACAGGTAGATAGACATTTGGATGAATCTTTTTGGCACAATTTGGTACCAAATTTGGCAGAAAATAACAAAGGTTAGCCATGACTAGCACCAGCTAATGCAAATTCGTGACATTTCCAAATTCGCATTGAAAAAAGGCTGAACTCTTTAATCAATACCACGTTTTAAGATCGGGATGTAAGTAGCAACTGTATCATTAAGGATTAATGATGGACTGCTTTAGAAATGAATTACACTATCTTACAGATAACTGAAATAACATAATGCATAGTTCTTGTTATAGGTCTACATGTTATTTCCTTTATTATAAATCACAAATTATACATTTATCATCAAGTACATGTAAATACACCTTGAATATTGCACATGACATGCCCAAGGAAGTACAACCAATTCTTAACAGTGTAGAAAGAAATTAGCCAACAGGCAACCTCAAAGTGTACAAATGGAAGAATACTAAAATTATTCGATGGAATATGTGACCTGGCACCGCAAAATGAGAGTAAATAGCAACAACAAAAAAAGTTTTTATTTTTTATTTTTTATTTTTATTTTTTTAATTTATTTTTTTAGATTTAAAAAAAAATAAAAATCAAAAAAGTTCTCTGTAAGCTTGGATTAGCAACAACAAAAATCGCATACCTCAAAGCCTATTTAAAAAAAAAAAACAGAAAAAAAAGCGCACAGCACTTTCTTCTTTGTTTGGCCTCAGTGAAGCTTATAGTCACTCGGTGTACAAATGTCAATCACAGGTCTTAATGGAAAGATTGTTTATGCCAAAGACCTCTTTATTTAACCGCCTTTTTTTGGTCCATTTGGGAATTTAAAGGGATCAAACTACTAGTAATAGCTCTGGAAAACGCTGACCTTTAAGACCATACCAAATTTGCCATAGGTTACAAAGTAAATTCAAGACATTTTTTCTCTCTTTGTTTGGCCTCAGTGAAGCTTATAGTCACTTGGTGTACAAAGCCAATCACAGGTCTTAATGGAAAGATTGTTTATGCCAAAGACCTCTTTATTAAACGGCCTTTCTTTGATTCATTTGGGAATTTAAAGGGTTCAAACTACTAGTAATAGCTCTGGAAAACGCTGACCTTTAAGACCATACCAAATTTGCCATAGGTTACAAAGTAAATTCAAGACATTTTTTCTCTCTTTGCGTTCATTTCTTGAGATGTAAGAATAAAATGCCTTCTCCAAAATTACTTTAAAAACATATTTAGACCCAAAATATTTGCTTAATACATTTGCTTAATATTTCATCTTTCCGAAAATGAAAATATCTCAGTTTCGACCTACCCTTGTCAAATCGACTATTTCAGGCCATAACTCAAAATCAGCCCCAGCGACTTTACTCTCATTTTGCGGTGCCAGGTCACATATATGGGTATGGTAGTAGTTTAAATCAGCCGAGAGGCTCATAGAAAGTTCAAATTATTGTATTAATTGCAATTACACATTTTATACACCAATTAAAAAGAAGAAAAATGTTTTAGAATATTTATCAAATTTACAAAGTCAATTAATTTTGTGATTTGATGTTCAGATTTAGGATTGCACACATACACACAGGTCAATCGCCAATAATTCAATAACCTTCAGTCCTATAATAGTCCCTGTCATAATTCCTTGAACATAATTCCAGCTATATGACACGCGAGCGTATTTTGCTGTTGTTCGCGGAGCTGGATCCAAATGCATGAAATGCTCGAACAAGTATGCATGCATGCGCGTGCCGATTTCACGATTAACCAATGGACGCGCGATAATTTTGAAAGCGCTCGGTACACACTACCGAGTTTACGCATGTACACTAACGCACGTATTAGTGGAATTATGTCCAAGGTATTATGACAGAGACTATACACACATTGGCATCTGTCATCTTTGCTGACCTTCTGACGCCCACTTATTTTCTTGTGTTTACATCAGCACGGAATAACAAAAAGCAGTTGCCTGACGAATGCAGTAGCAAGACACTTAAGTAGCAACTTGTCCATTTGTCTTTAATTAAATAATCTCAATATAAATTTAGAAATATCAAATATAATCTTTGAAATATCAAATATAATCTTAGAAATATCAAATATTATCTTAGAAATATCAAATACAAGGCGTGTCCAAAAAACTGTCCTATGAGTTAGAAAATCAATTAAAAATACATCCATGTTCTTTTGTTAAAAAAAATAGCCTGTTGGAAAGCCCTATTAATCTTCTATCAAATACACTTGATCCCATTGAATTCCACCCCCTGATTCAGTAACAAGGGTGTGAATCCCACTTTGGCCACTTTTGATCAAGAAAATGACTTTCCACTGAATAAAACTGCCTTTGTCAATCCGATGATGGTTATAGAATATTGTTTAAAACTTCATCTGAAATTCAAATATTCTGTGGCTTGTCATGGATAATATGGATGAAAATATGTTTTTCTGCTCAAACTCAACCTACTATAACATTTAGTAGGTAGATTATCATTGATTTGATTGGTTATGTTCAATGACACACTGAATGACAATTCAAATAAAAAAGTTCTCCGAACATGATAAGTGGCCAAAACTGAATTTGACATGTCCAAGTAGATTTGCCATAGTTTGATAACGAAAGCTCCAAATGGATAGAAAACAATTGTTATGAAAAACTAATAATTTGATAACGGAAGCTCCAAAATGGCTAGAAAACAATTCTTATGATACATAAAAGATTGCTGAACATGGTTATTTAGTATTTTGCAAACAAAATTTATATTTTTCATGGCCAAAAAAACATGGGACACTTTTTGACACCCCCTGTATACATAAAATCTGAGAAATATCTATACATGTAACTGTATAAAACTGCAATGATTTAATCCTAGAAACATATATTCAGCTGGAACTATTACTGTACATAGTTTCTTTCCAACTTACAAAATGCACACAATGTGTGTTAAAGGTGTATGTTCTGGTCACTTTTTGTTGGCTATGATTTTTTTTTAACATCATGATATTTTGATATCAGAAGAATATTTTTCTCATTATGTCTGTAAAATCTTAGGGGCCAGAAATGGTCCATTTCTAAAGAAATTATAGGCTAAAATGTGGTTAATTAATGCCAAAGGTGGTTAACCACCAGCCAGTTTGTGTACTATTCAATGGGCGAATTTATTGTGACCTTGTGCTTCTAAAATTAGAACCATTGGAGTATGCAACTCAAACGTTGGAATGTGACAATTTTAAGGATGACCTTTCATGTAATATAGAAAACATCAAGTTGAAAATCGGGCCAGCAATCAGAACATCTACCTTTAACAAATACATTTTGAGCATCTCTTAATTTCTCAATGATTTAATTTTTTAAAAAACATGTCTTCAGCTGGGACTACAACATAGTTTCTTCTCAATTTACAAAATGCACATGTGTGTTAACAAACACATTTTGAGCATTTATTTACAGTTCAACAACTCCCCCATACCTTACTTAGTACAGTAACAAAGCGTTGTTGATTTGAGATAAACCCACACTTCATATGCAAATTAATAGGATGGCGAACCTTATTTGGAAACCATGCATCGATGCAAAATTGTAAACAAACAACAAATGTTCGCAAAATGTGTTCATTCTTTCGCCCGTTTTTTTCGGCGTATAAATGCATTTCGCCATGCGATCCTTAAAGTTAGCAAACAGCTTTATATACCAAAATGTAGCTATGTCCCTGAGGAAAATATTTTTGGCGAGGGCCATGTCACAGACCATTCCTAAAACCACAATTTTAGCCGAAACAGTCGCTACCCAGCACAAGAGAATCGCCATTTTGTATCATCGTTGTGAAATGACAACCCTCAAATCTATTTGGACCGTACCACTATTGAAATGGAGGGGTGTGTCTAATTTGATACAAATATTCTGTAAACATATATCAAAATGTGTTATGTAAATTAAACGCATTCTTGATTTAATTTTTCTCTGAATGTTAAAGGTGGTGTGTGAATAAAATGCTATTTACAAAATATTTTAAATTCCACAATTACTTGCGCAATAATTTATCTTCTCTAATGTTTACCTTTTGTAACCCATCCCATTCAGAAGTTCCCTCGCCCATTTACAGGGAACAGACGATGTCCAAATAAGGGCTTATTATAATAAAACGTAAACATTTTGTTCCGTTTTTTAAAGAGCAGAATTTTTTTATGTCAAATTAAGCCTATTTAAACCACGTTTTTTACTTGTTTTCATCAATTTTCCAAAATGCTATTCACATATGAATGATGTAAATATGTTTGGTCGTTGTTGAACGGGGTTCAACAAGGTCTTCGTCGTTGTTTATCATGAATCGACAATGGTAAGACGGGTTTATTTTGCTCGGTAGCTGCCCTCGCAAAATAAACCCGTCTTACCTTTGTCGATTCAAGATAAACAACGACGAAACCTTATTGAACCCCTAATTATCCTAGAAACAAGTTTTCAGCTGCAACTTCTTTGTATTGCATATCACACTGTTTTTTTATCACACACATTTTGATTCAAATAATTACAATTAGCAAAATGATAAAATGGAAAGGAACAAAGGGCAAACATATCATCCTCATCAATGTCACAAGAATTGCTTCAGTACTGATATTATTAGTCATGTCAGAGTTATACTTTATGGAAAGAAGAACCTACATATCCCATGTATGTATATTGTGGTTGGAGGTCAAGATTTGAAAAAGTGTACGTAGTCTTAATTCTCTCAAAATATTAAAAATTAGAACATTTTGGACTTGACAAAATCAAAAGGGGAAAAGGGCACTAATTTGGGGTAAATGGTAAATCTATACTATAACAAAATATTGAAATCACAACAATTTTACTCACTATCAGATGCCGTTCATAGGCCAAAGCTTTGGGCCAAAGAGACCTCAAATGATTGCAGCACTATATTGCCATGATATTATGTAGTCAACTATTTCAGGTTTTTATCATCCAATGCATTGTTCTCCTTAGTTTGTGGGAAAGGACAAAATAATTCACATTGAATGTATCTGCTTTATGTTTAAACAAAACTATACTAGGTGTCCCTTACAAAGGCGCATGTTGAACTTTTTTCATAAACTTTCAATTTTAATGTTTACATGCTCAAAACATAATTTTGTAAATGCTGAATATTAAATTAGAAAACTTACTTTTCTTTCTCAATTTTTTTTGCAAATGGCTCATTCCATATAAAAGTGCTTGTGATTGATCTTGCTGAATATTTTAAAATCAAATCAAATACAATCAAACAAATGACATAAGAAATATAAAGTATATCCTGTAGCTTATAGCTAAATATAATAAATGGAAAACATTTATGCCCAAAACTGAAAACTGTGGTTGCACTTATGCACCGTTTTAGGGACACTTTGTATGGAGAGGAGAGTCTTATTAATTATTGGGCATCCATTACTCGTGCAAACAAACTAGCTATCAATAGAGGACGTTTAACCCCCTTATCACTGTAGACCCAACTACACGCAGGGCAGTCATTTTTCCACTCCGTGCCTATTTCAGGCAAATTGATTCCTGAAGTGACCACGCCCGGAAAGAACAGAGCTTTGTGATTCATGCCAACCATCTGAAGACTGAACCACTCAAAGACTGTTCCTGAGTAGCTGGTCTGCTGTCCACACTTAGACCAGTCGCCATCCGGGCACCTTACCAGAGCGCACACTTGTATATAATATCTGCCGTTGTTAGTGTGCCATCCGTCGAATGCACCAAGAGCAAAGTGGTCCTTTCCGGAAGCGTTGCGAGAGTAATTGAGCCCGCACGATATGTTGTTGTTGCTCACATGGGCGCTACCGATACCGTAGGAAAGTGGCCTGAAAGTGTACAAGTCGTGATTCATCAGCGCTTGGAATGTCACAACATTGTCAGTGTTTCCTTCCGAAACAGGAGGGAATTTTGGAGGATTATTGGGGATTTGTTTTAAAGCTGGGGGATTCTTTTCCATTGCATAAGTGTCATACTCTAGTAATGCAATAACATCTGGTGAAACGTCTTTTAACTGCATTGGCGATAGCTTCTTTAGTTTCGCAACAATTTCTTCCACTAGATTCTGCTGAAGAGATGGTTTCTTATGGACACCTGCAGCTGACCGTTGTATTTCACCAACTAGTAGCTTGCCGTGATAGGTAATCATGTCATAATGATACACAACATGTCCCTGCCGTCCATTGAAGATTCCACTTCCTGTCATTTTCTCTAGTGGCAGATGCTGATTGGAAGCCAAGAGAGGGACATCAAACTGCATAGCCCACGCCTCCTGGAACTGTATAGCGCTAAGAAGCATAAGCTCGTTCATCCACGCTGTCGGAAATATCATGTCCGTAACACCGATACCTTTGAGGAGATAAAGGCTTGGGCTGCCAAACAGGATATCAAAACAGGTGAACATTCCAAAGAACCCAAAGTCGGTGCGAAAAATACCGTAGTTTGTCAAGTCACCGGGTATGGGGGAATCAAACATGTCTTTCTCACCGGAATACAGATTCTCTTTGTTGTATTTAGCCAGCAGTTGGCCGCTGCTACCAAAGGCAACATCAGTGTTGTACTGGTAAAATCCTCTGTCAGGACACTTATCTTTAGATAGCCCTGAGTTGCACGGCACTTTTGATGCCATGTTCACTACGACAACCATTCGGTATTTCTTGGCCAGACAGCTGAGACGCTGAAGGATTGGACGGTCTTGGAATGTTTCCTTCTGATCGCATGGATTTAAGTTCTTGTTGTATGGGTTGGGTACATACTCCAGAAATGAGGCGATGTTGGCTGATTGGAGGAAACCGGTGATACCATACTCTGGAAAAACTATGATATCAACACCCTGTAAAATGGACATAAAAGATTATAATTATTGAATAGACGGGTTAAATACCATAACAAGCCATTGATATAGCTGTACACTTGTCAAATCCTCTTGTCTTAGGCCAAATAAAAATGTAGTTTCTCGTCCTCGCGCGCATCCGTTTTGGCTGCCGCATCTAGAAAAGGTTTTTTTAAATTTTTAAATTTTATTTTTTTTCATTTTATTTTTTCATTGCCTTTTTCAAGAAGTTTTTTGCCCCCCTCAGTAGTAGAAAAAAATTCAATTTTGGAACTCATTTGGTGCGATCTGGTGTATACTTTTGACCAAAATTTAATCGAAAAGCCACCTCTTCATTTCCAATAAATATTTTGTTTTTTATCAAAGCACGAAAGAAGTTGAGCATTATACTGATATATTCTTGATTTAAGTATATTCCCCCTCAGAATTGGACTTTTTTCAATTTTCGAACTCATTCGGTGCGATCTGGTGTATACTTTTGACCAACATTTTATCGAAAAGTCACCTCTTCATTTCTAATCAAATTTAAAAAAATTATCAATGCACGAAAGAAGTTAAGCATAATTATACTAATATATTCTAGATGTTTGCTATATTACTGGCAATAAAAACATTTTCTTTCGGGTAATTCTATCTTCTTTTTTGTACGTTATATGAATATCAAAATCTTAATTTAAAAGAAAACTAAAGCTGCAAATCAAAATCATATATTTTTGAAATTATTATTAATCAGATACCTATACATTGACGAAGTAAAGAAAAAAGTGACCTGATACCTTAACAGGCGCGCGTTACTGGCGAAAAATATGCTATTTTACTACAGTTTGCTATGATTGAGGCTTGCCTTCATAAAAGTTTCATAAAGATAAAGTTAATGTTTGAAGTCACATTAGCGCGTAGCGCACAACATTTGATACTAATTTGTTATGAAGCTAAATGTAATGTTTGAAGGTTCATGCGAGCTTAGCGCGCAAAATTGCATATTTTACACTAATTGAGCGACTTTTTTTGCTGATAACAAGCTTCTAAAAAGAAATGTAAATATTTTGAGGTTCTAAAACATCCACCCACCCTTCACACACAAGACGTTCAAACCTGACTTTACGTCCCATTGATATTACAATAGATACAATAGCCACCAATCATCTTTTGTGCGACGTCTTTGAAATGCAATCTAATCCGCTGCTACTTAGCTACTTGACACACGGCCAGGGGTATGTCACTGAGCTTGCCGATCGGGTCCACTTTTAAATTGAACTTAGTCAGCATAGAATTGGGGGCGCTATACCGATCAGGCGTGATGATTGTAGCAGACGACGCAACGCTGGCCACGCGTCTCTCAAACGACCCAATTTGGCAACGAGAGTGCACCATTTTGAATTATTTTTAACAGTCATCGCCCGGTTAACGATAAAAATCCTTTTAATTATGATGTATTTGTCAAAATTTGTTGGCAGGGTGATAATCAAATAATAAAATCCAAGGGTTAGGCGTAAATCGGCGGTCAAATACAAATCCGGTGTTGGCAGGGTGATAATCAGCGGTTCAGTTCACTCTAAATTAACTTTAACTATAAGAGGTGCTTAGCAATAAGAATCTGTCAGCTGTACAGCAAACAAACAATTATGAGCTTCAGTGAACACATTTCTCTCTTATATACTCTTGACCAGTGATGAAGAGGGATCCTGAGAACAATACAATACTTATCGATGACGTACATGATTGGTCACTTAAAGCCAGCTAATGATTGGTCGATTAACCAAACGTTTAACACGTCGCACTTCGCAAAAATGGCTTGGACTAAGAAATTTGTGTTTTCTTTTTTTGTTATTTCGCTGAAATTCTACATTTTCGATTCACTAACTTTCTTGAGGTGTATGATTTTATACGGTAAAGCAAAGTCTTCTTCAAAACTTGGCGTTGTAATTATTTCAAACGAATAATTTGTTGTATAGTTATTGTCATTTAAATAACACTTTTATCCGAAATTCTATGGATTTTGCTTTTTTTACTCTTTTCTAAAAATCTCAAATGAACATTTTGTGCTACAATTTCTTGTTCTTGTCTTAGAATAAGCCGAATAATACAATTGTCTACTTTCAGGGCTTAGTTCTCAAAAATGAATTTCATAATAAGTCACTTAAAATAAATAAACGAAAATCAAATTAGCAAAAATCAAACAGATATGGATGACATTATAAAACCATAATGGTTATAAAGCTCAATATGCGTAGGTAAACATCTTCGTATCAAAGGTGGTGGCTAACATTAGGCCATGGTGCATGGTATTATTTATTATTAATTTGTACTAAAGCCACAAATGACTTCTCTATCTGTTATCATTTTATAACAATTATAGGAAAATCCTTACGATATTAAATAGTCCGACTTCTAGTCTGGTTAATAAATATTCGCGTATCGTATTAAATTATCTAATAACGAACTCAAATTGGTTATAAAACTAGTTCCTGATATTTGAAAAAAATCCCGTATATTTCATTAGACAATAAATATTCTATTAAGTGAAATAATGCAGTGGACAAACAACGGCGAGTCCAGCCCTCGCTGATATGAGTTGGAAATGACGTCATGCATTAACACCGACGGCGACACTCATCGATTGGATGGTAATCGATAGCATCGATAGCTGTAATAATACTATGATTGATGCTAGGTTGAAGTGGAAGTTTAACGACAGCGGATTAGATTGCATTTCAAAGACGTTGCACAAAAGATGATTGGTGGCTATTGTATCTATTGTAATATCAATGGGACGTAAAGTCAGGTTTGAACGTACCCTTCACCCACCAGCTTGGGCTCTCCCGAAACGGACAACAAGAAATGAAGTCACACAAGGACTGGTCCCAAGTCTTATCGTTTGGGGCATGTGCGTGCGTAGCGCGCAATTTTGTTTGCTATTCTGCATATTTTGCCAATTTTCGCTGGTACAAGCTTAAAAAAGCAAATATTTGGAGGCACATGAGCAAAACACGCAAAATATTGGCTTCTAACTAATTTTGTTATGATCGAGATACATTTTGTCTTAAAATTAGATTCCAAAATTAAAGTTAACGTTCATGTCACGTGCGCGCATAGCGCGCGGATTTTTTGGGGCTATTTTACATAAATTGTGCCGCGATTGAGATACCAACCACGCAAAATTGACTTCTTTACATTAATTTTACCAAGATTGAGATACATTGTTGCTTCTATTAAAATGTCACATTTTATTTTTATTTTTTTACGAAAACCCCTGGCTTCTTTAGGCCTATACTTATTTGCCACATTTGAGATATATTTTGGCCTTATGACACTGCTTTTATTGTTAAATGTTTTGCTATTTTACCCGGTTTTGCTAGGATTGAGGTACATTTTGGCTTCAAACTATCTTCTTAATTTGCAATGAATTTATTTTTGGGGGAAGGGGCACATACAACGAAAAATGCTGTATTTGAACGTCATAATTTAACTATGATTTCTCTTATCAAAATTGAGGCGACAATGGCAAAATTGGGTGACAAGGGAGAAGGAGCGGTCGGCCCCTTCTTAACCCTCTGGCTACGCCATTATTGCCTTGATATGCCGGGATCTGTGCCGGGAACGTACAAAATAAGGGGTGGGGGCATGGACACTTACTATGTAACAAATAAAGAACTCTATACCATCTACTATTTCTCTTTTCTTTCTTCCTTTTTCTCTCTTTTTCTTCTCCTTTTCTTTCTTTTTCTTCTTCTCCTTTTTTTTTTTTTGGTGCCAGGGACCCGGGGGGCACGTGCCCCCCAGGCCCCCCCTGGCTCCGCCAATGGATGACAAATATCACTAAGTATGATTTGTTGTACTAGAACATGCCTATCCCAGCTCATGTTTTCCTTTTTCGCTGGATTTAAAAGAGGTAAACATGGAGTTTTCACATATTTTGGCTACAAATTTTCAAAAAAAAGTCGCCCTCCGTAGTCAATGATATGAACATCCCTAGCCAGGGCCTAGTATATTTTATACACAGACGAGCATGGAAGGAACTTGAAAAAGTCATGCTATGTGTTACTAAGGGATTCTGAATCATTCATTAGGAAACCTGTAAGGCAACTCACCTTTTCCGCTGCAATAGCCATCTGTCTCTCATACACATCCACGTTCTCATTCATGATATGCAATGCATGTATATGAGACACGTTTGGTAGCAGTGCAGTGCGTGTTACGTGTTCATAAACAGCGGCGACATAATTACCAGAGCATCGCCCTGCGAGGCTGGTAAACAACACAGCAATGATAGAGAAAGCTAGAGGTGTACTTAACATAGTAGTGGCCATTACAGATGTAGTCATTTTAGGTTAAATTACCCTAGGAATGATGAAAACACCCTGGTCTTTGAACCTAAAAACTGGCGGTGTCTGCCTACTATAGGAATGTCTGACTGACGTTCTGAATCAATCATGTGACATAACATGTTTACTGAATTACTGTCTAGAAACACGTTGACATGTCTCTCTATATTCGGTTTTTATTTTAATTTATGGACATTTTAAAAATGATTCATTTAATTTATCTCTCATTGCTTCCATATACTTAGTATCACCAATTAGTTCTTCTGAAATCACACTGAATATCTAGGTTTTAAATAGAGCAATTGGGAACACTTTATTCATTATTAAATGATAATTGAACTTCGAACTCCAGACATGAATCGATCACCTGCTTGGTCATATGACTTTATAGCCTCGTTTCAAAGTTTCAAAGTACGGTTTACCGTATGTGCCATACCATCCATAATATAATACATTGATTAATTGGCAATTGTCCCGGGGAATCTTTTATCAGGGAGGACTCAAGGAAGTTTTTGAATTGATTTTTTGAACTTTGTGAGTGCTGTAATTATTTAACTATTAATCAAATGCATATAAAAGTAAACATATTTTGAAAGGAAATGGATCGACCAAAAATGTTTATTTTGAGAAAAACACAAAATTCACTTTTTTGACCCAATTTTTTTTTAACAAAGCTAACAAAAATAATTTTGAATAAAAAATGCCCAAATTGCTTGATTATGTAAAGACACTAACTTAGGGACGAATTTCTCATTTTTTAACCTAATGTAATATTAGTACAATTTTGACAAAAAGTGCCAAAAAATGGAAACTGAATATCTAGGTCGTAAATAGAGCAATTGGGAATACTTTATTCATTATCAAATGATAATTGACCTTCGAACTCTGAACTTCGAAAGCCATGAATCGGTCACCTGCTTGGTCATATGACTTTATAGCCTCGTTTCTAAGTTTCAAAGTACGTATGTGCCATGCCATCCATAATATGATATATATTAATTGGGAATCTTCCCGGGGATTCTTTTAAGGGGGGGGGGGGGGGGGGGGGAGCTCAAGGAAGTTGTTGATTTTATTTTTTGAGTGCTGTTATTATTGAACTATTAATCAAATGCATATACAAGTATACATTTTTGGAAATGAAATGGGTCATAGAATCCAAATTTGGCGTCAATGTTGACCCAAAATGTTTATAAAATCACAAAATTCACTTTTTTGACCCAAATATTTATAACAAAGCTAACAAAATAATCTTGAGTAAAAATATCCCAAATTGTTTGATTATGATGTAAAGACACTATTCTTAGGGACGAATTTCTCATTTTTTAACGTAATGTAATATTTTGTGAAATGTTGACATAAGTGCCAAAAAATGCCGCAAAATAGAAACTTAGACGGATATCCCAAACTTGCGCACGCCTATTAATTGCCCTAACTTTGATTTTAATTGATAGGCCTAATTGATGTGTATTTAAGTATTACAATCTTTTCATCGTGACAACTAAACGGATTGAATTAGGGCCTATTACCGTCGAATTAGTCTACCTTCGAGAAAAAACAGCCTATGAAAATATTTTCTTTTCTCTTATGATACATGGTCTATATACGATGCACCCGGCGACAACCATCTATGAATCGCGCCCATTGGTCTAGGCCTAAATATTATAATAATATTACATGCATGAGTAACCCCAACTACGTCTACAACCCGGTTTAAATTCAGACTAAAATTGTGGTATGCCATTGGTGTGATAATAAAGAAGGCCTATGTAACCAGTCAAACCTGCCCTGTCATCAGCAGGGGAGCGTGCATCTGCCCTCTTTAGTTCAGAAATGATTAACTAATATTTCTGACAAATTGAATTTTTTTCTCTCCAGGTATAGGCTGTTTTGCAGTAGGCTCCAGTGGCGTATCCAGGGGGGGGGGGGGGGGGGGGGGGGGCAGCAGGCCATCGCCCCCCCCCCCCCCCCCCCCCCCCCCATATTGAAAAAATAGTTTAAAAAAAAGGAGGATGAGGAGAAGAAGGAAGAAGAGGATAATTATACAACAAAGCCTTACAACATAATAACATAGAGTCGTGCAATGGTACAATAGTGGTCTTGGCTTTGACAACCGTTTCAATTTGTTGAAGTCATTGGCCTATGTAAGTTATAAACATATAAACGTATTAGGCCAAATAAAAAAAAAACAGTTTCTCGTCCGGGCTTTTTTCAAAATGGCGGAACCAAAATGGCGGACTGATTTTCAACAACAAAAATACTTCCGCTTTCGACCTTTTTCCAGTTGCTGTTGTTTCTTAAATGACAGCCACCTTTTCTAACACCGTTTTCAGACTTGTATTGGCTACAACTTTGTGTTGAAAACAAAAGGAAAGACAACATACAGATGTTTATACATTTATTTGACTTAACATTGAAGAAGAAAAAAACCCGATACCTTTCTTGGTTAAAAAAAGTGTTTTTGGGGTTTTAATTTTTTTTTTTTTTTTTTTTTTTTTAAATAGAAGAAAAAAAGAAAAAAGAAAAAAGGAGGCGGCCGGCAAAAAGGAAGCGGCCGGCAAAAAGGAAGCGGCCGGCAAAAAGGAAGCGGGCGGGGACGAGAAACTGTTTTTTTTTAATTTGGCCTTATATCTTGGTTTTAATTTAATTTTTACATTTTAGTAATCACGTAGACGAATCAATAATTACGATGCAAACTACTGAGTATTACAGCTAGCTCAAACATATTATAACTATTTAGCCTCGAAAATGGCCTACACATTTTGATGGTATGATAGATTTAGGGCCTTGACGCACGTAAATGCTATTGTTTTATTCTCTAATTTGAAGTGGAATTTAAAAATAGCCATATAAATCAAAGGAAAGGCAATCACGTTCCTGTTCTTAAAGGCATATTATGCGATCTTTTTCATGGAACGCTCTCTCTATCTGTGATTTTTCCTAGAAATGCATTTTTGGGGTTAAAATTACAATATAACAATGAAACGTTCGTAAATAGAATTCTTTGTTTTGACACCGTGTTTAATAACGCTGTTAACAGTGTTGCCGGTTACGACCGCAACTTTACACATGTGAACACACCCCATGCGGAATGCTTTATGATTCAAATCAAAACATGATTTAATAAAGTTCTCTGATGTGTTTTTTATACGGAAAATACATGTCAAAGTAGATTTATGAGTCTAGGAAAGTCTTTCCTGGCAGTCAAACATCATCATAAAGCATGATAAGAAAGAGAAAAATATGTGTAAAAATTCACATACTATTGCTTTAATTGAAATGATTTCATCAAACGATGATATTAATTTAACCTCATGTAACATCTTGAATGTGGGTTATTAGCAATTATTTTTATCATACAATTGTTTCGTTTCTGCTTGATAAAAACCACGACCTTGTTTAAAAGTGTGCGTGACCTATCAGTGATATCACCACTAAAACTATGCAAGCTGGTGTTCATGTATCGTTAATTGTCATCGGTATTATATATATAGGCATATAATACTAGTAGTAGCTTATTGGCATTAGGCCATCTTTAATATTGATGATTTATTGTTTCTTTGTGGACCAATTTAATTTGATTTTACGGACAAGAAGTGTGTGTAAATTCTTCCCGATTAGTCCTACAACAATATTCCAATTATAATTACCCTCGCCACCACCTAATCCATCCCCTCGGCTGGAAGTTAACTTCTGACGTCAGTGCTAAAAGCTGTTATATGGCACTAGAAATATCTTCTAAAAGTCAGCAAGGAATATTCTCAGTGCTTTCTACTGAGGAAAGATATAGCGCGTGCTATCTTCATTAGATAGGCCTACTTTTGCTGTCCTCGGAAGGTATCACTATCTGCAGTAAATAACAGTTCCTAGCGTCAGTTTTGTAGATATCAATTGTTATCTTCAGTAGATAGCACTTGTTATATATATTCAGTAGATATCACTTGCTATCTTTTGTAGATAGCATGCACTGGCTATCTTCAGTAGATAGCACTTGCTAGCTTTAGAATGTAGTACTTGCTATCGTCAGTAAATAGCATTTGCTATAATCAGTTATTATATCTTCAGTGCTATTCAGTAGATAACACTTGATATAAACAGTAGCACTTGCTATCGTCAGTAGATAGCATTTGATATCTTCAGTAGATAGCATTGGCTATATTCAGTAGATAGATCTCGCTATCTTCAGTGCTATTTTGTTGTATTGATATCACTTGCTATCTGCAGAAGATAGCATTTGCTAGCATCAGTATATAGCATTTGATATCTTCGGTAGATAGCACTTGCTATCTTCAGTTGATATCTTCAGTAGATAGCATTTGCTTTCTTCAGTGGTATTTTCGGTACATAGTTATCTTCAGGATATATCACTTCAGTGGACATCACTTGCATGCAGAAGATAGCATTTATTATAGCATCAGCAGATATCACTTGCTATCTTCAGTAGATAGATAGCACTTGCTATCTTCAGTAGATATAAAGCACTTGCTATCTTCAGTAGAAAGATAGCACTTGCTATCAGTAGATAGATAGCACTTGCTATCTTCATGCAGTAGATATATAGCACTTGCTAGCATCAATAGATAGCACTTGCTATCTTCAGTAGATATATAGCTCTTGCTATCTTCAGTAGATAAATATCACTTGCTATCTTCAGAAGATATATAGCACTTGCTATCATCAGTAGATAGCACTTGCTATCTTCAGTAGATAGATAGCACTTGCTATCTTCAGTAGATAGATAACACTTGCTATCTTCAATAGATATATAACATTTGCTATCATCAGTAGATAGCATTTGCTATATTCAGTAGATAGATCTCGCTATCATCAATGCTATTTTGTTATGTTGATATCACTTGCTATCTGCAGAAGATAACATTTGCTAGCATCAGTATATAGCACCTGATATCTTCAGTATATAGGACTTGCTATCTACAGTAGATAGCACTTGCTATCTTCAGTAGTATTTTCGGTACATATCTATCTTCAGAATATAGCACTTCAGTGGACATCACTTACATGCAGAAGATCGCATTTCAATAGCATCAGCAGATATCACTTGATTTCTTCAGTAGATAGATAGCACTTGCTATATTCAATAGAAAGATAGCACTTGCTATCGTCAGTAGATATATAGCACTTGCTATAAGATAGCACATGCTTTCTTCAGTAAATATATAGCACTTGCTATCTTCAGTAGAGTGTATACACTTGCTATCATCAGTATATAGCACTTGCTATCTTCAGTAGATAGACAGCACTTGCTATCTTCATCGATATATAGCACTTGCTATCTTCAGTAGAGTGTATACACTTGCTATCATCAGTATATAGCACTTGCTATCTTCAGTAGATAGATAGCACTTGCTATCTTCAGTAAATATATATCTCTTGCTATCTTCAGCAGACAGATAACACTTGCTATCTTCAGTAGATGGATAGCACTTGCTATCATCAGTAGGTAGCATCTTCAATAGATAGATAGCACTTGCTTTCTTCAATATATGGCACTTGCCATCTTCAGATATATAACATTTAGAGCTATCTACGGTAACCTTTTTTATCTTTTGTAGATAACAATTGCTGTCGTCAGATGATAGCATTTGCTGTCTTCAGAAGATAGCAGCGGTGTTTTTTTTGTATCTGTAGATATTACTGTCTTCGGAAGATAGCATACACGGCAAGTCGGTTCTGATTAAAATCGGTACAGGCTTCTACAGGCTCGGTATGTTACATGAATTCAAGGCACTACACTCTTATCCCTTTGAATATTAGAAGAAAGACCCGATAGTTCCTTTTTTCTGTTGGTATTTCAATCCAATAGGTATAGATGAATTAGACCCATGTGGATTAGATATAGAAATTACTATACATCCCTTCCTTCTAAAATACTATTTTATTATTAAATCATTCAAGGGTCTTTGGTTAAATTGGTATTTTATGAGTTGAAACTAAACACATAAAACTACGTCACGCTTAATTGCCTTCAAGGATATTAGTCTCACCTTGGTATTGTGCGTCATACATTTTGTGTTCAAACAAGCATCAAATTGATACGGTTTGTGTAAGAGTCTGTAAAGATAGGTCCACTGAATCAAATCAGAGCCCCGTGTAAAATGATTGCATCGCATAATAATTATAGTGTTTGATCAGAGACGGTTTAGACTTGTCAACAGTGTGGAACACGCTCACAATAGACCTAACTTGGTAGAAAATATACTGCTATTGGTGTGCGCGAGCGTTAACCGAGCGTTAATTTGTGGATCAATAGTTTTAATTGATCAACTAGTCTTCAGACTCGCCTCCATCCAACATGGAAATCATTATCCCTTAATTATTAGAAAGCTGGCATAATAATTATGTCAAATATATTGGTCTAAAGACCACCTGTGATCAGCCTGCACAATCGGACAGATATCTCATGCACGGATGGAAAACTGACTGGAGCAAGACTGTTCGAAATTAAATCAAGCGAGAGGGTACCGAGACGACGGAGGCTATCGGCTAAGGATCCATAGTTAGACTTGTATAAAAAGTGGATGTATACTATTCTGTGATACAATACCAGTGGTTGTGGAATTCAGGTGGATATTAAATAAAACAATGGATTCCAACGTAATAAACAAGTCGATGATTTTACTGTTTCTTATTTTGCTGATCCTGCCAGGGGCTTCATCGCAGGAATTGACCGATTCAGGTAGGTATACACTATGCATACAGCCTATTTAACCATGCAATCAATCAAGGCCAATTGGTTCCTATACAACATTTAGGCACTTGCATAAAGTCATTAATTCAACTCATTCATTCAAATCATTCTCCTTTGTAAAGAGTAGGGGATCATCCCGGTCTGTGTCTGTATACTCATTCCTAGGTTCCTGTAACAGGGAACAGTTGGTGAAGCACAGTTTATCTGCGCATACCGACTAACCGAAACAGAAACAGAAACAGAAGTTATCAAAAGGGTCCTTTTCGCGATCGATCTGGGTTGCCCCTGGTTGGGGGTAACGGTTCGATCTGAGTGGGGGTTCGTATAGGTCAGAGTCAGTTGGGGTAAAAGTTGAGATCGGATATGAGTTAGAGTTAGGTTATTAGATCACTGTCACGTGATAATAACCTTATAGACGTACAAGAGTTATTAAATTGCATGATAAATAACAGAATAAAGAGATCCTATATTATTAAATAACAGATTTTCAATAATTATTTTGGATGAACAACATGGTTTCCGACAAATCTAAGAATGTAATTGAGCAATCAGATCCTACGAGCAACTCGATAAAGTGGTAAAGTATATAGCATAGTCAATAGTCTTTCAGTGACCGTATGCGCATAATAAAGTGATTCCTTATTCGTAGGCGCGCACTGTAGCCACTGTGTCTCTGTTATGGAGCTATCTTCTGAAGACGTAAAATCGATCACAAAGACTTTATCGCTTTTCAGCTGCATGTTACTATTAGCGTATAAATAGCGTACATTATTATTGCTCTTTCTTCCTGGAGTTAATCGTATATCTAAGAAGAAAGGAACGGGAGACAATTATGTTTCAAGTACGGTCTTCACTTTTATCATCATGTCTGTGTATTTGAATACCGTATTGTTCGTGTATGTCTAATAATGCCCCAGCCTTAACCTTTTTATAATAAGGCTCTTGCCGATTCACACCACTAAATGATTGTAGTCCTTGCGACAATCGGGTCATTTCAGTCTCTCTATTTTAGAAGCCTGTGGCCCAATGATAATCATAAGTAATCAGGAAAGGTATACTTATTGCCTGCCCCCAAAATAAATGATTAAAGTTGGAATCTAATCCTGATTTTAGGACTAATAGGCTACCTATATTACCACAGTGCAAAAAGAGATTTTTTCAGTGAATTTTGCAGGTTGGGTTATTTTGATTGTACAATGCTCTGTCCGTCAACGCTGCTCATTTTTGTGGTGATAAATGATAGCGATACACCAGCTGTCTAAATCAATTCTCGGAACTTTCAGGGTTACCCTATATAAATTTTGAACTTCAATGATCACAAATATCATGAACTTGAAGAAAAATGTAAAGGTAAAGGATCCAGTCGCTTTTAGAAGCGAGAAAATCAACGTTTTGTAACGCCCCTTTAACATGTAAAAGTAAAGGGAAGGCTTTTTAGTGGCGATGGCGTGGAATATGCATTGGGCCATGATTAACATATTATTGAGTTATAAACGGCCTATAGTCTGATCACATCGCGGAAACATACCATGTTGCAGCATTTTATCCTATGGTAACCAATGGTAACCGTACAAACACTATCATTATTTACCCATATCTGCGTTCATGTTTTGTTATGTTATTTTAACTGCAAATATGCAAACAAAAACTATTCTATTGATCTATATCACCTGTAATGTTATTTTAAGTATAGACAAGCATGATATACTGTGCATAGACATACACAATGCATGGTTATATGTGGTCGTAAAAAAACTGGCAGTATATTTATAGATTGGATTTTTATGTTAAGAACAAAATCACCCTAAGGATATGCCTTAAACTGAACATTAATATAACGAGGCGCCTAAAATATTTACATTATTAGTTCGTAAAGTATAGCGAGAGATCGAACCCTTGATAAGCTCAACTTAAGTTCGACATTTCTCTATGATTTCTAGGGGTTTCATTTGCACCATGGATTTAATTTGACATACGGTAGGTTTAAAGAAAAAGCCTAGAGTAGCTAGGCCTGCAGAAAATATCATCGATCATAAAATAACGTCAATGGTAGGCCACTAAAAAGGGCATATCAATAGCACTATAAACTAATGATAAAACATGGATTGAGGTCGAATTATTGTCAGTGGTGGCGTCCCAGGGGGCATGGGGCATTGTCCCACGTCACGATTATTTCCCCCACCCACCATTCCCTGCAGTCAGTTCAAGCCCTACCACCCCCCAGTCCCCACCCCATTTTTGGCCTCAATATACAATCGAAAATGTGGACTTGTGGATTTAGTCCAAATTACCTTCAAATTGGTCTGAAATGTCTAGTTTGACAATACACTGTTATAAATGGAAAAATGTACGCGAGCTTTGCACGCATCTTGTCCCCAAGTTTGTTTTCTTTTACCCAGCACCCCCTCCATTTTGAGGCGTCGCCAGTCACTGATTATCATATGTACCACACTCCTTAACAAAATATGGATGGAATAGTTTGTACCCCAATATGCCATCCCCATTCTCATGATTCTTTCGGAATATATTGGTCAACCAAACCATTTTGTTAATACATGATGGCTTATCGGGTAGGCCTACATAGAATTATACAGGGAGTCCCTTAAAAAGGGTGCACATGTTCCACGTCATTGCTCTTGCATTGATTAATCAGTATTTGGCTAAAATATTGATATAACCTTAACGATAATTTAGTTGGTTTTCGAATGCCGTGAGATTGATCGTAATTTGCTCTTCCCAATCCAACGATATGCTTGATCAATCACGAGTATGCTTAAAAACAGGTTGTGCCACTTGTTAAGGAAAAAGATGCCCGTGAAAAGAGTCTTTGTAATGAGCATCAAGATTACCAACTTACCTTTCAAATGCCGTTAGTTTTGTCTCATTTGCCTTACCCTATCGACAAATATGCTTGATTAAAGTTGATCACAGAAAGTCAAATTAGTGCTAATATAATTTGAAAGAAGAAATCATTCAAAGCGTTAAACATAACAGCAATTTTACACATGGATGATTTCTTTATAAGAACTGGCACAGTTTTTATTTTGTTCACTCATGATCAAACCAGCATATCTCTGGATAGACTCAAGCAGATTCGACAAAACAAACTGCATACGAAACCTATTTAGTTATCTTGAAATTCGTACTAACAACAAATCCAAATACGAAATGTTTAAAAATGAAAATGGCACATTCCCCCAAAAGCATCTTTTTCTAAAAGTGGCACAAATTAGATTTTGAGAGCTCATTGTTGATCAAACATATTTTGAAATTGAGAAAAGTAAACACAATAAAATAAACGGCGTTAAAAAGCCAACTCAATAATCTTTTAGATTATAAAAGATTACAGCCAAGTACTGAGTAATCAATGAGGGCAATGACGTGAACGCGTGCACCCTTTTTTAGGGACACCCTGTAAAATGACAACATTCCTTGTATTTTGCAATTAGGGCCTTATCCGAACTTTTGCTCGGATTTCCCAAACTACACTGTAAAAACAGTGTTTAGAAACGTGGTGCAAGATGGTGTTTAGATCGCTCATGTTTAGAAATTAAACACAGTGTGTTTAGATATTTGACATGCATATTTAGGGATCTGACATGTAAGTGTTTAGAAATTTGACATGTTTACAAACGTGGTGCAAAATGGTGTTTAGAAAAGCGTTTAATCGCTAAACACTGTTTTTACAGTGTATGTATGTCTTTATTAATCAATAATAGGCCTATATATAATACTGACAAATGAATGTTGTAAATTTGATGCATATGGCGTATAAATGTATTTATAGTAAAAATATGCCAATAATTCTCTCAAGATAGCTTTGAATATTGATACAAATATTAAGACTATTGTTAACCACCATAAAAGAGAATTTCAAAATTAAAATAAAACTGCATTTAGGTACCTGTATTGATCTTCTTATACACTATTGAACTGCATATCCTTCTTGATTTCTACTGTGTCTATCACCGGGGTCTATCATTAATTCAATAGAAAGAAGTTGGTTCCACGATATGATATCAAGAGTTTCATCCCATCAGCAGGAATCATCACCTAAGACCACCATAAAGCTTTATTCTTTAAAAAGGCGATGGTTGCTAAAACGACTGAGTATATCGATGTATGTCATAATCTGAGACTAATAATTAGTCTCAGGTCATAATAGACCTAATGGTAACATGAAAGTAACATGATTCGGGCAATTATCAATGTGTTATAAGAAAAGCGACACCTCTGTGGCTCCATGAAGGAGTGCAGTATTTGTAAATCAATTACTCAGTAGTCCATTTTCGAGAAAACAATGCACACAGAATTGCCTTATATACAATCCAACAACTCACTCCACTTTGGGGTTCAACTAATGTGTTCCGTTAAAGCAATCAGTTTATCACATTACTATCACTATTATCAGTTTATTATTAAATTGCATGCTATGAAGAGAACATCCTCTCCCGAGAAATGCTATCTACTGAAGATAGCAGCTTACTATATTATATACATGCATCACCTTGCTTTAAAACTGTTTTTGATTGAAGATGAGAGAGGACTTAATACTTTGCATCAAACATAATTTGCTACACAGAACGTGGCCTATAATAACCGAGGCGCACGGTATTTATTATAAATCAGGGGTGTGTGGATGCACAAAATTGAGTGACCTTTTTTGAAAATTGAAATAGGAGGTCTTTGGTGTTAGGGTTGGGTTGTACACACCCCTTATAGCGTCTGTATCTTCAAATCTGAGCGTCTCTAAAAAACCATGATAGAGCCTATGAGTCCTTGTATATACGCATGGGGTTAAACAATCCCGGGACTGTCCGGATCATTCTAAAAACAGCCCCGGGACTGTTCGGCTATACATATGGAGCCTTCAATAATAAAATCGAACCCTTCAAATTGGTAGGCCATACCTTAAATATTGAGAACTTCAAAAAGATCTTAAAAAGATACAGGCATTTTTTGTTAACAATCTTTCATTTTGCTGCCTTACAGTAAGAAATTGTATAATACAGGACAGTTTTAAAACTCCTCTCGGACCATTTTTACTTGAAGAACAAATTTCGCGTGCTTTATTGATAATATTATATGAGTCGGATAATGAGCTCATAGATGACAGCAATGAATTAGTCATCCGTGGCTCATTCTTATTAATGAATTCACGGTGTAAACAAATAAATTATCTTCATCTTCATTAAAGATCAAGTGACGCCGCATTTATCTTTAATAGATAAATTTAAAAGAATACAACTTTTGACGATTGATACCGAGGCCTTATATCAATCAAAAGTCATAGAACTCTTATATATGGGTCAAACCTGCGTATACTCAGATTTTGACGGAAAAGTCTGGCAAATCATCAACCAGGCTTTACTTATAACATTTTTGAGATCAAGATTTTTGTTACCGTTTTAAAACCATTTTGGCTATTCTAATTGGTTAGGCGAGGAGGGAAAACACCCTGTTTAACGGGCCCGACCGACCCACTTTTTGCAAAAAAGAATCCCACTTTTTTGGTGATTTTAGTGACATTTTAGGTTTTAAAAAAAAAATACAAATAAAAAAAGCGGGTTTTTTTTCTCTTTCGTCGCATTATACCTTGAAGCTTTCCATGTGGCAGGCGTCTGCAGACGACATTCTAAAATTTCCCAAAATGTTTTAAAAATATCATTGAATTCCAATACCATATTCGGAATCACCATGAGAAATGCAATGAAATATGTACAAACATGCCTAGTATTGGTTCAGTAATCCTTGAGATAGACTTTGAAAGGTGAGAAAGGTTTCTGAAAAATCTGTTTTTTGTATGGTAAAAATAATAGCCGCGTTGAAAGTGTTAACCTATAGCTCATTCGCGACGAAATACTAAACCAGTGTTACATTCAAAATTGTATCCTTGATTTAAGATAAACCAGTTTTAAAGATGGAATAGAGCTCAGAATAAAGCTAATTGTCTTTTTATATATTTGTAAAAAAAACAATTTCCGCATTACTGTCTTTGTACAGGTTATATGTCGCTAAAATAAAACTGAGAAAACCTTATTTTGAAAATGCCCGGATAAGTTTTTTAAAGATTTTGTTGCAAACTTTAGTTGGGCTATGAACAAAATGTGTAATGTACACAAACAAAATGTGTAATGTACACAAACAAAATGTGTAATGTACACAAAATCAGGGTTGCACAAAGTGCGGGAGCAGGGAGCACCGCTCCCGGGAAATAATGAGCAGAATTGGGGAAATAATGCCAAGTGAAAAAATAAAAAGTATTGGGGAAAAGGGTGAAAAAAGATGAAGAGAAAAAATGCAACTTTGGGTTATGAGCTGTGGTTGCACAGGTATATACTAACGTGTTTATTGTTTTATTGCTTTTCCCCAGTGGCGGAGCTACATGGGGGCAAGGGGGCATTTCCCCAAAAATATTTTTGTGCCCCACCAATCAATTTACACAATGTAGTTAAAATTAAGAAAACAATCGACAATTTCAGCATAAAAAGGCATTTTTTTCGCGCTTCGCGCACATTTTCATACTAAATTAGGTTCAATTAGACAAAATTTGACAATATTAGCGTAAAATGCCACAAACAAAATCACGCTTCGCGCACATCATTTTTGCTCAAACCCCCTAAACAAATTCTTCACAAATGTTAAATTATTACTATGGTACTTGTACATCGAAAGAACACTATAGCTAACATATTGTAATTTGATTTTAATCAAACCTGTAAGTGTAGGTGGGGAAATGTTAAGCTCAAAACCTTGCTCCTGGGAAGAAACAACTTTGTGCAACCCTGCACAAAATGTTGCACAAAAATAGGCGTTTGGTATACCGGTATATTGTCATTAGGCTATACCGTCTCAAATTTATTTTCGAAATTTCTTTCGTCGTCAACTAACTTAAAGTTACACTGTTTAGTCTTTGAGCTAAAGTGATGACGATAATGGTAATGACGACGACGACGACGATGATGTTTTGAACAAATAGGCTCAAATCAGGCCCAGGTTCAATCACTTAATTAGACCTATATAGTAATTTGTAAATGACCTTGTGACAGAAATCACAGGCCACAGCTGATGTGGAAAATCTTGACAATTGTATATTAATGCAAAATTGTATCGTGTTTTAATTAAATAATATGTTTATGATAATAATAAATTGAACTATCAGTTCAATTAGGGCTCTCATTTCGTCATCTTTAGCTATATCCTTTAGACAGTTGGTAAAAGCGGTAAAAGTGGGTTTAAGTAAAATCACTGTGACTTCCAACTTAACTTATATAGTATTGAATTCAAATGTCAATATACAAATACGACTGTGGCCCATTTTACAAATCACTATTTTATATAGGGTTTGCAATTAAAGTTATAGTGCTCCAAGCTTAAAACGTGCGGCAGACGGCTGCAGACGACATTACAAATGTTGACAAAATATTTCAAAAATCTCAAAATTATTTAATTTTATTACCATATTTGGAATCAACATGAGAAATGCATTGAAATAAGTACAAACATGGCTTGTATTGGTTCAGTAATTCTTGAGGTAGACCTTGAAAGTTGGGAAAGGTTTATGAACAATCTGTTTTGTATATGGTAAAACTAATACTAATAATAGCCGCGTGGAAAGTGTTAAACACAATACTAATGCACAGAAATGTAAAACTCACAACTGGTGTTGAATTTGGATACTTGTTTGCTCTTTTTGTATTGAAACAAATTGCATAAGTCTATATAATCTACACTAACATTTTAAGTATATATATGTGTCTAATTTATATAGGCCATAGTTTATCTAATCCAAATATTTATTAGCCTCACGCAAAGCGTTAACTCAGAAAATGTGCAGCATTTAAAAATCATTTTACAGTCAATACGGTTAAGTGTAGTGATCTGAAAGTTGACTATTGTTGGACCCGAAAATTCTAAAATGCAATTTGTTACAGTACATTAAATCACTATCGTAATAATTGGTATAGGGTGATATGTAATCTCGTTAACCTGGATGGACAATGATGGATGACCTTTGACGTTCTGTTAAAAACCCGACTGAAAGCAAGTTTCAATGTAATAAAAGTGTGATGGTGCTATACTGCTACCAGCAATGGAATGCCAGTATAGACCTATCAGTATATAGATAATTGTTAAAGTATTACGAGCTGAGTATTAGATGACGAGTGATCATAAATGCTGCTGTCAGTGGAAGATAGCGTGCAATGTGATTGGCAGAAAGCAATGTTTGAATAATGTGCTATCAGCAGCATACAGCAATTGCGAATAAAGTGCTATATCATCAGTAGATAGCAGTTTATGAATAAAGTATTATCAAACGTGAATGAAGTGTTATCATCAGTAGATAGCAGTTTACGAATAAAGTATTATCAAACGTGAATGAAGTGCTATCATCAGTAGATAGCAGTTTACGAATAAAGTATTATCAAACGTGAATGAAGTGCTATCATCAGTAGATAGCAGTTTACGAATAAAGTATTATCAAACGTGAATGAAGTGCTATCATCAGTAGATAGCAGTTTACGAATAAAGTATTATCAAACGTGAAAAGTGCTATCATCATAGCAGTTTACGAATAAAGTATTATCAAACGTGAATGAAGTGCTATCATCATAGCAGTTTACGAATAAAGTATTATCAAACGTGAATGAAGTGCTATCATCAGTAGATAGCAGTTTATGAATAAAGTTTTATCAGAAGAGAATAAATTGCTATCAGCATGCCGTATAGATACACCGTAAAAAATCTTCGTAGAATATAATATACAGTTAAATACTGTAAAATGATGGGAAAATGACAGTATTTTACCGTTTCTAAAAAAACCGGTCAAATACTGTATTTTTCACACTTGATTCTTTAGGCCATCGTTGACTAAAATGAAAAGTTGAGCTAGTGGCTTAAGACTTTAACATTCTCAACCTAAGCTACACACAAAAAGACTTGTTAATTCTATGACCAAGTCCTAAATTTCATGTTTAGTGCAGCCAATCTGCCAACAGACGCCTGTAAATTTTATTTTGCACTGTAAAAAATGCAGTAAAATACTGTGAAATATACAGTATATTGTTTTTTTGTGCATTTTTACAGTAATTGGTTTAAGAAACTGTACAATTTTACAGTGTCCCGTTAAATTTTACAGCTATTTACTGTAAGTTTTTACAGTACAATGTACATTTTACAGGGGTTTGTTGGCAGATTGGCTGCCAGCCTTTTTACCGTTAATTTTATAACATTTTTTTAACAGTGTAACCATTAAAAGTGCTAGGAGTAGACAGCAATTATGAATAAAGTGCTATCAACAGTAGATAGTTAGTGTGAATAAAGTGCTATTAGCAGAAGAGATAGCTAGTGTGAATAAAGTAATTTGAATGAAGTGCTATCAGCAGTTATAGCTGTGTGAATAAAGTGCTATCAGCAGTAGATAGCTAGTGTGAATAAAGTGCTATCAGCAGTAGATATAGCTAGTGTGAATAAAGTGCTATCAGCAGTGAATAGCTAGTGTGAATAAAGTCTTGTATAGATAGCTAGCTATAGTGTGAACAAAGTTGTATTGGCAGATGGTGTTTATGGTGCTACTGCTATAATAGGCCCACAATATATTATAGCAATATCAAGTGAAATGTATACGTTTCGAGGTTAAAAGAAGTTCAAAAACGTCTTTGTTCAAAAGGCCAGTCAGTGTCATTATGAACCCGAACCACCATGTCGAAAACGCATTTTAAGTGATTCATATTCAGTCAACGATAACATGACAGACTATATCTATATTTGGCATTCATAATGGAGTTCATTTCGTTCGTGTTTTTTATTGTCTGTGATTGAGCATTTCATGTTTTGTTCAACGTGAAATAATAGTAGATATCAAAAAGTGCTAACGAGAGTGCACTGATTTCCACAAACAGAGCAAACATTCAAGTCTCAGTTATTAGTCAGAATATATCTGCATGACGTATCATGCGGTTTGATTCCAATTTATTTCGGGTTCATATTTATTTGATTGAAATAAATAGGCGTTCAAAGGAAGTCACTTTTTGAATTTGTGAGTGCTGTATATATTGAACTATGACTCAAATGTATATAAAAGTAGGCCTATACATTTTTGGAAATAAGAGAATCCAATTTGTTGGTACCTTTTGGTCAAAATGTCATCAAATATTAAATTAGTTTTAAAAAATGAGAAATTAGTCCCTAAGTAAGTGTCTTTACATCATAGCAAGCGATTTGGGCATTTTTTACTAAAAATTATTTTTGTTAGCTTTGTTCAAAAGTGTTGGGTCAAAAAAGTGATTCTCAAAAATATATGGCACTTTTTGGTCAATAATTCAAAAAATAAATCATATGTTAAAAAACCCAAAAACCTCCTAGAGAATTTGATTAAGATTATACTAAATCTAGAACGACAGCATTTGACAAAATATATTTTTAGTTATCTTGGCAAAACCTAAAATGGGTCAAAATCCGTGTTTTTTTAATAATGTTCTCCAAAATGGTCAATGTCATGTTCATGGTTTGATTAATTGAACCCTTTTTTTTCTTTTTTGGAAAATTTATACTTATATATAGATTAAATAAAAATGAAGGAGTTACAGCAGTTTTACGGAGGCTATATGCCTGAGAGTTCACTGGTTAAGACTCACATTAGCTATAGCTTTCATCAGAGAGATCAATAACATTTAGTAACATATATATGAGAATATTAACTTAAACTTATTTCTATACTATAGGCAATGGACATTATTATACTGTCACGATAACAGTAAATGGTAAATAATGATTGCAAGAAAAGGTGGATGTTGTGATTTATTTGAATGAGTTCCCCATGATGTTATACGCCAAATATTTGTATAGTTGATGTGACGGCCCACCTTTTACCTTTCCTTTTGTACAAATGTTTGATATTTGATGTTATAAATCATTAGTCAATATAGGCATATTATTTAGGTTTGGTAAAAGCTATGTTGAATAAAACTATATGTATGCACACTCATGGCCGGCAAGCTCAATATAGGTGACAATGTCTAAAAGTACATCGGATTTTTCTTCAAAACATACTCAGATTTATATCAAAAGTATTTGCTCGTAGAGGCCCTTGCGGTAGAGACATAAAAGAGACCGGGCCTGCGTGCAATGCAAAACTCTGACCTTTTACAAGTGACATTTCAATGTAAATAACTGGAAACTACATTGCACATGTTCACGTTATTTATTATTTAATTTAAGGGTGCATATGTACACGCTGTAAATAATAAGTTGTGTAATGTTTATGATATTTCACGCCACATTGATATAGAAAATCAAGCAAACATTGCCCAGCACTAAGGATGAATTGGTCAGGCCATTAGAGTGTTTGCTCTTTACTTTATTAAAGTGCGCGAGCTCATTCCGATTCTCAAATGAAACGCTATAACCAAGGAGTTATTATGTTAACTATGATAACTCCTTGCTATAAGTATAACTATAGGCCTAGGTCCCCATAGTTTTTTGGGAGGAACCCATATACCGGAGGGAAATCCCGGGGGAAACCGAGTCCACGGGCCTGCCGGTCGGTGCCTGGAATTGAACCATCTTATGACACTGATATAAATGATGCACCTTGACTAAAATGTAGGGTCTAGACCAGTGGCTCTTAACCTTTTTGGCCCAATGTGTTTAAAAACCTTCAATAGTCTTTTTCTCAAAATGGTCAAAATGGAGATAAGGCCTTTTGTTTCTGAGCCCTCGATATGATGCGAGCGCAGTAGCGAGCAGGAAATTTTGCATATTTGAAAGTTTCTTTTGGGTTTTTCTAAGCCTTTTTAGAGCGAACTATTAAAATGGTTCCCACCCCCAAAAGCTATATTTATGACCCCTTCCTGACCCCCTGGAAAACTCAAACGACCCCCATAATGCAGTGTTCTTAACCAGCAGGTTAAGAACCGCTGGTCTATACTCTGTTTGGCCATCTCGAGACAGTGACGTAACTGAACAGGCGCAGCTTTTACGCACGCGTGTGTATCTTCCGCCTTTCAACCCTCGCGTTTGCGCGCGCGTTATGTGATGCAATTAGTAGAATACGCAGTTACGTCACTGTCTCGAGATGGCCAAATAGAGTATAGACTCTTTCTTACGGGGCAGTGGGAAACCGACGTGATAGTCTTTTAAAACCACATGATTTTGTATTTTCATTGTTGGAACATCAGGGTGCCTTAGCTTCTGTCAGCCCATGGAATGTCTGTTACTTCCGTGGTCGGCTGCTCATCCCCTCCTCGCCCAACCTCTCTCCTCTCCACTCAAATCAATCGGGCTGATAATAAGGTTGATCGCAAATAGAAAAAAGCCATTGATTATCCTTTTCTGATGCATTGTGGGTGGATTGTGGGTGCAAATCTGCTCCATTTGCGAACCCACAATGCATCAGAAAAGGATAATCAATGGCTTTTTTCTATTTGCGATAAACCTTATTCTATCGTGTAGTGGCGCAAATGAGTTTCCGTAGACGGAACGCTTCATGGGTGACGAGCTCCGTTTACGCAATTTGGCGTCAAATTTCAGTTTCTTTCCATTTTCGTTTTCACAATTTTAATTTCGTACCAGAAAGACACAAGATTTACTGCCTGAAACGAGGATCCCATTACCTGGAGTTCAGACGAAATTGGTATATCATGTACGCAATAATATAAATAACCTTTTGAGTCCTATTCATTTAGTTGAACAATGCACTGAAATGACATTTATTAATAAGCTTGAACTCATGAAGTTAAACTTGTTTAAGCTTACCCACTTAACTTAGCCTAGCTAGTACTTTAGTCCTAGTAACATAGGACCTGCGAATCTCATCTATCATTAAAACCTGGACATTATCAACTACTGATTCAGTAATATAAGTCCTGAGACAATTGTTACTGCGACTAACACACACAAACAAGTTTAGACTTTCATAAAAGCTGAAATGTCATCATATTTGACCAGAGACAGAGAGATGCTATGACGTCTACAGTAACAGTGATTAGTGAACTTAGTTATTGCCTAATTCTTGTATTTCATATTCTCTGCAATGCTCTACTAAACTAGCATTTGAATGCAGCAGCTCACTAGAGCCTAGGTTTACGTACATTCATGACAAGAAGGCGGTAAAGGCAGATTCTGTTTCTGTTTAGGTTGCGTCAGTATGCTCAGATTAATTGTACTTCACTAACGTTTTGGGATCATAGTATAGGTCGTAGTTGTGCTTTGTGGCATGAGAGGTGTTTCACATTTGAAGATCTCGCTGGTAGTTTGCTGTTGCTGTTTCTTCATCAAGTTTGTTCCAGTCTGCTGCTGTCCTGTGGAAGAATGTGTGTACTTGTGCATGTCTTTCTTGATTAAGTCCCTCCGGATCCTAACACTGTTCCCTCATTTTACTCTGTTCCCTCCTGTGGTTTGAATGTAGTCGTCTGCATTAATATCCAAGTCACCCTTCAATATTTTGTGCATTGAAGCTGAAGTCTTGTGTCCCTCCTTCTGTCTCTAATGTGGCCCACCCTACTGTAGTTCATCTGGGTCCTCAGTAATATTTAGCAATTCCTCAGTAGGTATTGTTATGATAGAAGATTATCTCTCAAGCTCCTCACCGATTGACTGTTTTGATGACAGACGATTATCCTATTAATGTTTATCCAGTAACCCTCCTTGAAATCAATTAAGTTCAATCAGGATACCTATCAATACAAATTCACATGCGTGCCTTGACCTCGTGTATGGATAGCACAGTTAAATGTCTCAATAGTACACCAACATTTTTGTTATAATGCCATCACGATGAGATAATATGCACTTGATATATATCCAAATTAGATTTTTATGGTGCTTCAATGAAATTCAGAGCACGGTTAAATACACTACCACTCAATGGCCGTGCTCATTCATGGAAACCCGATATAAATATTTACTGTCCATTATGCGATCATAGAGTTATTGAGGATCTGGGACATTTTTCTATTTCTATGTAGTGGCTTAATTCATATATCAGAGTTGATGAATATTGCAAGCTTGAAAATCAACTATTACTCCATAATTTAGAAGAATTTTGGAGAATCTTAATTATATGGGGTAATCTCGGGGGTAATCTAACAATAAAATTGTGTCTTATGCTAGGTCTTTCATATGATGTTCTTACTGCAAGTAATGATTTTCACTTACTTCATATATTTGATGTGTTTTGTTAATCATGGACTGCACGTAGCATTAACCTTGCATGCATCTATGTTACCATGTAAATGTTTGTATATATTTCCTTTTGTATTTTTAAAACATTGTGTAATGTTTTAAGGACGCATTAGTCGAGAAGACTTTTGCCACTGTTCCAAAAGTGTATGTCCGAATGAATACATAAATAAATAAGGGTATGAGAGCCATTGGCTTCCTCCGTCGCAACCTCGGCACCTGCCCACGTGAAGTCAAAACCCGATGTTACAATACATTTGTGCGTCCAATCACAGAGTATGCCAGTTGTGTATGGTCCCCATCTATCAAGAAAGGTATCGCCAAAGTTGAAACCACCCAGCGTAGTGCAGCACGGTTTGTCATGAACAACTACTCACATGAAAATACTAGCGTCACCAACATGCTCAATGACTAGGATGGAACTCTCTCCAACATCGAAGAGCAGTCACCAAAGTTACCATGATGTACTGTATTACCAACAAGCAGGCTTCTCGTTAGGTACAAATATTATGGGGTCCACTGGACCCCATAATTTACCAATTCTCAAAATTATGGGGTCCGAGAAGAAATTATGGGGTCCAAGTCAAAAAGTAATTTGCGAATTAGTCGAGAGTAGAGAGTTGTACTTGTAAGGAAGACCGAGAATATTTAATATTTTATTACCAAGTATACTTCGATTCGGATTGTCACGAAAGCTGATATTTGTAAGCTTACACGTGTAAAATTATCTTGACACACGATTAAAAATTATTGCGTCCAAATGGACGCAATAAAGAGTCCAGTTTAAAATTTATTGCGTTTTTATCAAAATTATTGCGTCCCCAGACGCGAAAACGCAATGTAACGAGAAGCCTGCCAACAAGCTCATAGACATCCCTGATGATCAACTCACCCCAGTCAACAGAATGACAAGAGGCCACAACAAGAAATTCACCATTCCCAGTTCCCACCACCCGCACCAACTTGATGAAAGGCTCTTATTTTCCTGACACCATCCGTCTGTGGAATCTACTACCCAGCAAGTCGTGGACTCTCCATCACTAGACGTCTTCAAGACCCGGGTCTGCGTCTGCGACGTCCAGTCATTCACCTTGTCATCGCTCCACAACAATGTTTTTAATTTGTAAATTTATACATTTTTTATGTCTGTGGAGTTTTTTGTCTACTCCAAACCTGAATGCACCTCAACACATGTGTGAGTATACTCTTTTACAGAGGTTTCTGCACTGTATAGGATGATGATGATAAATAAATAAATAAATAAATAAGGCAGAGCTGATGTAATATTATTATTTTTGCGTCATCACAGCAGGTTTAGTTGAGATTGCAGCTCTGTCTTGGTGCTACTTTGACATGATTACACACTGAAATCTAGTACTCCCAAACGAAGTGTTATTAAACTGGATATCTATGCAAAACAACACTTGAGAGATTACTAAGTATAATCAAATAATCTCATTGAATGAATAATAATTAATTGTAATAATTAATTTGTAAACAATTTGAATTCCTCATATATTCGTCCATGATTGCAGAGTCAAGCGGCCAATCTCTCCTCCCGCCTCCCTCCCTTTCCCGAGTGCCTACAATATGTAGCGTACTAAATACTCGTTCCCTTATTTTAGTTAGAAACTTGCATGTACGTTAATAACGGACTGCGTCATTTAAGCACAATGTTAATATACAAAGTTCATTGATCCGTGCTGTTTTGCATTAACTGTACACATCCATGCTGTACATAGCTACATCGATATGGCGGCACCGTCTGTGTATCAAATGTATTGTTATTGTTGGATGTACTTGATAGGATAATCTGCTAAGTCGATCAAAGAAGTGCTTGAGGGGATAATCACCATCAATCTTCTGTCAGAACAATACTGAGGACCATCTGCCTTTACTGCCTTGTCAGTCATGCTTCTGATCCTTAGGTCGGACTTTTTCATATCGAGGGTTGAGCGCCAGAAGGCCGTAACTCAACTTTTGGGCAAATTGATATTTTGGTACCAAAATAATCTATAACCTATATTTTCAGAACCATAAAGAGATAACTCATAAACACTCTGAATTTGACTAAAATTAGAGTTATAAGTTGGGTGCTACAGTGTATTGTAATGAATCCCAAATATTTGAAAGTTGATTATCTCAAAATAGCATTTCTTGAGTTCAACCCTTCTGGCGCTCAACCCTCGATATGTCATATAAACTTGCAAAAAAAAAAGGAAATAACGCTTTTTGGGACACCCTGTATAATCAGCAGTGTACTGCAAAAAGTATAATACTCTAATGTAGTTTCATATAGGTCTATATCATATGATGAAGTTGAAAAATTGGCAAAGCGCAAACAATTAATTGTGTGAAAATTACCACTTTCACTTAGTTTAACTGTAAGCTATACCGTTCCTATTTTTGAAGAATCAATGTGTCTTATTTCTTGAGATTGCATTTTTTAATGTAGGGACTAGCTTATAGACTATAATTTGACTGTTGTGTTTCTGAGTTTGTACTCATACCAGGGAGCACCCTGAGGCTGATCGGTTAAAGGTTAACATGGTTATGAAAAAATAAATTTCTGATTTTGATATTGATAGGTACCTCACAATGTTGGACAATATCTAGGCTATCTGAAACTGCATTTAAAAAAATTCAAAATGCGGTACGTTCGCGGAACAGTCCATTATTGTCCAAGGGGTGAAAACAAGATGCGTCACGGACGGACATTTTACTTCAAGTTCATCATGCTATATTTTTATGTTTATGTAACATTTTCAGAGTTTTGGGATGTAATATTGATAGCTGACACACTTTTCCATCAAATAAGATAAATATTTGGGAAAAAAGTTCTGGGGAAGTTATATCGCTAGACTTGCGTTAACATTTTGATGTTTTGCTGTCCGTCCGTAACACAAAAAAAGTTTAAAAGTGTTTTAACTAATTTCAAGGACAAAGTTAAAAAATAAAAACATTGTGAAGTATCTCCCTTATATGTATTCTATCCCATGCAGGAGTATTAATTAATTAGGGCAGGCATAAATTAGTTAAATCTTTAATTAAAAGTTGTCACGGACGGACACAAATTTTGTCACGGACGGACACTGTTAGCTACTGTTCAGTTCTGAGCACACAAGCAAAGCTGAATACCACACCTCTTACCATTAAATGAACTAGTCCATACAGGTATGCCCTTTATGCAAATGATAAGGTTTGTTGCTACAGCAGTGAGCACATGTTATGATGCTCACCAGGTGCACTGTAAAATTACTTGAAGTCAAATGAAGTCATTTGCTTATTTGCGCATTTGTGAACCCTCAGCAGATCTTCTTTGGTGAATCTGTAGTATAGCTTGCGCTTGTTAACCTTACTGCCTGTACATGCTGAAATAATGCTTGCAAATAAAAGGGGTAGCATGAGATCAGTTAAAAGACCCTGTTTAAAATTGCCCCATATAATAAGTGTATGTAAAATAAAAGCAAGTAACAGCATTGAAATCAGAAAGTATCATTGGAGATGTTAGCACAAATTTAATTTTAAGCATTGCACTATCAAAAGTTGCAGGCTTTTTCTTCATGAAACTTTGAAAAACTCAAAACAAGGTTGGATGCCTACATGCCTACATGTATCCATTATCACTAACCTTTAATTACACAATTAATTGAACAAAAACTTATCAAAGAAGGGTCAAAATTGTTTTAAAAAGTTGTATCACAGCATACAGTCTTTTACACAATTAATCGAACAAAATTTATCAAAGGGTCAAAATTGTTTACAAAGTTTTATCACAGCATACAGTCTATTTATATGATGCAGCAGGTCTATCTCTTGCCATTTATGGTAAGAGGGGCAGGATTCAGTTTGGCATTTGTACTCAGAACTGAATAATGTCCGTCCGTGACAAAATTTGTGTCCGTCCGTGACAACTTTTAATCACTGATTTAATTATTTATTGACGCCATTGTTAAGTTTCATTTCTACATGAGAAAGGGGTATATAGGGGAGATAGCTCACTATGTTTTTATTTTTTCTCTCTTTCCTTGAAAAAAGTTGTAAAACTTTAAAACTTTTTTGCGTCACGGACGGACAGCTCTGCATCAAAAAGTTATCACAAGGGCAGGGTAATTACTTCCCAGAACTTTTTTTCTAAAATATATTTCTTATTTAATGGATAAATGTGCCATCTATCAATTTTTAATTTAAAAAAATGAAAATGTTTCATTAACATAAAATATGGCAAGGTCAACTTCTACTAAGAATGTCCGTCCATGACGCATCTTGTTTCTACCCCTTGGGCAATAATGGACTGTTCCGAAAACTTTTCCGCATTTTTTCTTCTTTTCAAATGCAGTTTCAGTTAGCCAAGATGTTGTCCAATATTGTGAAGTACATTTCAATATCAATATCAAAAAGTAATTTTTTCACACCAATGTGAACCTTGAACCGATCACCCTCTGCTATCAAAGTGCCAAAAAAGACTAATATCTTGACTGCTTTTCATTCCTAAGACTGAAAATTCATGACTTAACATTTTTCTTACTATTTTGTAAGTATTTGATACCATTTTTTCATACTAAAGTGTAAATAAGTGGCAATTTCAAAGTTTGATATGTAGTTAACATTTGCGTCCGTCCGTGACGCTCAAAAATGTCCGTCCGTGACAAAGTTTGTTACCCTACCCCTGTGAAAAATAAGAAATATTTTCAAATGCTGTGTATCAGATATTCAAACCATGTATCTTACTTGCTATTTGACCTGGAAAGCATTGGGGAATATGGAGTTGACTAGATAGAAATTAAAAAGAAGCACTAAAAGGTAGAGAACCCTATTTCTATCTAGTCCGTCCGTGACACAAACATTTCCGTCGTTCTATTTTTAGTAAAAAACCACACCTTAATTTTGTTTTTGTATTTCAATAAAGTTGATGATTCTCTATAACATTAAACATAAAAAGTTGAATAAATGTCAGTAGTTACTTTTTACAAACTGTTTTTCGCTCATGTTTTGCACAAACGTCCGTCCGTGACAAACCGATCAGCCTCCCCTCTATTCATGATTGTTTTTAGAAAGTAGATTTTCTTGCAGATTTACATTTCGGAACATAAATCATAAATATATTCCGAGTTACAGAGCGATACGATTCCTAATTACTTCAAAATCATGGTTTTAGAGTGAATTTAGAGTGAATAATAAGTTGTCACGCAGACCTGACAGTTTATTTTCACTCTTTAAACCATCAGTTTAAGGTAATTAGGAATCGTATCGCTCTGTAATTCAGAATTTATTCATGATTTATGATCAGAAATGTAAATCTGCAAGAAAATCTACTTTCTAAAATAAATCATGAATAGAGGGCGCCCTGGAAAAGATCACATAATATGCCTTTAAGCCATCTGCTATTTCCAAATTGCATTATTTGGTTAAAAACATTTTTTAGACAAACTGTCATCTTCTCGCTCAAACATTGGTTGAATCACCCACTAATGAATTATAGGACTATAATGTGTGATTAGTGTTTCCTAGTTGTCATGTTTTCCCTGCTTTCTTCCATCCATTTAGTAAGCTCATAAACGAAGCTTGCAATTGTTAACACGGCAAGAGACCAAGAAAGGAAGCTTACATTTTGTGCAAATCAATTTTGCCCTTGATTGATTTCATACCATTTCTTTTACCATGTAGCTTTTAACAATTTTGAATAAAAAATGATTTAACACACCCAATCAAACAACGTTATCATTTTTGTTCTTTTCCCTCCACAGTTTGCGAGGGCACTGATCCGTGCCAGAATAATGCCGTGTGTGTTGACGCCATCTTGCCACCCTATTACATATGCCAGTGTGAATTCATGTATCATGGACAGGATTGCGATGAATTATCAGGTGAGACAATCAATGTGACCAAATGTTTGATAAAAAAACCCTCAAGAAAGTTTGGAAAGTTTCATAATTTGTTCAGATTGTGCTTATAACAATGGAAAGCTGATGTGTGATCTTATTTCCATTGACACCCCCTCCTTGTTTTTCATTCATCTTATTTATTGTATACATGTATATATATCCAGCAATGGAAATACCCACATGACTTTCTACCCGGGGTAGACAGTCCTGGGGTAGTCCAACCCTGGGACGACCAACCCTGGGTGGATAGGGTTAGGGTTAGAAACAGTCCTGGGGTTGTTTTAGAATGATCCATCATTGTTTTTTCCTCCCCGACCACCAACCCCCTGAGAGTTTTAACATATAATTTATAATCGATATAGTTGCCACGGTATTTTTTAAACAGTATTATTGCAGTTCATTCCATGAGGGCGCTCTATTCTAGTCCACCCAGGGTTGGTCGACCCAGGGTTGGTCCCCCCGGGACTGCCTACCCCGGGACTGCCTACCCCGGGACTGCCTACCCCGGGACTGCCTACCCCGGGACTGCCTACCCCGGGACTGCCTACCCCGGGACTGCCTACCCCGGGACTGCCTACCCCGGGACTGCCTACCCCGGGACTGCCTACCCCGGGACTGCCTACCCCGGGACTGCCTACCCCGGGACTGCCTACCCCGGGACTGCCTACCCCGGGACTGCCTACCCCGGGACTGCCTACCCCGGGACTGCCTACCCCGGGACTGCCTACCCCGGGACTGCCTACCCCGGGTGGAAAGTGCTGCATATATATATATATAGGCCTCTGGCCCTTAATACTTCATGATACAGCAACTATAAACACACATAAATACATAATAATAATAAACAATATATATTTTACTCTGAGGATGAGAGATGATCATCACCTCAATCGATTGGATCGTTGGACGGGCCCAATCGATGGTGTCCGTTTGTGTCCCGTGATTACCCATTTCAAGGTCTCAAACTGAATCTGACAAAATCACCATCTACTATTTTGTGCTCAACGTGGGCTCTCTATGTAGTTTTCAATGGAACACTTCATTGAACAAACTTTGGAGTTGTTCCTTTCAAAATAGTGGTTAAGTTGATAGGCTGCGAGTGAGACCTCCACACATTCTCACGCAATTGGCTGGGTACTGTAACAATTGATTGCCACAAATGTGGTATTGTTGGAAAGATAAAGGAAGCCAAACCAAGCTCAGCTTATCTTCTAGACAACCGCCATTTTTCTTTTTGTATTTCCAAAACTGCATTATAACCTCTATACTCCACAATGGCATACCATTACCAAATCCTAAGCATCTGCAAGCGCCTATGCACAGACCACTTCTATCAGGTAAAAAAATCAGGGATGTACTTTCGGCGCGAATCCGTGAATCGATTCACGTGAAGATTCACGTAAAATCACTTCTGCGTGAATCCAGGTGGATTCTCGCAAAAAAACAATTTTGTATTTTATTTTATTTTTTTACTTTATTTTTTTACACTTTTTTCTTCTTCTTTTTTCTAAGTTCAAAAACAGGACCTTAGAGGTTAACTTGTGTGTAAACTTAAGAAGTGTTTGATTCAATTTGAGTACTATTATTTTCTAAGTATACAATAGTACAATAAATGTTTAAAATGCGGAATTTAAATTCAGTAAAAAGGATTCTCGCAAAAATATTCTGCGAGAATCCATTTGAGAGAATCCATGGATTCTCGCAAAATTCCTCTGCGAGAATCCATTTGGATTCTCGCAGGATGTCGCGAAAGTACATCCCTGAAAATGATGAGGACTTTGATGGGGATTCGGTGGAACCCAACAGGTTATACAGTTGTGTAGACCTGTATCATTTTTAATATCAAATACATTAAACGGTATTCAAATTTCAATCATTTTTGTTCCTTTTTCTTTTACATACAGGGACACTCTGTCAACACAATCATTACTCGGCAAATGGGGTCGTTTCATCGCCAAATTACCCTGGCGCCTATGAAAACCGACAGTTTTGCATCTACCTCATCAAGATACCGTCCGCTCACTCTATTGACATAGAATTCACCGCATTTGAGACAGAACCGCATAAGGACATTGTGGAAATAAACGTGGGCCCATTGGCCGACTATTTACTGGAAGGAAAGGAGGAATTCGATGGCGATCAGTTGCCTCCAAATTTGCATTTCGACACTAACCAGATTTTCGTAGTCTGGTCAACGGATGTGAACATTATTTTGGATGGGTGGTCATTTAATTACACAAGTGGTAAGTTTTACACGATGAAATCCATTTTTCGCTGGTAGATTTGATTCTAGTCAAATGAGATTGATCCTTGCTGTCAAGAGTTAAGCCTGTTTTAATAAAAGAACCCATTTTGGGAGCTATGCACTAAATGGAAATCCTTTGAAATATATCAAAAGATATTTATACCCGAGATATTAATAGCAAGGACAGCTCCCAAAATGGGTTCTTTTATTAAAACACGCATAACTTTTGATAGCAAGGATCAAATTCAATAAAAAACTTTTTTTCATGAGCGGACGAATATGCTCTTTAAATATGTGCTTCACTGATTTGCCAAATATGGTTTTTTTTGGAAGAAAATATTAATTCCTGTACAACTTCTTTTTGAATTCACACTGTACAGGCTTTTTGTGCCATGCTGTACATTATAGAAGGAATCTGTTATTATATCAGAAATAAAACAGAAACTTTCAGGAATGGTCTCGTAAAGAAAGCGATCAATAAAAGCAATACGAACATTTAAAAGCAAAGTGGAGCAAATTCAAGATCACTTGTGTGTTGCTTTCGTGTTATAAAAGATGGTTGACATTATATGTTTTATGGAAAATATCTTTTTAATCCAAAATGTGGAACATTTGTGCAGTCGCTTCAACTGTGTAGCAAGTACTCGTCTTTCGTTGTTGTTGTTGTGCGATTGTATGACCTAATAATGGCGTTGATCAATGCATGGATTATGAGTTGTGAATAGAACTTTTTTTGCAATTTAGATATTTGAAGTGAAGCCAAGCAATAAAAAACATTTTGGATGAGTGTCTTGAGTTACGCCAATCTGTTTGAAAAAGTGTTCAAACAATGACGCGAGTCAAGTTTTAGGTGTTCACTTGAGGTTATCACATTACTATAAGATGCTTTAACATATATCTCCCTCAAAATGTGTTTAATTTTTAAGAGACTCATTAATGGATATTTTCTTCACATTTTTGAAAATAATGATAATGTATTAAAATTTTCTGAGCATTCACGGAATAATTATGATTATCATAATTTGCAGTAACAAATCATCGCTATCAGAATGACGTTTTTGAACAAAATCCATGCTTGAAATAATCAGTTAAGTGATTAATGAGGCGTCACATGACTTTTATGATCTGACATTAACAAAACATGTATAGTAGAAAGACACGACATGAATGCTATGTGTTGCCAATATGTCACAGAAAACAGGCTAACAACAGCAACCTTTTCAGAAAATGTGTAAAAATGATTAATGATATCATATCACTGTATTACAATGTGAATGTCGTATTAATATTGTTAAAGGTAGATGTTCCGATTTTCAACTTGAAATTTTCTATTCTACATGAAAGGTCATCCTTAAAAGAGTTGTATTCCAAAGTTTGAGTTGCATAACTCTAATGGTTCTTATTTTAGACGTACAAGATGCCGTGAAATGTGCCCATTGAGTTGTACACAAACTACATTGGTGGTTAACCACCTTTCGTGGTAATTCGTTGTTATTTCACCGATTTCTTCGTAATCATACTAATTTGGACCGTCAAATTTCAGTATGTTAATCAGAAAAATATGATCGTTCATATGATATGAAAATCTCCATATGTTTGAGAAAAATCTGTGTTATGAAAATGTGATCGGGTCATCTACCTTTAATATGGCAACCCTGGTAGCTTGATGCTTATTATAGACCAGGGGTTCTATAAAATGTCAGCCAATGGGCCAAATCTGATGTGAGAAAACCCCAGGGCAATATGGCCCCCTCCATGGCCCTCAAGCAAAAACATTTGCGAATCACTGGCTTTGCGTGATTACTTGAAATCTAGACTGAATCCAATTGAATTTCCCTTCAAATATGATACACCATATTCATTATGGGATCATCATAGAGCATGTTTCTACTAGGGAACATACTTATAAGTTTGCCCGGTAGAAACAGCCAGATACTGTTAAAGGCATATTATGTGATCTTTTCCAGATAGCGCCCTCTATTCATTATTTTTTTTAGAAAGTAGATTTTCTTGCAGATTTACATTTCTGATCATAAATCATACATACATTCCAAGTTACAGAGCGATACGATTCCTAATTACCTCAAAATCATGGTTTTAGAGTGAATTTAGAGTAAAAATATAAACTGTCGGAGTTATCCGACAGTTTATTTTCACTCTAAAATCATGATTTTGAAGTAATTAAGAATCGTATCGCCCTGTAACTTGGAATGTATGTACGATTTATGATCAGAAATGTAAATCTGCAAGAAAATCTTCTTTCACATTTTTTTTCGATGTTGAGGGCGTTCCCTGGAAAGATTACATAATATACCTTTAAGAATCGGTATTTTTTGTAACCGCAGAAACCTTCACAAACCAGGTTTGGTTACCGGTAAGAAACGGCAAGTTTCCCAGTAGAAACAGCCAGCCGATTAATCTTACCATTATGTGCCAGGAACCGTGTCACACTGGATTATATACATTGTAAGGCAATCTTTTTCAGGTGGGCTGGCATAGTTTGGTATAACAAAAGGTCAAATTTTGTGTCCTATTGACTAGGATTGATAAACTTAGCGGTAACTTTTCGCGAGTAGAAACAGGGGAGATTAAAAACTTACCGTTTTAATCTTACCGTTAACTTTGCAGTGCCCCAGTAGAAACACGCTCATAGTATGCATACTTTAAATATGGGTCTTATAGTGACAGTGGATAGAAATCTTTTGGTGACATTTTCAAAAAATATATATGGTTAATGGGTGAGAGTTGGGCGTAAACATGGGGGGCCTTAACAGCTGTACATATGTGTAGCCCTAATATATGGGAGTGTCCGAGTGTCCCCCTCTTCCACTCAACTACCTTTGGTCAAATCCAGGGGAAGGAGGGTGCCGACTTTTAATAATGAGTTTGTTTTGTTTCTTTTATCCTCATTAGATGGTCTGGAGTGTGGCAGTAACCCGTGTAGAGTTGGTTATTCCTGCATAGAAGGCTACAATAATTACACTTGCATAGGTGAGTTAGTCTGGTGCTGGAACATGCTTACATATTCTGTTAAAGGCATATTATGTGATCTTTTCCAGAGAGCGCCCTCTATTCATGATTTTTTTTTAGAGAGTAAATTTTCTTGCAGATTTACATTTCTGATCATAAATCGTACATACATTCCAAGTTACAGAGCGATACGATTCCTAATTACCTCAAAATCATGGTTTTCGAGTGAATTTAGAGTGAAATTATAAACTGTCATGTTATCCCGACAGTTTATTTTCACTCGAAAACCATGATTTTGAAGTAATTAAGAATCATATCGCCCTGTAACTTGGAATGTATGTACGATTTATGATCAGAAATGTAAATCTGCAAGAAAATCTGCTTTCAATTTTTTTTGTTTTGATGTTGAGGGCGTTCCCTAGAAAGATCACATAATATACCTTTAAAGCCAACAAGGAAAAAAGTCCTGTTCTGCAGGACTGACAGACTCATAATTATTTGAACTTGGAGATTTATTTATTGAGAATTTGACCTTATTTTGACAAAGACTTGATGAAAAAAATTCCCACCGGATTAACACGTTCTATTTTAAAGGTCTGTCCTTCCATAGAACAGGATTCCATTTTTTTTTTATTAATCAAAGTTATCTTTTATCAAATTGTGAGATAGTACAAATGTGTCCCCCAAAACTATCCGTGCATTCACAGCCTTATTCATAATATAAGGAAAGAGTTTAACGGGTTCACAAAAAAAACTTGTTCGACGACGAACCCGTTAAACTCTTTACTTATATTATCTTTTATCGTGTTTTTTTCAGCAAAGAAAAATAAGCATATTTAATTGTGCTAGGTATGCAATTGATTTGGAACAGCGCTGGTAAAGGGAAATGTATGTCATGCTTTTTTATGCAACTAGGAATTCCCATGATATGATTTCATATACTTGTACACTTGTAACTGCAACCTTCACCTTGAAAATGATAATGATCCAGTTGATGGATGTATATTTCAAAATACAAATTGAAGACCTAGAGATAGATTATTGTTGAAAACAATTAAGCAAATGGGTCAATCCCTGTATTGATATATGTGTTTAATCAGTGTCAACTGGTTTTAACAACGCCATTGATACTTGATATTGTTATCCAGATTCATTCATTCATTGCATTTGATTTATTGACTTGGAGTAGTAGTTAAGAGCATGTGTGGTCGAGTGGATAATAAGGCGCTGGATTCATGATACAAAGGTTTTGTGAGTTCTAGCCCACTACGGCCAATGTGTTGGAATCCCTGGGCAAGATTCTTAGTCTCTATTGCCTCGTCGACCCAAGCGATATTTGGGGAGCTGTTAGGGCAAAGCAATCCCCAAATGCCCATCGATGTGGCCCGTTTTAACCGGAACTCCCTAGGTTACACAAATGGCGGATTGATTTAGTGGTGTGCTCCTTTATAATTAGTAGGCGTGATTTTGTGTTAAAATCCCTGGTTAAAATGGCGCTTGCAGCAGCAACAGCGAGTAAAAAGAGGAAATTACACGAAGAGAAGCGGGTATTCAATGAGCAATGGACTGAGGATTATTTCTTCATTGAACAAAACAGTGCGTCTCTATGCCTCATTTGTATGGTGTCTATTCCCCTCCCCTATTACCCCTCCTCCGGACGTGTTTTGGAATGTTTGACAATCACTGCAGCCCGTGAATGGATCTCAAAATCACAATGAGGCCCGGATGGTAGAAAAGGTTGCCCATGCTTGTGTTAGGGTGTCAAAATCTATGTAGTGCTGATAGGCTTGTGCACTGTTGGCTGGTAGCCGCCTATAGTGTAGTGACCAAAGGATTCTGATATCTAAACTGGCAGTGATAATAATTGGACAAAAAGCACTTTGGGACTGTGCTTGCATTATGGAAAGCGCTATATTAGAATGGTATTATTATTATTATTATTACTTATTTTTTTAGCAAAAATGTAAAGAAATGGGCCAATGCTAAAAGTTGTACAATTTTGTACAAAAAAACACATCAACATTTACTATTTTTCAGACGGCATGTGTGTGTGTTTGCTGGTTGGAAGGGCAGTGTTTTTACTCATTTCCTGGGCCTATTCACCAATTTTTCTTGTGATGTGTTTGTAAAATTGATGCCTTTAACAGCCAATTTGACAGCTAAACTAATTTAAAAGATGATGTCAAAGGTACATAACCGTAGTTAATGAATTGATCCTGTCAAATTTCAAGGTTAACCCCAATATATTATATGGATTTTGTCAAATATCTTGAACCTCTATGTTGATGAGCTGCAGAGACATGGTTATGTTTATATCAGTGTCGGGTGGATATTTTTCTAACAATGATGGGCAAGAGGGTAGGTAGGCCTATAGGGTGTGGTGGGGTTAGAGGATGGGATTAATGTTGTATAAGGCCAAACAAAGAAGATTGTCTGTCTCAGGAGCCCGCCCGCATTGGTATGTGAAATAAGCTACTAAGTAGGTCTAAAGGTCTGAGGCCTAAACATTTTTGTTGTTAATTTATTTTGTTGATTTTTTACAAAATATTTGTAAAAAAAGGTCTCTGTAAGCTTGGATAAGCAAAAAAAAAAAAAATTGCATACCTCATAGCTTTTTTTCTAAAAAAGAAATACAGACCTTCTTCTTTGTTTGGCATTTTAACACTTTCCACTTGGCTATAATTTTTACCATTATACAAAACAGATTTTTCAGAAACCTTTCCAAACTTTCAAGGTCTATCTCAAGGATTACCATACCAATACTAGGCATGTTTGTACTTATTTCAATGCGTTTCTCATGGTGATTCAAAATGGTAATGAAATTCAATAATTTTGACAATTTTGTCATGTGGAAATACCCACATGACTGTCTACCCGGGGTTGTCCAGGTAGGAACTACACACTTTTTGGACTTAGAATATATTTCTAACCCTAACTTTAACAAAAGTAAATACAATCAGTTGAAAAAGTGGTCTTGGTGGGAATCGAACCATGGACCTCTGCATTTCATAGTGTGTCTCTCTGCCATTAGATCAGCGAGGGATGAACTGGCCAGGACATGATTTTAATCCTTCTTAAGCTTTAACGGAATAAAGCAATGCTACTATTTTGATCAGCACACACAATATTATGAATAGAGCTGCTATTATACACAGTCATGTGGGTATTTCCATTATTTATTTCTTTATTTTTGGGGGAGTGGGTGGGGGGGGGGGGGGGGGCAAGTTGAGGAGGGGGGAAATTGCAGAGTCAACCCTTTTCTCCTTTCAGGCCTATGTAGGTCAATCTATGATCCAATCAGTCCTTGAATTGCATTGAGATGGAAACATGAAATGAAAACCTTTTTCTACTTTCAGGCATATGTAGGTCAATCTATGATCCAATCAGTCCTTGAATTGCATTGAGATGGAAACATGAAATGAAAGCAAGTCAATACACATAATCACCTAATTATCACATGTATATGGCATTTATCACTGTGAAAGGTGCATAGTACTATAATTCATACTATGGCTATATAGGCTATGGCTTATGGTTCTTGATTATTCCATTAATAATAAATGCGGTACTATAGACGTACATTCCATCAGATGCCTGTTAAAACTAACAAGCCTATTAGTTGTTAAAGATTTTTTCTTCTTCTTTTGGTCAAAAGGGTTCCTGATTAGGTAATCAATGTGGACATGGCTATCTATTCAACACTGCAGTAGTTATTGCCTTTTTGCAATAGATCTAAACTAGTGATTGATGAGGAATGAGGATTGGGGTTGTTTTTGGCACTAATGTTCCTGATTAGGTAATCAATGTGGACATGGCTATCTATTCAACACTGCAGTAGCGATTGCCTTTTTGCAATAGATCTAGACTAGTGATTGATGAGGAATGAGGATTGGGGTTGTTTTTGGCACTAATGTTCCTGATTAGGTAATCAATGTGGACATGGCTATCTTTTCAACACTGCAGTAGCGATTGTCTTTTCGCAATAGATCTAAACTAGTGATTGATGAGGAATGAGGATTGGTGTTGTTTTTAGCACTATGGTGGCTGACCCTGTTTTGACAAAAAATTCCCCCTGAAAGTGTACCGTCTTATATCAAGGGGTTGAGCGCCAAAAGGCCGTAACTCAAGAAATGCTATTTTGAGATAATCGACTTTCAAATATTTGGGACTCATTACAATACACTGTAGCACCCAACTTGTAACTCTAATTTTAGTCAAATTCAGATTGTTTATGAGTAATCTCTTTATGGTTCTGAAAATAAAGGTTATATGGATTATTCATGTACCAAAATATTAATTTGCCCAAAAGTTGAGTTATGGCCTTCTGGCACTCAACCCTTGATATGAAGGCACCTAATAAATTAAGTCATATTCCAAAATCTGAGTTTAAATTGTTTGGGTGGTTCTAAGCATAAATTGTCTTGAGATTTTCCCACAGAACAGTATATCAAATTCTAGGGTGGTTACTCATTTTTTGGAGGAAATTCACTACTTTTATACAGTTTTATTTATTTTCAGCAGAGGATTTGAGAACCATTAGGCGACAAAAAAACAACCCCCTGTTTTACGGGCTCGACTGATCCACTTTTTGCGTTTTTCAAGAATTGTAATTTTATTTTTTTAAGATTTTATTTCTTCTCAAATCATGTAAAATCAGCTGTTTTTTTGCCGAAAATCTGTAGAATTTTTTGTTCACCAATTGTTACCAAATATTTTGCCGAAAATCTGTCGACAATTTTGTTTAAACAAATTTTTAACAAAATTCCTGATTTTTGCAGATTTTGGTGACATTTTAGGATTAAAAAACCAAAAAAACCCCCAAAAACCCCAAAAACAAAAACGACCCTACTTGACAGGTCTGAGCGTCTGTAAAACAGGGTGGGCTTTTTGGGTTGCCTTAACACCAATGTTATACTCCCTATTCAACTTTCCCCTAATAGTAATTGGATTTTTTTTTAAATTTGATACCAAATGGAATCTCTTGGGAAGTTGACTTTTCTGATCATTTCATTTCCCCTCAATCGATTAAAGCTGTTGACTTTTTCTCAGACATTGCTGTTTTACAATGCGTAGAGGGAATAAGGCATTCAAATGTAACATATGCACTAACACCTAAATTCAACGCAGCTCGTGCATAATTTCATCAACGGAGTTATGATTGTTATTCCCGGTTCCAGCAGAAAGGATTTACCCAGTGTTGTGAATTGTGATTACTTTTAACAAAAGTGGTTGGCAAGATGGTTTTGATATAACGATCTCTATTTACATTAATACGATTGTTCGGAGGTTCCGCTAAATTAAAGCGGAACAATCGGCAAGTGAGTGGGCTGAAGTACGGTACTGCTCAAGCAAAAAATAAATGCTGTTTTATTTTCACAAATGAGATGTAATGATTGTTTTTGATTAACTAGGGATACATTATGTGAATTTATGTTCTTTTTTCAAGCCCATACTACATTAGGGCTTGAGAACGAAAATGTTTATGTTGTGACACCTCCGGTCTAAATTTAGAATTGTATTCATTATGCTGTATGTAAAGTAAGGTTATGTAGGAAGAAGGGCAGGGGAACGGGTTTTACAGCTTGCTTCACGTACACATGCATGACCAAAAATGATAGGTTAAAATGTGACAGTATCTATATGTATACATGTATGATGTTATCAAGCAAAATTAGTCGGAAATAGCCAATATTGGTTTTGACAAAGGGGTAGAATTTAGTTTGTTTTCTATTGTCTTGAATACCCTTCAATTGTTATTATCTTTTAAATTACTTAATTTAAAAGATAATAACAATTGAAATGTTTTTTTCTGCAAAATGTAGCGTTGCAAAATACCCAATAAAATCCTGTAGAAAACTAAATTGTGATATTTTGACTTCAGACTAATTTTGCTTGATCACAACACATATGCAGGAGGTACAGGGGGAAGGCAGAAAAGGACATTTATCCCCATTTCCTCTTTTCAGAACAGATTTTTGTTATATTATGTTTAACCATCTCTTACCATCTAAAATACACTAATTAAATTTAGGCTTTAGTGCCATTTCATGTGGTGAATGAATACCTGTTTTAACACTTTCCACGTGGCTATTAGTTTTACAATTTTTCAGAAAACTTTCCCAACATGGTATATCTCAAGGATTATACTAATTATACTAGGCATTTTTGCACTTATTTCAATGCATTTCTCATGGTGATTCCAAATATGGTGATGGAATAATTATGACATTTTTGAAACATTTTGTGAAATGTTGGAATGTTGTATGCAGAGTCGCAGACGCCTGCCGCGTGGAAAGTGTTAAGGAACTGTAATGTGAACTTCCCGCCATTTTTGTTTTGGACCGGTATGTTAGGTGCCAATTTTGTGTAAGTAGTGAACAAGTGAACTGATCATCATAGAGCCGCTGAATTGTACCCTACTGCAACTGATTGTTGGTGTTCAAATGGGATCATTCATCACAGACTGGTTGATTAATGACATTGATTCTGTGATAGATGATGGGCAGTTTGGGAATCGCAAAGGAAGGTCTACCTCACACTATTTAGTAAAGCTTGTTGATAACATCTTAAAACATGCTGACAAACCAAAGTCAATATCTCGTATAATAATCACGGACTTCAGCAAGGCTTTCGACAGGGTAGACCATAACATAGCGATCCCCAAGCTGCTCAAAATGGGAGCCAGACCAGGGGTCATACCCTGGATATGTAGTTTCTTATCTAACAGAGTCCAGTGTGTCAGATACCATAACACTTTGTCTGATTGGAGTGAACTCTCAGGTGGGGTCCCACAGGGCACGTTGAATGGTCCAACAATCTTTATGGCCTTAGCTAATGATGCTGCCAGAGTGGAGGAGCCAAATAAACTCGCTTTGAAATATGTTGATGATTTAACTATTGTAGAAAATGTGTTTGGAAAACAAATTTCCACCATCCAACATGATTTGGATAAATTTGAACAATGGGCTACAGAGAATCATATGAATTTAAACCCGACCAAATGCATGTTTATGGATGTCACCTTTGCGATGGATCCACCGATACTTACCCCCCTCCGTTTGTATGATCAAAACCTTCATTGCACTGACACGGTGAAGATTCTGGGCATAAAAATTGCTAAAGATCTGAAATGGAACACCCACATTGGTGACATTACGAAACGTGCAAGTGGACGGCTATTTATGCTTAACATCCTAAAACGGCATGGGCTAAGTGTTAAAGACCTGGTAACAATCTATGTTGGTTTTGTTCGCCCCCTTCTTGAGTATGCTCTACCAGTATGGCATCCTGGTCTGACAGAAAATCTCCACTATGATTTGGAGCGTATTCAGAAGAGGGCGTGTAGAATCATCTTAGGTTTTAACTACATAGGCTATCAGGATGCCTTAATAACATGTGCTATTCCGGAACTCAGGAACCGTAGAGACCAACTTTGTTTAAACTTTGCTAAATCCCTTTTAAAATCTAATGAATTCCATGGTTGGTTACCAAAATCTAGAGATGAACAAGTGCATAATATGACTCTCCGTAGTGCTCACAAAATAACTGTTCCTAAAACACGTACCCTGCGTTACGCTCGTAGCTCAATTCCATACATGGTCAAACTCTTAAATCATACATTATAGTTCTGTTTCCAATAGGGGGTGGGTTGTTGTGTTTTGCATGCTTTGTTATTTCTATGAATATATTGTTTCTATTTTTCTATATATTACATATTGTAAATATTGTTGTAATTCAGCATTTTGCTGCGATAATGATATGTTTATTAAACCTTGAATTGAATTGAATTGAGTCTTATGAGCTAATGAACAACATAAACAGCACATTTTTATCAAAATTATGTTGAATTTCACTCAACATTAACTGAAAAACGTCATGAAATAGAGAAAGTTTGTCACTGAGAATGGTTTGAGGCTGAACTGGGGGTCTGAGGAGTGACAGTATACCCTAGGGAACTGAAAAAGAGGTGTGAAAAGAGGTTATTTACACTTTCCATGCGGCAGGCGTCTGCAGACGACATTCCAAAATTATACAAAATGTTTCAAAATGTCGATATGATTGAATTTCATTACCATATTCGGAATCACCATGGGAAATTCATTGAAATGAGTACAAATACTCCTAATATTGGTTCAGTAATCCTTGAGATAGACCTTTAAAGTTGGGAAAGTTTTCTGAAAAATCAGAGTTGTATAATGGTAAAACTAATAGCCGTGTGGAAAGTGTTAAGTGTGCATAGGCACACATCCCCATATGGACTTTCAATGTGAATGCCCCCTTCCCTGGGTTTCTCCTCACTCAGAGGATCACAATTGCTTTTCTCCGTAATATAACTCCGATAAATAGATTTTGAAACCGCAATTGGGCACCTTGAAAGCAATTTGGGGAAACAGATCTTTTCATTTTTGACATGATGAACATGGGCTAATGGACCTCTCAGGTAGGGGAGTCGGTCAGTTGGCATTTTGTTAAATTTTGGTGAATTTACAGCAATTTTGAAAGTTTTCAAAACATTTCAAAATATTTAAAAAAAACCTCAAAATATTCAAAACATTTTCCAACATTTTTCTAAACAAAATGGTTTTTGTGTGGAAAATGTGAAGACAAAAATGGGTCGGGCAAGCCCGAAAAACAGGTTTTTTTTTTATTAGTTGCCTAAGGGTTGATTTTTTTCTTCAAATAGTTAAGCAATTCAATGTTTTAATCATGGCTATATCCCGTAACAGGTACATAAACTTTCGGAAAATTGACTGTGGTATCTAGATGTGTGTATGCATACATTATGTCACTAATCAGTCAGACCGAAAGTACAGTTAATGCTTGTCTTTTGTTGTAAAAGTTGGTTCTATTTTCATCAAATCCATTAAAATACCCAAAGATTTCTCTTACTGATTGCGGTAACATTAAAAGTAAGAAAAGGGTACAGTGTTGACAAGTGGAGATCATTAGAAGAAAAATTAATTTGATTATTTGCAAATTAATGACTTGTTGTTGGGTGTTTCGCGGTTATTGATCTCATGTTTCACATAATTGCCTGTTCCGCATCGGGGACTGGAGCTCTTCCGTATGATTTTTTTTTCATGCCGAAAAAACATACTCTCTAAAAAAAAATAACAACATTTGAACCATTACACTTTTATTTAATGAACATTCATTATTTGCATACTTTGCATTATGAATTTAGATTACTGGTATTGGTTTATTTTTTGATTGTTTACTTTACTTTTTTGATTGTTTACTATTTTGATTGTTCACTATTTTGATTGTTTACTATTTTGTTAAGTTATTATTTTGGTTATTATTTATTGTTTGCAGAAATTGATGAATGTGTTAGTTTCCCCTGCAAGAATGGAGCCAACTGCACTGATGTATTAAATGGTTACTATTGCACATGCCCTGAAGGGTTTGTCGGCGAGCACTGCGAAACCGGTAAGATATATATTGTGTCAATTTATTGTATTGTTGCTTTTGAAACGTGATGACCTCATGTGCAAAAAGCTTTTTTGTATCATTTAGGGTACTTATAGGCAGGGCTCAAATTAATCGAAGGCATCGAAGGCAGGCTCGTTTTTGTGTACCAATGTACTTTTTTTGTACAAATGTACCTTTTTTATGTACTAATGTACCTTTTTTATGTACTAATGTACCTTTTTTGTGAAAACGCCCCCTTCCCCATTGTGTAAAGCATTTTTTTCGGGCCGGTTTGGACTAAAACATATCCTACCCCCACCCCCTCGCTCTCAACATTTCTGAGCTGACTGATTTTTTTTGGGGGGGCACCCTTTTACGATTTTATGGGTACCAATGTACCTTTTCCAGAAAAAAACGCAGCGTTTTAAATGCCACCCCACCCCCCCTCGATGCCCTACCTAGTTGCCTTGATGCCCTAAATTTCTGGCTATTTTCACTCCATTCGAAAGTACAGGCCTTGTAGAAAGTTGGTGCCCCTTTCAAATTGCCTTAAATTGCATGTGCTAATAGGAATGCATAATTGTCGCTGTTCTGTCAAAATCCATCTCAACTGGCAATCCATCTCAACTGGCAATCCATCTCAACTGGCAATCCATCTCAACTGGCAATCCATCTCAACTGGCAATCCATCTCAACTGGCAATCCATCTCAACTGGCAATCCATCTCAACTGGCAATCCATCTCAACTGGCAATCCATCTCAACTGGCAATCCATCTCAACTGGCAATCCATCTCAACTGGCAATCCATCTCAACTGGCAATCCATCTCAACTGGCAATCCATCTCAACTGGCAATCCATCTCAACTGGCAATCCATCTCAACTGGCAATCCATCTCAACTGGCAATCCATCTCAACTAGCAAAGAGATCAATGGATATCCGACCAAAAAAGTTATATTTTTGAATGAAAAAGAATAAAGAATCACAGAGATTTGCCTTTTATCTTTTTGACAAGGAGTATTTATCGGGATGTGGCAACGGCAATACAGAAAAAGAATGTGCGCTACCTATATATAACATGTTCAAATCAATTGAAATCATTGACTTTGATAGATGGTGCTGACATAGCAAATCGGGTAACAGAGACATAGTTTCAGACAATTAGGGCTTTGCCTCTACGAAGGCGTTCAGACACTAATAATGTACTATGTAATCCAATGGCACCATGAGATCCATTTCAACCCAACATACATTTGAATTAAATGCCTTCAAGCTTACCTGTAGTAGACCGCATCATAATTCAGCCTAAAGAAATACATTTCTGACGTAATTTTGTACTTTTCTTTGTATGATAAAAAGAGACAAACAATGGTTATTCATAACCATGGCAGGTAATAAGTTACCTGCCATAATATAACAAAAAAATCATGCTACATAGTAAATGAGACACTTTTAACTTGTGAAAGTGGGGGAATTTTTTATGAATTATTGTTGAATTTTTGTGCATGGTTCAATGTACTCTATAACCTCAGACAAAAACCCTGGGAGCTAACCAGACCGTGACATGCTTTGACACCTGTGTGTATAATTGAGTATAGCGCCCATTGCCTTTGAACTTGGCCTTGAATTTTTTTTGGTTTGAATTATAGTCTTCCCTGGGATCAATGTAATGCAATACAAGATGGGATGGTGGGAGGGGGGGGGGGGGGGGGGGGGGGGGGGGGTGTAATAACAGCCGAACTCACATTGGATGCATAATCATGAGTTACAATGGATATCATTCATTATATAGGCCAAGTAGGTACCCTCATAGCCCAGTCAACAGCCTAGATATTATTTTCCACAGCTTTGTGTCTTTTTTCCCAACTGTCCCTTTCCCTTCTATTATCTCTCCCATTCTCCGCCTCCCCCAATTAAAACAATAACATAAACAGTTTGATTTGGGACTTACAACTTATAATAATAATATAATTGTATATAAGCATATCATTTTTGGAAAAAATAAAAAAATAAAATGATTTTTTTCTCTCTGGTACATTCATAAAATATTTATACACCGATTGAACCATTAAAAATGTGTTGCCATTAGGCGACGGGTCCTAGGCGACAAAAACAAGAAACCCTGTTCCACAGATTGGCAGACCTCTCAGGTACGGTCAGTCAGCCAGGTATTTTTCTTCTGGGTAAGCTTTAGAATACCCTACCATTTGTATTCCTCACTGTGTAAGTGTATGGGTCGTTCTTTAAAAGTCCCCATTGAAGACATGCAGTGGTAGGGTATACTAAAGGAACTCCCCAAAATCGGTGAAAATTTGGCCACTTTTTGAAATACTTTCTACCCCCCCCCAAAAAAAAAAGACCACCCCCCAAAAAAAATAACCAACACAAACTGGGTCAGTTGAGCCAGAGCAGGTTTTTGTTTGCATTTCCTTAACTTATATCAAATGACAGAAGAAATGTTTAAATGTGATCAGGCTTCTTTGACAATAACTTGTTTGACGTTTGGAAATGGGTTGTATCCATAAATTGTGTCAATAGCTAGCCAAGGTTACGTTACGATATGCTTGACCTAATTATGTGCCAATTCACCAACTTAGTTTCAGTCATCTATTCAACGAAACATACAAAACAGTGTTACTCCGCACAATGAAACAACCCACAGGACGGATATGGTGGTTTTTGTAAATTTTGTGTACTACATTGCTATAGGCAGCGATGGAAAAACCCACATGACTTTCCACCCGAGGTAGACCAACCCGGGATGGACTATAACTTTGGACTTGTATTAATTTCTATTTGGTGTTGATGTCACTGTCAGATCTTAAAGTTATTTGAACATATAGTCAACCCAGAACTATAATAAACATGCTAAACATCTTGATAAACCTGTCGCAGCCTATTTATCCCTTCCCAATCATAATCTTAATACTCTCACTGTCACAGTTATCGAGAGCCTTGGTAAACAATCTAAATTTCGCCGTCAACTCAGAGAATAATTCTGGATCAAAACACCTGACACTTTCCAACCCAATGGTATTTAGTACGGAAATTGGATGAAAATACGACTTTACGATTTGCTCCCGCAAAAACACAATTTTTCCCTTTCCCATCCCATTAAAAATAATAATAAAAAACCTTAAAAACGACGCGAATGAGACTATTGAAAATAAACTCGTCAGTTTCGTTAGTTACAAGTTTGATTAGGTGTTATTTTGACAAAAATACAGTTTTGTATGGTAAAATACGACTTTTGGGATTTAAAATACAGTTTTGTGAGTTTAGAAGTTGGCAGGTCTGCGGTACGTGATTGGTAGTTTTCTGCCATTTTTGTCATTTTGACACCATTGATTTCTTCTTTGGTTTCTCGTACCATGTATCTTCAGTCCTGACGAAGAAACGTTTTTATACCGTTTCCCATCAACATGCCATTTTTAAAATTTGCGGGATCAATGACGTATGGTTATTGGTGCTCAAATTTATGCAAGTGCATTGAATAACTATGACTTCGTTGATGCCGGGACTTTCGATTGCCGCAAATTTTTAAAATTGCATGCTGAGAGATGGCAGTTGTTATTCGTTTGTATGATAATATGATGTTTTGTTCTATACAGGGTGTCTCAAAAAAAAACCGTGCACGTGTTTACCCAACTTATTGACCATGAACTTCTAGAATTTGGTGTAACAATTGTATACATATTGATAGACAAAATACTTAGCTTTCATATGCCGTTTATTTCATCTAATTTGGTTTTGTCAATCCTGAGATATGATCAATTAACTAAAGCTACCTAAAATCGAAGTTGTGCCACTTTTACGGAAAGAATGCTTAAGATAAGCATTAAAACCCTCGTCCTCTTAAGGGAGGGTGATCGCCGATTGCGCTAGAACGCAAAAAACAGTGACGTAGGGCGTCTAGGTGATCGCTTTTACATTCCCTGTGCTCATTTTGACGAAAACAAATTGAGGCTGCCACCTTACCCGGGGGTAGGGTAAGCCGTCAAAGTCCGATAGTAGTGGGGTGGTTACCACCTTACAATCTTTTTTAAAATCGCCATTTTGAAAAATATTTGTATTGTGTGTTCCTAAAATATTTTAGCATGGGCCTATGTTAGAAACACCATTTCCATCACTTATTAGCAAAAAACCGGGCGAAATTCCGATATTCAGAACTTTTTTGGCGAAGATTTCTATGATATTTCACTGTCAAGCGAATACGGCGGGATTTTGAGGTCGGCCATGTTTGGTGACGTCATTGTGACGTCATGCGTGGAATGTTTGTACTTGTTTTAGTATGTATGGATAGAGGGAACCTCTAGCTATAACATGGTACCCAAATAAGCATACTCTGCATTTCGGATTGGATATTTTTAGAGGGTGGTAACCCTGGTGGTAACAACCCCCCTCTCCGGAGTAACCCTTTCTATTCATTGCAAACTGTAAAGTGGCACAACGTCGACTTTAGGTGGCTTTAGTTATTTGGTCATATCTCAAGATTGATAAAACCAAATCAGATGAAATAAACGGAATATGAAAGCTAACCGTTATGGCTATCAATATGTATACAATTGTTACACCAAATTCTATAAGTTCACGGTAAATAAGCTGGGTAAACACGTGCACGGTTTTTTTTGAGACACCCTGTATAACTACATAATTTGGGCGCCTCCTTTAAAACACCCCCCCCCCCCCCCCCCCCCCTTGAAAAAGTCTTGTATACGTGCCTGGTCCTCTGAGAAAAGTAGAATTATCAAGTGCATTAAAATGGAATCATTTGAAGTTAACTTTAATGTTTTGTTTGTTTGTTTGTTTGCTCCAGTAACTGAACCCTGTGCCAGCAGTCCCTGCCTGTATGATGGATTGTGCAATAGTACCAATGGTCAGACCTACACATGCCTCTGTCAACAAGGCCTGGAAGGCGCTAATTGTGAAATAGGTAAGATTAATTAAACTCCGGACAGCCACAAGGCAGTGGCGGCACCAGCAGTCCAGCATCATCATTTTTTTAGGGGAGGGGGGAAGGGGGCAAGAATTTTTATTAGAGGAGCATGAAGAAAACATTTTTTAGCCATCTTATACTAAAATTGTCAAATTTGGTCTAATTCTAACTATAATTTGGTATGAAAATGAGCATTTGTGCGCAATATTTAGCTGTTTTATGCTTAAATTGTCAAATTTGGTTTAGTGTTACCTAATTTGGTAAGAAAATGGTGGCGAAGCGATCAAAAAAAATCACCATTTTATGTAACTAAAAAACAAGAAATATTGGGGCAAAGTGGGGGGGGGGGGGGGAGAACAATATTTTTGTTGGCATTTGCCCCTGTGGCGCAGTCACTGCCACACAGTATTACTCCAACAGCAAAACCAGATGCATATGATATTCATCTATTCTGATTTGATCTAAGATATCTCATTATTCTTGAACTTTAAAAAGTGCAATATTTTGAACCTTTTGAATCCTCTCTGGATGGTACATATTTAATAACCCTTCCTTTAGCAGGATTTTAAATTCAAGTTATTAGCCTTTAACCAAGTTGCTATCTTCTAAAGATAGTAAGGGTGGGAGCGACCAAAAATCACCTTCCCGAAACCTGAAAATAAAAGATAGACAACATAATAATATAAGCTTAATACTAAATAAAAAAATTGTGAGCTAAAACACTCTTTTTTTATGCAAAGTTATAGTGGAGATTCACTTGACATGGTTTATTTAGTCAAATCTGTGCATTTTCTTACACTTATGCTTGCTCTAAAATTTTTGCTGCGGATTTTCACTTCTGGGTTTGCCGGGCCGCCATCTTGGACTTAAGTTGGAACACGTTGGACACAATTTCGACAAGAGATGGCACCTAACAATCAGCCCAGAGTATGTTTGGAGAAATTCAGGAATCCTGGTTCCCGCTGGAACAATTTAAAATCGTGTCCCAGGAGCACAATTTCCCTAAAAAGTCTCAGCCCTTGAAGATAGCATTTTGATACCATAAATACAGCTATCATATAGCGTGTTTCTATTGAGGATCCTGAATGATTCCGAATAATTTGCATACCGCATCATACCGCATCATAGCGGATTCCGGTCTGTTTCTATTGGCGACTGTTTTCCGAGGAGGATACAAAGTTGCGTGTCACATCGTGACGTGCGTGCCTTGCCGAATAAAGTTCGTATATTAATCACTTCCAACATCATCCCCCCAGTACGCAATTCAATGTAAATACCATGTAACCAGTTGTAACGATGTTCATTGTATATAGCATCGCGTCGAGACTATGAACATTGAGCGCACATGCTATGTACCAAGAATAAACTAAAAAATATAGTGTGAGAAAATATTAAAATCTTGTTTTGTCGAATATGTTTTCCAAAATGTTGAACAACAACAGCATTTATACTAATTTAAACACTGTATAAAACATTTTTTGCTGCATTTGGCAAGAAAAATTAAGTTATATTAATACTTTCACATATTTATTTCTAATAAAATCTTCGCTTCAACGCAACGTTAAAAAAATTAAAATTAAAATTTGTTTTTTCGGGCTATAGGCCTATGTGTACAAAAGGTTGTGCAAAACAAGTTAATTATTAATTTCAACATTGTACAAAACATTTTGTCTGCATTAAGTACGAAAAATATAGGTTTTATGACTACTTTCATTCGATATTTCTAACGAAACGTGCACATCAAAACAAGGCAGAAAGGCCAGCTAGGCCGGCGGAAATTGGAAGTTGTCACGGTATTTGAATGCCTAAAAATACGACCGTAAATCACGGAATTTCTGCGTTTTTTTCTTAAAATCTCAATAATCACGGTATTCACAAAAACTGCCCACGGTTTTCACCTCAAAAAATCATGGGAAATCCCGAACCTTAGCTCTAGCCTCTAAAAGTCACTCTCAGCGAGGTCAACATACGATCACGTGGTATTGCTTACTTCCTGTTTCTATACTGCTCACGCACTGTATCGGAACGAAGTGAGTTAATTTCTACTAACGCAATCCGGATCATGCCTACGGTATTATCCTTACAGAAGTAGGATAAATACCGGAGGGAAGTCGCTCCACTATAATCCGCATTATAGCGGAGTGGGTCAGTTTCAATTAATCTCTTATCCCGAATCATCCCGAATCATTCCGGATAACAGTCTCAATAGAAACACGCTAATAGAAATATATTCTGATCCAGATACAATTTGATTTTTATTCCATGTCAACTTTGATACCAAGATTTACTTTTAGTAGTCAGAAAAATATTGCATTTTAGAATGTTTCAGAAATTTATTATGATTTTGTCAATACATTTTATGTAATATGCAAATTTATTTTATGTATGTTTATATTTCTCTATGGCTTTGTTTGGATGGCTCTTTATTATATGCAAATTGATCTAATGCATATTCATGTTTCTTTATTTCAGATGTAAATGAGTGTGACAGTAGCCCATGTCAACATGATGGCACGTGTAGGGATGGCATCGGACGGTTTTACTGTCTATGTTCGGACAGATACATGGGAGTCCAATGCAATGAAAGTAAGTATGTGGGTAATTCGGGGTGGGGTGGGGGGGGGGGGGGGTTGTGACGCAGTGGATGTTGCGACGCAGTGGATAGATCACTGAACTCAGTGGATAGTTCACTGGATTCACACTACACAGTTGTGGGTCCAAGTCCTGCTGTGGTGAGCATGTTGTGCTTTTGAATAAGGCAATTTATCTTAACGCTTTAGTGCTGGGAAGGTAACAGTCGCACTGTGGAGGAGGTGTAGCAATCTCACACAGCAATATTATCTTGCCCAATTCCTTCTAAAGAGAGTTGGGCACTCCACTCCTGTGTACACACGCAGGATGCTGGAATAGACCATCTTTACTTACGTTGACCTTACATGGGAACAGAAAGGAGTTAGGTCAAAATAGGTTAAGGGTAAGTGTTTGAAATGGGAAATGCAGGGCGGAGAACAAAATATATTCTTTCTTGGAACTATTTTGATTATTGATAAAATTCTCCCTGAGATAAATCCGTTTGTAGCTTTCACCTGCCTGTTTATGAGGATTAATTTAACCCCTGATCCTTACATCTGCCTGGTAGTGGTAGGGTCTAAGGGAAAGTTCTTGACAGAGGTCAGGAGTAGAGACTTCAGACGCTGGCAAGATTTATCCCTTTGACAGTCAAAATTATCAATGTAAAGGATTTTATCTTATGTTTTATTTAACATTTTGAGAAGCTAGAAGCTTGGGGAGCCCATTTTTGGTCATAGTATTGCACCCAATTTTGTTCTGCTTAAAGAAGGTTCTACCCTATTTCGTGGGAACACACTCTGTATTGAGTCCTCTTTAGGAGATACTTTTGACTTATCACCAGTCTTAAATGGCTCCCGGTCCAAATACCTTAACTACCGGGTGGTTCAAAAAAAAGTTGGCCGAAGTTCAAGGTAACTTTTTAACCACATTTATAGTTTCAGAGAATTTGTGTTTACTTAGTCTTGATCAACAATAAGTTTTAAAATCATCCCGTAAAATTGGTTCATTTAGCTTTGTTGGTTCTTCAGATATATGGATCATTACGGAAAGCATGTACAAAACTGCCTTGTCCACGGGAGCGTCCTTTAGTAGAGATAGCATGCACAAAGTGGACCTTACACACGATTGTCCACAAATTGTGAAAAAAGGAAAAAAAGAAAAAAAGGAGACATCTGAAACATCTGTCTGGTGCTTGACATTACCTACCTACTTACCTGCGTTTCTTTGTTGAATGTGAATGGCACATAAGCATCATCATCATCATCGGTCGTCCTTGGACGGAATATTGGAAGCAGCAGTTACAAATTTCCTCCAAGCAAGTTTATCCAACATAAGCTGTTGAACTTCATTGGGTTCAAGATCAAGGTCCTTTGAGATGCTGTCAGGATAGGTGGTGGATCTCCTGCCACGGGATGAATGGCCTTCACTTGGAGTCCAGAAAAGCACTCGGGAGACAGGTTGATCGGATGCTCGTAGGCAGTGTCCAGCAAACTGGAGCCGTCGCTTCCTTACTGAGTTAGCATAGTGATTGAGATACTGTGTCAGGGCGGGTTTTTCAATTCTGAATCTAGAACATGCTGTTTTGTTGAAGACAAAAACTAAATGACGCTCCCATGGACAAGCCAGTTTTGTATGTGCTTTCTGTAATGAACCCATATCTGAAGAACCAAGCTAAACGTGCCATTTTTTCAGGATAATTTCAAAACTTACTGCTGATCAAGACTAAGAAAACACAAATTCTCTGAAACTATGAATGTGGTTGAAAAATTACTTTGAACTTGGGTCAACTTTTTTTTTGAACCACCCGGTATAGCCTTCCAGTTAAATGCAGAGTGAAAAATGCAGTCAAATATCCCATACATCATTGCTGATGTAGTGTTAACATTGACACCTAGCGGTTCATCCCCAATCTGCTGCATTATTTAGGTTGATCTTTGCCCTACAGTTAGATAAACGGTTGACTGACTTTGTCAAGGAATTCCATTCTACAGTGATTCCATTAGGGTATAAAGACATGCAAGGTTAATCATAGGGCAGATACATGTGGGCTGACAGGAACATAATGAATACAGAATGGAGCATTGATCAATGCATTGATCTGAAAAATAATATGAAATATGAAATAGACTGGTATACTGAAGGCTCATACCAATATACTGATAAAGCAATTAAATGTTTTGATAAAAATGAAGAAAGACAAAATAATAAAAGAAGTTTCAGTTTTCAGAAGTTGTGTGCCTATAGGAAACGATACAAACATATTTTTGTCCTGTGTTTTTTACCCGGGGGGGGGGGCACTGACATTGGAAAAGGGTATAGGTATGTGCCGCGCTGAAGACCCCCTTTTTCACCTTCTGCTGCTAGTTCTTATGACCCCTCTTTTGAACCTGCATCAGTTCTTAAGACCCCAATTTTATTTAAAATTCAAAAATCGCAAAATTTTGCGTTTCAAAGCCCCAATTTTCAAAAAATTGTGCATTCTAAAACCAAAAAAAATTGAGTGCCCCCCCAGGGGGTGTCCGCAGCCGTCCTTGATGAGTGGTGTTCCCCGTATGTTTGGTTTGTACTATGACATGTTTTCCTTTTCAGAAGGGGGAGGGAGGGGTAAATGCGCGATGGAAAATGTTTTATTTTCGTTAATGCTGGGCGAGTTTAGATAACAACAGGTTTTTTTGGTGTGGTTTAAGGGTAGGTTTTGAGAATTTTCCGTTCCAAAGCCCCAATTTTTTTGAAAATTTTGCGTTCTAAAACCAAAAAACACGAAAATTTGCGTTCTTCCTAATCAAAATTAAACTATAGGCCAGTTCTCAAGACCTACTTTTTTGAAAAAAAATCAGTTCCTAAGACCCTATTTTTCGTCATAAAATCCACTCAGTTCAGTTCTGTAGCCCCTCTTTTTGAGACCCTGTGCGGCACACCCCTACCCCCAAAAAGTTGAGTGCCCCCCCCCCCCCCGTTTTTTTTAAAGCCGTATGTGGGAGGAATTATTGTGGGCGGTAATGTTAATTTATGACCCGTAAACCAATTGAAATATGTGATGCGGATCAAGCGAAATGAGTCTGAAGTCAAACATGTTTTCCATGTGATTTTATTAGTTATTTGCAACGCTGCATTTTGCAGAAAACAACCCTATTTTATATGGACACTTAATTCCAAAGATAAGATATTAGCAATTTGAAGGGTATTTAAAACATTGGAAGACAAAAGGGTATATATCTCAAAATCAATATTTGTGACCTCTGACTCATTTTGATTGATCACATCACATTATAGGTATGATTTTCTAAAAAAATTAAAATGAATAGTTTGGAATATAGTTGCTTTGGGGATTTAATTGTGCATGGTTCATAAGTAATGATGAACAATGATTAAAACGATATAATAAGACTAATACAGGAACTTACTTTTTACAACTGCTACGTTGCATGTTATACCATCACACTTCATCAGGCAACTGACCCGCTGATGATGTATGGTCACGTGATTGATGACGAAGGCTTGGAATACCCCAAAGGGCCCAGTCCCAGGGTTATTCCAAGCTGTCCTCATCAATCACGTGACCCTACAGCATCAGCGGGTCAGTTGCCTGATGAGGTGTGATGGTTTCACACGCAACATAGCAGTTGTAAAAGTAAGTTCCAGTATTAGCCTTATTATATCATTTTATTCTCAAAGACTGGATGACTGAAAACATTCATATTTATAATATGGACAATAATTGTTTGGGCTTATGCTCTTTTGTGAGCAATCCGGATACACTTCCAACATTTGTAAAATTTGTTCATTTGGCACAGATTTTTTGTCAAATTGTTATTTGTCTTATTGGAAATTCTATGGCTTTAGAATTGTCAGATTTGTAAAACAATGAGGCCTTCAGAAGCTGAATCAAATTAAAAAGAGTGTGAAATAGGTAGACAACAGGGCGTAACATACTATACAAGTTTTTGAATGTCAGGCATAGATTAGACAAAGTGTGGAGGACGTTCTGGTTCAATTTGGTTCTGGTTCTATTCAAGATATAAGTATGATATTTATCACAATTACATTGCTCCTTACAAGCTTTTTTATTCCATTTAGTAAAGGATTATTGTGCTGGACAATGTAAGGGTTGTAATTATCGAAACAAAAATCAAAATGATTTACGACAAGTGGACCGGTCAGTTGATATGTTTGACCTGAAAGTGACAGCAGGCTAGTAGCATCTTTTAATATCCACTCTAGGTTCATCCCAGGGTGCTCAGTGGTCATTACAAGAGGGGTATCATGCGTGTCCAAGAAATCACGTAATTAGGGTAGTTTTTCAAGCTGGGGCACGTTACGTACGTAACGTGAATAGGGTATCAAAACAAGCCAAATTAAGAAAAAGGGTATACTTTTTACATCATTGGCTTTCGTATTAAGGGTCCTTATTTGCTCCATGAGGATCATAGATAGCCATGATACATGGGCGAGATATATTTCTCAAATTGTATCCGCGCAAGTGATCTGATAAATCAGCTCGGCATTTGTTTCATAATACTTTTAGCTTATAGGGAAGGCCGAAAAAAAGGTTAGAAATGTGTCGTACGTGGTAAGAGGTTTAAACTATACAAATTACTTGCTTAGGCCGAAGTAACTTAGGGTATCAAAATATTTTGAGTATTTGTTTAGGGTATCAAAATATTTTGAATACTTGTTTAGGGTATTGAAAATACTACTTGCTTATAATAGGGTATGTAAAATACTGTGCCATACTTGTTTAGGGGGTGCTTTTTCACATTAACATGATTACGTATTTAGGGTACATTTTGAAAGTCCTTGGACGCGCATGATACCCCCTTGTAATGACCACTGTGCACCCCGGGAGGTTCATCTATAGACTGTTTCTGCATGATCAGTTCTGGCCTTCTTATTCAAAGAAAAGTGAAAGGAAGTAATCATGAAAGGAATGAAGGTTTAATTGTGGGTTAAATTTTGCACAAAAAAACCTGTCCAGTCACTCCAACTGAAACATGGAGTGTTTTGACAACCCTCTGCTTTTGCCTCCCATTTGTAGCCTTTCATCAAGACGTTTTTGGTTGTGCTAGTGTGTGTGAGAGCGCCCTCTATAAAAATAGTCTAATACAACGCCTTTCCTCAGAAAATCTTTGTGTATCATGTTTTGTCTTGTTTTACGGAAGATTTATCCTGGAAAAATTGCGCTTACTGATTGGTTGATAATGATGTCATGATTTATCGGGCGATGTCATCGATATCAAGTGCTATATTAAAAAGTTGTCGTCAATAGAATTGGGCAGAGCAATCGTGTGTTACGATGACAACATTGTTTGATCGACACATAATGCTTACACAGCAGAATAGCTATTTGCGCAAAGATGCCTTGCTCAGATCGGCCTTGCGCCGTTCGACAGGTAATTATGCAAGGTGTCTTTGACAAAGCGTATCCCATTTGAATAAGGCTAAATTAAAAATGGAAAATGTTATAGATGTCACTCTTATCTTTTTGCACACAAAGATTCATTGTCAACTTCATTGGGGAAGTTCAAGAGCATGACACTGCTGATTGTATAGTCCATTGTCATGTCTGATGCTTTCAATTCATCATGTGTCCTTACCTCACTAAGCTTATAATTGGATGATTTGTATCAACATGTTCCATTGGTAGGTACCATGCTACTACTATGGTACCACTACATTATGTTGGATCTTATGTCAAGTTCAGGTGCCGCAGTTTTAATAGAAGGATTATGAAATTCATTCTCTTCAAAGCAAATAATAGGAATCTTTACAATATTCTCTCAGGACATGAAAAAAAAGGATTTATCTAAATGTGTAGTCAGTTTTGTAGAATTCTGAGTTTAACCCTAACTCTCCTTAAAGGGACACAATGTCATGTTGAATTTTTTCAATTTTGATTAATTTACTTAAGAATTCAAGATGAACATTAAAAATAACCATAATTGTTGTTTCTACTAAAAAGAACCCCACAAAAACTTGATTAATACAAAGTTTTTAATATGTTGTAATACCACCCTTAACCATGTAAAATGCTGGTTGCGGCTCTACCAGCATTTTTGAATCAACGTTTTGTTGTACAAAAAGGGCTGATTATTTTTAATCCTTATAGGTGTAAGTTCATACATGTAATACAATTGTAAAAATATACAAATCCCAGTTTTGATCATATATTTTTGTAATTGAGGGCGCTGTTTCCACCACATCTCTTAATGCCCTTTTAAAGGGACACAATGTCATGTTGAATTTTTTTAATTTTAATTAATTTAGTTCAGGATTCAAGATGAACATTAAAAATTGCCATTATTGTTATTTCTACTAACAAAAACTCAGCTAAACTTGATTAAAACAATGTTTTAAATATGTTGGAATACCATCCTTAACCATGTAAAATGCTGGTTGCGGCTCTACCAGCATTTTTGAATCGGCGTTTTGTTGTACAAAGAGGGCTGATTTTTCTTAATCCTTATAGGTGTAAGTTCATACATGTAATACAATTGTAAAAAATATACAAATCCCAGTTTTTATCATATATTTTTGTAATTGAGGGCACTGCCTCCACCACATCTCTTAATGCCCCATTATACTACAAAATAAAATGTCCAAGCGTATCTCCAAGCACATGTGCGGACAGTTTACGATGACGTAATCAACCGAGCCTATTATAGTGAGCGCAGTACTGCTCGAAACAAGTAGCTGAGAGCTGTGGATTGCCTTTAGGGGGCAGGGATTTTGGTCGGGGAGCGACGATTTATTTGTTGATTTCTCTTCCAAAATTGCGATCCCTGTTAAAAACTCGGTTTGGGGGTTAGGGTTATTGTAGCATCCACCCTTTTTTTGTGTGTTCTCAGGAAATGAAAAAGAATTGATCTAAATGTGCAGTTGGTTTTGTAGACGTCTGAGTTTAACCCTAACTCCCTTAAATACTGCAAAATACTACGTCCAAGCCTATCGATGATGTAATCAACCGAATCTATATATTGAGCGCAGTGTACTGTGCGAACACGTAGCTAAGAGCTGTGGCTTGCCTATGGGGGCTAGGGTTTTTGGTCCAGAGGGTCCTCGGTTGGATCCCCGGTTGGGGAGCGGCAATTTATTTGTTGATTTCTTTTCCAAAATTGTGAGCCCTGTTAAATACCCAATTAGGGGGTTAAAGTATGAATAATATATTTAGGACCAAAACTCAATTACCCTGACTGTCAATATTAATTTCAGAAATATTACACAAAATGTTTCTGTTTAATCATCCCCTCAGAAAGAGGGTATCTACTTACATATTTGTCGGCATTGTGCCATTTTCAAACTGAAAATGGACACAAGCATATGCCACCTTTTGATCGCAAGTTAGGTATCCTAAATAGCCAAATTCCCCAAATTTTATGCAAGAAATCTTATAATTTGCCAAATTTGCCAATTATAAAGATAAATATGAGACCTCTCACTGAGAGCATGTTACGCGCATTACCGCCTACCACAAAGAGCGCCCCCTCAAAATTATTTTGTTGACAGTCTGCTACCATACCATATTGATCAATTTTGAGAAAAACAAATCAAATATAACACGCACCAACCTAGAAATCCTGCTGTATTTTGTTATTATGAGTGCAAGGTGTTACAAAGAGTTGTTTGGAAATAAACTCTTAAAAACAAGTTTGATTTTGATTTTCCAATCGCCAAAATGTGGGTTATTTCATGATATATTCATATTGTGTTTCGTTTCATATCAATGGAATGATGATGTGTTCCTTCCTCTTACCAATGATACCTCAGGCCCCCCTGGACCCCCCCCCCCCTGGGTACGCCACTGGTAAGATGATATCCTAACCCTTAATTTGCTAAGAGTCTGATTGAATAAAAATCTGGCTTGGGAAAATAATTGATAAATGTGCTCGAATTTCAAAAGTTGAATTTCAAAAGTTGATATTTAATTTTTAATTTTTTTAAATTTATTTATTCGGACATACACTTTTGGAACAGTGGCAAAAGTCTTCTCGACTAATGCGTCCATAAACATTACACAATGTTTTAAATACAAAAAAGGAAAAATTATTTTTTATATTAAAGAGGCTTTAAGATTGTAAAATAATTGGATTTTTGTGTGTAAAATCCTGATTCACCAATTGGGGGTATTATTAACTTAGCATTAGGGTAATATGTGTATACATTTTGATACCCTTTCACAATGATGAGTAGGTAATACTTGAGTGTGATTATTCACACTTATTTGATGAGGAGCTCAAAATACTTCTCGAACATGTCTCAAGTGGCTCATCAAGTCGTCGTCGTTCTATGGATCATGGCTGATTCTTTGTGACCCTATTGATGATGGAGCGCCACCGTTGTCTATTTTGTGACATGCGATGCGCAGAGATAAGAGATAGACCAGTTGCTTCTTTAACCCTTACAGCCCCAGATCCCATGAAATCCCATTTCCCAGCATCCTGGTTCCACCCGGCGCCGAGGTTTTTGTCTGAAATAACGGCCCCGGGCTATATAGCTGGGCGAATACACTCGCCCAGCACAGCTCCCCCCGTGGTACAGTTGGTAGAGTGTCCGCCCGCCAACCGAGAGGTCGTGGGTTCAAACCCGGGGCGTGGCACCTCTTGTTGTGTGTGCTTTTTTCGCTTGAAAAAAATTTCGTTGGAAAATCCACCGGGTGGGTTAGGGTTATTGAACGATTTTTTTTTCTTCTTCTTTTTAATTTTCACTTTTTTTCTCTAATTTTACCCTGATTAACCCTTACAGCCCCAGATCCCATGAAATCCCATTTCCCAGCATCCTGGTTCCACCCGGCGCCGAGGTTTTTGTCTGAAATAACGGCCCCGGGCTATATAGCTGGGCGAATACACTCGCCCAGCACAGCTCCCCCCGTGGCGCAGTTGGTAGAGTGTCCGCCCGCCAACCGAGAGGTCGTGGGTTCAAACCCCGGGGCGTGGCACCTCTTGTTAAGTGTGCTTTTTTCGCTTGAAAAAAATTTCGTTGGAAAATCCACCGGGTGGGTTAGGGTTATTGCCATCAGTCCAACGAAGCATTGGTCTGCCACGTTTACGTCTTACTTCGATAGCTCCTTGTATTATCACCTTTTCTAGATTGTCACCCTCTCGTCTAGCAATATGTCCAAAGTATTGTAGCTTGTTGCGCATGATCTTTGGATACAGAGAAGTTTGGTTCCCAATCTGGCTTCTGACAAATTCATTTGTCTTATGCTCTTTCCATGATATTCCTAGCATCATCAAGAGTCACTTTGAATTTAAAGCCCTTGTTGAAGTGTTGAAAACCCCATCAGTTTTGAGTTTGATTAGAAATGTTAAGTAAATCGGAGCTAGAGATTGATACCAAAGCACTCACTCATTGATTGAGAGATTTATCAGTTTATAACTATTGACCAAAATGTCATTTTTTTATAAGATTATTTGTCTTCATTTTGTCTCTTATTCTCCACCAATTTGAATCCCACACAGATTTCACAAGATTGTCATTATCACACTTTTGAGTGTGAATGTGTGTCAGTGTATTTAAAAATAGAAAAAGGAAATAACAATGAAAAGTTGTGAATTACGACTTGACCACCCTGCATATAGAACTAGTGAAAATAGCTTTTGACAGAAATAAAATAATATGAATATTTTGCTAAAAGCATAAAAACCCGAAGTGACATAGGGTAATATTAGGGTAGTGTTCTTCACAATTCAAAACAGTTTTTGCTGGTTCTGTTGGTGGCCCATGAATCTTTTATGATTGCTGAAATCATTTCCGCTGTCACTTTAGATATGAGTAGAAGGATTATTACACATGAGTGACTTTTAATTGGATCTCAAGTGCCACTCTTCAATACTGCAGACATTTCATTAGGCCAAAAATCAAAAAATAAACATGTTTAGCATTCCTGCCCACTTCCTCTTTTTTGTGTCTGCTTTAATTTAATTTAATTATTTTCTTTATTTCAGTCATAACTTTTTTGTTCAGGTGTTGCAGAGTTTGATTTGTTTGTAACAGCTTTGCTTCTTTCTTATAAGCATTTTAAAGAAGTTTTGTGGGGAACAACCCCTGAGAACCATGAAATAAGACAGATTTTAAAAGTTTGTCAATAACAAGGGCGATTTTTGTACTAAAAAGTTCTAAAAAACCCAAGGCCTCTTGGAAACTCTTCAGACTAGTACTAGTAGGTCAAATAAAAAACAATAGTTTGTCACAGAAGAAACCTGAAAAAAGGCTATGAGATGCAAAATGCAGTATCTTTTAATTTCTTTTTTTACATGAGACAGGCTCTGTGAAATATTTTTTATATTTGAAACAAATCACATTATGTTGAATTATTTGTATGTTGGAATTTTACTCTTGTAAGCAAGAAAATGAAGTTGTTTGGTACTTCACAATGTGAAATTAATATTTGAAGAAGCATGATTTTCAAAAGTTCAAGAAAAAAAAGGAAATTACAAATTCTAAAAGCTACGGGTGTGGTCTTCTGAGACAACATTTTATTTTATTTGGCCCTATCCTTTGTATTTGTTTTCTTCTGGAGTTAAAAGCATGGGAGCTAGTAAACTAATGCACGAGTTACAGAATGAGTTAATCTTCAAGAAAGGCAGGTCATTTTGATGACTCAATGGCTAGATGTTTGTATAACGTAGCAACGTTGAGTTACAATGCGCATTATGAGTTACAATGTGCCAAGTTACGAATCGATATGATGCTAAACTGTTTAAAACTATATTTCGCTCTTGTAAGGATGTGATTGCTAGACTCGCTCGCAGTCTAGTGGACTAGATGACAGGCGCTGTTTAATAAGAAAACCAATAATAAAGTGTTTGTAAACAAAGGAATGTTCAATATGTACTGTTCAATCAACTTCACCTACCACTATAACATCCTATGTTCTTTGGATAGACACACATTTCGATTGTTTAAAACAATTTTCCAAAATGTGTTAATTTCTACAAAATTCAAAAAATTTCAAAAAATTCCAGCATTTTCATACTTATGAAGATTCTCCAAACGAAATGAATGCAAATTCATATTCATATTTTTATTGCCCTTTTATATATTTAGTAGTATTATATAAAGGCACATGCCTTCAGCTTTTGTTGGTATTTAGCTAGCTGGTCCTCAGCCATGACTTTGTTATAGTTCTCCTGTAATCTGGAAACACCAAGTAAGTCTGTTGAATGCAAATTTGAGGGAAAAAAAGGAAAACAGTTCCCATATATTTTCCAGACTAGGTTTTTCCGTACTAGGTTCTTCCAGATGAAAAACTGCCGACATGGAAGAGTTTCACACACTTTAGCTTAATAAACTGAAGGGGAAAAACCTATTAAGTCCAAAAATATGAGTCTACCTCAATTTTTCCCCAAAATTTGACTTACTAGGTTTTTCCAGGTTACAGGAGAGTTGAGAACCAGCGATAGATATGAGCTGCAATTATGGGACATGTAAGGGGTCGTCCATAATTTTCGCCATTTTCAGTTACGTACAAAGCGTACGTAAGAGGGGGGGAGGGGGGTCGAAATATACCCCAACCGTACGTAACTTAAATGGCGATCTTGAGAGGCGGGATTTTTTTTTTAAAGTACAAAATAAAATAAAATTTCGCCATTTATTGCGTACGTAACTCGAGGGGGGAGGGGGTAAAAAGTTACGTACGCTCTGTACGTAAATGAAAATGGCGATAATTTTGGACGACCCCTAAATGAAGTACACCACCATCCATTAGTTAGTCATTTTATTGTTAACTCGCTGCAACTCATGATGTAGTCATAACTCAATCCAATAAAACTCTTTCCATAAGTTCCTCATAATATGCCTATTTATACCTACCTGACCCATTCACTATGTCTGTATGGGCTTAAATTAATTTAGACTTTGTAATGGAGTGGTGTCACAAAAGCTTTTAGTAATGAAAAGCCACCTCTGACAGTTTTTAGCACCTAATGTGATATGACAATAAGAATTATCCACTCAGAACACAATACAAATATGTAATTTAACCGCATAATGTAGATTAATAATGCCAAGACAGCCTACCAACAATACCTTATTATATTGAAACCATTTCACTATGATTCTGGTAACAAGATGTACCAAGCTGGATTCTGCTGATATATCCAGGGCTGTACTTTTATTGTTAATATTCAATAATCAAAAACACTTCAAAATGAATGAAAGAAAAGACATTAACCCCAGAGCATTATGTTGGCATGATGATGTTGTCCTTCCATATTCAGACAAACATATAGACAGAGGAGACAAACACCTACGGATAATGTTTATAAACAACTTTGGGGGCCATGCAAATGCATTTTTTTCTGAAACTTTTTTATACATATTTGTAGGAAATATGGACATTCTTAGAAGAAGAAAAAAATTGATTAAAAAAAGAAGCTTTGTTAAAGCAGGGGAGAAGAGACAACATTTCAGATATGTGTGGTTGGTGTCTCATGCATTTATCCTGATAAAAGACTATATATATATATATTTTATATTATATATATATATATATGAGTAGACTTTTTGAGTGGTATACAATTTGATAATGTAATGGTATACAAACCATATTGATTCAGCCTGGTGCAGATGCCCCCAATAATGACCAAATCAATACTGGCCATCACATGGATGGTCAGATTTGTCTATAAGGCGATGACCCCTCCCCCTGTTGTATGCTGGGACTAATATATCTAATTTTTTAAAAGATATATCAGACCCAGGTTGTATGGGCCCAACTGACCCATTATTTTTAGAAATTGGTGAAAACAATGTTCACATGCAAATGAATACTGACCAAAAATGTATTTTCTTTGCTTGGCAAAATGTTTACAGATTTTATTAATTTTTACAGTCATTTTTGAGGGAAACTAAGAAAGAAAGAAAAAAGCCAGATCAACTGACCCGACCTAAGAGGTCCGTTTGCCCAACAACAGGGTTTTATTGCTTAAAGAAAAGATAACTTGTTATTAATCTCTGAGTTTCCCTCCATATCTTCTTCTTCACAGTGACATTTGACTACCTGATAGAAGTGATCACCTTCACCATATCGTCCATGATACTGCAGTGGAACGAGGAAGACCCGCCGTACTACGACACATTCGAGACCATCTTGCAAGACGCAGGGGGCGCCGTATTGGAAAGGGCGATCATCAACGCAACGGAGGAATTGACTTACACGTTTGAGAATCTTAACCCTGGCATGGGATATTCGGTCATTTTGGAGGGACTGAAGAACGAGATAATCGACGTTCTGGCGAATATTTCAAGCACTTATACACGTAAGTGAAGTCGATCATCCTAAATTTATAACAAAAAATTAAGGAAAATAGGGAACACAAATTTGCATTTGTGCTCCCATCCGTATAAAACTGTGCCCAAACGATCAAAGGACATGGCTCATAACTTGTCTGTGTCAGTAATCGTCAATATCGGAGTTTAACACTTTCCATGCGGCAGGCGACTGCAGACGACAGTTCCAAAATCTTACGAATATTTCAAAAATATCAAAACTATTGAATTTCATCTCCATATTTGGAATCACCATGAGAAATGCATTGAAATAAGTACAAACATGCCTCGTATTGGTTCAGTAATCCTTGAGATAGACTTTGAAAATTGGGAAAGGCTTCTATAAAATCTTTTTTTTATATGGTGAACCTATATTAGCCGTGTTGAAAGTGTTAACATAGCTAACTTGTTGACTACTAAAAAGGTGCTCTAAATGTGCTCTACACCCGCCTTATATTACAGAACCATTGCCGCCCGAAGAAGCAACTGTTATGGAGATTAGTCCCAACATGATTCAGTTTGACTGGACACCGCCACCAGAGGGTGATGTTGACTCGTATCTACTGGTCTATCAGAATAACGATGATGCCACCATGAAGGAGAAGGTGGGTGTTTGTTTAGTTTTAAAATTGAATCCCCTTGAGCCTTTATCGTAAGATTTGACTTTATTTCTTTGAAACATAGTAATTTCTGTATATATTTGTATAACAATAATAATAATAATGATAATAATAATAATCATAAATTGTAAAGTGTGTAATTCCGCAAGAAATGCTAATAATTTTGCAAGAAATGCTCATGGCGCATGAAGAGCAACAAAACCAGCATGAAACAAGAAAAGGATCATGACAAACATATGGTGTTCCATGCCACTAAATCTTACATGTTAAAGGGGTGTTACAAAACATTGATTTTCTCACTTATAAAGCGTCTGGATTTTTTTTTTTGCATTTTTCTTCAAGTTCATGATATTTGTGATCATTAAAGTACAAAGTTTATATTGGGTAACCCTTGGGTTCCGAGAAATGAGCCCCCAATTTTGGCCAGCTGGTGTAATGCTCTCATTTTTTTATCAAAAGAAATTGAGCAGTGTTGATAGAACATGTACAATCAAAATAACCCAAAGCCCTGCAAAATGGACTGAAAAGAACTCTTTTTGCACTGTGGTAATAGATATACGTCCTAAAATCATGATTAGATTCCAACTTTAAACATTTGGGGCAATAAGTACCTTTCCTGATTACTTATGATTATGCTTGGGCCACAGGTTTCCAAAATAGAGAGAAAATCTGATTGTCGTCGGCAAGGAATACAATCATTTAGTGGTGTGGAATCTGATGGTCCCTGAATGGTTGTTTAGAGTTATATTATGTAAAAGCTTAAAACTGTGTCATTAATCCCGATTAAAAATCCCATAATAGTAATTTGAAAAGTCTGATGTTGAATTTCTATCAGCATCATCAGAGACTTACTAAATTGTATTACATTTTACTGTAATTCATGGTTTTCAGCTTCAGCCAAGCATAATAAAGTTTGAGCAATATAATAGATCGAACTCTTTTACCCATTGGAGCGAAAATTGTTATTGTCAGGAATTGCGTTGGGCAACCATGGTTACCTCCGACCAATCACGTGTCACTTCCGGGTTGTTTTTAATGCCCGCTCCATTTCGTTGCCCAACATCTCATTCGCATCTTTGTCTTTGTACCGAGAGGATATCAAAAATAATCAAATAATTTTCAATGCAATGTACATGTATTATAAACGTGCCGAATACTGGCCAAATTATTGATTGATCAATGTACATGTATTTTAAACGTGCCGAATACTGGCTGAATTATTGATTGATATATATTAAAATACTCTTGGTTCAAGACTAAGATGCTACTACTCTATTTCTGACTGATGGGCTCTTCAATTTTTGATATCTAAGGGTAATGTGCCAATATTGACATAGAGAGAAATTAAGATGCCAATTCATGTTATTAATTTCTTTGCTTTTCCACCAAAATGTCCTGGACAAATGTTTTATCATGCTTGAGCTAAGGAGTTATCATAGTTAACTGAAGGAGGCACTAGGAATAAAAGTCGATAGCATCATGCGCTTCTTTTCAACAGACAAAAGCCACTTCACGCGTCTTTATTATCACTGTCGACGGTCCCCTTTCAACCCATGTCTGTCCCTAGGTCAGAGTTAGTTGAATGGCTTCGGTAGCCGTGCCTCCTCCAGTTAATATAATAACTCCTTGCTTGAACCTATTGAGTGCAAAACAACCTCAAGTAAAGTCTGCAAAAAAAGATCCTGAAAAGGGAACAATAAAAGGAGACAATATGGATTTGTTCTCAAACCACTAATTGTGAAGCGTAATGTTGCTGTTCTGAAAAAACCTCTTATGTTTTAAGGTTTTGACAGATGTATTTTTTGGCCCTTGAACATGTTTAAAGCTGCCCTAAGGTTATACCATGGTTATACATACAAGTATTACTTTATGGGCCTGACAGGCCGGATGGATATACAAGGTTTTGACAGAACAGCGACAATAAGTGCTCCGCAGGGACGCATTTTTTCTCTCTCGTAACCTAGCGATGCACCCCCTAATTTTAAATTTAAACCCTAACCCTGACCCTAATCATTGCCCTAAACGTAACCCTATATCCTCTCTAGTTCACAGAAAAAAGATAGCGCCGCCGTTATTTATATGAAGTGCATACAACTTCCAAATACCAGTTCGATGTTGAATTAACCATATATTTGTGTTTCATATACAATCAGGTGATCATCAACAGAACTATGACCACCTACAGTATGACCGTAAACAAAACAGTGGATTACAATTACCGTCTGTTTTCATCGGTGGGCGAACCTGAGGACCCAGTGTTGAGTGTGTCAACTGCCATGGTTTTCGTTGGTAAGTATTTGCATGTATTGTTACGAGGTTGTATTTACAGTCCTCAAAAAAGAGTAACTATACAGGTAATAAATGGACTTTTAACTCTTAAAATATGTATCCTACCTAAAAATATTAAATCATAAAGTTGTTGGAAATTTCATCTTCTTTAATATGAGATATTGCACGCTAGGATCGGTTGAATATTGAAGAAGTGACAATCCAGAATGTAAGGTAAAGTCACAATTTCATTTTCACATTTTACATTACAACACGGGGGATAGTATGACAGGTAGCGTGTGTGTGGTGTATTGATCCATCGGAACAATACGGCCGACTGTCCAACCTGCGCATGCATCCCCCAATTGCACTACCAGTAATCGATAAGGTACCCGTAGATGGGTCCGCGTGTAGAAAATAAAAATGTGAAAATGAAAATCGGACTTCACCTTACATAGTGGAGTGTCACTTCCTTAATAATCACCCGATCCTAACGTGCAATGTCTCATATTAAAGAAGATGAATTTCTCAACAACTTTATAGTTCAATATTTTTAGGTAGGATATATATTTTTAAAGTTAGAAGACCATTTCTTACCTGTATAGTTACTTTTTTGATGACTGTAAATCAACCTCTATGCTTATGGGAGCTACAATTGACTATAGCAACTGTATGCAGGTAGAGCCCGCTTCCTCAATCTCATTGTGTATTCTTGGTAGGCTATACGTACACAGAAAACCTAAGTTTTGTGTAGCGAGCTCATGTGGCGCACTGGTCAGAGATGGGGGGATTCCATGTGGGCCAGGTTTTACTCACTTATAATTTTCCCCATTTGTTCTCCTCAAGATGTATTGCCAAAACTATCCCTGGGGAGTTGTACAGGGTGTCCCAGAAACCTTTTCAAAACTTTATACCCCGGTTAAATAATTTGCAGTATAAAAATAAAAATATATTTGGTTAGAGAAGACTTGTTGAATTATTTTGGTACCAAACTTTCAATATATCTGTGTTGCCAAAATACAGACGAATGTTTCCCGAACTGTAAAACTGCACTTTCATATAAAAGCGTAGAATAATGAGCTGAATAGAGTCAAGTATGCGACAAACGGAAAGAAGCTATGAAGAGAAAATAGGTTCTCTACAATGGTTCTTTTTTATTTTAGATTAACATTATTAATTGTGCGCAACATTTGATAAGTGAAAACCTTTTTTGAACAAAATCCCCAAGAATGGAATGTGAGGAACACGGTGCATGTGATTACAGCGACTTATACAAATGCGTCCAGCAAATTATGTTATGTGACCAACACCTTTCAGCTTGTATTTTATATTGAGGGGCCTCAAAAAGGAATCATGTTTGGTACCGAAATGATTCTATAAGTTTTCTCTTTCCAAATTTATTTTCAATTTGGTACTGAGACTTATTTTAAGAGAAATACAAATCTTTAAAATGGTTTCGAAACTTTTGGGACACCCTGTACATTCTCCACTTGGTTATTGTCCAGCACTTCCAGGCAGATTCACGTTCACCTCAGTGAGCATGCTTGTGATCCCCTCAAATTCAGGCGACCAATCAGAGCTTTGAGATTGAACCCAATGAAGTGTGCACGGTGGATGTCCTTTCGACCTTTTTGAGTGGTCAGGCCGACCTTGCACTTATTATGCGCAAGGTCAACTTCATTTTGATGGGTGCCAACTGCAGTTTTTGTTTTCAAAGGTTATATGTATTAGTGAAATCATACACAATATCTTACTGTTCTAGTAAAAAGATTCTTAATGGATACATAAATTATATGGTACAAAACAAGAGTGTCAATATAAGACGGCTAGTGCTCAATACCGTGTGAAGGAGAGCTTTACATCAAATAAAAACACTATAAAGCGCAGTTTATGACCTTAGGTTTCTTGCGATCATCAGGCACTTTAAATATTTTTCCTTGCGGTTAGTGAAGTCAGTAAGGAAAATATTTGCAGTGTGCGCACGAATTGTATGCTGCGTTGTCAACTCGCGTAAAGCTGTTCGTGCAAGAAAACGCTCAACTCAATGGACTGACATCGCTGATTAGATAATGAAAACTACGTTAAACATTATTTATTTTTCCCATGTCGGAAACTATAGCTCACTTCTCTTATATAACAGGTCATGGTCTTTGTTGTGACAGAGTATTTCTATCTTCACATTGAGGCAAAGATTGTCTTGCCCTGATCATCTTCTCTCTGTGTTTGATCCCAGGGGGGGGGGGGGGGGGGGGGGGGGCACTCAACTTTTTTGGGTAGGGTGTGCTGCCCAGGGTCTCAAAAAGGGGGGCTAGGTCTTAAGAACTGATGCAGGCTCAAAAGGGGGGGGGGAGTCATAAGAGCTAGCAGCAGAGGGTGAAAAAGGAGGTCTTCAGCACGGCACATACCTATACCCTTTTCCAATGTCAGTGCCCCCCGGGTTCGATCGTCTAATATGATTTCCCAATCTGTTGACACATTACGGGCTCTTATTTTCGAGTTCTACACATATTTCGAGAGTTCTGTCTCGTTTACATACCTTTCATGTTTAAATGATTACTTGTGGTTACCCTATCGTTCCTTAAATGTACCACATGTGAGGCCTGTGTAAGGTTTTACTGGTCAAGACACCTTACTCACTGTAGCCTTATATACTATAGCTGAAGACAAGCATTTCCCTAGAAGGGGACAGTCTCCTTTAGCTCTGTAATTGCAGGTTTTCCTCGGCGGGTTTTCCTTAATACTCTAACTGCATCTTATAGTGTTTTATTTGATATATTATATGGTATATATTTTTCAATCTGTATACTTTCCTTTTTACCATCATCATATTAGCTTTGTAAGTTGCCGACATCTTGCATTTTTGGGGTATTTTGGAACCATTGTTAAGTGTTACCATATATTGATAAATTATCTTCTTTTGTTCTTTTTAATACCCTAGAGATAAATAGCTAGGATTAGATCTATTTCACATGACCTTGATATGAATAAAAAGTAATAACCAAATAAATTGGCAGGATTTAGATGTGGAATACAGCTGGTTCAGCATTTTTGCTACACACCCCATGATTAACATGAAGAAGGACCATAGAAGAGAGTGTCTCTAAAACACAGATTAAAGGTGGATTTTTCCGACCACAATGTGGACGTGCCCGGATCTGTCGAAAGGGTATCAAAGTGGCTGAATGGAGGCAATAATGATGCCTTTTTAAACAGCTAGAATATGTGCCAGGGGTATAGCTTGAGCCATTGGTCACACATTTGTCATGGTAAAAATGGCACAAAATGCAAGTAATTTGTAACAATAAGAAAATTCCCTAAATATGTTAAATGGCCCAAAATGCAAATAATTTGTAACAATAAGAAAATTCCCTAACTATGTTTGGGCATTCAATCTACAGCATCCTATGTCTGTCCTTAACTTAAAGACAATAAACTGCATTTTGAGGGCATAATTTTCTGAACAAAATCCTTATTAAGAGTTGTGATTTTCTTCTTTGATATTCTGTGATAAGGCCACAAAAAACCCACCCCTGTTCTATAGGCAAATGGACCTCTCAGGTAGGGTCTGTCAGTCATGCGGTTTTTGTTGTTTTTGTTGTTGTTATTTTTACCAAAATGTCTGTAATTTATGGTACATTTTCAATAATTTTTTGAAATCTTATGTACACACTCTTTGTACAAATTCTTTTAAAATAAAATCAAGACATTTCAAAAATTTCCCAAAAATTTCTAAAGAAATTCAAAAAAGGGGTCGGTCAGACCCGTAGAATGTAATTTTCCATCAGAGCATGACCCCTCGGGATGCATAATGATGTGAGGAAAACATAGCGGCTGTCCACAGCCGTCCTTCATGAGTGGTGTTCCCCGTATGTTTGGTTTGTACTATGACATGTTTTCCTTTTCAGAAGGGGGAGGGAGGGGTAAATGCGCGATGGAAAATGTTTTATTTTCGTTAATGCTGGGCGAGTTTAGATAACAACAGGTTTTTTTGGTGTGGTTTAAGGGTAGGTTTTGAGAATGCATTCAGACCGATGCTTACAACTTTTATACATGAATGGCCCATAGCAGATTGTGGAGGCTTTGAATCTTGTGTAGTTTTCATTTTAAATAGGATCATGTTAATATCAGAATATATTCAAAGGTCACAAATATACACTTCTCCTTCAGTTAACCATATCTGGACTCAGAATGGATATAATCTAAGGTGCACATTTTTCCAAACATTGATTTCCTTGAATATTCTTGAAGTAGTGAGTGCAGCGTTACCAACTGAAAATTTACAGAGGTGTGGTGCAAGCTCTGTCCAGGATCCACAAACACAAGTGGTCCAATTTTTGGAAAGCCAATAGATATGAGTTATCAGTCCCAGGGAGTCAAGCTCAAATCCCATTCATAATAAACTGCAATAACTTTTGTTGTCAATAGCTGTCACATTAGTCTACGCACAAAAAATAACACAAAACGTTTTGTTGTTGGGTATTTTGTCAAATTGCATTATATCTGTACAAACAGTAATGGGTTCAAGCAGACCATGAAGTTGACAATGAATTTGGTCATTTATCGTATCCTAGTGATCTAAATTTGTGCCCAGACCATGCAAGAACCACTCCATACCAACTGATCGGCTTTTCGGAACGAGATCACTCTGTTTGATGCCGTGACATATCACACGAGGAATGAGGATTGAAATTGTAGCAAGTTACTGAAGTGTATAAGATTTCTTTTTCCAGGACAAACGTCTGTTTATTGTTTGTTTGTTTACACTCTGTTCTTGAGTTTGTGAATTTTTCTGCCATTTTTGTGTTGATTATTTTAAACCTATTTTAGTTTATTGGTTAATGTCAATTTTGCCCTTTCTGATTGCAGAGACATACAGACCCCCCCCCCCCCCCCCCAAAAAAAAAAGAAAAGAAAAAGAGAACAAAAAGAAAAGAAAAAAGGAAAAAGAAAAGAAATAAAGAAAAGAAAAAGAGAACAAAAAGAAGAAAGTTACACAGACAAAACAGCGCACTGTAATAAAGTTTTTAAAAAAAAATCAGAATATTATTATGTGTGATATATAAAAAAATAATGCACTTGAGAGCATTTAATAAAATGTTTTAACGGTATCTCAAGTTCAAGTAAACATTTTGTTGCAAAATGTTACTGAAATTGTGCAATCCAGAGAATGTGTGCACTTTAGAGCTTGAGACTAAGCCTTTAGAAAATTGGGTCTCTGCGGTTTTCTACCTTGGTTCATCTGTTATTCTCGATTGTTGTAGAACGACAGCTTTCGTTTTCGGGAATGGTCAACTTTCGATCGACTTATTTCGTTCCCATGACAACGGGGGTGAAAGACCTCGGGTAACATGCTGTACATTACCATAACTGTGTTAATGAATTCACATGCTTGTTTGTTTACTCATTGGCGGTGTTTGTGTTGCGGATATTGCAGCGGGTGTTGCATTTAAACATATTATCTCTCCTGTATTAGCTGGAAATGGAGACGTTCCGGTGTAATTTATTGATAAAAAGTCTTTATTCACAACTTGTTTTGGAAGCACTATGCATGCATGCGCGCGTGATTTCACGTTTGACCAATCAGGGCTTGCGTTTATTTTTAAAAAGCTTTTGGTACGCACTTCCGGGTTTACGCACATACGCATGCATCTGTGGAATTATGTCTATAAATGTCAATTTTACTAATGTTTCTAGTGTGGTAATAGTTAAATCTATGTATTCAAGCAAATCTGTTCATTTCAAGCAGAATAAAGTCATACTTATTTTGACAATTTGGGTAAAATTAAAATCTTAAAAAAAAAAATTGTGACCCTAATTTGTTAGATTTTAGGGTCGGTGCCTTATTCTCATGAATTCCTACTCCTGTACAAGTGATCCTGGTATAAATGGCTGCTTGAAAAAAAATCTGATATTTTATATTTTGGCCGCTTTAAGACTATCAACAACAACTTTGTATACATTATTCTGGTGCCATATAAACACGGTCTGTCCAGTGGGTTATCTGCTGCTGTAGTTGAGGAAAATAGTTTGATACCCATGTATTTTTAAGCTCTTTGTTAGTTTAATTCATGCCAGTTTGTTTGAGTATTTGAGTATAACATGTACATTAAATAAATTCAGACTCTTGCACAAGTGGATCCTGATATGAACGGATACTAAGGGAGTGTTCATAAATACTTTGGTGGTGGGGGGGGGGGGGGTGTTGGACAAGTTTGAGCCTTGGATGTTTGTTTTTATCCCCTAAAAAACCCAGTTTGATCTTTGTTTGATCTCCCCTTTTTAGGGTCAATCTTTGTTTGATCCCCCTTTTATGTCCGAGACGTACCAGGGCAATAGCGGGGCAATAGCGGAGCTCAAATTATTGCCACATTTTTTAATCCCCCCTTCGGAGGACTCATTTTTTCTGTCACCCATATCTTCAAACCCACCCACCAATGTATTTTATGAACATTTCCTAACTTTATAATATTCTCCTTTTAAATACAGACTCTTGTACAAGTGAGCCGTGTCTGAATGGGGGCGTATGCGAAAGTAATTACACCGTGTTTATCTGCACATGCCCAGAAGGCTGGTTTGGATATCAGTGTGAAACCGGTAAGAGGACAATTTCAAAGGGTCTGTAGCCACAAGGCCCTATCTATCTACAATGGCTGCCATGTGTAAGGTTGCATTCCTACAAGGGTGCACCATATAGCACCAGAAGTGTATTACATGGTGGCAGCTATATATTACATAACTTGATAAACGACTGGTTTATCCAGTCGAAACATCGTTATTCTCCAATTCCCCCCCCCCCCCCCCCTCCCCTCCTTTTTTCATCTCCACTTTCAGTTGGGATAAGTTTCACCTTATTACATAATAAATGACAATTTCAAAAGGTTTAGAGCCACAATGCCCTATCTATCTACAATGGTTGCCATGTGAGGTTGCATTCTTACAAGGGTGTACCACATAGCACCAGAAGTGTATAACATATGGCAGCTATATATTACAGATAGTGACTTTCACATCACTAAATATCTGAACTAAAAAATCATATCTGCAAAAGCTGCTCTGAGTAAGATATAGTTTGTATCAACTGCTCAGCATATAAACAACCCCATGTATATCAACTGGCAGCTATTACAGATAGGACCTTGTGGCACTGAGTCTTCGATTTAAGAACAATCATAATTTTGAAATGATAACCTGATCAATACAAATTGTTACATTTGTTTTATTTTGTAAATCAAGTGTCTCTGATTTGAGATGTTATGTTAAATGGTGTCAACAATTTTTTCATTCAAATCTAACTAAACATTAGAACATTGGAATGCCTGTCACATCCCTTAGAGAGGAATTATTTTCAAGACGCCCTCGTTTGACTTGCGTGTTGCTTTACTTTAAAAAAAGAAAAAGATTCTAAGCGGATTCGAACCAGCAGCAGCCCAGCAACCTTTGCATTAATAGGCAGCGCTCTTATCGATTGAGCTACAGAGGGAACTGCCATAGAAGCGCAAGATTATAATCAATGTATTACATTCTCAAAATCGATTACTGGTGTCACTATAATAGACGATTTAGTTAGCCGATTTTAACGATCTATACACCAAATTGTTTAGAAATTGACGAAGCTCAACGCTTGGTAAAACATGAAAATTAAATCTGATGAAGGCAGTTAAAGTTCTAATTTAATGTCACCCATCATTGTTTCAACATCTGTAGCGACCTATGTTTATAACATGTAGGCCTGTGGTCGGATATATCATCCATGAATTACGCCACCAGGCTCAACACAGCTGAACTTTTATGTGATAAAACAGAGGGCGGTTGCTATTATGTCCCAAATTTCAAAGTTCTAAGGGATGTGCTGTGTTAAATAATTACACATTTCTTTAAATGAAATTTGAACACATTATGGGACAAAGTGACAAGTTTGTTTGTTTTTTCCAACAGAAACCATTGAATGTGATAGCAGTCCATGTGTGAACAATGGCACTTGTAGGGAAGGCGAGGTATCAGGTTACCAATGCTTGTGTATGGATGGCTATATAGGAGTCAACTGCGAAACAAGTGAGTCTCATTTATAAAATCTCGGTGTGGGAGTATAGGTGGGGTGGGTTGGGGGGATAACATGAATGCGATAGCAGCCTTGTGTGAACAATGACATTTGTGTGGAAGGAGATGAGTTGGGTTACCAATGCTTGTGTATGGATGGCTATATAGGAGTCAACTGTGAAACAAGTGAGTCTAATTTATAAAATCTTGGTGAGGGTGTATAGGTGGGGATGGATTGGGGCTAACATGAATGTGACAGCAGCCTATGTGTGAACAATGGCACTTGTAGGGAAGGTGATGTAACGGGTTACCAATGCTTGTGTATGGATGGCTATAGGAGTCAACTGTGAAACAAGTGAGTCTCATTTATAAAATCTCGGTGTGGGAGTATTATAGGTAGGGGTGTGTTGGGGGCCAACATGAATGTGATAGCAGCCTATGTGTGAACAATGGCATTTGTGTGGAAGGAGATGAGTTGGGTTAGCAATGCTTGTGTATGGATGGCTAGGACTCAATTGTGTAACAAGTGAGTCTCATTTGTAATATCACGGTGTGGAAGTATAGGTAGGGGTGGGTGGGGGGAGGGAGGGTGGGGAAACATTGAATATGATAGCAGCCCATGTGTGAACATTGGATCAACCATAACAACTGGTTCTAGGATTTGGAGGTTAGGTCACAGAACTGCCCATATGTGATGCATCACATCAAAGGGGGACTTTGCAGGTGAAGTCAATTTTGAGTTTATTATGTGTTCTCTTAGAGCCTTTTATAAGCTTTTAAAAAAAAAGTTTATCAAAATTTACCAAGGCATTCAGATTTTACGAGTGAAAATGACTCTTAAATTCTTATTATTTTCTTAATTTTTTTCTGTCTGTTTTCACCTATATCTTGAGCCGTAAAGTCCCCCTTTTAATGTGCTGCATCACACATTGTTAACCATATATATTCTTATACTCACTCTAGATCCTGATGACTGTGTGAATGCTACATGTATGAACGGTGCAATTTGTATTGATGGGGTCAACACCTATGCTTGTCTGTGTATGGAGGGATACCAAGGCATTCATTGCGACACAGGTAGGATAATTACGGATGCGATACATATTGCTTAGTTCTCTGGGTAGAAAAGGATGGTTAAATTATGTATCATCACTGTTCTGTCAAACCATGTATGTTTTCCCAGCCATTCAGCATGTATAAAGTAAAACTGCCCGACGGATGCATAGGAAGTGTTGCTTTGTACATGTTCAGGGGCAAAACACTTACAAGTTTTTAATGTGATTTGGCCCTTGAACATGTTTAGAGCAGACTATCCAAGGTTATACTGTTGAAGTATTACTTTATGCATGGTGAAGGGCCAGATGGAGGTACAAGGTTTGACAGAACAGGGACGTTATCTTTCCCCAGAGTAGGCCAGTGAATATAAATATTGACAAATATAACACACACCCTAAAACCAAACAACTATGTCCTGGATTTGAACCAGCAATCTTTGGTATTCTATGCCCAACACTCTTTCCATTGAGCTAGAGGAGTACCTTACACAGGAGTTTAAAGACGATGTCACCTGTATCGTCACAGCAGCCAAGCAAACAAAAGCTTGCTTGCTGGTGTGCGCCCGAATTGCCTGCCAAACAAAAGTTTGCCTGCCGGTATGCGCGTGCGCATTCGGAGGGGGTGTCCATTATATAAACCATACACTAAACCAAACCAGTCATCTGTCACAACAGTAGTCAATGCAACAGTTAATGCATGTTCCCCCATGTATGGAACGGAACCGGGTACTTAGCATTGTTGATTAGCAAGAGGTGACATGGTCTATAGGTATTAAGGTGAGGGTTCTCTTTAGATATTATAGAGGATGTTCTGAGTCAGATATTTCTTATAAATTTATATAAATGTGTATTGATGTAAGAAATAGGCTGACTGTTTTAGAGCATATCTCTTAAATTTGGAAACAACATGTATTAATACAACTTTTCTTTTTATACTTTCTAACCTTCGCAGAAGTTGACGTATGCATTCACGATCCATGTCTTCATAACGGCACCTGTATTAATCAGCTGGGATTGTTTATCTGCCTTTGTCCGGACGCCTGGATGGGACAGATATGTGAAATACGTAGGTTTTGTAATGGAGTTTATTTTCAAAGAGTTTCAATTGCATTGTGTTATCAAATCTATGTCTTCAAAGGGCCACCTGTATTAATCCAACAGCTTTTATTATGTATTGGAAAGTAAATTGACATTTGTAGTAATTACCTAACCTAATATAATAACAAGTCTTGAGTAACTTTTGCAATTATAATAAAAATAATACTAATGGAAACTTATTAAGTGCAAGTATCTGTCAACAACAAAGCAACTCACTGGGCTACAGACATCAGAAATAACAATGAACATGATAAAAAGGAATACAAATGCAAAAACATAATAATACACTACTATATACCAACATATGTACAACATTACAAGTCATTGGCAAAAGCAATTTTGAACAAGTGAGTTTTTAGTGCTGTCTAAAATGATGAGAATTAAGCTACAACAGTTCCTGACATGTATGGGAAGATGGTTTTACAGTTTTGGAGCACATCTTGCAAATGCGTGATCACCGAAAGAGTTATTTGATCTTGATTCACGAATAAAATGATGATTTGCAGAACGTAGTCCTGTGCGGTGAGGTGCGGATGTCATGCTTTTGCAAAGACTACAGTGGAGCCTATACACAGTTGTACCATCTGACCAGCAGGAACAGTTATATTTAAACTGAAATATTCCCCCTGTTTTTTCTCATTCCTCCCGTATCTAGAGGATAATTGCATAAGTCAGCCTTGTCTGAACGGTGCCATGTGTTTAGATGGGGATGATGCCTATTTGTGTCTGTGTCCAGATGGATACCAAGGAATGAACTGTGAAACCAGTAAGAAGAATGCTGCATGACACAATGCATGACAGGGATAACAGTTCTATTCCCTTTTTGCCTCTTGTCTTGGTCTACTGTTTCCCCCTCAATGATGGTGTCCTGGGACTGGGAACTCTGCCTACTTGGTTGATCAGTCTATATCATGACCACAAGATTGATTTATCTATCATATTGTGTTTACATTTTTAAACATCAACATATCATTTTAATGGGCGATACCACTATTGCTATTTAACCAGTGGCATAGTAAGGGGCATGGGTGACACATGCTTACCAACAGTGGTTTGTTTTTGAGCCCCTTTGGGTGCCATTTGTATAGGGGTGCCCAAGTTCACTATTGGTTGTTGGTTATTTTTTAGTAATTGCATTTTTATTGTGTCGCTATAATGATATATTTGTTTTTCTAATCATTAAATTTTCAAAGTGTGGATGGGGAACAAATTTGAATATCGAAATGGATGTTTTCTTATAGCCTTCCAAAGGCGGTGCGATTGGTGCCGGAATCCATCCTTGCCACCGGCACCACCATCGACCCTTGCTATACAATTGTTTGTAATTATTTTGATGATAACTGTTTGCATACGAAAACAGAGAGTGAGTGGGTTACTCTAAAGCATTTGCTCCTTCCTCTGTGTGACATTTAAGCCTGGTCATGATTCTATTTCCATCCCCAGTTCTTTCTTGTTGCACTACAGTATAAAATATAACACACAACTTCCTTTTTCCCAATCCACCATGAATTATCAAGTAATAATCAATCACAAATTGAATTGGTCATGAATTGTGCAATTACTTTCGTTAACTACGAACTGAAAATTTTACTCATATATGCTTTTATATTTGTATATTTCTAGGAAAATAAAATCCTATGTTGAAAAATGTTGAGATTTGAATAACAAATGTATACTGGTACAATTTAGACTGCCATTTGTATGTTTATAAAATTTAATCCAGTAAAATTCAATCCAGCAAAAGCCATTGATTCGTAACACTTTCCATGTGGCAGGCGACTGCAGACGACATTCCAAAATTTCACAAAATGTTTCAAAAATGTCAAAATTATTGAATCTCATCACTATATTTGGAATCACCATGAGAAATGCATTAAAAGAAGTACAAACCTGCCTAGTATTGGTTAAGTAATTTTTGAGATAGACTTTGAAAGTTGGGAAAGGTTTTCTGAAAAATTTGTTTTGTATATGGTAAAACTAATAGCCGCGTGGAAAGAGTTAACACACTTTTATTTTGTGGTGGTGCATGTAGCATGATGACCTCGTCTTTCTTTAAGACTGTATTCTAATAACCACGTTTGGTTTGTGTTTCAGCCGTACCAATGGAGGACTGCTTGAGTTACCCATGCTATAATGGTGGTACCTGTGCACCCAATGTGATGGGCATGTACATGTGTGTATGTCTACTTGGCTATCAAGGAGCTCAATGTGAAATAGGTAAGGGAATGTCTATGCCAATCAAAACCAACCAATTGTCTGCTAGTTTAGATTGTGTAGGCCTACCACATTCCTCATCACAGGTGGGATAGGGCGGAGCCCCCGGAAGCTCCTGGAATTGAGCTAATTTGGAGGCTTTTGGTGGCATCGCCGTTTCTGCATTCCAAGACAACAGGCAGTCATGCAGAATTTGCATAGAACACGAGGGAATGGTTTGAAATGATCAACAATTATTTGTTTTGATGATAGCTTAAGGAACTCATCTAAAGCATCTTGGGTATATCAGTGCCTCGATATCAGGTCCACTTTTTTGGTGTTTTATGTTGCAATCAAAACATTTGTTCAAAGCCACTTTGCAACATAGATCAGTGGGGAATGAGGAGAGGGTGTGGAAGGAGAACATTCAGGCCACCGTAAACTTTATAAGAGTCTATTCTCACATACATACATAGGCATTATCTGTGCAACTTGCACACTTAAATTAAACTTGATGGATCATGGATTCATATTCAAATCTGATACATTATGCTTTTCTGTCAAAATCTTGTATCTCCATCCGGCCCTTCAGCATGTATAAAGTAATAGTTTGTATGTATAACCTTTGGACAGTCGGCTCTAAACATGTTCAAGGGCCAAACACATATCTATAGCTTTTCTGTCAAAATCTTGTATCTCCATCCGGCCCTTCAGCATGTATAAAGTAATAGTTTGTATGTATAACCTTTGGACAGTCGGCTCTAAACATGTTCAAGGGCCAAACACATATCTATAGCTTTTCTGTCAAAATCTTGTATCTCCATCCGGCCCTTCAGCATGTATAAAGTAATAGTTTGTATGTATAACCTTTGGACAGTCGGCTCTAAACATGTTCAAGGGCCAAACACATATCTATCAAACATATCTATCAAAACCTTGTAAGTGCTCTTGCCCCTAAACAATGTATACAGCTTCCTATGAATATACGGTTGGCAGGTTTACTTTATACACGTTGAAGGGCCGGCAAAACATAAAACATTTTTGTATTTCTCTATACATATTTTTCATCAAGTTTTATTTGCTTTACAGAGGTACCAATAGACAACTGCTTGATTTACCCGTGTCAGAATGGCGGAACCTGTGCACCTGACATGATGGGGTTGCATACATGTATTTGTCTGCCTGGCTTTGATGGATTCCAATGTCAGATAGGTAGGTATAGAATATGTAGGATTCAGGATTTTTATTTTACCCGGGGTGGGGAGGGTGACTTGTATTCATAGGCAGTGCAAGTGGGGTTAGGGATTGGGGTCACGTCCCCCCAAAGGTTCATGTGGGGGTGGGGGGGGGGGGGGGGGGAGGAGGTGACAGGGACGACCACCATGATTTGTTTACAAGTGACATGATTTTAATGTCATCTGGACCATCGTAGTGTTAAGATTGACAATTTTGTTGCGCTTCGTGCAAATTACTTCATTGTTTTGAATAAGCTCAATTAGTCACACACAAGATGCCTTTAGGAAAAATTGTCTGTACCGTTTTAGTTAAATATCTGAAAGTATTTGTGCGCTTTGGGTGCATTTTTTCTACATGTTTCAACATTATAAAACAAAATTTGGGCTTGACCCCCCTAATTTGTTTGCTGCCACTGCTTGTATTGTGGCCAATGCCCCCGGAAGCTCCTGGATTGGAGCTTATTTGGAGGCTTTAGGGTATGTCTCCTCAACCTTATTTTTTCACAGGCCTTTTTAAAATTAATTTGATAAGATTTTGTTCTTATTTTACCTGGGGCGCATGCCCCTTTGAACAATCTCCCTGGGTATTCCCTTTTATAATATGAGTACAAAGCATTTCCAAAATTGCCATTCTTCTTAAAACACTCATATCTTTGCTACAAATGGCATCATCAAAAAACTATTAGAAAAAAACACCTATAATCAAATTATTTTAGTACCAAACTTACAACTTGGGTCACCTGTACAGTCAAAGTGTTTTTAACTTTGAAATTGCACTTTATTTACAATTGTGATCTTGTAATATTTAAGAAAACAATGCCAATGAAAAGCATGTTAAGTAAAATGTGCTTTATAGTCACCAGAGAAGTTTGAAATCTAGAAGGTAAACATTTATCAGTTGTGGTCATTTTATTTCGGATGAAAAATGTCCTATGATCTAACACATCAGTAAATATCCATAATTAATTTATTTATTGTACTTCTTTTTGTTTAACAGTGATTAATATATGTATTACATATAACGGACCATGTCTTAATGGAGGCCGGTGTGTCAACATGTTAGGCTCATACATGTGTGAATGCCCACCTGGATGGATGGGGCAGGACTGTGACATAGGTAAGGGTTACAAGACTCTTATCGAACAATGTTAAATATTTATCACTCCTGTGAAGTCTGCAAAATTCTGAACATGAGGTGGCAAAAATCACCCATCCTGTTCTACGGTGAACAGACCTCTTAAGGTTGGGGCGGTCGGTCAATTTTATTTTGTCACCTTCAAAATGACACCATTCCTCCCCACAATTTCTAAATGGGGCCCGTAGAACATGGTTTCATTTTTTCATAGTCTAAGACTAGTCTAAGACTAATTAAGGTAAAAATAACATTTTCTAATGGGGGAGGGGGGGGGGGGGGGGGGTTGAGCTATAGCCCCTCAAATTGACTTTGAGGGGGTTTAATATGGTCCCCAGAAAAGACTAGTATTATTTAAGAATTAAGAATAGAAACAAATTCTATCTAAACTGTACATATCTTAAGACTTACTATTTTTATTAATTTGGAAATAAGGATTTTTACATTTATCTGAATTAGAAAGCAGTAACCTTTTAAAACTTAAAATTACCTCTCAGGATCAGGATGACATAATAAGAGCATTTTCTCTTGAAATGGGTATAGCAAGCTTAACTCATTCAGGCCATGGTGTATAATAGATGGGTAGTTGCCTTCTTGATTTATAACAATATTTGTCACTGTTTGGCGTTCACCATATCTTTTGTGTATGGCAATCTTAAATGGTGCACTTTATCTATACTTTCAGAGTCCATGGAGTGTGCCAGTAGCCCCTGCAGAAATGGCGGAACTTGCTTTGAGGGAGATCGTTCTTATGTGTGCATATGTGCACAAGGGTACACTGGTGCCAGCTGTGAGATGAGAACAGGTATGTCAACCTTATGCATAACCTATCTATATCCATGTACGTGAAAGAAAACGGTATGTCAGCCTTATGGATACCTATTTATAGCCATGTTCAGCAGTGGTTGAGATTTAGTAGCATGTTTCTTAATTTTGTACAAATGTTCCTGACTGGCTAGAATTCATAACATTTTCATGCTCATATATTGTCATTTATTAGACATTGAAAGAAATGTTTTATTTTGTAAAAATCCTATGACGAAAATAGATATTGTGCCTCTAAAATGTTTACATTCTGTAAAATATATAGTGATTTAACAGTACTAAAATTATTTGCAATATTTGAAAATAACTTTTTGTTTTGCTTCATACAGATAGTGATCCTTGCCTATCAGTCCCATGTCATAACGGTGGAAGTTGTGTCACGCTACCGGGTATGAATTACATGTGCATGTGTAGCATTTACTACACCGGTCCGTTGTGCTATGATGGTAAGATTTATATTGTGACTTATAGTTAAAGGTGGGTGACCCAGGATAGCGGAAGAAAGCCTATATTTTTCTTTTTACCCCTGCAAAACAGATTTTTCAGAAATGTTTCTCAACTTTCAAAGTCTATCTCAAGGAATACTAAACCAATACTAGGCAGGTTTGTATTTATTTTAATGCATTTCTCTTGGTGATTCCAAATATGGTGATGAAATTCAATAATTTTGAAATCTTTGAAACATTTTGTGAAATTTTGGAACTGTCGTCTGCAGGCGACTGCTGCACATGGAAAGTGTTAAAGATGTTTCCTTTAGATGCTACAATTCGTGAAAAAAGAAGTGATTCACCTCAAAAAGTGGTATACCACCCTAGAGGTTTTGTGTGCTGCTCTATGGGGAAATTTTAAGTGAATTGATGTGTCTATCATACAAATTACTCTAGTAATTTAACTGACATTTTGTATTATGACTATTCATGATTAGGATTAATTATTTACATTATTTTCACCTTGTTACCTTGGTTATTTTGATTTTGTGTATAATTTGAAAGAATCGATAGTTATTTCTCCATCACATTTATCGCAGAATATGAGAATATGAGAATTTGAATCCCGAGCCTTTAGATGAATTTCTAATACATACAAATTGTCCACAATGGCTCATTTGATTGTTTGACTAGTGAAGTATATAGGAGGTCACAGGTTCCACCCCCAGTAAAGGAGATGAATTTGTCATTTTTTTGACCAGCACAATGAAACAATAATCACTGATATCAATCAAACTTAGAGATGTAATGTAGTGCTTCAGCAGTGTTGCCAACTGAAATGTCATCCAAACCATGATGGCCCACAACAAAAAGTAGCCCAATTTCCATTGAGCCTATAGAAAATACATTGGTTGCCCAACCTTTTGCAAGCCTTGGCCGTGGTACAATTGGGTAGCCCAATTCCACCACTTAGCTGTGGGGTTGGCAACACTGTGCTTCATTGTCCACTTTGTTCTTGTTCCTCAATAGAAAGAAACAGGGTGCTGATCTGGATGGAGTTCTGAAGATTGCCATTTAGATTGCCCAATGCACATTAGTTTGTACAAAACCAACAAAACTTAAAAGCAATCCAATTTTTGAACATTTGATATTTAAAGTAAACATGTATGTAACTGCTGACCCGGCTTTAAATTCAGATCCGTTTGATGAACGATGATTCTGTGTGTCAATGGAAAGTGTTGACCTTGATACAATGTAGTTTAATAGTAGACCCTATTATTCTGTATGAATCAAAATGGTGTCCTTGAAAGTTTGTCTGCTGTATCGGGTTATTGAACTTCAGGCAATTGTATTAAATAGTTGGTGCCTGGAAAGGAATGTTGTAACATCAGCTATATGTTTGAGCCATGGCGGTGGCTTTATGTCAACCTCACCAAGTGTGAAAAGGGGGAGGGCATAAATTCTTTGCATATAAAGGATAAATTAATTGGAAAGCAGTGCTTGACACTGAAGCTGTTTACCATCAATAAAGAAAGATTCAATAAAGAAAGATTCAATAATAATAATAATAATTAATGCTATGTAACAATATGTAGTAACATATTTATATGCAATTGACTATTGAGGACTGAAAAACAGCAACTATAGTTTGATCAGTTCCAAATTGGCGAAGCCTCCTGATAGCAGCGAATGAATACAGAAGGTTGTAGGGGCACATGAACGCAACAACAAGCGCACTGAGAACCAAATGTGTGACTCGTGAGTTTGATTTGTGTGCGGAGAGATAAAAAATGTATTTTTCTCGCCAATTTGGAACTGATTTAACTATAGTACGTTTTATAAAATTTGTTTCTTGACAATTGGCACTTTTTTGTCTTGCATGATATTCATACATTCTTAGTGGTGTCGAACCAATCAGAAAGCAAGAAACTAAAATACGCGGAGTGCATCGAAAGTGTCTAATGCACTCCGCGTGTGCGTCGTTCACTGCGCGCTCCACTCGCTTTGTTTTGATTCGTTGTTCAGGAATCGTGGGTTCACCGATTTTCACTGCGGGTGTTAGCAAACTTGTTAACATGTTTTTATTCGTTTTTACATAGATCAAATGTAATGCTCAAATTGTGAATTTTGATTTGTAAGTGTTGTGTATGAATTAGGTCAATACATGCGTATGTTTTGTTTCTCGAAAAATTAGAAAAATCAATGCATTTGCGCAAATGTTGATATGCTCACAATAGCAGTCCCCCTTCAGGGTCGTGCCATTATTCACACATCAACATTAGGGCGCGTGCATTGATTTCTTTTGAAACAACACATACACATTTTTTGACCTATACTTATTACTCTCTCTGACTATCAAAAGTGTTATCTCAAGATGTAAGATGTATGATACCTAAAATCTTGTGAATTTGAGGGAAACATGTTTATCATGTCTAGTCCAGCTTTGGACATTACTTCATCAGTCGTTTTGAGAACAAGCTGTTCTCTTTCATAACAATAACCCTAACCCTACTACACCACACGGCAACAACATGGCCAGCCTGTTTTTATAAACTGGCGAGCAAGTTTTTGGGCTATAAAATGGACCCAGGCTATATACGAGGCGAAATATACTGAGCCGAGTAGCCTTGACAGCCGTGGTGTAGTGGAATGGAGATGGGCTTTGGTGCTGGAGGTATGTGGTTCAAATCCGGGGGGGGGGGGGGGGAGGGGGAGGGGGGACTATTCGGGGGAATTTTCTACGTTGGAAAAAAAAAATCATTTGCCAAGTGGTGTTATAGAGTTAGGGATAATGACGAAGTGATGATCCTGTAGTTTAGTTTAGTTTTATTTGGCATATCAAGACACAGAGATACAAAACATCAGATCAAATATACAAATCTTAAAAACTTACAACAATTAACACAACATATTAATACAAGAAAACATATAATGCCAAGGATAGCCCAAGAAAGCTCTAAAAAGGGCTTATTTCCATTGTATAGTACTACTTTCTAGGTGCTTGTTCACAAGATATGACAAACGCATTTCCCATGTTAATCTAGCAGTTTAATGAGTGATGAATACTGCAAAAACTTCATTTTTAAAGAACCATATGACTTACGCTGACAAAACATGGTGGTGATAAGGATGTGTCCCTGATTGCATGCAAGCTGATCAAATTTCAGGTGCAAATTTCAATTTCAATTGTTTGTTTTTTTATCAGCCAACCGGCTGAATTGTAACAACATTACAAATCAAATACATTATTAAACAATGCAACTTCCAGCAGCAGCTAAATCAGCGCCAAGTTGCGACATAAACCAACATGAACAAACATACATAACCCCATATAGTAACCCCCTAATAGGCAATGTAGACTAAGTGCCTTGCCCAAGGACACAAACACATTGGCACCAGCGGCCTAGAACTCACAACCTTATGATTAGGAGACAGTAGGCAACTATTCCACTGGACCACACATGCTCTACAAATTTCAATTGTTGTAGCTCAGAAGTAATTTCATGATGAGGGTCTCAAGTGTTCAACTTCATGTTATGTTACACTTGTGTTAATATAGCTATGGACTTGGATTACTGCCAATGAATTTATGTTTCAATGATTTCTTTGTAATAACATTGTTTATATTGATAATTTCTTGTCTTGTTTTTTTCTTTAGCTGTTAACCCTTGTATCAGCACACCATGTCAAAATGGAGGCTACTGTATGAATCACTACACATTCTTCTCTTGCTCTTGTCAGAGTGGTTGGACGGGGGATCTGTGCGACACAGGTAATTATGCAGATTGTAGGCTTGGGCTGGAAGAAAGAAATTATTAGTGTACACGTACTGAGGACACAAAAAGTTCCAGACCAGGTACTTTGAGGTTGTGCTAATCCAAAATCGATAATCGGTACCAATAATCTGAGATGTACATAAATAAGCAAATTTCTGCTCCGTAGTTTTATACTTCTATGGATACAAACTATGGAGAAGAAATTTGCTCATTTAATGTATTATCTTAGATTTTTGGTAAAGATTATTGATTTTGAATAAGCCAACAAAGCACCTGGCCTGGAACTTTTTGTGTTAGGTGTATAACAGGTCTTATGACTGATCCAGAGATGTTTCGTTACATCTCTCGTCGGTGATGGCGTAACGAATATGATAGCCAAGTCAGCCCTCGTGTTATATGATATGGTATTAGGTATGTGAGATCCACTGACATGCTACACGGCCTCTGTCCGTGGGTCTCTCATGCTTAACAATCCTCCATTACTGTTGTATTTCATGGTTATTTTAATTATATTTTGTTGTATTATGTACATGATGTGTGTTAATTTACTACATGTAGTCATTTTCGAGACTTGTCTCGAAGATGGCTTCACGTATGCTTTGTCTTCATGTAGTCATTTTCGAGACTTGACTCGGGGATGGCTGTATGTATGCATTTTTTCGAGTGTATTCTTCATAGTGTGTTCATTTGACTTCTAATTGTTTTTGATGTGCAATTAATGTACTTTTTATATAATCACAGCTGGTCTGTAAATGTTATGATATATCAGGGCTTGATGTAATGTGCAATTGTTGGTCTTGCAATTTTTTATTGTTTTGCTTGTATTTTTTATTGTTTTATGATGTATCATATTGTAAAGCGCTCTGAGGGATTGTGATCCACAGTGCGCTATATAAACACTGTTTTTATTATTATTATTATTATTATCCAAAGTAGATACAGAGTGGTCCAAAAAAAGGTTTACACTTATTAAGATGCATATTTCTCGAAATGGACGAGACATCTAATAATTGTTTTAATATTATCTAAAACGCCATTATCTTAGTGATTTATGGTGAAAATGGTGTTGAAAATGAAGCATAAATAAAGAAATAGTGACGGTTTAAAGAATAATGGTCAAAAACCAGTTTGTCCACGTGTTACACAAGTCTATGGGATATTGTCAACTCAATAGTACTGCGTTCACAATTTCCTGCAATAGTATGTAGGCCCTAATTATACCTGTAAACAAAGGGGAGGTACTCAGCCATGAAGCAAGCAATTGTTACAAAAGTGGTGTCATTTTAGAGAGGAGGAAATTAGCTAATCCACTAAAAGGATACAAACAGGTCTCAAATAAATGAGAAATAGGTGGCTCAAAAAACTTTCTAAACTTTTTTTGAGGAGTTTATATGGAAACATCCATGACTGCCATAGACTTACGTGTGGACAAACTTGTATTTGACAAGTTTTTCTTTAAATTGACGCTATCTCTTAATTTGAGCTTTAATTTCAATGCCGTTTTCACCATATACCAACAAGATATTTTAGTTTAGGAATATCTTAAAATAATTTAAACATGTTTCCCCAATTTCGATAAATTTGCCTCTAAAAAAGTGTAAACCCTTCTTTGGATCACTCTGTATACTCACTGTGAACGTTTAGCCAAACGCTGTTGCTTTTCTCAACACCTGTTTGGTTGCGGAGACTGTACTGTGATGACGCTAGAGAGAGTTTCCCTTTTTGGCGGTTTTCGAGTTGCCAGTTCGTTTCTTGACTCCAGACACTAAAAGGAGGAATGTATTTTTTTCTCTCAATATTCCATCCTTATTTTGACTTGTCTTGAATTGAAATTGATTTTTCTTGATTTATATGAAACATAGAAAACCCAGTAGATGGTACTCACTGTTTGAGGTAATGATGTTTCATTATCACATGGGTAGCTTTCATCAGATTGGAAACTCTTTCTCCTGCTCACAGGCTTTTTTAAAGCTGCTGGAAATTGCAATCTAGGTTGTCAAAATGAGTTGGTCATATCATATATGTTAAGCAAATTGAATATCGCCGCAATCTTTGTTGGGCGTCTCTCCCCTACTTCTTAATTAGATAGCTTTTCTTAGCCACCTATAGTGTAATCAGTTAAGATCCTGGAATTTTTCTTCAGAAAATGCAAAGGTCACGACAACCACACATTTTTGTCTGCTATAATGGCTTGGTTACTTGTCAGCGACAGTCTTTGACTGCTTAATGAGCTTAGATTTGCTAACCTTGTGTACCGCACACAAATAATCGTCAAGGTTATTGTGTATGTGTGCTTGTTTTTATCCACATCTTCATATTTTAATATCAAAATAAGAGACTTTTTCAAATGTAACATTGTTTTTTGAAAACATTTGAATTTCTTTTGAAATGTTAGAATTTTTGTTAATCTTTTTTAATTGCTTTGTACATTTATGAAATTTGTTGACAATTTATCACAACTTCTTGAATTTTTTTTAATATAATAATAATAAGTTTTCAATATTTTTAACAAAATAAAAAAAGAAATTCTTGACCAATTGATACCTGAGCAACAGCGTGGGAAGACAACAGAACCAGGATTTAGTTAACCTGAGCGATCATAGAAATATAGTAGATGCCAAATTGATGCTGCTATTGCTGTTGGAGGTATTACACAGGGCAATACAGTAGCCCTGTAAAATCTATTGTCTATTTTATTTTTATGTACACCATATATAAGTGTATTCTGTGTGGCAATGTGATGTTATGTTTGTTATGTTTGTGTTGTTATGTTTGTTATGTTTGTTATCTGTTTCTACAGAAATAGATGAATGCGCTAGCCAGCCATGTCTGTATGGGGCTACCTGCATTGACCAAGAGAACTACTATATATGTCTGTGCCCCGAAAGACATATCGGATTGCATTGCGAAACAGGTTAGACAAGTGACACAGGATTTGCTTGTGATCAAGCATTCGTTATGCATGCATTGATTTGAATGTATAGCATGTGTCAATTGAATTGAATTGAATTGTGCAAACATATAGATGGTGTGACCGGTGACGTAGTGCCCGGCGGTTTGCGTGCGCACCTACAGGGAACGGTGCTTTAATTCACACTTGATTGATCATTACTTACCATGCTTACGGTGTAATAGTGCAGTAGTCATGGTATGCATCCCTAAGCACAATGAGAGACCAGGTACTAAATCTGGTTGCCCGGTGGTTTGCGTGCGCACCATAAGGGCATGTGCTTTTAAAATTGGCGCTCAGTGATGTGTGTTTTGCTTTCATATAGTAAATGTATGCAGTAGTCATGGACTAGTACCTCTAGCATGTCTTTAGACCAGGCACTAATCAATTTGTAAACACTACTGATGTAAACAACGGTCACCTCATCTATAGACAAGTGTCAATGGATTTGCCAGTGATCAAGCAGATGCATGTCTTGATTGGATGATTGGATATGTGTTCATAAAGGAATTTCAGATTGAATTGTGAAATATGTAAGACAAGTGATAAAGGATTTGCTAGTGATGAAGCATGTGTATGCATGCATTGATTGGATCATGTCGTGTTTGTCATGTGTCATGTGCTTTAGAACACACTACTTTTGCGAAGTACCGTAAATCAGCTAAGAAACAACTTTGTTGGGAATTCTATGAGATTGCAAAAAATCACTTAGAATTTCTCTACATTTTATTATTTTTTCAGTATTGGATCCATGTGCCAGCTTTCCCTGTCGCTTCAATGGACGATGCATTAGCAACTCAATGATGGATACCTATACGTGCGAGTGTGATCCTGGATTTACCGGACCTAACTGTGAAATGGGTAAGTGAAACAAACAAAAACCTTTTCCACTTATTTTTATATATTTTTATGGATGCAAATTAGAATTTTACTGTAATAATTCACTTTTAATGGATCATAGTATGAACAGGGCTTTACGCATTAGACATTCCCCTTAATCAAGTGCAAGCAAAGACAACAACATGTAAAAGTGTTCCGTTAAGAAGGTCAATTTTGGATATACATTGATTTTTGACCAGCAATATCTTTGATGGAACCTATAGGGATCTTTCATTCCCCCAAAAATCTAAATTTGTTTTTCATGTATTTATGTATTACCAGCATTGAATCCATGCATATCCAGCCCTTGTGTGAATGGTGGGCGATGTCAGATGGTCAATGGAGGAAGTTTTGGCACATATTACATGTGCAGTTGCTTACCGGGATATGAAGGGCTTAGATGCGAGACAGGTTAGTGTGAAAATATGCTATTTTAAATGAACTTTCTCTAAACTACTTGGATAATATGGGCTATATGCACACACATACCCTTCGAGCACAACATGCATGAATCTTTTTGGTTATGTTCTTTTACATTTTATCTTGTTCAGCTGCTTTAAAAAAATGATGTTTGCACGTATGTATCATATTCTAAATGACAGCATCATTAAGCAAGAGGAACAAGGCTTTTAAAAAGCCTTACAATGTATTGCAATCTTAGTGGAAGCTCAATAACTGTTTTTCTTATGAGAAAGTTCAACCACACTCGACACTACAACCTTCCTCTACCTTACCAAACTACCAGAGTATGTTAAATTGGATCTTATTCGGCTCTGACGACTCATGTATTTTCACAATTTCTGTGTATATATGTGATGTGATCAAGCAATTATGAGACGGAACTCGCAAATATTGATTTTAAGATATAGTCAAAGGAGATAATGTCTTTTTTCCCTATTGTTTTTGCAACAGTTCAATTGCCCATATCTTTGGAACGAATTGACCAATTTTTTAATGGGGTTTCTGCAAAATGTAGCTTTCCAAATGATCTATACAATCAAGTAGAAAAATCAAAATTTAATCTGACCGACTTCAGACTCATTTTGTTTCACACCACATATGTGTATGAATCTATAACCAACTTTGCATCGTTCCTATTAAAGTATATCTTCTAGTAATTCTAATAAATTTGCTTCCATCTCTAGGTATATATGCATGTAATCTATATTACCAATCTATTTGCACACAATGTCCAGGTATCAATGCATGGAATTTAATATAACCAACTTATTATAGCACCAATTTCTAGATATATATGCATGTAATGTGTACAATTTTTCTAGGTATCTATGCATGTAATTCATATCTAACCAACTTATTAGCACCAATTTTAAGGTATATATGCATGTACTGGAGAATACCTCATTGGAAGATTACTAGTGTAGTCACCTTTGGAGCCTTCATTTCACCCTTTTCAAGATGAGCTCTCATGATGTAATTCTCTTTGAAGATGACTATTGGGGAAAAATCACTGTGCTGCAGACTAATAATCAAAACAAATAATTGTCGATCATAGCGTCATGATTTGAGCGCTCACGTTCATCCAACTGTTGAATGCGGTCTTGCGATGCACTGCATTCCAAAATAACAGGCACACCAGCCGTCACGATACACACCAGGCTCACGGGACCCTGATAGAATCGTGACGCTATGATCGACAATTCTTTGTTTTGATTATAGCCAATAACCAATCTATAACCAATCTATTTGCACAATTTTTCTAGGTATCTATGCATGTAATTCTTATCTAACCAAAATCTTTGCACCATTTGTCTAGGTATCTATGCATGCAATTCTAACCCTTGTATCGTGGGAGCAACCTGCATAGATTTTGCAGGGGAGTTCTTTTGCCTGTGTCCAGAACTGGGTCATCACTGTGAAGTGGGTAAGCCATGCGAGATTACCACTACCTAGCTATTTCATAGAGGTAAAACATTTGAAAGTATGACACACCCTGATTTTGAAGGTTAGGTTTATCAGGGAATTTGAGTCAAATATATAATCCACCCAAGGCACAAAAAACAACAACACACAAATGCACAGACAGACCTCACATCAGGTAGGTTCAGTCAGTCGGCCAGGCCTTTTTAAAAAAAAAAGAAGATTTTTCAAGAACACTAGACTGATGCAAACTTAGACTACCTGTGTGCTCTTATGCTTGATTGTTTTTAGTAAAGATAAGTAGGGTAAAAGAGATAATGTGTTAACTCTTTATCTAGACATTTTACAAATTTATTAAATGCCACATATTAATCCCAGATAAGCCAACTTCTAAATCAGGATTTGAAGTAATTTCAAATTTGTATCTCTTAATAGATTTTATGTGATTTGTATGTCTTAACCCTAACCATCCTCAATGCCGCAAATGTGCACGGTAAAGTCTGTCTGTGCCAGCTGACGTGGCACTCTTTCGATGAAATAATGGCCCCAGGCTACATAGTCGGGCCAATACACTGGCCCGAGTATGATTGGCCCCCGTGGTGCAGTGGTAGAGCGTTCGTCTGACAACCGAGAGGTTGTGGGTTCGAGCCCCGGTGGCGGCGCCACTCTTTTTGTCCGCGTTTTTGTCGTTGAAAAACAAATTCTTCAAAATGTGACTTAGGAGGTTAGGGTTAACGGAATTTTTTTTTTCTCTTTTTTTTTTTTTCTTTCAAAATTTTCCATGTATGATTTTATTAACCCTAACCATCCTCAATGCCGCAAATGTGCACGGTAAAGTCTGTCTGTGCCAGCTGACGTGGCACTCTTTCGATGAAATAATGGCCCCAGGCTACATAGTCGGGCCAATACACTGGCCCGAGTATGATTGGCCACCGTGGCGCAGTGGTAGAGCGTTCGTCTGACAACCGAGAGGTTGTGGGTTCGAGCCCCGGTGGCGGCGCCACTCTTTTTGTCCGCGTTTTTGTCGTTGAAAAAAAAATTCTTCAAAATGTGACTTAGGTTAGGGTTAATACATTTTTTATAATTTGTGTACTTTCACCTGTCTTTCTGTTGTATATGGCTTTACCTTCGTAACCCCGTTCCGATACTGTATCTCTTGTATGGATGGAGGGGTTGACTTCAAACATAACTGTGATAGGTCGACCATGATAAAAACAACATGTGGCTTCTTTTTTAGAGGTATAAAAAGGCCACAATCTTGAGGCAAAACATTTGTTGCTTCATGCCTCGGACAGAAATCTGAATATTGGGCAACACATGAAAAATGTAGTACAGGCCATATTAAAGGTCACAATCTTGGTCAAAGGGCTTACAATTTGGTTGATGCCCTGTACTGAAAACAAATCTCGTCAGCTGAAAAATGCGAAATTGTAGCTCTTATCAAGCAAAATATGTAAACAGTGCATTTTGGGCTGCTTTCCATAAATGTTGATAACAATTTATTATAATTCCTTTTATTCAGCCTATGATCCGTGTGCATCCGACCCCTGTGTCAACGATGCTACGTGTCGTGTCATTGTCGATGGTTACCAATGTATGTGCTTGACTGGATGGAGAGGAGATAGGTGTCAAACAAGTAAGTCAACTTTAATGCTGGTTTTCTGCATCATTGGCTTTACACAACATCCAATTGATGCATATTCATATACTCTTAGTAGTGTCGAACCAATCAGAAAGCAAGAAACTTAAATATGCGGAGTGCATTGAAAGTTTGAATGCACTCTGTGTTCAATGATTTGTTGTTCAGGCATCACAGGTTCGCCAAATTTTTCTTCTTGTTAATATGTTTGTATTCATTATTACAATGATCAAAATTATGCTCAAATTGTGAATTTTGATTTGTATAGGATCGTGTATTAATTTGGTCAATGTATGTATATGTTTTGTTTTTCGAAAAATTAGACAAATCAATGCACTTGCGCAAATGTTGATATGCTCACAATAGCACTCCCCCTATGGGTCGTGCCATTATTCACACATCAACATCAATGTGCGTGCATTGATTTGTCTAATTTCTCTTGTAACGACACATATGGATTTATTTACCTATAATCTATCTTTTAATATGTAATTAATAAATGTGTCTAATGAAAGCATGTGTCTTTATTGTTTACTTTTTAGAATGAATGATAATCATTAAATTAGAGTTGCCAATCAGTAACAACCAATGCCTTATACTTATTCCAGAAGCTTTCATTTATTAACTAATTATTTTTAGCCCTGTTTATAGAAAAAGAAAGATTTAACTCAACCTTAATTGTTACCACAGACCTCAAAATGTCCCGTATTCCAAATATGTATCCAGGCCATCTATAGCAATAGGAGAGTGGTGCAAAATATATCGTCGGTAGGCAGGAAAAACCTCCTGTGTATTTGTGGCCCTCGAACATGTATAAAACAAGAGGTTTAATAGGAGGTTTTGGTTTAAACATGTTCAGGGACCAATAACACATAAGGAGGTTTTCCCTGCCTAACGACGATATATGGAACACATTGTTACCCACCTTTCTAATTCTTTGGTTTAAATATAGACAGAGTATACAAATGTTGACATTGGTTTTTGTTTCCTATAACACAGTTGTGTTTGGTTTTTCTCTCTCCTGTAGGTGTTGATGACTGTGCAGGTTACCCTTGTCAGAACAACGGTATATGTTTTGATCAGCTTAACAACTACTATTGTCTGTGTCCTCCTGAATGGACGGGTGACATCTGTGAAATACGTAAGAGTAATGTCTATAGATTGCTTATTCCTAACGTAATCTTAAGCCTGCCCCTGTATTTGAAAGCCTAAACGAATATGAAAAAGCTGAAAGACACTCCTTTTATCTGAATCAAGAATCCCAACCATAAGCTTAACATTGCAGTCTAATCGCTTCATGCAAATATGGATGACATGATGATAGTTGTGAAACATTAATCCTAATCCTAACTCAGATGACCTACTGCCTGCTACTACTAATTCTGACGTAATCATCATAATGTTTGTCAAACATTTGTGTAATTAAATAACTATATCTTTGGCTATTTTTTCGTAGATGGAAAGGTGATAGCTTTAAAACACACCATTCTAATCCTAATCTTAACACTTTCCATGCAGCTATTATTTTTACCATACACAAAACAGATTTTTCAAAAACCTTTCCCAACTTTCAAAGTCTATCTCAAGCGTCTCTATCTGAGCCTATACTAGGAATGTTTATAATGCATCTCACATGGTGATTCCAAATATGTTATGAAATTTAACAATTTTGACATTTTTAAAACATTTTGTGAAATTTTGGAATGTCGTCTGCAGCTGCCTGCTGCGTGGAACGTGTTAATGTAACAAATGTCTTCTTGTAATTAGCTGTACAAGTCTGGGCAGATATGAAGAAATACACAAGAGTTATTATCTTACTTATAAACATGACTCCAGACTCGAGCATAAATGTAGCCATTGATTAAATCCATGACAAAAAATTATATAAACTTATTACTAATCTCACACCCCCAAGGATAATTTGATAAAACTCTCAAATAAAATGTCATCATAACTTGAATTCCTTAGCTATCCATACGTTATTTACAGATATATATTTACATAATTGTAGCATTTCATTTGATTACTGCATTTGATTTGTATATTTCAGCTATTAATGTATGTGTCTCAAACCCATGCAAGAATGATGCCATCTGCAATAACTACAACACCTACTATGAGTGCAGCTGTCTCCTTGGCTACGAAGGAGCCCATTGTGAAATAGGTAAGCTTCGACTCAATTTACATAGATTAGTACTCTGTCTGGCCTATTCTCGTAACACTGAGGAATAAATGAGTGCTCTGGGCTTATCATTGACCAAGTGTGTATCCGGAGCAACAAAAAGTAACATTTTAGGAGGAAACTAACAATTTAGAAGCATCAACAAAATTTTAAGCTCAACATTTTTTTTTTTGTAAAGAAGGTTTTAACTGTTGCTTAGTGTTTATATACACAATTAAGAGTTGGCTGTCCCATTTTAAGGATTTAGTTGTTTTAAGTATTGGTGAAGACAGGGCTCAAATTTCACCGAGGCCATTGCAGAGCCCTTTTGAAGTTTTGCCTTGGTGCCATAGACCTTTGTTAACCTTCAATGTATTCATGATCATTTGTTGGCCTTAGTGCCCTTCATAAATTGGTTCAATGGCCTTGAAACTGGGTGCCTTCAAAAATGTGAGCCCTGGTTGAAGACATCTTTTAATAGAGTGCACATTGGATACCAAGTAAATAGGGACAGTTTAAAAAGTCTGCTTGTGATATATAGTGATATTACAACAGCTTATCCATTGATTAGACTTAATTCAATGCTACAAGGTACCCATGAAGCTCTGCATATCCTTTTTGATAAATTTAAGCACTCAATGTCATCATCTAATTGCAATAATTTCATCAACTATTCATCCTTTTTCACCCACAGAATTAAATCCGTGCGAGAGCAACCCTTGCCAAAACGGCGCCACCTGTGAAAACTTTCGTACATTCTACACCTGTCTGTGTGAGGCGGGTTGGATAGGCAGATACTGTGACAGTCCGTTGTCCAACTGCTACAGTAATCCGTGCAGGAACGGAGGAAGTTGTAGGGATTCTGGGACAGTGATACGGTGTGATTGTCCCGATGGGTGGCGTGGCAGCGTATGTGATGTAGGTAGGTATCTGATTTTTGTGACCATGATGGCATAGAGGAAGTCTGAAGTATTATGGGATAGTGATAATGTTCAATCATCTGAAATATCTTTCAGGATGTACTGCATGTGGTGTAGATATAGTCAGCGTCATAATGCTACGGACATAATTCTACCAATGGGTGTGTGAGCACATGTGTACGAGCGTACGTGCGTAAACCCACAAGTGCGTACAGGACGCTTTCAAAATTTACCGCCTCGTCCTGATTGGTCAATCATGAAATCATCACGCGCATGCATGCATGGTTGTTCGTGAATGTTCATGCATCTGAACGCAACTCCAACTACAACAAAACACGCTCACATGAAATAGCTTGAATTTCATCCATGGCATTATGACAATGACTATAGGAATCAGCTCCCTGAAGTACAAGTGACTTTGGTGGACTTGATACAAACATAAGTTTATTTTATATGATTGCCTTTATTATACCCCACCCCATTCTAACGAGCAACAAAACTTTCAAGTAGTGTTAGCAGTCTAGTTTGTTTTGCTGTTTTTTGCCATCCATTGTATTTCAAACGAACAAATAAAAGTTTGGCAAAAATTGTTTGAACACAATTCAAATAATTAAATAACTTCAAAAGCTTTACAAAATCACAAAAAAATACCAAAATTGTTTTTGCAAAAAGAAGTAAACATTATCTTGACAAAATATCTCAAATGTGGAAAATCTTAAGGAGTTGGGCCTGTAAAACTTGTGTGTTTTCATACTATAGCTTTGTTCTTTAACTTGACAGTGTGCCCTTTTCAAACTGATTATCAGTTTCCACATTAAACACACCCCTACACATCCTGTGTATGATCTGTTCCCATTATTTTATCCGTTATTATCATTAAGTTTTGTGATTTGATTTCTTTCCTGTAGCTGTTGACCCATGCAGCTCTGCCCCATGCCTCAATGGTGGCATATGCACCGACCAACTGACACAGTACCTATGTACCTGTGCAAGAGGCTGGACAGGAGAGAACTGTGAAACACGTAAGTTGGGGAGCTTAACACTTTCCACGCGGCAGGCAGCTGCAGACGACATTCCAAAATTTCACAAAATGTTTCAAAAATGTCAACATTGTTTAATTTCATGACCATATTTGGAATCACCATGTGAAATGCATTGAAATAAGTACAAACATGCCTAGTATTGGTTCAGTAATCATTGAGATAGACTTTGAAAATTGGGAAAAGGTTTCTGAAAAAAGTCTGTTTTGTATATGGTAAAACTAATAGCCGCATGGAAAGTGTTAAGTAAGAGATTTGGTTTCCTTTTTATAGGGTGGGGGGGGGGGGGTAAAGGTGAACGATCCTCTGTTTTGAGGAGCGGGGTGCCTGTCTCTCTTTCAAACTGATTGCTCCAGACTAACTCGTTATAATGTTGTTGTGAGGGGATCACTTTACCACCTCCACAGCGAGTTTATTACTTTCCCGGCACCGAAGAATGCCATTCCCATCTAAGTACGCCTGGGTAGAGAAGAGAAACTGAGGTAAACGCTTTACTTGAAGGAAAAACCCTTTCATAGATATTATTTTCATTTCATTAAAACATGGGCTGTTGTATATTGTTTGACTACAAATTGTATATCTGAGCACTTTTGTTCATTAGAGTCAAATTGATTTGTCCACAATAAATGCATGTCATGTTAATTGTTATAATTACATTTTATGAATCTCTGTTATTTTTATTCAGCATTGGATACATGCCAATCAAACCCGTGTCATAATGGAGCTACCTGCACCAACTATTTCACTTCATATATCTGCCAGTGTGGGATGGGATGGAGGGGAAGTAATTGCGATATACGTAAGTTTGGATAGTAAATTATGTGTAACAGTGGAGGCGTTAATCGTATTGATAACATCTAGACAGAACATGTGCACATATGATATGCTGCAACTGAGCTACATTACTTTTGGAGGTTATATGTTCTGTGATATGGATACAAAGTACAAGGATTTAATTCTTGTAATAAGGCGATGAACCCCCCTCCCCCCTGTTCTACAGGTGGGTGGACCTGTCAGGTAGGGTCAGTCCTATAGACTGAATCCTAGTCAGTCCTAGACTGAAAAGTGAAGACTGAAAAAACAAACCCACCAGCTCCAAAAGTGTGCGCTGATGAACTCGTGAATAAACATGAGCTCATTCATGCACTATCACCCCACAATTGCGCCGGTGGTGTCGATCGTGAAAACTGCTACAGTTTAAATTTGACCAATCAGGAGCTTTGGCGTTGTTGTCGGGCAGACTTGCGCATGGGCTGTAAAGTTAGAAATGATCGAAAGTGTCGTGACTTCCCACAACACTTTTTTGTCGTGATCTTTTCCCATTCCCTTGATTTGGTCCGCCATTTTTAAAGATGGTGGCCAAATAGAGGGATGCGGGGACTCAGTCTATAGGGTCAGTCCCAGGGGCGGACTGGCCACTGTGGCGTTGTGGCGATCGCCACATGGGCCGCTTGGTTCTGGGCCTCTGAGGGCCGGTTACGCGAAAATTTGTGACCGTACGAAATTTTGTGACCGTGCGAAATGTTTGACTGTGCGAAATGTTGTGACCGTGCGACATTTTTTGGACCCCCCCCCCCCCCACCCCCCCCCCCCCCACTTACGTGAAATTCACGAGGTGACTGACTGGGAAAAAATGTGGGGCAACCTTTTACGAAAATTTAGAGTCCAGGCGGTACGCGCCTGGGCCGCTTTAAGCATTTTGCCATGGCCGCTTTCAGGTCCCAGTCCGCCCCTGGTCAGTCCCAACATTAGGGAAATATGGGTAATGCAGTTTTTCATTTGCATGTGACAGTTTTTCCTCCAGTTTCTAACAAATGGGTCAGTGTAGACCCATAGTTTTTTGGTTGTTTAACTAATATTCTTTCTGTCTGTTACAGCTGTCAACCTGTGTACTAATCAGCCATGTTTCAATGGCGGAGTGTGCCAAAATTTCCAGACATTCTTTCAGTGTGTGTGCACGGAACAGTGGATGGGGGATTATTGCAATGAACGTAAGTAGATATCGGTTGTTAATGAATATGTTCTGTTTTATTCAGGGGGTGTAAAACTACAAACTAATCTTATTGCATTGTGAATTTGAGAATGAGGCAGCACACGCTGTAACAACTTTGAATTTAGTTATCAGATCATGTCTCAAATATATCGACGTAAGCAACAAAGAAATTAGGCCATAGAAGGTGTGTCAAAGACTGCCCTAACAGCACCATATACTCTTTGGCTAGTGAGAAGGGGTTGATGGGTTCATAGTAATGACTGAAGCACAAAATAGCAATGTAGTTGAAGGGGGAAGTTCAAGCAGAGGCTTGAAAGTTTGCACACGGAGTCATAATGTAATATCTTATAGGCTTGGTGTAATACTCTTTCTTCTGCGCATGTCCAAATATGGCATAATTGCTGGCCAAACCACGTAGCCATTATTCATGATGGCCATGATGCATTGAAACTCAGAAGTGGTCATTTTAAATTCAAGATGTTTCAAAAATAAACATAGTTCATCACCATCATCATATTCATCGTCATTGGTCATCTATTGACAGAATGGAGGAGGCTTTGGTAACATATTATTGGATCCACACTTTGCTGTCACATATGAGTTGTTTAATCTTTGATGGCCAATATCCTTGTTGATGCAGTGTCAGGTCTTCTGGCACAATTAAGCTTTGCCACTAAGTTTAGTCGAGAAGAACAATTGTGACATATGCTGGTTAGTTGTTAACAATGCAGTTTCCAGATAAAACGTAGACAGCATTGCTTGATAGTTGTGGAACATAGTTGATCGTTCTTATATCACAATTAATGATTTTAAACCTAACCCTGAAGTTTTTGTGACACTCACTGTATGACATGTTTGGTTTTTAAACAGCTGCTGATGCATGTATATCGCGCCCATGTTACAATGGCGGCACTTGTCAGAGTTTTCTTACTTCATACATCTGCTACTGTGCAACAGGCTGGGGCGGGGACAGATGTGATTTCCGTGAGTATTATGAGATAGTCTGTGAATACTCTATAATCATAAAACCTCAACAACAAATGCATTATTGTCTGTTTGAAAAAACTCCTTGAATTGGATAAAGCGAATAAAGCGAATAGTGAATAAAAGCATTGTTTTTAGACCATGTGGTGAGTACACCGTGAGACCATTTATTCTGTTCCATAAACACACAGGAGAAGGGCAGAAAGGTGCACTACAGAAGCGCAGGTTAAATTTAAGCTCCGCCTACCCAATCTAAAAAAAATTCAAATGTCGCCAATTTCAATATAAGATGGTTCAAACTTGCGCAACTTATTAAGAATTGCCAAACAATGAAGATACTACTTTGTATTGTCTTTCTTTGCCCATGATGAGATTGTCCAAAAATGTTATCTATTATTTAGAGATGTTTGTCTCACTTATAATCTTGGAAAATGTCCTTGGAGCATGTTACATGTTTCGGACATTTTGTGTGAAATGTTTTTTTCTGGTATTTTGCTTGATAACCCTAACCCCGGTTTAGGGTTTTTGACCAGGATCATGATTTAGGATTAGCATTTTTAGCACTCAGGGGGGGGGGGGGGGGGGGGGGGGGTAGGGTTAAGAGCTGAAGAGGTAATCTTAAACAACATTTCACCTTCCCCACACCCACTCAATCAATGTTGGGACACCGTAGACAACTGCTGAAGACATTGACATTTCTCAACATTGTATGAGGGAGAGGGGGTGTTAGTTTTCCATTGTTATCAAGTAACTGTTCCAATACTTTTTTCTGAGATTGTAGATTAAACTAAGTCAATTGACACATTAGTCAATCGTGTAAGTGTAATTTAATTTGGGTAAAAATGCAAAATGGCTCAAAAATGTCATTTGTGTCTTACTAGTTTACACATCATATCAACTCTTGATATTATTTGTATTACATATCATAAACAGGAACTCTTATGCCACAGTAAGAAATAAAAAGTTGTATCAAATCACAATATTTTTGTGCCATCAAATGTTCATGAAAACCCCGCATTTTTGCCAGCATGACATTTTTGAGAATGGAAACATTTCTTTTATTGTCTTCAAGTTAAATGAAATGAAGCCATTGCGAGCATGAACATTTAGCAACCTCTTGCCATTGCTCAGTTTGTGTAATGTAAATGTGCTTTATTAGAATGAAAGTTCATCTGTGCTTTGTGAACAATGTGCTTTCATCGTAATCACCCCCTGACATGCCATCTCTTTGTTAACAGCCGCACTATGTGATTCGAACCCATGTCTCCACGGCGGTACTTGTGAAACTCGTGATGGCTCATACAGGTGCATATGTCTTGCTGACTGGTATGGATTAAATTGCGAATCAGGTTAGTGTGTTATAGTATAGCAGCAGATTATAAGGGGAATTGAAGAAAAAACAACACTGTGTATAGTTGGATCAGTTCCAAATTGGCGAGCCGTGTTACAGCAGCGAATTGACACGGGTGAAGGAGTACATAAATGCAGCAAGCGCATTGTGCATCGAATGTGTGACTCGTGCCTTCAGGAAAAATGGTGTGCGTATGGCCAAATATTTGCGTGTACGCTTGGATTGCTTTTGCGCGCGGAGAGATAAAAAACGAACCTTACATATTAGAAAGTTCTGTCAGACTTTAGAGCTGCTCTTCCCTTACCTTTAGAACACAATATTAAAAATAGAGCTCAGCTGAAGTAAAAGTCATTCTAATAACAATATATCATTCTAATAACAAATAAGTCATTCTAATAACAATATATCTATTACAATATCACCTTTTGAATATACTTTTACATGTCAAAACCGTCACACAGACAAACACTTCAATATTCAGTATAGTTAGGACAAATGATTTATGTGCACTTATAGTTTGATCAGTTCCAAATTGGCGAAGCAACTTTACAGCAGCGAATGAATACAGAAGGATGTGGGCGGGCATGAAGGCAACTAGCGCACTATGCCTCATATGCGTGACTCATGCGTGCGACCAAAACCACCTGCGAGTGGCCATAATCACGGGTGTACGCTTGGATTACTTTGCACGCGGAGAGATTTAAAACAACTATTTCTCGCCAATTTGGAACTGTATACGTTAGTGTCAAAAACAGCACAAATCAGCTTAAGTGGTATGCACAAAAAAAAATGTGTAAAAATACTCTTTGAGTTACTTTTGGGTCATGAGGAACATACTTAACCCCCTGGGGTCTACCTGTCTATCTTACAGTGGTTCTGATTGGTTTATTACAAGATGTACTCATTTGAATAGCCAATTCAAATGCAGCTTGTAAAATGTTTCACTCCCATCTTTATCAGGGATACAATTATTCTAACAATGTCTCTCAATGGTGCAATCTTTTTAACCAATCGGCCGGTAGTTCTCAGGGGGTTAATTGATGACAGAACAAAACAAAACAAAACACTTCATCAGCCTCTACTGACCCAGAATAACCCACCAATTCAACTTACAGGTTCCTCCATGATATGTCAAACAGGTTTTTCCTGTTTTTCCCTGCCTTGGATTCTTACATATTGTTTTATCATTACCATATGGTGACAATATTGATTGTATTTTCTTCTTATGCAGCTTTCATACCATGCTACAGCAACCCCTGTCTAAATGGAGGCCTATGTATGAACAATGTAGACACCTATATCTGCATGTGTGCTGATGGATACAGAGGGATACATTGCAGCGAAGGTTCGTATAGTTTAAAAGGTTTCAAATAAAACTGCATTTGCATTCTAATTTATTTGTAGGTTGCCATTAATGATAGATCTTATGGCTGCATCCTTAGTGTGCATCTGTGTGGATGTCTGTTTAGTACACACTTTTGTTTTGTGCATTTATCTCTCATACAAAGACCAATTGCATCCAAACTTGAATCATAGGTGCAATGTGGGAACTGTCATACGTTAAAGAGGTTCAAAGATCACATATCAAGGTCAAATGCATTTGAGGTCAAGATATTGAATACATTGACAATAATCAGGCCTTTGCAAATACCCCAACTATGTTGCATTCCATCGTATTATATTATTTGAATTTCGTGACTGTCAGTGTTGTTAGAACCAATGTTATAATGGTTGAACTTTTTTAATAAAGGCAATTAATTTACATGTCGCTGTCCTATGGGTGGACCTTATACAGATCCTTAGGGAATACTCTATACCTATACTATTATGCATTTCAGTGTTTATATAATTTACATGTCGCTGTCCTATGGGTGGACCTTATACAGATCCTTGGGGAATACTCTATACCTATACTATTATGCATTTCAGTGTTTATATAATTTCCTTTTCCTTTCTTTATTCAGACATTAACGAGTGTGATAGCAATTCATGCTATAATGGTGGGACCTGTCTGAATGAGGTCAACCAGTTCATGTGTCTCTGTCCTGTAGGGTGGGCATTATGCAGACCCTTGGGGCACACCATATACTATAATGTTGCCTACCAATGCATTATATTGTTTTGCCTTCCTTTCCACAGATATCAATGAGTGTGATAGCAATCCATGTTATAATGGTGGTACCTGTCTGAATGAGCTCAATCAGTTCACATGTCTCTGTCCGGTGGGGTGGACAGGTCCTAAGTGTCTGGTGGAGCGGAATCCTTGCGCCAGTAATCCTTGCCTGCAGAATGGACGCTGCAGTAATTTCTATACATATTTCTTGTGTTTCTGCCCGGCTGGTTACACCGGCACAGTGTGTGAGATTGGTGAGTACAAGTTCCAGGTGATAACAATCTACTGGGTGGTTAAAAAAAAGATAAACCAAGTTCAAAGTAATTTTTCAACCACATTTAAAGTTCCAGAGAATTTGTGTTTACTTAGTCTTGATCAACAGTAAGATTTGCAATTATCCTGAAAAAATTGTACATTTAGCTTGGTTGGTTCTTCAGATATGGTTCATTACAGAAATCATGCACAAAACTGCCTTGTCCACGGGAGCGTACTTTATAGTAGAGTTAGAATGCACAAAGTGGACTTCCACACGATTGTCACAAATTGTGAACAAAGGAAAAAAAGAAAAATAGGAGACATCTGAAACATCTGTCGGGTGCATGACATTATCTGTGTATGTACCTACGTTTCATTGTTGAATGTGAATGGCACATAAGCATAGAGATTGGGATACTTTGTCAGGGAGGGCTTTTGAATTCGGTATCTAGAGCATGCTGTTTTGTTGAAGATAAAAACTAAATGACATTCCCGTGGACAAGTCAGTTTTGTGCATGCTTTCTGTAATGAACCACATCTGAAGAACCAACCAAGCTAAACGTGCCATTTTTTCAGGATAATTTCAAAACTTACTGCTGATCAAGACCAAGTTAACACAAATTGTCTGAAACTATAAATGTGGTTGAAAAATTACTTTGAAATTGGGTTAACTTTTTTAACCACCCGGTAGTATTGCCAGTGTTTAATAGTGAGATTGTATTTAAACTTTGAAGCGTAAATTTAATTTTACTTGCAAAAGACTGAGGAAAGTGAAGTGGTATATATTTATTTACCTTGTTCTTTAAGTGAGCTCAATATCCCTCTAATTTAATGGTATTATTGTAATTTTGTTACCGATGGAAAACCCTTTTTTGAGACTGAAAGGCAACTTTAGTAATACAAAGGGAGAAATAATGTCATCCCTCTGCTATCATAATTACTGCGGCACTTTTCAAACACCCTAATCGTATAATTGCCAGTAAACGACTTTCAGTAAATCATTGTATTTTGATTAACTCTGATTTGTTCCACAGAAGTGGATGAGTGTACCAGCGGACCGTGCCTCAACGGTGGCACTTGCGTGGATGCAGTCAATAGTTACACATGCTATTGTGCTGACCTATGGACAGGTGTTCACTGTCATATACGTGAGTTTGATATAGGAGTTCCCCAAGGTGTAATCTGTGGGCTAGCCAAAATGAATAGGGTGCACCGTATTAAAGGGGTTGGGCTGGGGTATTACTTGAACAACTTATTGATTAAACTTATATACTTTTCTACCTTAACACTTTCCACGCGGCTATTAGTTTACCATATATACAAAACAGATTTTTCAGAAACCTTTCCGAATTTTTGTCGTGACATTTCAAGGATTACTGAACCAATATTAGGCATGTTTGTACTTATATCAATGCATTTCACATGGTGTTTCCAAATATGGTTATGATATTTAACAATTTTGACATTTTTGAAACATTTTGTGAATTTTTGGGATGTCGTCTGCAGCTGCCTACCGACATATGTGTGGAAAGTGTTAAGTGTTAAGTGTGAAAGTGTTAAGTGCAAACTTAGTGTCTGTGTGTTCCCAGTAAATCCAAAAATTGATTTTGTTTATTTGTCTATAGATCACCTCCAAAGGGTAGGGGTCGGTAGATGGGTCGGATTTTCTTTTCTTTTTTAATCACATTTAAAAGATGTATAATTAACTTTAAAATAGTTGCTAAATAAGATGTGAAAGGGAATAGTTAGCTATTAGTTAACTTCATTAATGTTTTAGAAGGGTTAAAAAACAGTTATATATATTAAAGTGAGTGTGTTTCTGGAAAGGAAAATTCTGGAAGAAAAAAACACACCCTTTTTCTGGAATGTCAAAATTAGGGTCAGTTTGCATTTGTACAGTTAAAACCTTTTTGTCAGTTTTCAAAATTAGGGCAGTTCGGAAATGGAATAACAATTTTTTTGTGTGCCTATAATGTGCCCACCTAATAAATAATAAGCTTTGTTCAAAGTATTATTTTTCTGATTGCCATTTGTATTTCAGGTAGAATGTATTTGGGCTTCATCCTTGTAACTTAAAAATCCATCGGGCTCAATTAGTTAGCATAGCATAACATGAAGCAGCCTAAATCCAAAAGAGACTTGAGTCATATTTAAGCTTAACTTATCAGCTGTTTCATGGTCCATGGCACTGACATTTGAGATTTCCACAATGAAGTATTTGGTCGGTAACTGTCAGATGTTTAGTAGGAGGATATGTGTTGTGCATGCTTGCATCCTATAAGTCATATTATAGTATTGACAATAAATACATTGGATTCAAATATCTACTTTTTTCAATCTACAGCTTAACCCTAACTCTACCCCCCACTTTTTTCAGACTTTTTTCTTCAACATGGAAAATCGACCTAAATATCCCCCCGATCCCCCGGGATTTGATCCAGGGACCTCTCGCACCAGAGGCGAACAATTCCCCACTACAGCAAGGCTGTCAAGGCAAGTTTGCGCAGTATATTGCGCAAACTATATGGGCTGGGTCAATTTTTTCATCAAAAAACTTCCAAGCCGCTATGCAAACAAACGTGATCAAATTTTAGGGGGAGGGGACTTACTTTATTTTACCCCTTTATTATAGGCAATTCTTATGTCAACTTCAGCAGGGGATGTGTTGTTGCTGGCAGAGAAGTTCAGCACTGACCCTACACAACCGCAACAAATAATTAGTCCGTGGGCCGTAACATTCTTGATGCCATAGATACAGTCGGGCCAATCTGATACACGCGTTGGTCCACTCAAGTTGTGCATTTCTATTCCAGCAATGGCTTACCTCAATTCCGTGTTCACTCTTAGAACTTCTTTTATGACTATCACATTCGTTCATACATTTGTTTTAAACAACAGCTCAAGAGCCATGCTCTAGTGACCCCTGTGTCAACGGTGGAACATGTATGAATTTCTTGGACACATATATGTGCAATTGCCCCATGGGATGGACTGACACATACTGCCAAACAAGTAAGCTACCCTGTATTATATTTATAATATTTGTATATTGCTTAAGGGAGGTGTCAACCCTTTTTATGAAATTAAACAAGCACTGTATCTTTTAAACTAACAATGTAATGTATATAGAAATCTAGGAGTGTTTTTTTTTTTAATATCTGATTTTATTTTTGAATCATTGACCAAAAAGAATTTCACAAAAAATAGTGATTTTTACATTTTTGCCCAAAAATCACTTTTTTGGCACCATTTTTTTTCAGACAATAGGTTACAAATTCCAAAATTTCACCAAAATCAACTGAAGTCAATTATCTAGGATCAATTTTTTTGTTTGGCTTAAACATTTTTAGTTTTGAAAATATTGACCAAAAAGTGCAGAAAATGTGATTTTTGAGATTAAAAACTAAATGCTTGCACTTTTTAGTCAATAATTTCAAAATTAAAAAATGTTTCAGCCAAAAGAAACAACTGATCATAGATCATTGACTTGAGATGATTTTTGTGAAATTTTGGAATTTTTAACCAAAAAACTGATTTTGTTAGGTTGTCTGAAAAAGAAAAAGAATTGGCGCCAAAAATGTTAAAATCACTATTTTTAGTAAAATTTGATACCAAAAATGGATTCTCTGCCTCATTTCATTAAACAAAATGTTACTTTTATGTACATCACATTTATAGTTTAAAAGTTACAGTGCTTGATAAATTTGGCACCAAAAAAGGTTGACACCTCCCTTAAAGGCCCAACCAAATAATCCTCGTTTCCCATGGAAATGGAGTGTAGTGTCTGCATATATCCATGATCCACCAGAACATGATTTGTATTGAGCACACTTTGTTTGTGACAACACATTTTCATGATGCAGAAGAACCCATATTTTTACAGCATGAAAATGTTTACAAATGTACACCTTTCTAATAATGTCTAATAAGAAAATTAAAAACTTGTGAGCATGACAATTTGACAAATTCTTGCCAGTCATGAAATGTTCATGCACACACATGTGATGCGATCTGTGAAAACCCGTCGGATGTCTCAAAATGTGAACTAGGGATTATTGGTAAACTTAAAATTGAAAAAGAAAAAAAAACCTTTTTCTTAATTTCTTTATTTTTAGATTTTTTAAATAAAAAAGAAATTAATTTCCAATACTTTGTGTCATCATCTTCCATGAAATTTCACTTTCAAAAATTTACTTAAGTCACTTTTATTATTAACCTTATAATGTTATTATATTGAAGTATGTTTATTTTTTGGCCTGTTTTCCTGGTTTCTTGTTTTGTAGCTTTTTATGACATCACAATCATCATTCACTCATTACATTCCTTCTAGTGATCGTAGACAAATGATCGAAACAGTTCTGTAATCAGCACAGTTTTAGCTTTCTTGATATAAATATATCCAATATGAAAAATGCCACCATGTGGCGGGTTTTCACAGATCACATCACATTTTTCATGCAAACTTTGATCATGTTTAGGGACACAATTCATGTAACATACCCTCTAGAGTTTGGTGGTGTGGGTAAGCCTGTCATGTTTATCTATGGAATAATAGATCTGATACCACAATTGTAATATGTTTAACATCTGGATTTTTTTCTGTTGGGGTTTAAATGTCAAGTATCAATATTTATTTACAGTAATACCAACTTATATGAGAAATGTTGGTTTTTAATTTGTTTTTTCTTAAAGAAAAACAAAGAAAAAGCTTCAATACAGCAATACACACTGGACAAATTCGTACATTGTCATTTGTTGAACTACATAACATATGATAGTAGGGAATAGTAGGGAATACCATGTTTTATTAAGCTTCTCAATGTTTCCATTTTTCATGAAAAACTTTCGCAATTAAAATATAAATTTACTTTTTTTTGAAGGAGGGGAATAATGGTTCACCCCTTCTATTTTTGTCTTGTATATGCAGAACAGAAATGTTGATAATTTTCAAATTTATTTCAGAATGATTCCCTCATTGAACCATATCTGAACTACGGGAGATTTTAAGGTATTTTGGAGCAATATTACGTGTGTCATAGTGGTTTTCCCCAATTTATATTCTCTTGTTGAAAATTATCAACCATTTAGATATAGATGAATGTGTCAGTGAACCATGTGTGAACAACGGGAGATGTGAAGATATACGAGGGGGATATATGTGTCACTGCACATCCCAGTGGAATGGACCAAACTGCCAGAATCGTGAGTATAGCACTAGCATTCATTGTGCCTGCTATAAGGCTAAATTTAAAAAAAAAATTGTCTCAAAGCTCCTGCGCGCGTTAGAAAAAAAGAAATCTTGAAAAAAAAGAGAAAAAAAATCAAAAAAATCCAAAAATTTCACCGATTTTTCAGATTTTCATTGATCACATCATTTTAAATACAAAAAGTCACTTTTATAAGGATTTTAATATTTTATATTTAAAAAAAAAAAAAAACCTTAAAAAAAACCTGCATTCCGCATTAGGTTTTGAAAAACTGAAGAGTTTTGAGACAATTTAAAAAAAAAAATTAGCCTAAGTATGATTAGTAATTAGTATAAGTTCATGAGTATCAAGATCAATTTTCATGAAGGATAGTTTTTAGTTGAACAAATTAGTTCTAGCTGGACCAACAGAGTAGAATATGGGATAGCACATCAATCATTTGAATCATATCACATGCACCATCTCATCTCAGCTGATGTGCATACTACATAGTGCAATCACACGTTAAGTCGGTAACTTGTCAGTAGGGCCATTTCAACAATCATAAGATGTGACGGAAGGCCAAATATCTGTACAATTCAAAAGAACAATTGTGTTTTGATAAACAATAAATAGCATATAAACAAGATTTGTTTGTTTATTATTACCTGTATAGGTTTTTTTTGATGATTGTAGTAGATATTCCCATATTATTATAAACAAATAGTTGTTATGATACCAGTGCAAAACTTAGAATATAAGAGCAATATGAACAGTAGCCCAACAGGCATTAACAAGGTTAATGAACTGATTGGTTACAAATCAAACAGGTAACTCAACAAAGAGCTTTGAGGGGCCAATCAAAAGTCAATCAAAACGAAAGCTCTGATGGGCCAATCAAAGTTTATCGGCATTGATCAGTTGAATTTTTCGGAGCTTTGTGATAATTCACTTTATACCCCGAATCTCTCTGAACTTTCCTTTAAGTCTTCACTGTGGTTTCCGAGGTATCAACGTGAACTGTCAACATTTTGGAAGTAATCTACAATTCAATAGTAACTCAGGCATTAAGCCCCCGACCAGTATCTCTATAATTTATTTTGTTTATGATAAATGTCTCATCTTTGGTGGAATAATGATATCACTGTTAATAATCTGATTTGTCTTTGTTTTGTTTTGTTTTGCTTGAAATTTTAAAACAAAAGCTCACAACGGTATGTATAACGCTTTGCACGCATATATACTACTAATCTGATTTCTAAATTAAATAATGATCTGACCATTACAGTAGCATGATTTTACAAATCTCTAACATTGCATGTCCCTGCTTGCATGTATAATCTGTCAGGTTCAAAGGTCACTTCTGTAAAACACCTCTTTTCTACTGTTGAATGAAACATTTTGAGCAAATTATGAAGAAGAAAAATGGAAATGGAAAGTCAGTTTAAATACTGGTTTCAGAGAGGATAGCACTGTGGGAGCATGAGGTGGTGAACAGCTTTCCCGATCAAAGATTCTTTAGCATGCAGTTAGCTAGAACAAGCATGTGTAACAAATTCTATATATGCATGAATTAATTTATCATCACACTCTGTCCTTCCCCCACCCCATTTGTACTCCCCCTCCCCCTCCCCCTCCACCTTGCCTGTTTTCACCCCCTCTCCAGCTAATGATGAGCGTTCGAAAAGGAGGAAAAAGGCACGCTGAGAACTGCATTTTTTTTCTTGAATTTGAAGGTGAGTTTGTTTTTCGTCATTTGCATTATAATATTGTAATTTGTGTGTGTGTGAAGTTATTGATGTGTTTTTGAATTAATGTGTTCATATATTTTTACAAAAATAAAATTTTCCTTGTATGTAATTTTTCGAAAGATTGGTGTGTTGCAGTGTTTTGAACGATACAATCATTATTTTGTGCTGGATTGTATATTTGAGATGTGATTAATTTTATTTTTTTATGTAGTGATTGAAGTGTCGTGATACAGAGTGTATTTTAAATATTTTCAAGTTGTTTTAATCATCAATTATTGGTACATAAGTTTGTGTATTTTACATTTAGCGTTTTTGGAAAAATAGTTAAGAGGTAGGTTTAGAGATTGGTTTAGACTAGTGAACAAATTAAGGTATATTATATATATATATATTTAGTCACGGTGCTACAAAAGCTTGAATATAATGATTGAAAACATGTAATTTTATTTTATAGGTATATGTGATGGGATCAAGCAAAATCAGTTTGAAGTAAAAAATGTCACATTTTTAGTTTTTCGACTTGATTTATTTGGCCAATTGCAATACAACATTTTGCAGAAAGCCCTATCAAGAATGAATAGTTATTTCCAAGATATGAGGAAATTTAGGGGTTTTTAAAACAAAAGAAATTCTATCCTTTGTCTGATTATATCTCAAAATCAATATTTAGACTCATTTTGCTTGATCACATCACACATGAGGTGAATTGAAATAATAAACAATAAAAACCATTGTAATCAATGTTTTAAGGTATCTACCACTTAAAAACCCATAAATACAGTCCTCAGATACAGTTTAAAACCACTAGCTGATCTTGCTACTAAAAATTCACCTTTGAGGAATAACAATATGATACATATCAAGAAAAGGACCCTTTGTATTACTGTTTTGATATGCCAAATTTGTCCAATGACATGGAAAAGATCATTGAGAAGTGATTAGGAAAAATTTGACACACATGTAGAATCATCTTATTCCCCTCACACTCGGTTTAGGGTGTTGGTCTACAAGGGGGGGGCAGGGGGTCATTGAGTTGAGTTGAGGGTGATATCCCAAACAGAAATTAACAGTAATTAACTGGGAATGTTTTGTTTTTAAATTTATTTCAGAATTGATAGGGTCATCAACATCAGATCGACTTCTTCATCAACCCCAAAACCAACAGAGGAAAGGACTGCAGTCTTTCAATGAGAAGCAGATGTTGCTTAAAAATCAACAATCAACAATATCTGCCTGTGATTGATTTACTTGAATACAATTATCTGCTAGTCACATAAAATGTGCTGTCAGGGTATATGAACACTTGAAATTTGTTTAGTTCAGTTCAGTTTGTTTTTTATTTTTGGTCGACCACCTTGTCTGGATTGGTATCAGATGGTCAGATGGTTATTTGGCTGCCAGTACTTGTGCAAGTGTTGTGTACTAAGTGCCGGTATGGGAACTGCCCGTGTAGTACAACCTAAGTAGCTGCACATTAGGCAAATAAAACCAAGTTTGTCTCAGAAGAAACCTGAAAAAAAGGCTATACGAAATGCATTTATTTAATTTCTTTTTTTTACATGAGACAGGCTTTGTGAAGCAAGAAAATGAAGCTGATATATATGGTACTTCACAATGTAAATTAAAATTTGAAGAAGCATAGTCCAATAAATCACTGGATTCAGTTGTTTTTATTGCGTAAAACAGTATTTAAAAATACTGTTTTAATATTGGAAAAACATTCCATACAGTCACACACCATCATTTTCAAAAGTTCAAGAAAAAAAATAGAAAAAATAGTTATGCAGTAAAATGGGAATTTTAAAAGCTAAGTGCGTGGTCTTCCGAGACAAACTTGTTTTTATTGCCTTACCAGAATTACTGGTACTGTGCAGCTACTCCAGTGGACTCCACTGGTACTTAATACTACTCATGCATGTACTGGGCAGCATACATTACCCATGCAGGTACTGGATGCTAACCATGATGCCTGGCCTAAGAAAATGGCTGTGTTTTTAATGATTGTCAAATACTGTGTATAGATTTGACCTTCCTTAGAGGTCTAAACATATGCTGCCAAAGATATTTTACAGACTGTTATTTTAAAATGGTATGGAATAGTGAAGAAATCTTAAAAATAAAATCCTTAATTTAATCCAAATTTGTGAAAGAGAAACAAAACACCTTTTCCTGAAATAAAAAATAGGTGTAGTAATTGAACGAAATGTGAACTTCACAACTACAACACCTTATTTGTCCTTAATTATTTACTTGACTATTTATTTATTTATTTATTTATTTATTTAATTAATTAATTATTTATTTGTTTTATTTATTTGTTTATTTATTATTATTATTATTATATTGCTAAAAGGTACCTTAGGGGAAAGAGGTTTTTGTTATTCATTCATTATTACGTTAGGGCGAAAATAATGTTTCCCCTAAACGTAATTTCTTTCATAAACAATAATGCGCTTTATTCCGTTATAAATAACAAAGTAAATTACTATTCATGAGCTAATTAATTATGCAAATTTATTCAAATATTCAATAAATTTGCATAATTTGTACGACGGGCTGTCTCTAACAGTGACTAAAGACAGCCCGTCGTACAAATTATGCAAATTTTGTGAATATTTGAATAAATTAGCATAATTAATTAATGTATGTAAATGAATGTTATTGTTAGTTAATCTCATGTACTTATTCCCCTTATGGTTATCATTAGCGTTATTATTATATTGCTAACAGGTACCTTAGGGGGAAAGAGGTTTTTGTTATTCATTCATTATTACGTTAGGGCGAAAATAATGTTTCCCCTAAACGTAATTTCTTTCATAAACAATAATGCGCTTTATTCCGTTATAAATAACAAAGTAAATTACTATTCATGAGCTAATTAATTATGCAAATTTATTCAAATATTCAATAAATTTGCATAATTTGTACGGCGGGCTGTCTCTAACAGTGACTAAAGACAGCCCGTCGTACAAATTATGCAAATTTTGTGAATATTTGAATAAATTAGCATAATTAATTAATTTATGTAAATGAATGTTATTGTTAGTTAATCTCATGTACTTATTCCCCTTAAGGTTATCATTAGCGTTCTTATTATTATTATTATTATTATTTTATTTTTTATTTTTTATTATTTTATAAATGTATTTTGTGGATTTTAAAAATGCATTTATTCAGTTATTAATTAATTAATTTATTCATTGGTCTATTTGATTGTTTATTTAACTTGATATTAATTGATCTATTAAAGGTAGATGTTCCGATTTTCAACTTGAAGTTTTCTATTCTACATGAAAGGTCATCCTTAAAAAAGTCGTGTTCCAAAGTTTGAGTTGCGTAGCTCTAATGGTTCTTATTTTAGACGCACAAGATGCTGTGAACTGTACCCATTGAGTAGTACACAAACTATATCGGTGGTTACCACCATTCGCGGTAATTCGACGTTATTTCGTCGATTTCTCTGTCATTATACCGAATTAGGCCGTCAAATTTCAGTATGATGATGAGAAAAATAAGAGCTTTCATATGATATGAAAATCTCCGTATGTTTGAAATAATTCTGTGTTATGAAAATGTGATCGGGTCATCTACCTTTAATCTATTTATTTCAACATTACCTGTAAATCCAACAGACATCATTTTACATGTTATGTACGGATAGACATTGTGTCAACAAGGAAACTAAATCCCATCTACATATTATCAAACTTAATCTTTGGCATAAAATTACAGAATTTGATTTGAATTTAGGAATATTTAAAAACCTCTCAACCATGGTAAGTTTCCCATATTATTGCTGCAGTGAAATATGATAACATGAGAAATATATCTAACAATTTATTTTAAAAATATTGATGTTTATACTTAATTTAACACATTTCCAGAGATAACCAGCTCTGATAGGGAGAGCATTTATACTAGAATAATAATGTAATTTTAGACTAATTTGAAGAAAAAACATTCAAACACAATAATCTACCTCTAATAATGCTGCTGTAGAATATGGTAACAATGATGCAGCCTGTAGAATCATATGGTTTTTACAATTGTTTTTATTGAAATATTTATATTTATACTTTTGTACAAGTAATAAATTCTGAAATGTATTTGTTTTGTGTGTTTGTATTGTAATTGATCTATTTGCATTGCCAGAATATGGCACTAAAAATGGAGACCTTCCCATACAGTCATCAAAAAAAGTAACTATACAGGTAATAAATGGACTTATAACTCTAAAAATATATATCCTACCTAAAAATTTCATTTTCACATTTTACATTTCAACACGGGGAGAGTATGACAGGTAGCGTGTGTATGGGGTATTGATCCATCGGAAAAATTCAGCCGACTGTTCAACCTGCGCATGCATCCTCCAATTGCACTACCGGTAATCGATAAGTTCCCCGTAGATGGGTTCGTGTGTAGAAAATAAAAATGTGAAAATGATAATCTGACTTTACCTTACATTGGGGAGTCTCATTTCCTTAATAATCACCCGATCCTAGCGTGCGCTATCTCATATTAAAGAAGATGGATTTTCAACAACTTTATTATTTGATATTTTTAGGTAGGATATATATTTTTAGAGTTAAAAGCCCATTTATTACCTGTATAGGTACTTTTTTTGATGACTGTATTCTCAATTAAATGTCTGAGCACTGAAACAAGTGATTGCTACAATATGGTACTGTTGGAAAGATGAGTTTTCCATTGATATGTAACACAAAATGAATTTATCCCGAAAAACATTCAGAAAATTGGTGATTGAAAAGAAATTGAAATTCGTTGTGGAGTTAATATACAGAAAAGGGTTTTTTACCACAAAAAAAATGACAGAAGCAATGTGATATATGTAACACTGCATGGTTTTTCCATATTTCTAAAAAATGTCACATTTTATCTTTATTTTCAATCCAATCACTCGAAGGGTTTTATGACAATTTAAGGATTTAAACATTGATAAAGCTGTTGCCAGAAGGGCTTTAGCTCGATGAAGTTGAGTCACTTATTTTAAAAGCTTGACCAATTAATGTTCCCAACTGGTTTCAACCCTTGTTATGGATACCCATTGTAAAAGCTTTCTTAAAAATTATTTTGGAGTTCATTGACGTATTGAATTAACATACAAAAATGCAAAGAATACAATGTTCATGATTTCTTTCATGATAGTCCTTGTAATATGTTTGTTTAACCATAATGTCCATTGGGAGCACCCGTGGCTCAATCCTATGCAGATGAAAATCTGAAGATTTTGGAGGCTTACTCACAGAGGCCCTGCATATATAAGTTCATTGTCATTCACTGGATTCATGGCGTAAATTAGTGACCATTGCAGTTTATTCTTTGAATTGATGCGGGATTTTTTTTGAAAGTAATGTAAACTCACATGATTATGAAATGGGATGTTTACCGTTTTATAATTTAGGTGAAGAAAGTTCAATAGTCCACCATGATTCCAGTAAACTACGTCATATGCATGGCCTCTATTGGCTCATTTAGGTAGGGACAGGACTCCGAAACAGGTTCAATTCCCTGCACTGGCAAAGCCGGTCTTTCGCTTTCTTTTGACCCGTTTTTTCTCTCCTCTCACACTCAATGGTAAAGCGCAATGGATGAATTTAATTCGTACACATAGTAGTGTCGAACCAATCAGAAAGCAAGAAACTAAAATATGCGGAGTGCATTGAAAGTGTCTAATGCACTCCGTGTGTGTGCCCTTCAATGAGCACACCGTGCGCTTTGTTTTGATTCGTTGTTCAGGCATCAGGGGTTCGCCGATTTTTACTGCGGGTGTTAGCAAACTTGTTAACATGTTTTTATTCGTTATTACATCTAGATCAAAATTATACTAAAATTGTGAATTTCGATTTATATAGTGTCGTGTATGGATTAGGTCAATACATGTATTATGTTGGGTTTCTCAAAAAATCAGAAAAATCAATGCACTTGCGCAAATTTTGATATGGTCACAGTAGCACTCCCCTACGGGGTCGTGCCATTATTCACACATCAACATCAGTGCTCATGCATTGATATGTCTATTGACCTATAAATCTTGGATGAACTGAGTTGTCAGCTGTGCTTTAATGGTACAACCATGCCCGTCATACAGCTTGTTCCATCGTGATGAAATTCCAAAATCAAAAAGTTGCATACTTAGTAGCATTATTTCAAGTTGAACAATGAAGGTGAGTTAATGTGCACACAAATACTACTACTTACTGGGTTAACTAACATTAGTAAGTTCATTTGATTTACACAATTGTTAATTTCAGTAATTTCTGAAAACAGCATTTGTATATTGAACTACTGCATATGTGACACGTCACATCAAAATGGACATGTTGGAGTCCCGAGTAAAATCTGAGTTATGGTATGATTTAAAAGAGCACCTTTTAATCTTAGAAATGATACCATGTTGAAGGTAGTGCAGACTTTGTAATCACTTTCAGAAGCATATTTGTGTCTATTTTTTTTAAATATTTCACCAAATATTTTGGCCTCTATCTCGAAACTGTGTCTGCTGACAACATGTCCTTCTTGATGTGATTGAGTCCCATATAAAGTGCACTTTTAGTCCCAGAAATGCATTAGTTACACGGTAGAAGAATGAAGTGTCCATAACCATATAATGCACTTTATTCCATCACATTTTGCACATGTCATTTTTCATGCTTTGCACATTTTAACAATTTTGCTTATTTTTATTTTCGCGATTTTGAGCTTCCTTGCATACACCTACATACAATGTAAATATATTTGTGCGTTTTTATCTTCACGTTTGCTGATTTTATCGCAAAAAGCACGAAAATAGATGTAGCGCAAAAATTTCCACTTTTACAATACTTGATACATAGCCGGAACCTAGAACCTTGATACATAGCTGGAACACTAGTTCTGAATTATTTACCAATTCTATCTATAGTGGTGTGGTTTTGGATGTCAACAGGCAATTTGATTGGTCTTGGCTGATTATCGGCTACGCACTATATTATGAGACCAATAATATATTGTTTAATTTGGGGCGCGGCTTAATTCATACCTTAAAAAGCGTATGGTCATTGCGTTAAGATATTCAAGTACGCCCTACACAAATTTGCCGGTGTATGCGTTGTGCATATAATGCAGAAGCATGGTCATCGTGTTAAGATGTTCCAGTGCGCCCTACACAAATATGCCGTTGTAGGCGTTGTGCATAACGCAGCGTTAACATGCATGTGTGTGTTAAAGAATGTGATGATTCGAAGCAGGAAATTGGTAAACAACTTGCTGGATTCGCCGATTTGATAAAGGGTGGTTGTTTGATTAAAATAAAACAAAAAACATTATTTTTATGATAAAAGATAAATATAACCAAGAAATTAAATAAGAATGAGAATAAAATATAGATTGTAGCTGTTTTACTATATATTTTTGTCGTCGTGTATGGTCGCCGCATGGCACAGCCTATACCTTATGAGACCAATGTAAACTGCTCACAAAAAGTATCGAAACACTTAGAAATGGTCCAATATATAACGGCTCGAAAGGGTACGCATTAATCGAAACAAATAATCAAGTGCATCATTTTGTTCTGCGTATTTTGACACCTCGATCAAAAGATACGATGTTGCGGAGCGGAGTTGTTGTCATTTCAATGATCGTGGGTCCAGTTTCAAAAGTGACAATCATCCTATAGAAAGAGGTTTGCATTACTGTTTAGAATGATCAGATTCGTGCTTTTCAATAGGGATGAGTGTCACTTTTGAAACTGGACCCACGATCATTGAAATGACAATAACTCCGCTCCGCAACATCGTATCTCAACGATCGAGGTGTCAAAATACGCAGAACAAAATTATGTACTTGGTTATTTGCTTTGATTAATGCGTACCCTTATGAGCCGTTATATATTGGATCATTTCTAAGTGTTTCAATACTTTTTGTGAGCAGTTTATATAGCAAAACAGCTACTACATATTGTATTCTCTAATTCCTAGCCAAAAGGTTACGAGGCAGCTTAGACAAAACAACTTAAAACAACCATAACCATTGGCTAACTATCATACCGCTTAATATCGTGATCATCAGTTTCTGCAAGAACCAATAAAATGGCTTTGACTTTCTTAGCTGTTTAAGAAAGGGAAATAACTTTTGAAAATATGTGTTCTTGACTGACTTTGTACAAATAGCTTCAACTTCTTGCTAACAACTTTACTTAATTCTGATTATTTCACTTAATACTCATAATATTGCATATTTAAATACACTTGCATGGGATATTTATAAATCTGGTTCATTGGGCATCATGATTTCTTCTGGAATGCACTTTTACAATATAAACAATCACATGGTCTTAATGTGTTTGTTTTTTACTGATACGCCATTTCTGGTAGTTATAGTGCATTTATGCATTTTAAAGAAAAACATCCCTAGTCTTCCATGTTCTTAAAAGTTGTTTCTTACGTGGAATTAAGAAATAAAATTGTATAGGCAAGTATTTTTATTGTTATATTTATCATTAAAATATCTTTTGTTCAGTCAAATATTTTTTTAAATAAATTGGTTATTCTGATGGAAACACTTGGGTCGTAAGGACCAAGCTGTAAGCTAACATTTTAACTGAGAAAACAAACGGTATGTGATGCAGCACAAAAAAAAAAGGGGGGGGGGACTGTGCAAGTGAAGTCAATTTTTAGTTTATCCTGTGTGCTCTCAGAGCAATTTCTAAGATTTAGAATGACACCAAATTAATCAAAATTGATCAAGGCATTCAGATTTTACGAGTGAAAATTACCCCTAATTTCTTATTATTTTCTTTATTTTTTTCTGTCCGTTTTCGTCTATTTCTTGAAAAACACACAGCCGCAAAGTCTTCCCTTTTAATGCGTTGCATGACTTATTGTTTTATCCCTTTTTATGTTCAATCAAATGAAGCATATTTACTCTTTAAATTGTAACAATTAATTATTTTGTTTTTCCAACTATCATTCGTTATTCCAGACACAAGTTGTATTCAGGAGTTCAACCTTGGACCCGGTGAGAATATTGAGATCCTCTCTCCAAATTACCCCAACCCCTACCTCCATGATGTGAATTGTCGCTGGGAAGTTGTTGCGCCGCCGGACACCGTGCTTCAAGTGGAGACCCCAGAATTCACGATAGAAAGGTGAGGGCGCTTTTTTTTATCTAGTGGCAGACGCCAACCAACAACTGAAATTACATTTGTATTTGTATTTTATTTCTATTTTTAAATCCATATGATTCCATATACAGTTTGTTACATCTTTAAATCCTTTTAACAAAACTTCCAACTCTCAAAATGGTTCTCCTCCATGACCCCAAATACAAATACAGAACAACAAGCAGGCTGATCAGTTATGTGTCTCCATCCATTGTACCTGCAATCCTGGAAAAAAGTCTTGGAACGCTCACTCGTTAACAACGGTAAACTATCACCCCCTTTCCCTCGTGCAATGTTGAAGAATGTTAATGTCTTCATCAGTTGTTCAAAGTGTCCCAACATTGATTAATGGGGATGGGAAGGAAAAATTGTTGTCTAACATGCCCTTTTCACAGTTTAACTAAATAAACATCATTTAAAGGTCAGCAAACAAATTCCGACATAATGATCAAAACGTGTAAAGCGTTCCAAGGACTTTTTTCCAAGATTGTAGCCATAAAATACTAAACAAACAAGCATGCAAACAAACAAACAAACATTTTTTTGAAATAAAACAGTAGTGTCTTGCCTTTCCCCTCTCTCTTTGATCCAGCTTCAACTATTTTGTGGTATTTTTCGTATAAAAATGATTATTTTAAAGCAATACAAATTGTTTATAATATAGCATTATAATTTTTAGTGTTCAGTCATTCTCAATCTTGTTCATAATGTATTATTATTACTGTCACTAGTGGCTATGAGTACCACTGTTTTACATTATGTATGATTTTTTTAATATTTGGTATAATTTATCCACAGGCATTATGATTTCTTTGACGCCGGCACTGGCACTGATCCGTTTGATCCGGACACTGAGATGCTACATTTATCTGGTAATGAACCTCCTATACCATTCAAGACTCCAGGAAACGCCATGTGGATGACCTTCATGTCAGATTATGACAAGAGTCAACCTGGATTTAAAGTATCGGTGACGGCGGATGAGGAGCCAGATGGTAAGGTCATAGGTCAAAAGTCAAAGGTCAAATATGAGTAAACCATTTAAGACTGTTGGAAATGCCATGTGGATGACGTTCATGTCAGATTATGATTATGCTGGTTCCCTGCATCAATGACTCCACCCAGCTTATCCATAGATGCAGGTAAATGCCGATTTCCACTCAAAGCTGATTTGCTGGCATAAAAGACATGCACATTCATGATTGACGAAAAAATAGATCCACAAATAAATTCGATCAAGCCAGCTTCACGCGTAGAATAATAACAAATTCGCTGATTGGCATAAACTACACGTGTATCTGCGCTAACCACAGCGCCGAACTTCACACGCACAGGCACGCATGTCATAGCGCGTTCCCCATCGCGCCGTAGCTATGGGAGCGTGGCAATGCATTCAGCGTTCAATGCGGCCATCTCAGATACAGCCCATAACAACGACAATGCAATGTGTTGAGCTTACGGTTACGGCCGGCAAATGCGAACCCTGTACCTGCACCTATGGATAAGTTGGCCAGGGGATCCAGGGTGCAGGGAACCAGCATAAATTATGATAAGAGTCAACATGGGTTTGTAGTGACAGCGGATGAGGAACCGATGGTAAGGTCACAGGTCAAAAGTCATATGTAAGTAAACCAATCAAGTATAAGTGCCAGCAGATGAAGAGCCAGATGGTCATAGGTCAGATACAACAAGAACAAAAGCAATGTCATGTAGAGATGATGACAAGAGTAGGTAGTGGTATGGTGTAGAAGTCCCAAGTATGCAAATGATCTCACTGAATACAATGTCATGCTCTACCACACATCTACCCAGTACTCAACAACGGAATAAATCTCATAATCCTCATTTGCATACTTGGGACTTATACACCATACCCTTACCCAAGAGTAATTCATTTTCAGTAGATAATGAGGTACTTATGGTCAACGGTCAAAGATTTAAATGTATTAGCTGGTGTTTCTTGTCAATAATTTACAATTACTCAAAAATCAATGTTTTTTCAGCAACTTTTTAAAACTTTTTTTGCATGTATGGTTTTATATTCCCATTTTGTGCTTAGCAGAGCTTTTTCTTATCTAGATTTGAAGTATGGAGAGTTATAATTGAGTCACTTATTTTATGACTAGGGTCATTTCTTTTTGACATGTTTGGTGACTTGTCACTGTGTCATTAGCACTTTTGAAATAAGTGACTTGGACAATTTACAGCTCTGGAAGATTATATAATGTATTTGCATATCGATAAAAACTGAAAATATATATGAACTTTTGACAAGGAGATACATGCTGTTTTAATAAGAGTTGTTTTCTATACCATTGATCAAGTTTGATACTGAAATTTTCCTTTGTTTTTTAAGAAATTAATGAATGCGAGAGTGATCCCTGTTTTAATGGCGCAACCTGTCTGAATGGTCTTGACCAGTTTGCTTGCTATTGCACTCGGGGCTTTTCTGGGATATACTGTGAGGAAGAACTGGGTAAGTATATAATAAATATTTTTTTGATTATAGTCACTGTCATAATGCTATGGATGAAATTCACCAATCAGGACACCGTCCCACAGTCATTTTTTTAAACGCTCGGAGAAGGCAATTTCGGGTTTACGCACTGTCACGCACATGCGCACGCATTGTTGGAATTTTGCACTATGATGCTGATGCTGACTACAGGGTGTCTAAAAAAAAAGGTGCACGTGTTTACCCAACTTATTGACCATGAACTTCTAGAATTTGGTGTAATAATTGTATACATATTGATAGACTAAACGCTTAGCTTTCATATGCCGTTTATTTCATCTGATTTGGTTTTGTCAATCCTGAGATATGACCAATTAACTAATTAAGCTACCTAAAATCTATGTGTTGCCACTTTACAGTTTGCAATGAATAGAAAGGGTTACTCCGGAGGGGGGGGGGGGGGGGGGGGGGGGGGGGGGGGGGGGGTGACCACCCCCTAAAAAATCCAATCCGAAATGCAGAGTATGCTTATTTGGGAACCGTGGTATAGCTAGAGGTTGCCTCTATCCTTACATACCAAAACAAGTACAAACATCCCACGCATGATGTCACAATGATGTCACTAAATATGGCCGACCTCAAAATCCCCCTGTATTGGCTGGACAGTGAAATATAGGCCAAAATATAAAACTTCGCCAAGTTCCAAATATCAGAATTTCACCCGTTTTTTGCTTATAAGTGGGGGAAATGGTGTTTCTAACATGGGCCTATGCTATAATATTCAGGATCATACAATTGAATATTTTTCAAAATGGCGATTGATTTTTTTTAAAAGTTGGCAACACCGCCCCCTACTATCGGACTTTAAAGACTTACCCTACCCCCGGGTAAGGTGGCACCCTTAATTTGTTTTCTTCAAAATGAGCGCACAGGATGTAAAAGCAATCACCTAGACGCCCTAGGTCACTGTTCTTAGCATTATAGCGCAATCGCCGACCCCCTCCTTTTGGTGGACAAGGTTTTTTTTAGGTAGCTTTAGTTAATTGATCATATCTCAGGATTAACAAAACCAAATTAGATGAAATAAACGACATACGAAAGCTAAGCGTTTAGTCTATCAATTTGTATTCAATTGTTACACCAAATTCTAGAAGTTCATGGTTAATAGTTTGGGTAAACATGTGCACGTCTTTTTTTTGAGACACCCTGTATAATATAAATGGGGGGGGGGGGGGGGGCTGGGTAGCACTTTATGGCAGAAATGAGAGTCTTCATTCTTAATTGGAGACCTGTATGAAGGTCTTTACCAGCTTGACTATTATTGTACTAAAGGGGATTCATTGGGAAAATGAAAGGGTAAGAATATGCTCTGAGAAGATAACTTGACTAGGAGCAGTAGGCCTGCAGTGCGGAAGAAATGGGTTTGCTTTAGGTGGACTGGTAAATAAGAATGTGTTCATACACAATTCAGTAGCTCTATCTATGTGGTCAATCAGAGGTCTCAATTATGATGAATCCTCTATATGTATGCATTAGACAACTCTTTGAACAATAGCAAGACCTTCCACTTGCGATGGTTTTGCTCTATATTTCAGGGGTGGAGGAGGGAGCGATGGTTTTGCTCTATATTTCAGGGGTGAAGGAGGGAGCGATGGTTTTTTCCATTTTCTTTTTCCGAGTCACATTGTGATTGTGAGTTAGGATCAACTTGTGATACTCTTCTTTTTTTAAATTTCTAAATTTTATCTTTGTTGTTTTTATCACAGCACCCAATGCTTGCTATGAGAATCCGTGCCCTATGGAGGCTTCATGTGTCAGTGTCGGTAAAACTACATACTGTATGTGTCCAGAGGGAATAGAGGATCCACTGTGTGTTACTGGTGGTGAGTAAAAGAGATTACCCCCCACCCCCCCCCCCCTGTTGTTGTTGTGTTTGTGTCACAGCACCCAATGCTTGCTATGAGAATCCGTGCCCTATGGAGGCTTCATGTGTCAGTGTCGGTAAAACAACATACTGTGTCCAGAGGGAATAGAGGATCCACTGTGTGTTACTGGTGGTGAGTAAAAAGACTGCCCCTTGTTGTTTTTGTGTCTGTGTCACAGCTCCCAATTCTTGCTATGAGAATCATGTGTCCTATTGTTTCACACCACCAAATCAATTCCCTATTGCTTTGTATGGTTAAGAGGTCAAATTTGTGTGAATTTTTCTCACCTTTAGAGTAAGCTGGTTCATTCAAATCATTGTTTGTATTGAAGATCTAGATGTCTCCTGCTTAAAAACAATCACTTTTGTGGGGGTAACTGGCATTTTTTCCCGCTACGGGCCAATGATATCTATATATCATAGGTACAACAGGCTGCCTATATCCTAAGATCCGTGGTTTTAGCTCTAAATTGGTGTAAACAGTGAAATCCTGTAAAATAATACCATTTATGAAAAAGCTAGAGATTTTGGTCCTAGCGTGGACCTACAAATGCCAAATTATGAAACATTAAGGTACATTTACAGCCCTTTTTACCTTTTGTAGGATGTTAAATTATGACTTATGATGGGGTCTATCTTAATTTCAAACACTGCCGGATATTGCCAAAATGCAAAATGTTATTTGGTGGTGTGTACCCCTATGGAGGCTTCATGTGTCAGTGTTGGTAAAACAACATACTGTAAAAGTGGACATTTTCGCGCGTAGAAATTTTCGCGCTTCGCACATTTTGAACAATTTTGCTTGTTTTTATTTTCGCAATTTTGAGCTTCTGTACATAGACCAACATATAAAATGAATATATTCGAGCGTTTTTATTTTCGCGCTTGCTGCTTTTAGCGCGAAAAGCGCGAAAATAAATGTAGCGCGAAAGTTTCCACTTTTACAGTAGTCCAGAGGGAATAGAGGATCCACTGTGTGACACTGGTAGTGAGTGAAGGATGAGTCCTGTGCTGCACTTTCTATCCCTGTACATGTTTGGTATAATTCATGAACGATTATTAGATTAATGGCACCACTTAGCATCAATATGTGCCTGATCAATAGTGATCATTCAAAATACCATCAGTTGAAAGGAGTGAAAATGCATTTTGTGGTCTGACAATTCATTTTCATGTTGGTTTTATGGTCATTCATTCATTTTTTGTTCCTTCCTTTATGGGGTGTCTATGTGTGTGTTGGGGTGTCCGTCCGTCCGTCCGTCAGGGTGTCCATCCATCCAGGTGGAGGTGGCCAAGCGGTCTAGCGCACTGTACCGTTGGTCGGGAGTTTTCATTCAAGTACAGGATCGTGGGTGGGTTCAAGTCTCCTTGAAACCAAGATTCATTGCTTACCCCAAAAAGTTCCTATCTAGGTTGGAAATTCTACAATCACATCTTAACTCAGTAAGGTTAGTTTATCGGATCCTCTTTCCGTGGTTAAGCTGATATTAGGATTAAATTGTAGAATTTCTCCTCCACCCCATTCACTGTGTACAACGTGCAGGTCTATACAGTGAATGTCAGTTGCGCCGTGGTTCGGAGAGTCACGTAAAGCCAATGGTCCCGTGTATTCAGACGATTCACCCTGAACACGTTAAAATGGTTGCAGACCTCATCGTAAAGAGTAGGGGATCATCCTGGGTCTGTTACCAGTTCACACATTTTCCATAAGTATTCCTAGGTTTCAGAAAATACGCAGTGCGACAATATTCATATATAAATGAATTCTGCACTATATCGAATAGAAAGATAGATCCGTCCGTCCGTCCGTCTGTCCAACCAACCGTCAATCTTGTTCGCTTGTAATTTTGTTTGTTCATTCATTCAATTTTTTGTTTGTTTGTTTTATTGTTGATTCATTTGATTGTTGTTCATTCGGTTTTAGCATGTATGTTTGTTTTGTTTGTTCATTCATTTATATCCCTTATCCAAGCAAATGCCCTGTGTCAGAGATGTTCTTGATCCTTTACTTGGTTCAACTGTTGTAACGCTTATTGTGTCTCATTTCATATACCTCTTTATGTTAAACCTGTTTATTTCCTTAAAGTAAATTACATTATTTTAGGTATCTTTGTTAGTCATAATTTAGGTGTGACGGTTAAACCGGCAACACTTCACGGATGCGGTACTACATCATTTTCTTTTACCCGTAATCAGTCCAGTTCGCCTCATCACATAGTACAGATGTGTACTCCGCTTAGCTGCCGATAGGCAATGTCAATTTAGGGCGTTGTCTGATTTATAAAGACAACGAGTGGAGTTTCTTCGTCTTAGAAACTCAAGTTTGGAGCATGTCAATTTAGGTTTCAATAATTCTTCAATAACGCTGGATGTACGCTTCACGTAAGGGATACGATTGACGATTCTATGAATCAATAATATAAAATACTTATATATATAGAACTTTAATAGCTTTGCTATATTGTATGATTTTCTAGCATATTCTAGCACAGCCCTCGGCCAAGCGAGTGAGTAATTGCCCTAATTATTTTGCGTTACAACACAAGCATCATATTTTACAACTTTACCGATCATCCATCCACTATGGAGAGATCCCATGTTTTGGATTAGCTGCCATTTTAGGTTAGGTCGTGGGTCTACTATTCGGACCCACAACCCTGACCTCCAAATTAGCATAGTCTTTCCTTGAAATGTTAACACTTTCCACACGGCAGGCGACTACAGACGACTGTTCCAAAATTTCACAAAATGTTTCAAAAAGTCAAATTTATTGAATTTTATCACCATATTTGGAATCACCATGAGAAATACATTAACATAAGCACAAACATACCTAGTGTTGGTTCAGTCATTCTTGAGAGAGACTTTAAAAGTTGGGAAATGTTTCTGAAAATTCTTGTTTTGTATGTGGTTAAACTAATAGCCACATGGCAAAGTGTTAAGATTACTTGACAAAATGACATACACTTTATAGGTTGATGCGACCTGATTCTGATGATCCACCAGCAGCAAAATTACAGCGCTTTGAGCCATTTGGAAAAGGCGCTATATATAAACTGATTATTATTATTATTTATTATTATTATTATACTAGCCAAGAGATACTTGAAGAGAGTTTTGTTTTCCCTCCATAGTGGTATCTAATCCAAATCATGGGATCTCTATCTCTATATGTATTAACAATGCTCATTAATAAAATAAAATGCAAATGCTGGTGTTTTTAAAGTAACTAACATGGACTCCCATCATGCTTTTTGTTTTCCCATCATGCTTTGTGTAGAATTTGATCCCTGCAACAGTGCTCCATGCCAACATGATGGATCTTGTGTGGTAGCGGATGATGGTATCAGGTTTATATGTGTATGCGGTGGGGGCTGGCAAGGCACTGTGTGTACTTATGGTAGGTGTACGCTACTGAAATATTTAACCCTGTCATGACTGAAAGTAGTATGTGCGAATTAGTCTTACGAGAAGCGAAGTATTGATATCTTTTAAGAATCAGGAATCAATGTTGAGCAGTGATGTATATCTTGTGATGTCCTCATAACAGCTTCATTAAACCCTAACTTTCTGCAGCACATTATATCACTACATCAGCTTTAGGCTGGTAGCCCCTTCTACCTCTGTCTGCTTTAGCAATCATTGAAGGCCATACATATATACATGCACTCAAAAAGCTTAGAATGTTCTAGCGCTACCCTGGTGGCATGGCATTAATTGACCAGGACTCCCTGGTGGGTGGTTTGATGTCTGGCATCAAAAGACCCATTTTCCCTCCTTGTTTGACCCATTTGTTCCCCTGATACTTTTATTCTGAAAATATTCCCTGGGAGTAACAGTTATGAAAATACTGTACCTATAAGTGAAAAAGCGCATTGAACTTCAAAACATAATAAATGCTTCCTTTTGTCATGGTGGAGCAGTACACTACTGCTCCATAAAAATTCAATATAATAATGTGAAACAAATTTACCTCGTTATATCCATTTACGGCATTGTTTCTCACCCATTTGTTAAAATTAGAAGAAATGAGGTTCATATACCTTTGTAAGTTTTTGTTGCTGTTGTTGTTAACTATCTGCATTGCCAGAGTGACACTGCTTGCTTATTGAAGGATGTTGTTACTTACCATCCAATCACTTTGCAGAAATCATTTCAAACTGTGATAAAAATGAATTAGCCCGTTTCTTTATTAATTGTACCAAAAACGTTGTGAATTTTGTGTTGGTTACAACTGAAATCTCTATAAGAATAGATACCTTTAAATAGACATAGACTTAATCCATTCATCTCCAGCATTTACTCATAGACAATTTGTAGAAAGTGTGTTGTGCTATTTTAGTGATGGCTGCCATAGTATAACGGTGTAATCCATTCACCATTTTGTCTTTCAGATATTGATGAGTGTGCCAGCAATCCTTGCTTTAATGGAGGTTTATGTACCAATGGAGTCAATGCCTATATCTGTACCTGTATACCACCTTACTCAGGGCGCAATTGTGAGATTGGTAAGCATTGTCAACATGGGGGAGGGGGACTGTACCTCAGGGAAGGGGGAGGCCAGTTGCTCCATGTTTGAATGGATGTTGTGTACCAATGGAGTCAATGCGTATATCTGTACCTGTATACCACCTTACTCAGGGAGCAATTGTGAGATTGGTAAGCATTGTCAACATGGGGGAGGGGGACTGTACCTCAGGGAAGAGGGAGGCCAGACACTCCATGTTTGAATGGATGTTATGTACCAATGGAGTCAATGCGTATGTCTGTACCTGTATACCACCTTACACAGGGATCAATTGTGAGATTGGTAAGCATTGTCATAATGGGGGAGGGGGGGGGGGGGGCTGTACCTCAGGGAAGGGGGAGGCCAGACACGCCATGTTTGAATGGATGTCATGTACCAATGGAGTCAATGTACCTGTATACCACCTTACACAAGGATCAATTGTGAGATTGGTAAGCACTGTCCATTTGAGAGAAATGGGAGGGTACAGGGGAGGAGATGGGTGGGGCCCACACCCTGTGTTTAACCGTGGTGTGTTTACCCATTGGAGTCAATTCGTATATCTGAATTGTATACCTTACACAGGGATCAATTGTGCCATTTTTAAGCATTGTCAACCCACAAGGGAAAGGCTGCTCTTGGAGAGTTGGTCAGAATATGCCATACTTTTCACCATCCTCAGTGTTAGTTGTAATAACACTAGTTTGAGCTCGCTTCAGAGTTTTCCATTCTTCCCAAAACTAAATATCACCAAAACATGTGTTCAAAAGTCTCAATTTATCGTATAACAAGTTTTTTTGATGCCCAATTTCCATACCCCCACAGCATCTATGTATACCTAATTGACTTTCCATCTTTATCATTGCCTTGTCTGCAGATCCTGTACCATCTAACTGTGTAGGGAACCCGTGCAGAAATGCAGGCCAGTGTACAGAGTACAGTGGCTCCTATAGGTGTGTATGTATGCCCGGATTTGAAGGGCCAGATTGTCAATATGGTAAGTGTATTATGTAAAACTATAAATGTGATGCAGCACATCAAAAGGGGGACTTTGCAGGTGAAGTCAATTTTGAGTTTATTATGTGTGCTCTCAGAGCATTTGTGTATAGCTTTAGAGACACCAAATATATCAAAATTGATCAAGGCATTCAGATTATACCAGTGAAAATGATTCCTAAATTCTTATTATTGTCTTTATTTTTTTCTGTCTGTTTCATCTATATTTTGAAAACCCACAGCTGCAAATACCTTCCTTTTGATGTGCTGCATCAATAATGTTATCGGTAATTTGGCCTTTTCTTGTGTATTATGCCTCACTATTGTTCCATAATTGTTATGGAAGCAAGGCATTGCCAAAACAGCTGTAACGCCATAAAGTTTGTACCCCTATCACACAGATGAGATTTGATATTGTTTTGATGAAAGCGCATATATATCTCAAAGAGCTGGAGATTTGCACCAAATTGCTAATAGGGCGCAGGGGGGGGGGGGGGGGGGGGGGGGGGGGGGCATAACAATATCGTGCATGAGAGAAGGGAGAGGGTTTTCAAGTGGGCTGTCACCTCTTGTCACATGGTGAAGTATTGTTCTTGTGTACTTTGAGGCCATGCTTATAGTTTGATCAGTTCCAAATTGGTGAAGTCTCTACATCTACATCTACATCTATGCTGGTACTCGTCAACGCCTTTCAGCAACTAAACGAGGGTTGTGTGGTGTGTTGTGTCTCACTTGGTTTACACATGCGCTGTGTGCTCTCATATTTACAGTATTTACAGCAGCGAATTAATACAGAAGGATGCGGGCGTGCATGAGCGGCAATAAGCGCACAATCATATGTGTGATGCGTGTGTGCGACCAAAACTGTGTGCCTGTGTGGTCATAATCTAGCCTGTACGCTTGGATTACTTTTACGCGCGGGGAAATCAAAACCAAATATTTCTCGCCAATTCGGAACTGATTAAACTATAGTTAATTGTGACCAAACGTGAGTAAATGAGGCACAATGAGGAACATATGAATATCAAGTTATTTATATCATGATCATATATAGGCCTATAGACATTATTCGTAATTGGCGATTCCATGTCAAAGAGGGAGACATACTCGATGTCACGCCGATAAACATACAATCTCATACTTTTACTGCAATATAAGAACTGTGAACATTTTCCTAGATAGTAGATAGCAAACATTTCATTTCAAACTAGTGGAATAGATAGTTTATATGTTCAAGTTTATTTCACAAATGTAATAAGGTCAAATATTGAACAGCTCAGAAGTATGAAGAATTTTTATGATTAGTGCAAAGTTCACCACATTGAAAAACTACATAACTCTCGTCTCGGCTACATAACTAGCCTTGTTTATAGAGCACTAGTTGCTCTGAGCATGCTCAGTTGGATAGCATGGCCCTCTTTTGACGTAAGTGCGCCAATTACGAATAATGTCTATAGGTTATGGGACATGTTGTTAACAAAGTCAATGTTATGTCACATTCCTAACCAAAGTTACGGATTATTGAAAATCACTTTGTCTCAAAACATCAAATACAAATTGTCAAGTTATGTAATGTGATGTTTTTTTAAAGTTGTGGTTTTGTTAACAAATCAATGGAGTAAATGAAATTTAAATACCTCAAAATGTAGTTTAACCCTTTGAACCCTGACCGCGCCAGGCAATGTGTACCGCTGACCCTGGCCATTCCGGGGGTAACGCACAAAATATTGATTTTTGCAGGAAATGGATAAAACAATACTAAACTTGTTCCGAATCATCTGTAATATTATACAATCATATAAAAACAATAACAGTTTACTTGGATTGTGCTTTCAGGACAAAAATAAATAAAAATTGACGATATTTTGGACCCCACCGATATTTTGGTACACCGATACTGATACTGATACTGATACATTACCACAAATACATGAAAAGCTTATGACTTCCATCAATTCCCATTCAATGCCCGGGTCTCAAAATCATCTGAAATGCCAGAACTATCATCTAAACAAATCCTAAGCAGTATTGTCACGCGCCGACCGCTGCTCCCTGAAGGTAGAAATATTGAACCGCTAAACTGATATACTGCCCTCTATTGTAACACGGGCTGATTTTAACACTGTGAGAGCCTGTGCCCCCGATGAAATGGAAAATGGCACACGATGTGGACATTGAATTTTCTCTGTAAAGATTGTTGGTAAATGGCTTAAATTTGACCTGCTGAAGGACATTGATCAAGGCGTACATGCACGAAGATTACGGAGGTTGAAATGATGGCACAGGTGGTATCAAAGAGATAATTGGAAGTATAAAGATAAAGATCAGCAAGGTTTGTCTACCAGCATGTTTACATAGACAGACATGCATGACATGTGAATGTTAATGAAGGATGGATCAAGGCACAGGGACAGTATTTTGTGCATGTTAAATGTGATCAAAGTAGCAGTCACGTTTTGTAGATTATAACAATTGAACTTATACCGTGAAATTACATTCCGTTGATCAACTTGATTATACATAATACAGTGATTACAGTGATTTACACACAGGCGAAATAAACCTTCCTGTGTGACCGTCTAATTAATAATCACCGCAGTATTCACACAGGGGAAATAAACCGTCCTGTGTACGCACACCGTCTAATTAATAATCACCATAGTATTCACACAGGGGAAATAAACCGTCCTGTGTGCGCACACCGTCTAATTAATAATCACCGCAGTATTCACACAGGGGAAATAAACCTTCCTGTGTGACCGTCTAAAAAGAAATCACCGTAGGTAGTATTTACACAGGAGAAATATTTCCTGTGCATCCGTAATATTAAGATTAGCTTAAAGTGTTCCCTGTAGTATAATAATGGTATGTGTGAGTAATATGAGGGTCGTGTCCGAGATATGTTAGCGTGATAAACAGATTTGCATTTTAACGAGTTCACAATTAAACGTGATTTGTACATTTATAAGTTGAAATATTAGTGCCTTTGTTATATTTTGTCACCTTTTAGTCATTTAAGGTAAATCACATATTTACCGCTTACTCACGGCCTTCAAGCCTAGATCGCTCGCGTAACCGCAGGTTAGGTTCACCATCACTAGCCAGCGGTTCGCCACAAATTGGTGTCAGATGTGGGATTGTTTTTCTTAATAATTGACATCTTGTGGGATAGTTAATTTTGTTACTGCAAATTTCTTTTTGGAAATTGTTATTTAGGGATTTTTATTTTTGGGATTGAAATTTAAGGGATCTCAAGTTTCTGGTTGGGGATTTGGATTATAATTTTGTAGTTGTCATTGCACCTGTAAAGGTATTTATCATACAGTGAGTATTACCCAAGGGTATACAATATACATACATCAATAATCATGGATTCTGTAGGAAATTGGGGTGAGCACCCGAATGACCGCATTGATAATTTAGAACAAGATGTGAAAGCTCTACATGCCCTGTTAGCTTACGAGAGGATTTATGTGCAAGAGATAAAGGAGGAAAGAGATCAATTACGTAGACGGTTGGAAGTAATGGAGCAGTTAAATGCGGAGAAGCAGCAAGACACGAAACGTTTCATGAACGCTGAACAAGTTAAAGTGCCAAAAATGCATTATTCCTGTGTGTTAGGTGAAGAAACCGTTTCAAATACAAGTGGACTAGACCAAAGGCTGGCCGCAATGGAGCAAGAGATGAAGGCGCTCCGTGACTCCATAGACCGCAAAAGTCAACCTGTTAATGATCATCGTCCCCGTAGAATCAGACTGAACAAGAAACAGCGTGAGGAGCGGAAAAGAACGGCCTGTTGTTACAGCTGCAAAAGAATAGGACACTATCAGAGGAATTGTGTACAACAAGTGGATCAGCTGCAATTCGCCAACGGATATGGCAGGCCAGAGTTACTGTCAGTGCGTCGAGCGCCTTTTGCAGAATTAAGATGTGTGACGACAGCACCTCGTCGAGTTGCACCTGTACCAGCACCAAGACGTGTGACACCAACTCGCGAAGTGCCTGTTCCACCACCACGGCATGGAATAAATCTGGCTAAACAATGTCAAATGACTGCACATTTCAGCGACTTTGTGCAAATGTGCCACATGTAAATATATATATTATTGGACCATTATTATTAACAAATCATGAAATCATTATGCTGTGACGTGTGATGTAACTAGTGCTATTGGACTATTGACACTTTCAACGCCTTCTTTGTATGGTGGTTTTACGCAAGAAAAGACTCATAGCAATTATTTGGCATCATTACCAGCTGGAGGCAACTTAAGCACCACTATGTATGATTGCCAGAAATATGAAGGGGATACATGCAACTTGATGTATCGTCTGGAGAAATGACTTGCAGTATTTTGATATTCAAGGTGTTTTAACGGGGACACTAGACTTTGGCGCGGTAGTCAGTTGAGGAGTACCTGTCGAGTGAAGGACAGGTGATCCAGTTGTGCAAAGTGGAGGACGTCAAGCGAAGGACAGTGGAGCCTGCCACACGAGGACTGATGAACCTAACTGGATTATAGTAGCAGGGTTCTAGCGACACCGATAAATGTGTAATTTCGGCAGATAGAATTGACTGTTTCATTTATTGGAGATTGCCTTGTTAACCTACCTGGATGTCAGATCTGCCTAGAATCTGCAGGGGTATCGTCACTGCAGCAGAGAAAATTGATGGATACCACCTACAGGAATTGTGCCAAACATAATGTGCTTGTCAACTAAATACTATTATCATGTCACATGTTGTAATTTTTATTGATTATAACCAATCTTTAACACAGGTGCTTTGACTAATTCATATGCCTTATGTACAAATGTAATTCTTATTGTAATATTTTTGTAGTTTTAAGTGTGTTATTTTCAGTGAGCAGCTTTGGGCGTGTTTTTTTGTTTTTTTTGTTATGCCACCGGGACGGTGCCATCTTGGGTGGGGGGCTCTGTCACGCGCCGACCGCTGCTCCCTGAAGGTAGAAATATTGAACCGCTAAACTGATATACTGCCCTCTATTGTAACACGGGCTGATTTTAACACTGTGAGAGCCTGTGCCCCCGATGAAATGGAAAATGGCACACGATGTGGACATTGAATTTTCTCTGTAAAGATTGTTGGTAAATGGCTTGAATTTGACCTGCTGAAGGACATTGATCAAGGCGTACATGCACGAAGATTACGGAGGTTGAAATGATGGCACAGGTGGTATCAAAGAGATAATTGGAAGTATAAAGATAAAGATCAGCAAGGTTTGTCTACCAGCATGTTTACATAGACAGACATGCATGACATGTGAATGTTAATGAAGGATGGATCAAGGCACAGGGACAGTATTTTGTGCATGTTAAATGTGATCAAAGTAGCAGTCACGTTTTGTAGATTATAACAATTGAACTTATACCGTGAAATTACATTCCGTTGATCAACTTGATTATACATAATACAGTGATTACAGTGATTTACACACAGGCGAAATAAACCTTCCTGTGTGACCGTCTAATTAATAATCACCGCAGTATTCACACAGGGGAAATAAACCGTCCTGTGTACGCACACCGTCTAATTAATAATCACCATAGTATTCACACAGGGGAAATAAACCGTCCTGTGTGCGCACACCGTCTAATTAATAATCACCGCAGTATTCACACAGGGGAAATAAACCTTCCTGTGTGACCGTCTAATTAATAATCACCGTAGCGTAGTACTCACACAGGCGAAATAATCCTGTGTGCACACCGTCTAATTACACCGTAGCGTAGTACTCACACAGGCGAAATAATCCTGTGTGCACACCGTCTAATTAAAAAGAAATCACCGTAGGTAGTATTTACACAGGAGAAATATTTCCTGTGCATCCGTAATATTAAGATTAGCTTAAAGTGTTCCCTGTAGTATAATAATGGTATGTGTGAGTAATATGAGGGTCGTGTCCGAGATATGTTAGCGTGATAAACAGATTTGCATTTTAACGAGTTCACAATTAAACGTGATTTGTACATTTATAAGTTGAAATATTAGTGCCTTTGTTATATTTTGTCACCTTTTAGTCATTTAAGGTAAATCACATATTTACCGCTTACTCACGGCCTTCAAGCCTAGATCGCTCGCGTAACCGCAGGTTAGGTTCACCATCACTAGCCAGCGGTTCGCCACAGTATCACTATCGTCCATCATGTCCAAAACACGCCACATTTCAATATAATTTTGATGCAAAAAGACACGAAAAAACAGCAAGCAAAATGCGCTGATAGAATCACTCGTCAATTGAAAACAACAAGCCTCTGAACTTTGACCCGGCAATTTTTAGATGCGCAGTAGTCTTATCTATGTAATCAAACCACTTTGGACATCCTACACTGAGCCTATAGTCCGTCTCATATGGTTGATTGCATACATACCTGTAAGCCGTTACACCGTCTCACCGGGTATACGGTACACATATGCGTAAGCCGGTCTAGCGGCTCGTCGGGTTCAAAGGGTTAACTCTTTTATTTTCATAAATTTGAGTGTTGTTGGATACAAGATGTATCAAAGATTAGAAATGGGACTTTTTATAAAATAGACTCATTATTTATGACCATGTCCCACATTTGTGCTCTTTAATCAAATTAGCTACCGCTGCATTGTGCCTCATTTACATATGTTGAGTCACAATTTTTGGACCAATTTTTGGAAAGGCGCTATAAACGATCCAAATGTTTATTATTGCTATCATTTACAGATTACAATGAGTGTAACAGTATTCCATGCCTACACGGTGGCATATGTATCAATGGTATCAATGAGTATTTATGCCAGTGTCCGTTTGGGATAATACAAGGACCTAACTGTGAATTACGTAAGTGTAATAGCTACAAAGTCACATCGTCGCAGTTCTGTTAAACCTTATGTTTTCCGGCCCTTCAGCATGTATGAAGTAGAACTACCCAATGGTGACACGCATAAGAAGTATTGCTTTATACATGTTCAGGACTAGGTTTTGATAGATTTGTTTTGCCCCTTGAACATGTTTAGAGCAGACTGTCCAAAGGTTATGCATTGGAAGTATTACTTTATACATGCTGAAGGGACGGATGGAGATACGAGGTTTTGACAGAACAGTGATGGCACGTAGTTCATTAGAATACACCATAATAGTATTGTGCCCATGGCAGCATGTGCAAGCCTATAACGCCGTGTCTTATTTCCTGACGATTTCACATCACAATTGATCTTTATTTAAAGAAGGAATCATTTGAAACAATGTATCACCGCTCACATCTAATTGACACAATTTTTGGAGTAACCATACTCCGCCTTCAGCGGGTGGAATATGGTTTGCGAGTAAATATTGACTCACTTCCTTGTTTGTTGTTGCTAAGAGAGGGCGCTCTTGTTTGATGTTGCTAAGAGAGGGCGCTCTTGTTTGATGTTGCTAAGAGAGGGTGCTCTTGTTTGATGTTGCTAAGAGAGGGCGCTGTTGATACTTTTAGCAAGGAATCAAATACTGTAAAACCACTTAATTTTGCGAGGGATTTAATTTTGCGAATTTCGCTGATAATTTTGCTTTGAAAGTAACAATACATTTTCCAGATTTGTGAAATTAAATGCCCTCTAAAATAGCAGTAATTTTCAATTCGTGAAATAAAGTATCCGTGAAATTATAGTGTTTACAGTATATTTGGACGCTGTCAGTGGGTGGAAGATGGTCTGCGACTTACTGTTGACTCACTTCCTCTTCGAATATTAGCAGGAGAGTGCATTGTTGATGTTTTTAGCTGAGGATTCAAACAATTTTTGGAATCTCGCATTCCCCCCCCCCCCCCCCCCCCCCCCCCCGGCCTTGATCATGTTTGTGATTCTAATCAGAATGACCGTTGTGCTTTATTATTTCTCAGATATTTGCGACACTGCCCCGTGTCAGAACGGTGGTACTTGTGTTGAAAGGACACTTTACTATTACATGTGCTTATGTGAGCAGGGATATATCGGAGAATTCTGTGAAATTCGTAAGTATGGATGAGTGAATTTCAGTAAAAGCCTGTAATTTATAGATATTCAAAAGGCAATGTTATTTAGTCAAAATCATTGCTAGTTATTTGGAGTGGCGATAGTAGTGATAAATTGGTTGAGGTTATGTCATAGTCAGTTAATATAAAGAATGGCAAGACGTGTTTATATTGATTTGTATGAGAGAGAAACAAGCTGCTCGCATCACCCTCTGAGAGCATCTCAACTAACTTGTATGTACAAGCTCTCAAAGACATTCAACCCTTTTGCCGACAACTGCTTCAAGTTACTTTTCTCTGCGTCTGAATTTAGAATGCAAATGCAAAGATATATAATGTTGCAAATTGGGCTCAAGTTAATGTGTCCGAGCATTACCTCGATCAAAGCTTTCTGAGTGAGACTATAAGTTAGAGAGTACAGATGGGGAACTGTAAGGCATGTAGATGAACCCTGGGGGTCAGTGAACATCGCGTCCAAAAAAAAACATGTCGAAAAGGATCCCGATTTCACTACACATGACGTCTTTAACGTCTTTCTGAAAAAGGGGTACTTTTTAGGGGGCATCGCACTTTAGAGTATCCATTACAGCATCGAGGTATCAACGTTTAGGGGGTACTAATTGTTGTATGTGTGACTTTTCACATATATACCATATCACATGCATATCTATATAGATGTATGCAGGGGTGGGGGTGTGTATGTAGGGGTGTATGCATATCTGTTTGAATGTCACATGAGTATGAATTAAGATTATTTTGAGCATTACTATATTACGCCATTTAGGGGTGCATTATTGAGGGTTGGTAACACCGTTTAGGGTAGGGTTTGTATGTGTTACACCATTTAGGGGCATCAAAATAGTGTTCTGGTTTACGCCATTTAGGGTCCATTTCAGAGGTGCTTGGACGCGCATGTGTACCCGCTTGGTATGTTCACTGACCCCCCGCCCCCCTCCCCGGAGATGAACATATCACTATCTGACTCAGTTTGTAGATCGGCAGACTTGTGAAATCTGAAGATCCCAATTGGAATTCCTATATATGGTATGTGATTTAACAGCCTGCACAATCTAATTATGTCTGATGGTATTATATCCTTTTATACATTATTTTTCCTCAGCTGTGCCTACCACATGTGATGATGCCGTGTGCAACTTTCATGGTCGTTGCATTATAATGCGACAAGGCAGTGTGACGTGTAGTTGTGACCATGGCTACTCAGGAGATTTCTGTGAAACAGGTACAAATCAGTGTGTAACATGATTATTAAAGACATTTAAATCAACAAACCTTTATTTTTTGGTTGTCCTAAGCCTCTCATATGAAGGAGCGAGTAGATAGAAAAAGGCCTCTGCACTTGATGCCAATCATATTTTATTTTTATTGAACATATAATATTTTGATATGTTTAAAAGTGTAAAATAGTTTTCCCTTTTAAGCATTAACCTGATTCAGGGTGTTTATCACTATAGCAAATCATTGCAACTCTATAAATCAGGCTTTCTCAACTAGATTTAGTGATGCGCCACATTTTAGTAACCAACTTGTTGAAGCTCCACTTGGTCATATTTTTTAGAATTTACAATGGCAAAATTCCCTTTATAACATTAATTTCAAAATATTTTAACATATGTAGGCAGCATATTAACCAATATTACTGTTTTGAGGGCACATACGCGCATAGCGCGAAAAAAATTGTTGTATTTATACATCTGACTGTCATATGCCTATGGAATTTGGCTATATTATCATGATAATGATATGATTTATTTTTTTAAACAAATTTTAACCACTCTCGCGCCACTTATGCGCCACAAGTGGCGCGCGCGCCACCATTTGAGAATGACTGCTATAAATGTATCAATTCTTCTGCTAGGCAAACATAATTAACTGTTTCTTTCTCTGATCCTCTCAACGAGGACGGAGTGGTCAAAGTCTCCATGCTGTATCTATAACTCAAACTGGATCACAGTCAGAGATATTAGTTTCTTAATTAAGATATTTTAAAGAAAAAACCTATATGCACTATCATAGGCATGTAGGAAAAAACCCTCAACTTAATGACATTACTGATGTTTGTACCATTTTACTTTGCTTTAAATATTAATCTTTATTTTGTCCTTATTTATGATTTTTGTTCAAAGCTGAGTCTTGTGGTCATTGTAAGTGTTAAATTGGTAAAGTGCATGGTTTGAAAGCAGAATGTTTAATATCCTTGGAACTTGAATTTCCCCCTCCATACTATAACACATCTTGCAGGATACAAAGAGATCCATAGTGAAAGTTCTTTTGCATGGTGGGGTGTGTGTGGACACACATTTAGGTCCTAATAGGACCAGACTCAAGCAAATTGCTTGGCCCAAGCTAAAATGCTTAAAGCATGCTGGCTGATTAGAGCCACAAGATGATGAAATTGACACCTTTTCTGACAAACAAAAAGCAACTAAAATTAAACAAAATTAGATCCACTTGTTCTGAAATTGAAAAAGGGACTACTAAAATTACAATTCTCAAGGGTGTTAAAATACACGCCTCGGTTTCTGAAAGTAGCCAAAATAAAACAACAATTCTTGCATTCTCAAACGTAATTTAACACCTGATAATCCTATTCCTTGATGGTTGCTATTATGATAAAACTTGCATGATATTTGTAAGACATACCTACTAGTAATCTTCTTTGGGAAATACTACTTATCAACCAATTGTGATTAAAACTTGGAGAACATGCAAGAATTCTATTAACACTTTTCACGCGGCAGGCGTCTGCAGACGACATTTCTAAACTTCACAAAATGTTTCAAAAATTGTCAATATTAATGAATTTCATTTCCTTATTTGGAATCACCATGAGAAATGCATTGATATAAGCTCAAACATGCCTAGTTGGATTCAGTAATCCTTGAGATTTACTTTGAAAATTGGGAAAGGTTTCTGAAAAATCTGTTTTGTATTGTAAAACTAATAGCCGCGTGGAAAGTGTTAAGTTTTTATACAGAATTATAACGGAGAATCTATTTGGCTGCCATTTTGTCTGTAACCGATTGGCATATTAATTGTTGGTGTTTGTATCTTTCATTATTATTATTTCAAATGCCTTTTCAATGCATCAATCTTGTCTTTGGTTTGAAAATTAATTATTACTCATTCAATCTTTATAAATACTTTACAATTTTTTTTTAAGATTTCTTTTCCTGTTTAGCCAAATACTTTTATGTGTATTCCATGCATCTTTGAGCTTCTGAGAAAGCAATATGTTGGCATGCAGCCTGAACAGCATACAAATTGGCAAATTGCTGACTTTTGTTAACTTTATGTGCATATAGAAAATATTGACACAGTCTCAAATTTGTTGCCGTAAAATAAAGGGACACCTGTATAGTTACATTTCGCTCGTTCAGATCATTTTCAATAGTCAATTTAAACTCAAAACTCTGCTCAATTTGGCCTGATTGTGTATTGAACACATCACATTCTTACAAGTAAAATGCTTTAATTATGACTTAAATGTGGAAAATCCATATTTTTTGTACCGCATGTTTCTACTTTTTCATAGGTTTATGGATAATAAAGGCATGTCTTTTAAGAAGAATAAAAGGTATTCATACGCATGACTCCATCAAATTCAATTTAACTTGTATGCTTGTACTTTAATACGTACCAATTGTTTTCTTATTGCCCGATTGATTTACTATTCAGCCAAAGATCCTTGTGCAGACCACGATTGTGCTAATGATGCTATCTGTATGGCAAAAGGCCTTGAGTATCTATGTTTGTGTCAGTCTGGGTGGCAAGGATCATATTGCCATTTAGGTAAGTCTACACATATCATGCCCAGGGCTGGAACCTCTCGCTTACACATTGAGTTTGAAATATTTTACCCGCCCGACACAAATGTACCCGCTATGTGGCAGGTTGGCGGGTGCTATTTTCAGACCTGATCATGCCTGAATACCATGCCCGGGGTGCTCAGTGGTCATTACAAGGGGGTATCATGCGCGTCCAAGGACATTCAAAAAGTACCCTAAATACGTAATCATGTTAATGTGAAAAGGCGCCACCTAAACAAGTAGGACACATTATTTTACATACCCTAAGCAAGTAATATCAGTATTTTCAATACCCTAAACAAGTACTCGAAATATTTTGATACCCTAAACAAGTACTAAATATATTTTGATACCCTAAGCAAGTAATATAGTTTAAACCTCTTACATGTCTCACGGCGTATGGCACATTTCTAACCCTTTTTTCCTTCCTTATAATAAGCTATAAGTAATATGAAACAAATGCAGAGCTGATTTATCAGATCACTTGCGAAGGATACAATTTGAGAAATATATCTCGCCCATGTATCATGGCTATTTGTAATCCTCATGGAGCAAATAAGGACCCTAAATACGAAAGCCAATGATTTAAAAAGTATACCCTTTTTCTTAATTTGGCTCTTTTTGATACCCTATTCACGTTACGTACGTAACATGCCCCAGCTTGAAAAACTACCCTAATTACGTGATTTCTTGGACACGCATGATGCCCCTCTTGTAATGACCACTGAGCACCCCAGGATACCATGCTGGGATATGTATATCAGTATGGTGGCAATGGTCGACTCAGCTATATTTCGTGATGTCGAGTGCATACATTATTGAGCCAGTGCGTGCATTCTTATTTAGGAATTTGGTAGCTAAATTTGTTTTTGGCACTGCCGAGGGTACATGGATATTAGTTACCACAGATGCACCGAGCCCTTTTCTGATTTATTTCTTTGTGTTGAACAGTAGATAATAGGGCTACACAGAGTAAGCTTAGCGTGAAATATCGTGGATGATTAAAGGCTAATACACCTTTTCTGTAGTTGAGTCTTTACGCTGGCCTGTAACTCACAATTTACTGTAAAACACTTTAATTTCGCGGATACTTTATTTTGCGAATTTGAAATTACTGCCATTTTTGCGGGCATTTAGTTTCATGAGTCTTACAATGTTACTTTTACTTTCAATGAAAAATTGTCAGTTTCGCGGGTATTGAATTTTTGCGAATCCACGCCCCTCACAAAATATGCGAAAATTAATTGGTTTTACAATACCTTACATGAGAAACATGACTTTTTATTTTTACACAGAATTAAACGAGTGTGCTAGCAATCCATGCGAGAATGGAGGCCTATGTTTCGACAAATTTGATGGGTTTGAGTGCATCTGTCCAGAAGAGTACACAGACTCACTGTGTACAACAAGTAAGTTATAACATGGACAAACAGTCCCATAGTGTGGCCTAGGGGAATGAGGTCGCATTTTGGGGTAGGGGTGAAAATGGAAGAGAAGAAACTACTAACAGTGTATGAATTCCTAATTATGCATTTGAAATTGCATCAAACAGAATGAGCAACCATTTGTTGTGCAGGAAGAGAGGTTTTTTACATGATTTTATGTAAAATCTTATAATAAAATGGAAATGAAGAGATTTTATAATTAATATGATTTTTTGTTCTATAGAATGCAGTAATTACTGTTCTAACATATGAAGAGCTGTGTTGCAAAAGGGCCTACATCCACTTCTACCTGTTACTCATTTTGCATTATTGAATGGATTGCTATTCATTGTGTGGAATGTGGCTTGTATTGTTGGTGCATCAATTGGCATTTGGTACATGGATGCACTAATCCAAGTCATAGAAACAGTAATAAACACAGCCATACATAATTTGATTAATTCCATGGACTTGTCAAAGCAAATTCAATAATGCAAAATGAGTAACATGTTGGAGTGGTCTGGTGGCCCTTTTGCAACAAAGCTCTTCATATAATAATAATAATAATAATAATAATCAGTATTTATATAGCGCCTTTTCCAAATGGCTCAAAGCGCTGTGATTTTGCTGCTGGTGAATCATCAGAATCATGTCGCATCAACTAGGGTGCTGCCAATTCCTAGCGCAAACCTATCCGCAGTTAGATTGTAACATCCACCATTTTTCAATGCAGCTCCCCAAATACCTTTGGGTCAAGGAAGTTTTTGATAACCGAAACAACTGATCACAGATTTTGATAATGGGCAATGTTGCACTTGCTGGACACCTCCTTTAAGGATTCAGAGAAAAAAATCAGCCCTCTTTATACAACAAAACGTTGATTCAAATATTCTTCTCTAGGGACATGAAATACACTGAGCATTAGGCGCTGCAACTTGGCATTAAGTTTTACAGAGAGTGCAATTTTAAATGGCATCAAATGAAGACGAATATTATATCGAGGACGTTTTTATAAGAAAAGTTTCAATAAATTGTGAACTTTTCCAAAATGTTTAAACATTGTTTTAATTTAATTTTTATTTATTCATGGTATAGTTTATTGTCATCGCAGCCAGCCGGCTGAATTGGCACAATATTACAAATTACAAAAATACATTAAGAATGCAAGATATACAATAATAGATTTTAAAAACAATGATATCATAAAAGCAAACACCCACCCTTGCATACAACATACACTCCACATTAAAGACCACAATTACCCCCACACCCCCAAACACACCCACACCACATACACACTACCCCCTCCCTCCCCAAAAGAAATTGCACATAACACACGGTACAATGTACGTGACCACCAAACTCACACAATACATACCCCCACCCGCACCCCACACACCCCTACACACACACCACATACACTGCCCCTCCCTCCCCCAAAAGATATTGCACATAAAACATGGTACATTTACGTGACCACCTGACTGACACCATACATACCCCACCCGCACCCCCCCCTCACACTCCCCCACATACACCCCCCCTCCCCCAAAAGATATTGCACATAAAACATGGTACATCTACATGATTAATTAGTGGTCATTGGTCAAGTTATTATTCCACAGCTTGACAAGGTATGGGATTGGACTGTTGGCATGTCTTTTGGTACTCACTTTAGGAATTGTGAGGTGATTGCCATTGCGCAACATACGACCAGTTACGACCTCTCTTTGGCTGGGTAACAACATATTAAAAGTACTTGAACGCATAAGATTCTTGGCAAAAATAAAACAAATATGATCCCGCCTAGGTCTGAGTTGTTGAATATTACATGATAAAATAGCATTTTGGTACGAATCATATTTATAGCCTAAAATAATTTTACACGCTCTTTTTTGGATACGTTCAAGCATTACATGCTGCCGCTCAGTGAGACCAGGATGCCAAGCCGGCACGGCATATTCAAGGAGAGGACGCACATAACCAATGTAGATGGTGATAAGATCCTCGGTGGACAGCCCCAAACGCTTGAGAGTAGTGAGCATAAACAATCGGCCACTAGCACGCTTGATCATATCGCTGACCTGGATATCCCATTTTAAGTCACTAGATATTTTGATACCAAGGATCTTAACCACATCGGTACATTGTAAATCCTTGCCACATAATTGAATTGGGACAGGCTCCTTGGGGTTCTTGGTAAAATTGATATCCATAGACATGCATTTAGATGGATTTAACAACATATTGCTATCAGCAGCCCATTGACTGAACTTGTCTATGTCGCTTTGAATTGTGCTGCATTTATTTACATATGTATTCTCAATAATAGTAAGATCATCCACATACTTTAAGGACAGTTTGTCATTATCAATGTTGATGGCAGCATCATTTACCACTGCTAAAAAAGTAGCTGGCCCTGTAAGTGTGCCTTGTGGAACCCCACCTTTTAATTGCTCCCAATCGGACAGCTTATCGCGATATCTGACACATTGTAATCTTTGAGACAGAAAGTTGCAAATCCATGGTATGATAGAAGGCCTAGCACCCATGTTCAACAATTTGGGGATCGCAACATTGTGGTCAACTCGATCGAAAGCTTTGCTGAAGTCAGTAATGACTAGGCGTGTGAGACTTTTTGACTTATCTGCGTGCTTATATATTTTGTCAAGCAGCTTGACCAGATAGTGAGTGGTTGAACGGCCTTTTCGATTACAGAATTGGTTGTCATCAATGTTGGGATCAATATCTTTCATAAGCCATCCGATCGCAAAGGACTCAGCAACTTTTGCAAAATGATCAGTTAGAGACACAGGCCGGAGCTTATTCCAAACAGCAGGAGAAGATTTAGGAATAGGCACTACTATTGCACGTTTCCACTGAGGGGGCACAATACCCTTAGAAAAAGAGATGTTTAGAATATCCGTCAGCGGAGCACAGAGCTCATATGCAAATTCACGAATAAGTGTCGCTGGTATGCCGTCCGGACCTCCAGCTTTTTTCCTGCTAATTTTGGATAATTTAGCAAAGACCTCCCAGGGATAAATTTCTGGTAATGCTGCAGGAGCGGGTAAGAAGGCCGGCAATTCTGAATGAATGAGGGGTCTTATGTCACTGCCAAAAGAAGCAAAATGACTGTTCAAACTATCAGCTACACCTTTCGTGTTGGATGGGTCAATAGTTGGTGGAGGCTTGATAAGAGGCTGCGACTTATTGTTTGTAGACATTACACGTATTTGACGATACCACTCTGCTGGATTGGACTTTTTAAGCCTCTTCACCCTATTGCTATAGAATTCACGCTTGTCTTTGGTGATGGCACGAATAACCTTGTTTCGAAGGGATCTCCAAATAGCAGGCCTGCTGTGGTTAAAGACCTGTTGTCGTTTGCGAATTAAGGATTTAGTTTTTGGAGTAATCCAAGGCTTGTCGGCGATATGAAGTGTGATATTGCGCGTTGGAAAATGCAAATTCATGCCTTCCTTCAGAGTGTTATAAAAAGCATTCGTCTTATCAACTACATCATCGGCAAGATTGACTTTGACCCAATCCTGCTGCGTTATCCAGGAGCCAAATTCACGGATACCCGAGTCCTTGATAGGCCGAACAGTGCGCCTTGTGGTAAAATTGGCCGGTTTGGCTAGTTTAGGATTAGGTAGCCAAATGACAGTGGAATGGTCACTAAGGCCAATGGGTGATGCAGTTGTTGGAGTAAGATAAAAATCAGACAAATTGGTCACGATTTTGTCCAATATTGCGTTTCCTCTGGTAGGCCGATCAACAACTTGTTTAAATTTGTTATTTTTGCACAAAGGAGACACATTTAGATGGTTAATGTCACCAAAAATGCAAATGCCAGCATCAGGGTGTTTAGCCCGCAAAGAGTCTAGTGTATCCTGTATGTGATTAACCATTAGAGATTCTAATTTTGGGTAAGGAAAATATACAGCAGCAAAAATCAAAGTAGACACAGAACGAGGTAATCTTTTAGGACGTGTTTGAATCCAAATGATTTCGAGCTCTTTTGGAATTTCGATATCAATCATATCTGCGTGCAGTTCATCCTTAACGTAAAGAGCAACACCACCACCCCTGCGATCCACCCGAGGTCTGGAAAATAGTGTATAGCCATCAATGTCATAGTACTCAGGAGATCTATCTGAGGTAAACCATGATTCAGGTTAATCAAGTTTTAATGTGTTTTCATGAGTGGCAATAACAAAAATGACCATTATCATATTGATCTTGAATTTTGAAGTAAATTATGTACAAAAATAATTCTTCAACACTACTGCATATACCCCTTTAAATTAAATCAGCTTTATCCAAGAAAATATCTAACCAAACTATTTGTTATCCATTCCATGTTGCTTTCTTATTTCAGTCAAGATCTCTAATGCTCTACAGACAGCCAACATCGGCGGCCTGGAGTGGCAGTGGATTCTAATCTTCATCATTCTCGGACTTCTGACCCTCTTTCTGATTGCACTTCTGGCCTATTTTGGAAACAAGAGGAGAAAACACAAACAGATGCAATAGCAACAACTTATTACGAATAAGGGGATGGACGATGTTGTTGTCTTGGTAACTGTTTCCAAGGCCCATTCATCCCAGGCATTGTTTACTGTTTGTTGTAGTGCATTATTGCAACAAAGTTTAAAAAAGTATTCAACTGTAAGCAGCATTGAGGTCGATATTGGATACCATTTCAGAGACAGTTGTATCAACACAGCGCTGAAGAAGAGGCCAAGATGGCCTCAAAACGTACATATTGATTTACAACTGACTCTGGAAAGGTATCTATGCTATTACTATACAACTCTTATTGTGGCAAGCTATGGTTCATCACGTTATAACACTACCGTTCTCCTGTTTTGCCATTTGTCATCTCATGCAGCAACCCAAAGAAGATTTCTTGATGTACCCCATCATGCTTAGCGCTCCTACAGTACCAGTAGGGCTTATCACCAAAACAAACAGTGCCACACATGTGTTAAAGTAATTAACAGCTGGAGGTCGTCTGGATTTTCACCTTCTAATACATGGTAGAGATAGGCATAACTCGGTCAAATTTATGAAAAGAAGTTGAATTCCAACTAAAACATACATACGTGTTATTCCAAAAATAAAGGGTCTTTAAGAAAAACAAGAAAGCACTGAATTGAAGTCACATCAATTGTACTACTTGCAAAAGGATTTTCTTGAAGACCCTCGTTTGACCACATTATAAGCCTTTCATTGTATGTCAATGGGAACCAGTAGACACTAGTTGCTGAAATCAGTAGGTCATGTGTTGAAAATGATGCATGCTGGGGTGCATCAAGAAATCTTCTTTGGCAGCAACCTGCGTTGATCAAGCTTGACCCATGATGATTTGCTGCACAACACATTGCATAGTAAAGAACTACTAGTTTCAATTACCCTTTACACCAATGTCGTTACCATGGAATTACTTAAACATGATATGTCATCAACTTGTGGATAACTGCTTACCATTGTCTTGGTAACCATTTTAACACAATATGATGTCATTTCCTTATATGTGTTGAATGCCAAAGATGTGTCAATAAAAGGCACAGTCATTACTCATAATTTCAGCAAATTGCGTGGAAAAATCGGATGTAAACACAGTGCTTTCGTATGATTGTCCAATAAATGATTTGGATTGATTTGTTATTGACTTAAAAAGCTTAAAGTTCATATGTTTTGGCACACTTAACATATTGGAATTGTGTGAAGCTTAAAGTCAAGAAATAGGTATGCATGCTCTATTTCATAGAACAGAATCATTCATTAGACTGAATGTGTGACACATCATATCAAAGTGTACATCTCGTCTGCTTCTGAAAAAAAAAATCAGAAGCAATATCTAACAAAATGTTATTAAAGAAAGATATCAATGATACCTCATTTTTACTATTTTTAAATTTGAGTTTATATACTCTTGGAAATATATTAACAAAAAAGTATGAATTTCTTTTTAATTTCTAAATATTTGACAAACTATTCTGCTCTACGATATCACAAACTAAGCCTGACAGTCAAGACATACTATTATGACATGACAGGTCATTATATAAAAATAATATCACCAAATATCATGGTTATTGTTTTCTGCTTAGAGATGATGACATCAATTTCAAAAGCCGCAGATTACCTTTATATGAAATATCCCACCGATTTTGTATGTTGCTAAGGTATTCCGGATTTTAAATTAAATGTTGTCCATATTTTACAGAAGGATTAGAAATGTTCACCTGGATTTTATATTTACACCTATAGTACACAGTTCAACAAAAATTAGTTCCCCTTTAGCTTATGCCTGATATTTTTAAGTTACTCCACCGATACGATTTTTGGCACACATTTTAAAAATATCAGGCATAATCTAAAGGGGAACTTATTTTGGTTGAACTGTGTAGATTCAACCAAAATGGCTGATTATTTGAGTCTTGAAACTTGAGTCCCCTATCTCCTGGGGGATCAATAATGATGGATGAATCAACTGAAGATAGAGGGCTCAACTTTGTGGTCACATGTTTTCAAGTGTTCATCTGGATTTTACAGAGTAAAATACCGATGTTTTGTTCTTAACACTTTCCACACGGCTATAAGTTTTACCATATGTACAAAACAGACTTTTTCAGAAACCTTTTCCAAAGTCTATCTCATGGATTGCTGAACCAATATTCGGCATGTTTGTACTTATTTTAATGCATTTCTCATGATGATACCAAATGTGACCCGTCACGTCAAAATGGACATGTTGGTGGCCCGAGTCAAATCTGAGTTACTGGTATCACTTGAAAGAGCACAATTTAAGCTTTGAAATGATACCATGTTGAAGGTACAAAAGATATGATTTGAAGAAGCCAAAATTGTTCTATCATTTTCTTTATATTTCATCCACATATACTGGCCTCTATCTAAAAACTAGATTTGCCGACAACATGTCCTTTTTGATGCGACTGGTCACAAATATGGGGATGGAATTCAATAATGTTGGCATTTTTGAAACATTTGGTGAAACTGTTAAAAATTAATGTAGCTCAAAAATTTCCACTTTTACAGTGCCTAACTTTTGAAATCCTGATGAACCGTTTCATTGAAAATATGTGTATACAGCTGATCTTGCAGTTTTGACCAAGTGCTTGAGTTTTGTTACTAACTCATGTGTCCACTATACCTCTACAATTACAGGAAGGTCTTTGCCTGGATTTTACAGTTATTATTTCAATTTCAAAGAAATTTTAAATTATTTTGTGTATTATAAATACAGTATAGTATAAAATATGTGCAATTAAAACTTGTCAAAGGGGTCCTTGTTGTGGGTGATGTTTTAATGTTGTGTCAGGGAATAATTGTAAGAAAACGTTTTTCTTTTATGAAAAAGGGGGCACAACAATAAACATAGCACAACAATGTTCTCTTTTGCAGTTGTGTATTATTAAGGTACCAAATGTGCAGGATTTTAGAATATTAATGCAACAGAAAAAAGGGTTTATAATTAATGTTTTTGGGGGTCTGGGAGGCTTGGCAGGAGTCACTTGATGTGAAATGGGATTAGGAATGTAATGAATCCTGTTCTACAGTTGCCCATTGACCCTCAATGAGTGGCCTAACCTTTTGTTGCTTTTATTTATTTCATGAATGTCCTCTATGGTATTTCAAAATCAGACAGTTAGGAGTAAGGCAATGAGAAAAAACCACTGACCGACCCAAATTATGATTTTTCTTATAGAATTGTTTTGGAAAATTATTGCAATTTTTCATTTAAAAAAGGAAACAATTGTTGTTGAAAGTTTTGGAAATTACTAAATAAAAATTCTCCAAAATGTCCTGAAATATTTTGAAATAAAACCAAAAACCAGACAGACCTGAGAGGTCCGTTTGCCTGTACAATAGGGTGTATTTTTAGTCGCCTAAAAAAGAAAAGGGAAAATGTGTATTTTAGCCAGATACTGGTATATACCTGTATCATTCGATACTGGTACATTAAAGTTGCCAGTATAATTTGATAGTGGTACATATTTTGTTCCATTTTCGTGCAATACTACTGCTTCCGATACTGCAACATTGAAATGTACCAGTGTTGAACAATACTGGTACATAATTTTGTTACAGTATCGGGCAATGTATCGAGCGATACTGGAACACTTATCGAACGATACTGGGTGTTCCAGTATTGCCCGATACTAGTACATTCCAGGATCTGGGACCTAATAAATTAAATTTGTCCAAGAAAAGACTTGTAAAATGTACAAAATGTAAAATCTCTGCATAATTAGTACCTTACAACCCAAATACTTTTATAAATATTGTTTTCTTTATTTATCTTTATCATAATATATATCACTCTAACTTATTTTACTTCAATGTGTATAGGTAGAATGCATGAAAACCTATGACGATATAGTGATATAGATATATAATAGATTTATGGTATGCATTGTTTATATATATAGAAATTTGTCTTCAGCTTACAGTGCTCAAAAAATTAACTAACCAGATGATATATGCTAACAACTATTAAAAGATCAAGTTCCAACTTTAAAATATCAAACTACAATTAAGAATGCTCACCGGAAAGAATGAGATAAAGAGCAATTTCTATTTTTGCACAAGGGTTTTGCAGGATAATGTGACAGGTATATGTATGTGCTGCATTGATCAATTGAAGCATCCCTGCTCCTCATCTTACTATGGACTGGTGAGTTGTAGCTACAGATATTCAATAATCTGCCTATTGCTACACCGAGGCTGCGCGTCGAAGAACCAAATACTAAATGAAAAACGGACTTGGTTTTGGTTTTGGACACATAACTTCACATGTAATATCTCAAATTAAAGGGAAAGATTTGTTTTTGCAATTTTGTAACGTAATATGTGTTCAGTCGTGGCAAAAGGGTGCAGTTGTCTTTTAAAGAAAAGTTGAGATACTAATACCAACAAAAGGAGCTTTTATAGAATGCTTCAAAATGACACATTTGTGGTGATAGATATTGCTTTCTGATTTTAAGAAGAAAATTACTGTAAATTGTCTATATTTTCTTCTTTGTTTTTCCATTCCTAATTCCATCAATATCTCAAAATGTGTTTTACCGACAACTGCACCCTTTTGCCGTGACGGTACACATATTTTATGCAGGCTTGATTTGATTTGACTTGATTTTTTGAATTTTGTGAGTGCTGTAATTATTGAACTATTAATCAAAAACTATTAATCAAATGCATATAAAAGTATATATTTTTGGAAAGGAAATGGATCAGAGAATCCAAATTTTGTGTCAATTTTGACCAAAAATGTTGATTTTTTGAGAAAATCACAAAAAATCACTTTTTTGACCCAAAAAAGTTCAACAAGGCTAATAAAAATAATTTTGAGTAAAAAATTCCTAAATTGATAGATTATGATGTTAAGACACTAACTTAGGGACGATTTTTAAAAAAACCCCTTATCTAATATTTTTTGAAATTTTGACCAAAAAGCCCCACTTTTTTGATGCAAAATTTGGATTCTCTGATCTATTTCCTTTCCAAAAATGTATAATTTTATATACATTTGAGCCATAGTTCAATAATTCCAGCACTCACAAAATTCAAAAAGTGACTTCCTTGAGTCCCCCCTTAATTACCTGGTAAGTTAATTTGTTTGAGTATTGTGATTATCTTTCTCCACAAGATGTAACCAGCGAGAGAGTTGTAAGACTTTGAGAGAAAGTTCAGGGAAATTTAGAATGTGAGAGGAGTTTTTCAATCTGGACAATTTTAAATGTGTGTGGGTGACAATTGCATTTGTGGGGACAATGTGGGCATTTTTATTATTATATCACCCTTATTTTAATATGACCTCCTATAAAATTTGATAGGGACAATTAAAAATCTATGGAAGAAAATTCTATTGCTTTGCTCATCTGGACTAAAAAGATGGTTACCCCACAGAAAAAAACCAGTGCCTAACACGCCACTTTTTGGAGAAAATCAGTTCTTAAGACTGGAATTTTTGTCAAAAATCAGCTCTCAAAGATCAGCTCCGCTCCAAAGTCCCCGTTTTTGATACCCTGGATGGCACATCTCTACCCAAAAATAAGTTAAGTGCCCCATCCCCACCCCTCCACCAGACTGTGACCATTTTGGATAACATTTAGAATACCCTACTACTCATATTCTTCACTGTGTAAGTGTATGGATGGTTCTTTAAAAGTATTGAAGACATGCAGTGGTAGGGTATAATAAAGGAACTCTCAATTGTTTAACAATGTTCTACCCACCTCAGGGACATATTTCAGAACTTTATGTATAACTTAGGCCAAACAAAGAAGAATAGTCTGTCTCAGAAACATTTTGCAAATAAGCTAAGTGCTGTGCGAAAATATTTTAGAAAATTGGCTATGAGGTATGCGTTTCCTTTTTTTCTTTTTTCTTTTTTTTGCTTATCCAAGCTATAATTAACTGACCAGGTAATAAATATACTCTTAACTCCAAAACTATAGCTCCTACATAAAAACATTAAAAAATAAATTTGTAGAGAAATTTCTTTTCATTAACTTGATACATCTCAGAGAACTTTTTTATTTTATTTTTTTAAAAATCCCCCAAATGTTTTTTAGGCCTCAGCGCATAGACCTACGCGCCGTAGCTCATTTCACATACCAATGGGGGCGGGCTTCTGAGACAGACTATCTTCATTGTTTGGCATTAATGTGTGTTATTTATTACAACACAAAGAAACACAAATAGAGATGGCCCAAAAGTATAAATCCTAAACATTTTTTAGATTTAGATTTTTAACCTTTTGATTCTTTTGTTTGTCTTTCCTGATAGAATTTGATGTAGAAGTTTTCAAGGTTATGTTCAGACAATAATATATAAAAAAAATGTTTTAAATAATTAATGTTTAGAACTTAATAATGATTTTCCTTCTTTGTATTTTATGGCCATGCTAACAGGAATACACTTCTTCTCTCAGCAAGTGAAAACTGTTTACCTTTTGTTTTATTTGTTTCAAAATTGTTTGGCGGGTCTTTTTTCCTTTCTTTTATAGTATGGAATTCTAGTCGTTTTATGAATTTGAAACCAAAAATATGCCTAAAAGAATACCAAATTAACTTGGATTTTCAGTGCTTGCTACAATTTAACCAACAGAGTAATGAAAGGTTGATGAAGGTGATGACTTTTCAGGAATATAATATCAGAAATGGGGCATATAGATACTTGATAATCAGTATAGACCATATTCACGCGGCAGCCATTTTCTAAAACTTGCCAAGCCTCGTTCTCGTTACGTATACCTGCGCCTGCGTGACTTGCGTGAGGATGCGTACGCCGCACGCTTTGGTACCACGCTTCTCGCGCAGTTCTATTGTGCAGCGCGAGGCGCAGATAGACCAAACGAGGAACGAGGCTTGGGTGGCATATTTTGGAAAATGGCTGCCGCGTGAATAGAGTCTATTGGGCCCATCTCTTAAATAATGGCAGGTTTGCTAGTCTTGATGAAGATGCCCTCCTTATACCCACCTTTGGGTAACCTAATTCTGATGTCATGGTCACAAAAGGTCAAAACCATCACCAATCATCAATCTGTTGATCAAAATTGTAACAAGAACAGTAAGTTCTAAGTAGTTATTATGAAGTGTTGAGATTGAAAGTTTTTTCAACTTCAAATCAATTTTCTACCGACACAGATGCATTAAGTTTTAAACTGACAATGTTTAAAACTGTTTTAAAAAGACACATTTGAAGCGTGATAAATGTTGTTATTGGACAAAGCGTATTGATGGACGCGACACTTTTCTTGCACCCTCTTACCAACATAAGCATTATGTAAATAAGAGATTGTACATATTGAATTTATTATTATTATTTATCGATTGTAACTCTAAAAAGTTAACAGTTTTAATTGAGACATTATAGGGTTACTATAGTTTCCAAGTGCATTGATAACTTGTTGTAGCAACTCACTTACGGGAGAGAGGGCTAGGTATAGACAGGGTTGCACAAAGTTGTATCTTCTCCAGGAGCAAGGTTTTGAGCTTAACATTTCCCCATCTACACTTACAGGTTTGATAAAAATCAGATTACAATAATATGTTAGCTATAGTATTGTTTAGATGTACCAGTACCATAGTAATACTTTTACATTTAGGAAGATTTGTTTTTTGGTGGGGGGGGGGGGGGCTAATTAGTCTAATTTAACCTAATTTAGTAAGAAAATGTGCATGAAGCTGGGAAAAAATTGCTTTTTTAAGCTAAAATTGTCAATTTTTTTCTTATTTTAACTAAATTTATTTTTGGGGGAGGCAATATTTTGTTGGGGAAATACCACTTGCCCCTCTGTAGCGCTGCCACTGGGGAAAAGAAATAACACAATAAACACTAGTTAGTACCACTTGGCATTATTTCCCCAATTCTGCTCATTATTTTCCGGGAGCGGTGCTCCCTGCTCCCGCACTTTGTGCAACCCTGGGTATAGATTTTATAGCCAGCAAAGCTACTTAATGAAATATTCCATTTTTTCTGCCGACTTTATCAATTTCAACCAACGACAGATTTAGAACGAAATTGATACCAACTTCAACCGATAAATAGATATATTGCCGCTAGGAGCCATTCTTTGAGACATTCTTAAAATACAAATGAACGTTTGGGAATGGGGGAGGAGAGGGATATTGGCAGAGGGGATGATAAAAGTTAAGTGGCCATCCTCTGGGTATGGCAATTGTATATAATGTAAATAGTCTATAATATTATAATTCTAATGTTGAAAGCCAGTACTGGTGCTTGAACACACTGTCAAACTATTTGCATGAAATAAATCATAATGAAAATCACACTTTGTGTTCATTTTTGTGTGTACTTTTTTGTTTGGGATTTAGGGAACATTAATTGCCATGAATATAATCATGATCTTGCTACAGATACATCCCTGCCTTAAAGGTATATTATGTGATCTTTCCAGGGAACGCCCTCAACATTGAAAAAAAAAAAAATTGAAAGCAGATTTTCGTGCAGATTTACATTTCTGATCATAAATCGTACATACATTCCAAGTTACAGGGCAATACGATTCTTAATTACTTCCAAATCATGGTTTTAGAGTGAAAACTAAATTGTCGGGTGATCACGACAGTTTTTATTTTCACTCTAAATTAACTCTAAAACAATGATTTTGAGGTAATTAGGAATCGTATCGCTCTGTAACTTGGAATGTATGTATGATTTATGATCAGAAATGTAAATCTGGAAGAAAATCTACTTTCTAAAAAAAATCATGAATAGAGGGCGCTCTCTGGAAAAGATCACATAATATGCCTTTAATGTAATCCTTTACCCTTAGGCACCCCTACCTGTTATAAAAGTCACTGTCATAATACTATGGACATAATTCAAGCTATTTCTCGCAAGTATGTTTTGCTGTTGTTCACGGAGCTGTGTCCAAATGCATGAGATGCGCGAACAACTATGCATGTATGCGAGTAACAATTTCATGATTGACCATGCAGGATGCGCAGTCATTTTTTAAATCGCCTGGTATGCACTTTCGGGTTTACGCGTGTATGCATATGTACACACGCATTGTTGGAATTATGGCCATAGTATCATGATGCTCACTAGTATAGTAAACATTCATGTATACATGTTCGTCATACACTTTTACACTGTAAACATTCTTCCATGGCATAGACACACTTACCATAAAACACTCTTACCTCATAGATACTCCTACCTTATAGACAATCCTGCCTCATAGACACTCCTGTCTTATGATACTCCTACATTATCTCATAGAACACTCCTTACTTATGATACTCCTATATTACCCCATAGAACACTCCTAACTTATGATACTCCTACTGTACCTCATAGAACACTCCTAACGTATGATACTCCTACTGTACCTCATAGAACATTCCTAACTTATGATACTCCTACTGTACCTCATAGAACACTCCTAACTTATGATACTCCTACTGTACCTCATAGAACACTCCTAACTTATGATACTCCTACTGTACCTCATAGAACACTCCTAACTTATGATACTCCTACTGTACCTCATAGAACACTCCTAACTTATGATACTCCTACTGTACCTCATAGAACACTCCTAACTTATGATACTCCTACATTACCTCAATGAACACTCCTTACTTATGATACTCCTACATTACTACGTCATAGAACACTCCTAACTTATGATACTCCTACTGTACCTTATAGAACACTCCTAACTTATGATACTCCTACTGTACCTCATAGAACACTCCTAACTTATGATACTCCTACTGTACCTCATAGAACACTCATAACTTATGATACTCCTACTGTACCTCATAGAACACTCCTAACTTATGATACTCCTACTGTACCTCATAGAACACTCCTAACTTATGATACTCCTACTGTACCTCATAGAACACTCCTAACTTATGATACTCCTACTGTACCTCATAGAACACTCCTAACTTATGATACTCCTACTGTACCTCATAGAACACTCCTAACTTATGATACTCCTACATTACCTCATAGAACACTCCTAACTTATGATACTCCTACATTACCTCATAGAACACTCCTAACTTATAATACTCATGCATTACCTCAATGAACACTCCTTACTTATGATACTCCTACATTACTACGTCATAGAACACTCCTAACTTATGATACTCCTACTGTACCTTATAGAACACTCCTAACTTATGATACTCCTACTGTACCTTATAGAACACTCCTAGAACACTCCTAACTTATGATACTCCTACTGTACCTCATAGAACACTCCTAACTTATGATACTCCTACTGTACCTCATAGAACACTCCTAACTTATGATACTCCTACATTACCTGATAGAACACTCCTAACTTATGATACTCCTACATTACCTCATAGAACACTCCTAACTTATGATACTCCTACATTACCTGATAGAACACTCCTAACTTATGATACTCCTACATTACCTCATAGAACACTCCTAACTTATGATACTCCTACTGTACCTTATAGAACACTCCTAACTTATGATACTCCTACTGTACCTTAGGCCTATAGAACACTCCTAACTTATGATACTCCTACTGTACCTTAGGCCTATAGAACACTCCTAACTTATGATACTCCTACTGTACCTTATAGAACACTCCTAACTTATGATACTCGTACTGTACCTTATAGAACACTCCTAACTTATGATACTCCTACTGTACCTTATAGAACACTCCTAACTTATGATACTCCTACTGTACCTTATAGAACACTCCTAACTTATGATACTCCTACTGTACCTTATAGAACACTCCTAACTTATGATACTCCTACATTACGTCATAGAACACTCCTAACTTATGATACTCCTACATTACGTCATAGAACACTCATAACTTATGCTACTCGTACATTACCTCATAGAACACTCCTAACTTATGATACTCCTATATCATCCCACAGCAATGGCGTATCCAGGACTGTTTTGATGGGGGGGGGGGGGGGGGGGGGCGGGGTAAAGGTACAGTATGACGTTTTTAACGTCCCACACATAATATTTATAATATTTGGTGTTGTTTGAGGGGTATTATAATGTTAAAACTTCTAGAAAACATGATTGTGAGATTTTGAACTAAAATTGTTCATGGAAAACTGTCCTGAAGCCACCTTGTTAATCTTAAATAATGAAATATTGAAAATAATACGCGCGCGAAGCGCGCCAAAAATTGCATTTTCTAACACTAATGGTCCAGTATGATAATAACGTGCCCACATAATATTTAGAATTTTTGGTGTGGTTTGAGGGTCATTATAATGTTAAAACCTGTATTCGCGCGGAGCGCACACAATTTTGAGTTTTTGAACTAAAATTGGTCATAGAAAACTGTCCTGAAGCCACCTTGTTAAGCTTAAATAATGAAATATTGAAAATAATACGCTCGAAGCGCGCAAAAATTGGCATTTATAACACTTAAATGGTCCAGTATGATGTTCTTAACGTTCCCCACATAATATTTAGAATATTTGGTATTGTTTGAGGGCCATTATAATGTTAAAACCTGTATATGCACGCAAAAGTGTTGAGTTTGAACTAAAATGGTCATGTAAAACTGTCCTGAAGCCACCTTGTTAAGCTTAAATAATGACATTTTGAAATGAATACGCGCGCGAAGCGCGCAAAAAAATTGCATCTCTAACACTAATGGTCCAGTATGATAATAACGTGCCCACATAATATTTAGAATTTTTGGGTGGTTTGAGGGTCATTATAATGTTAAAACCTGTATTCGCGCGGCAAAATTTTTGAGTTTTTGAACTAAAATTGATCATGGAAAACTGTCCTGAAGCCACCTTGTTAAGCCTTAAATAATGAAATATTGAAATTAATACGCGCGAAGCGTTCAAAAATTGGCATTTCTAACACTTAAATGGTCCAGTATGATGTTGTTAACGTCCCCCACATATTTAGAATATTTGGTGGGTCTGAGGGCCAATTGTTAAAAACCTGCAGAAAATATTGGCGCGGAGCGCGCAAAATGTTTGACTCTTTGAACTAAAGGGTGCATACCACTATTACGCGCTAACGTGTGTTTCTATGGGAAAGATGCCTCGGGAAAACGGCAATATCTTGAGTTACCTTGCGACTCATTTAATGACATCTTGGAATATTTATTAACACACATAGATCTTATCTGGGTCAAAAACTCAGATGGGGGTGACCGTTTACATTTTTCTATATTTCCCCCTTTATACGGAGTAGTATTTTTTAACACGAAATTAGACCTTGTAGCCCGTTGTGACCAATGTGTATCCCTCCGCCAATATTTTCAAATAAAACAGTAGATGTATACTCTTTTCATTCGAATTATCTCAGGTACACTTCAGTGAATAAATATAGACCAAATTCAATAATTTTGAATGACATATCATGTCAATATTCACCATTCTTTCCGTTATTTAGGAACTACATTCGTGATCGCGATCGACGGAAGCTGGGCGTTGGACTGTATAGTGGTGTGCACCCTAAAATGGTCTAGTATGATGTTTTTGACGTCCCCAACATAATATTTAGAATATTTGGCATGGTTTGAGTGCCATTATAATGTTAAAACCTGTAGAAAATATGTGCGCGGAGCGCGCAAATTCCTTTTTCAGTTTTTGTATTAAAATGGTCATGAAAAACTGTCCTGCAATGCCATCTTGTTAAGCTTGAATAATGAAACATTCAAACTAATGCACGCGATATTACGCAAAAATTGACATTTCTAACACTTAAATGGTCCAGTATGACGTTTTTAACGTCCCCACATAATATTTAGAATATTTGGTGTTTTGAGACCCATTATAATGTTGAAACCTTTTGAAAAAGTGAGCGCAAATCGAGCAAAAAAACCCCCAGTTTTTTGAACTAAAATGATCCAGAAAAAACGTTCCTGAAGCCCTCTTATAAGATTGAATAATGAAACATTGAAACTAATACGTGCAAAGCGCGCAAAAATTGGCATTTTTAACACTAAAAAGGTCTAGTATTACGTTTTTTTACGTCCCTCACATTAAAATTATGGGGACGTGACCCCGTACCCCCTCCCATTTGCGCCGCATATGTCCCTACCCTTCCTCCTTCTCTTCCTCCTTCTTCTTCTCTTCCTCTCCTTTTTTATTTTATTCTTTTTTTCAAATGGGGGGGGGGGGGGGGGGGGGGGCATGGCCTGCTGCCCCTGGATACGCCACTGCCCCCACAGAACACTCCTAACTTTATTACTTCATGGAACACTCCTATGTCTTTTTTTGCATTCTTACCTTAAAGGGGTATGCAGGATGTTTTGGGCGGTGGCCGAAAAAGTGTTACATTTCCTTCAAATGAGATGACATTTGTGCAATCAGATTATTTGCATGTGACGAAAATCTATCCGTAGAAAAATGTAAATTTTAAGAGCGTTTAAGCAAAATGCATTTCCCCCAACCGCTCAAAATGATATCACTGCGTACTGAATGCTAGCGATTTATTGGGACCATGTTATGATGAAGGCGACGGAAAAAGACCACCCTAAGGCAAACGGACCTCTCGGGTAAGAGGGGGGGGGGGGGGGGGGGGGCATCTTACCTGCCAGAAGACTTGCCCAAAATGAAATGACAAACGTATATTTACAAAATTATGCCCCTTTCTTATCACAGGCCTGAACCCCCCTCATCATGCCTCCCCCCCCCCCCCCAAATAATTCAATACATTTCAAAATTGTCATTAAAAACAAATCAAAATAATGTCTTTCACCAGGGTGGTGTCATATAGAATTTGACAACTCCCTGCTTTCACATACTAAAATGACTTGGCGGGCCCGTAGAACAGGCAGGGGGGGGGGGGGGGGGGGGTGGGGGGGTCCCCGTCACATCCGTTAGGGCAGTGGCGGCGGGAAGCAAAAAGAAATGGGAGGGGGATGGTTCAAATACTAACATCAACTTTTTTGACTAATTTAAAAAAGCTAATTCTATTTTAACGATCAATATTTATTTTTTAATTCAGCCTCCCCCCCCCCCCCCCATTAACAACTTAACAACACCCCACAAAAACAAACATCTGTCTTATATTTCTTATTAAAAAATATTGATGAATATATACAAATTGATGTGCTCATCATAGGCCTATCAAAATCATAATCATAATCATTGAGTGATGATAAGACAGAGTTTTTAATCATCATGATCATGACCTCCAGATTCAATCAACGTAAAATACGTGATCATCATATCAATATTGACACTTCTTCTGTTCTTGCTTCAAAATCTGCTCGGAACTTAGGACTGTGTTTGATAATAATCTATGCATCTATGTATGGTGTTCAAGTTCGACGGATATGCCAATCAGTGTATTATCATATACGGAATGTCAATAGTATATATAAGGAAAATGTTAACATTTGAAATCGCAGCTATTATACAGGACTGTCAACTCTCCCGCATTAGGCGGGAGTCTCCCGCATAGACACTCTTTCTCCCGCACTACCGCCTCAACAAAATTACCTCAATTAAAAATGTGTATCAACACCTTTATACTAGCTTCCGTCGGTACATTTGCGATTTTGACCATGCAATTTCCGTGCGAATTTGAGAAAAACATCATCGCATACCCCCCCCCCCCCCCCCTCAAAGCTCTATTTCTTTAGTTGATGCATAGACGGGTGGATGATTCATTCAGAGAGATGTTTATTAGACTCCACAGAGAGACATAATAGCTTATCCTGTTTGACTTAGGAGAAATCTCCCAATTGTTGTGGGGTTGTCTAATAAGGCCTAAAAAAAAGGTTTGATTGGCGTAACATGACCAAAACAAATAGGGTAGGTCGGTCGGGATTTTTAATTTTTTTTAAATCCCATTCTTTTGAACACTTAAAAAGCGTATTTAATTGCCGGGCAAAAATGTATCATTGTGTTCAACAATATATCATTTCGATGGGGACTTAAAATAGCCGAAAATGAAAGCAAACAGCCAAAAACTTTAATACTTTGTTCAATTTTTAAATAATTATATATATATTTTATATTTTTTCCCCTCAAAATAATAAAAAATATTCAGGGTCGGCGATGTATTTAGGGTCGGTCGGGTTATGCAATCAAACCTCTTTTTTTAGTTGTGGATGCTTGAGTTTCGGGTTATTATATTATAATAATTCCTGGGTTAATTTAATGAAATGTCAATATGGATAATCATGATCGAGCAATTCCTGGACCGACGTTTTAGACCAAGTACAATGTCATATATACCTAGATTGTTCTTCAGACGGTACCCCCCACCCCACCCTCCCCTCCATGCACACAAATCAACTTTATTGGTTTCTTTAAAAAAAAAAATCGGGTCGTATATGCCTATTATTTCTATTTATTGGTTTCCTGTACTATTTTTAGAGTGCGGTGTTTTGATTTTTTTTTGGGGGGGGGGGGGGGGGGGGGTTTGAATTATGGAAAATACATACACCATTTCCCTGGTATTTTGGTTTGCAACAGATGCTTCAGGAAACGGTTACAAAACATGCTTCTTTCTTTTGGATCGCCCCCATTCCATTTCAATGGAATTTTTATATAGGCCTATGTTTGCGCCTCGGAATAGTTTATCTAGATTGACGGCGCATTATAAATGCCATTATTATTATCTATACTAGCGGGCACCAGCGCTTCGCGCTGGACCCGCTAGAAGATTTCACGGGGAATAAGTAAACAAAGCGTAAGAAAATTTGATACAATAATATCAAGAACATGTCCTACATATGTATACATAATGCAGACAGGGCCCTATAAATATTCCGAATAGCGCAGGTGCTTTTGATAATCCAGGTATACATGTGCCTTACTCATGTTATGAGGTAGGCCTACGTTTGTGTTTCCAGATACCTATGTATAGGCCTCCCATGAGACCTGAAATGCAGGTAGGCCTACCCGTTGTCCCATTATATCCAGGGACCCCATAGGCCTAAGCCCTACCCCCTAATCCAGTTACCCCTAGTGCCCTTAATAATGCACCGAATACCACATAATCAAGGTAGGCCTACTGCAGTGTGCCGTTATCTCGAGATACCCAGGTGCCCTTACTTTATCATAGTCAAGTAAATTAAACGCGGGTGCCGAAGATAGCGGGCAGTAAAAGTCATAGGCTTATCACATAGGCAGAGGTGAGTATATCATAGCGTTATAAATGTTTATATAAATATCAAGAGTATGTCCTTAAATAATTCAGGTACTAAAGTGCCCTTGATATCATGTAAGTGACATGGTGCCCTTAATACACCATGAGCCTAGGCCCAATGTGCTCTTAAATAATACAGATACCCATGTTCCTAATCCAAGTAGGCCTACTCCATCAACGTGTTCTTAATACCCAGTTAGTACCTCCTGTCAGCGCATGTCTCTACCTATTTTGTACCCCAAATAATAAAAAGTTGAATTTTAATGTCAAAATTGAAAGTTACTTAAAATTTAGATTTTAAATGTCTCCCCCGATTCTTTTATTGCCCCACCACACCGTTTTCCTCCTTTAACATTTTGGTGCTGGTGTCGCCACTTCCCATATGCATGCACATACTGTATCCACGGTAATTCAGTAGGCCTACGTTCTGAGCGTTATAGTTTTATAGTCGGTCGTTTAGTTTTATGGTCGTCCGATTCTATCATCAAGATCACTTGTACCATTCCACGCTTGTACTTTACACAATGTGTGCCATCCGGGTTTTGTTTGGCCTATTTACATTAAATACATTATTCCTCCAATAGGCATGTGGGGCCTAAACGTATAGTATGTAGTCCCTTTGTCATGTTTGCTGTGTTCTATAAAGCCTCCCAAGATACTATCTGAGTGTACACCCTTAAAATGCAGTTATCACAGGTGGCCCACCTGTGCATAGTATTAGTATCCAGGTAATTTGAGACTCGTTTTATAGTGAACCCCGTAATCCAGATACCACGGATGCCCTTAATAATCCAGACACTCTATAATAATCATGATAATGTACCACACAAAAAACACGTTCCGTTTATCCAGATGCCCCCATGTGCCCTTATATCCAAGTGCGGAGAGGAGGAGGTGGCTTTAGGGTACACTATTAGAAAAAAAGGGTGCTTCAGAGGGGTTCTTGGCTGTCCCGTATATGGTTTAAAGGTTCTTTGATTTTAAAGGCCCCCAAAAGGTTCTGTAGAGAACCTTTAGCGGTTCTAAAGACCAATGTTTGCCCATATTTTGCCCACTTTGAACCTTAAAATGGTTCTTTTTGGAACCTTTTAAGGTGATAAGGGTTCCATACGGGACAGCCAAGAACCCCTGAAGCATCCTTTTTCTTAGAGTGTACGGACTGCCTGCTTTCACCCTGCCACGTTACAATGTGCAGTTTGCGCCACAAACGCGTATACACTTTGTATGCGTCATTACGTGTGCGCTGAATCGCGCGCACCATGATAAACGCGGTCGCGCAGCTTCAACATAGGAACTGTTGTTATGGTACCGCCACAGTTTCTTTATCGTTAGCAAACTACGCGTTCATCTATGTTACTAATGCGAGAGTGTCACTTTAAGATCTGTGTAAGAGTTTTTATTTACATTTAGAAAATGTCGTAAAATAATTTTATTTGTCGGACGGATAGTCACGTATAAATGCTTGTACTCATGCGATCTTTAAGAATAACAAACGGCCGCATATACAGAAATGTAGCTATATCCCTGATGAAAATATTTTGGGTGAAGACCATATGTCATCACCACAATTTTTGCCCGAACAGTAGCTATCCGAGTAAAATAAATTCAACATTTCGGATTATTATCTGTGATCCTTTCTGCGCATGTCTGAAAACGGGAAAATACTGGCATTGAACTATCTAATTAGCTCGTCTATTAGAGGCGCAATTACCACGCTTTTTCAGTTGAAGAGGGACGCGAGTGTAAAATTATTATTGAACTATCTAATCAGGCGAGGGACCGAAAATTAGTATATAGATTATAATACGCTACTCTCTGTCTGTTTGTCTGTTTGTCTGTCTGTGCGCGCTTTTTCGTCGCCTTCCCGGGGTCGGGCGGCGTTCAAACTCGGTGGGTGGGTGCGGCTCGGTCCCCGAAAGAGCAAGTTTAGTTTTGTTTGGGGCCAGGGGCCCCACAGGGGTCTTTTTTTGTTAGAAGAGTCGTATGGTGCTTAAACTCGGTGGGCGGGTGTGGCTTGGGCCAACTAAATTTTTGAAAATGTTTGTTTGGGGCCCCGGGCCCCAGGGGGCCCCACAGGGGTCTTTTTTTGTTAGAAGTGTCGTACGGTGCTCAAACTCGGTGGGCGGGTGTGGCTTGGGCCAACTAAATTTTTGAAAATGTTCGTTTGGGGCCCCGGGCCTCAGGGGGCCCCACAGGGGTCTTATTTGTTAGAAGTGTCGTACGGTGCTCAAACTCGGTGGGCGGGTGTGGCTTGGGCCAACTAATTTTTTGAGAATGTTTGTTTGGGGCCCCGGGCCCCAGGGGGCCCCACAGGGGTCTTTTTTGTTAGAAGAGTCGTACGGTGCTCAAACTCGGTGGGCGGGTGTGGCTTGGGCCAACTAAATTTTTGAAAATGTTTGTTTGGGACCCCGGGCCCCAGGGGGCCCCACAGAGGTCTTTTTTTTGTTTAGAAGAGTTGTACGGTGCTCAAACTCGGTGGGCGGGTGTGGCTTGGGCCAACTAAATTTTTGAAAATGTTTGTTTGGGGCCCCGGGCCCCAGGGGGCCCCACAGGGGTCTTTTTTGTTAGAAGTGTCGTACGGTGCTCAAACTCGGTGGGCGGGTGTGGCTTGGGCCAACTAAATTTTTGAAAATGTTTGTTTGGAGCCCCGGGCCCCAGGGGGCCCCACAGGGGTCTTTTTTGTTAGAAGTGTCGTGACCCCGGGTGACCGCCCAAACCCGAGAACCGACAAACCCCGGGTGACCGCCTAGTTATTATTATTATTATAATAATACAATTTTTAGTTTTGATGTAGCGCCTATACCCAGTGGTGTATACTAACCCGCTCTGGCTAAAGATTCGATATCGTCATGACAGGTCAATACATTCTAGAGCGAAAAAAGAATCATTTTGGCACTTTCGTTTAAAAAAACTGTTAATATTTTGATTCACCGTCACCGTCTGGCCACAGTGCGCGGCCAGTATTACTCAGAACATAGCTTCATGCTCAGAACTCTCAAGCAGATAGCCTTGAGTAGCTCCGTTACCATGCTACGGATCAATGGATCGATATCACCCCTATGTAATCAATTACAAGAATACTTTTAAAGTCACCTCAATGCTCAATCAAAGAGGTATACATGCGTCAATTTTGTGAATTACCCATTATACATGTGTACTATAAATTATATGATGTCAACTATGAAATGAACGCATAACGATAAATTACATGTAGGCCTACATGTATACAGTTTTTATAATATCTGATCTGTATTAGAACGTTTCTTGTTGATCTTTCAATGAAGGTGCTCAGCTTTATTATGCATTACTAGCAGATCATTTAGACTACTTGTTGCCGGTTCTGGTGGTTGCAGATGCAAATTAATATATCAATAGGAAACGAAACGGGGATTTAATCAACGATATCATTATGACAAGGTAAGACCGTGGATGGATGCCCAAGTTTTATAGAGAGCTTGCACCTACAATGTCGTAGTCCTGACTCAAATTCAAGCCATTCTAGGTGTTATCGTCCAAATCAAAGATTAAAATGATATGCCTTACATTTGGATAATTCTAAGACCTTTGACTTTGAGAGTGTCGGTGACAGACTGACACCATTTTAACGGTCAGTCGGGCCAAGGCAATAAAGTCTTTGGTCGGGCACTGCGCCATGTAATTATATTGTATTCTAGTCTATTCTATTCCGGGATTCTATTACTTTCTAAAATTCTATGGTGACACCAGGTAAGGGAGGTGTTAAATTTATCACCTCTCTGGCAGAGGCGTAGCCAGGTATTTCATATTGGTTTTTTTGTTGTTGTTTTTTTTTTGGGGGGGGGGGGGGATGAGGTAAAAAAAAAAATCGCCTCATTCGCCTACTCTTCTACTCTTTATAGACAATTTGTTTTTGCTAGTGACAGAAGAATTTCATATAATACATGATAGGCTTGCTTATCATATCGGCTTTTTATAGACAAAATAAAAAATAAATATGTTTGGCTTGTACCTATAGGCTACACTGTATATATAACACGACATACAACGTTATTTATTCGCCAATCAGTCACTCAATTAAAGGCTCTTTCTCCCTTTCTCTCCCCCCTCTCTTTAGGGGGTCTTAGTTTTATAGTGGGGCCGCGGTCTTAGTTTTATAGCGGGGACTTAGTTTTAAAGTTGGGGTCTTAGTTTTTTAGTGGGGTCTTAGTTTTATAGTGGGGGTCTTTGTTTTATAATGGGGTCTTAGTTTTATAGTGGGGGTATTGGTTTTATAATGGGGTCTTAGTTTTATAGTGGGGGTCTTAGTTTTATAATGGGGTCTTAGTTTTATAGTGGGGGTCTTAGTTTTATATTGGGTTTTAGGTCTTATGGTCTTAGGTCTTAGTTTATAGTCACCCTATAGTTGATGTTGAAACGGGGTTATTTTCAACTACATATATTTTTATGTACAAGTTTTTCTTCTTCATGAACTACCTCTGTTCCGGGTTTAAACAATATACCCTTTAGTCTCAGATTAGTAATATTGCAATCCCTCCTTTTTGATGATTTTACTTTCCTCCGTTTAGAATATCCTTTACAGAACTAAACTTTTTATTTACCGTACTCGTGGTTCTGGTTCATTTTATTTTAAAAATAGAAATCCACGATGAATGTGATGTTAACATGGTGATAGTGACACTGGTGATGTCAGTACACATTATCTATACAAAGTTCGTGGACTGACCGGCAACCTAATTGTTCAAAAACAACTTCAAGATGGGAAGTAAACCGTCAAAGGCTAGTAAGTAACTGTATGTAGCTCTGCCTCAGAGCCTCTCTTTAATTCCTATTCACCAACCCCCTACACCAACCACTGATGTGCACTTGTATAAGGAATAAACCTTGACCGTATGATAATTGAATTTTGGTAGAGAGAAGAACCTCTCATGTTTTACTGTAGGCCCTAGTGCTAAACCGGCGACGGGGTGATTGTGTTAGTAGTGTATACTTTTGTCAACATAAGGCATAATAGGGCCTACACAATCGTATTAAAATGGATGGCTTTAAGAAACAAGGGGGGAGGGGTTTCGATTTATTAATTGTTCAATTGATTTTGGAATGATTGTTTTAATGTAGGGCCTTTTTAGTGTCACTATTAAAAGACACATAACACGTCCCTTTCTTTTAATAAATCCTGGCATAGTGCACTGCATGTGAATGTATAATAAACATGATCAAAACAGTTCAAAAATACCTTCTGATTGTTATTGCCGACAGCTGTGACTAAATAAATATTTTGTACTAAATTAATTATAAGTGTATTTTCAATCTTACATTTCGATATGTTTTTTACTTTAGCTCATGTAGTTTTAAAAGCGCTACAGTCATTTTTGTATCCTGTTTAATCAGTGTTACGTTTTTATTCTATTTCCCCAGAAAACAACGAAATAATACAAGTCAAAGAACACAATGCAGATACAGGTAACGACATAAAACAGATTTTTTGTGTGCTTTTGTTAGGGGAACGGTGCATAAAATAAGATCCGAGAATCATCGGAGTTTTTAATCAACGTGTATGAAAGATAAGCAACTCGCCGAAGTTTTGGCATGTTATAAATAAATACTATTTGAATGAACTAGGGCCAACTTTTCCAGGCAGGTTCGACGCCCTTCATTATCTATCTTTATCCCCTACCTTGACTGTACATCTAAAACTGACACCAGAAATAGATTACGGGTATTTCCGTTGCAACATCGGGCACTTCCTTCCTCATATTGGGTCAGGAGGCACTCATGTATACATGCACGTATCATTATGCGTGCATCCCTACGCACAATCCAACGAAGAAGACAACCACCATGGACGTTGAAAATGCCTCCAATAGTAAGTTAATTTATATGGGAATTATTTCATGAAACTTAATAATTCCATCGCTTGAAATCACTCACGCCTAAGACTAATAGCGGACACCCTCTTTTTATTGTAGCGGTTGACCACGTACATTTACTTTCAACGCTAACACTATTTGTAGTTTCCCCCCTGCCGTCGATGGCATTAGGAGGTTGATTTACAACTTGTTGCATAGTAAGACAGCTCGTCGCCTATCACGGAACAAAAGCGAAGCTGGCCGGGATTTCTTAATTCCGTGATAGGCGACGAGCTTTTAATAACCCGTGTGTACGCCATCAATGATACGCAGGTAGTTTATAACGCATTATTATTTTTAAACTCTAGATGATACATCCCACGTGATGATATCCTACAACTGGGATTCCCAGAAAAGAATGATGAAGTTGAGAGATGAGCTTAGACGGGCTGGCTATAAGGTGTGGATGGATATAGACAACATGGGTAAGCTTACAACTAATAAAGCAAAATCATTCAAACAAAGACATATTCAAGCAGAGACATGTTACACATCAGTCGGACACTCTTTAGAGACACTTTCTTTTGTATTATAAAGAGCAAAATGTGAACAATAGCCCAATAGACATTAACTAGGTCAATGAACTGAGTGATCAAATTGGTAACTCTCTACAATTCCCCAAAGAGCTTTGAAAGACCAATCAATTGGTTCACTGCAACTCAAACAAGAAGAGTCTTCAAAAAAGACAATCGTCGTTTAGACAGTTGTAATAGAAATGAAGAAATGTACTTAACAATGCGTAATTAAATTAAAGTAGGACGAATATAAAATAGTAGAACATTGTGATATATATGTATTAATGAATAAATAAACAATTGATCTGCAGCTATTCGTTGTGACCTAGACCTGTGATGCAGATTATATAGGCCATTCCACAAAAATGGGACCATTTGGGTTTTTATCATTCTTTTATCCGGGAAATCTTACTGCACGTATATCACAAATGTTAATAAATATTATGGTAAAACTCGATGAGTTCTACTCAGAACACCATGGTTTGTCATACTTTAATGACAATATCAGGTTCATATTTGTACTGAAAGGCCCTCAAAACCACTCAAATACTGTTTCCACAGCTCGATGTCTCAAGTTTATGCTGCTGAATTTAATTCTCAATTCAAGTTTTTGTAATATTTTGGTACGAGTAAATTTAGCAAACGTATCAAACCAAAATATAAAGGCATTTAGTTCTGCCTACATTAATCTTAACGTGCACTTTTATTTAATATCAAATGAACTTTCCACGAAATGTGTGTAATTTCCGATATCCGCACAGCTAGCGTTCCAACATAAACTGAATGTACTAAATTTGCAATCGTTTATGAACAATCCCGTAGCAAACCCACCACGCTATTAAAATTATATCACCTCGAAAGTCTTTGGCACATCATTTGGGCTATAAAAAATGTTAAAGTTCAGTATTTCAAACGACCGTTTTAAGCTTGTGAACTCCGTGATCGATGTTTCTCGGTAAAGTAGGTATTCTGTTACCGTATAAAAGGTAATATGTTATAGGTCCAATGTTGTTCTCACCATTTGTGTCGAGAAAAAAATAGAAATGCAGCCATATGGCTTGCATAAGGTCCGAAAAGGGATGAAAACGTGAAAGGCGTTATCGTGAACGGCGTTATCCTGTAAAGTGTTATCACCCTCATTTGAAGAAAATGTTGCAAGAGCACACTCTTTCTTCTTTGGAAAATCTTTGAGAAGACTAGATACAGCAGCGAAACATTGAAAACGATGAGTTTGCTTCTTCTTTCGTGTTCTATATAACGCATTTCACTTTGTGAACCAAATGGTTTCTTCTAGAATATGCTGTAAGTGTAAATATATGGCTCATAATCCACATATGAGTGTTTACTACCGCGCTACACATAGCCAAACCGCTCTATTGAGCAAGTATTGAGCATGTGTTATCGTCAGGCCTATTTCGCGGTGTATGTCAGGATAACCATGGATAAAGCTGTTCACAGGGATCACGGAATTCACTCTAAAATGTCCATTATCAATTAAAAAAGAGAACAACTTCACAATATGCGATGCAGTGTGCATGTAATTTAATACAATAGTTAATGTAATGGTACATACCCCTTTTAAACGAAAATGCAAGCTATATAAAACATTTAAAGTGAAATTAAATATTTGACCACTGTTTGACGGTCAATATTGGGAAATTCAGCCCAAATGAATGGTTTAAATCATTTTTTAGTATCAAAATTGATAAAAAAAAGAAGTTTCTGCAACAGCTACATGATTTATGTCAGTTTCAATTGTTTTATCTTTGTTTCAATCCCATAACTATCATACACGTGAACGGCGTTATCCAAGAATAATACCATTAAAAATAGCATATAAAGTTATCTTTATATAATGACATACAATTTCAATGTTGGGCTTAAAGAAAATATAACAATTGATACATTATAGAAGGGAATATTCTTCTACTAGAGTAAAATTGACAAAACAAGTTTTGGAAAAAGGTACAAAGAACGACAAAGACCTGCTTGCAGAATGGAGAATGTATTTCAGCTCACTGCTAAACATTGACAGTGGTCAAATTCCATCTGATCTACCATCACCTGCTGCTCAGGACCTGCACATCCACATTGATCCTCCCACACTTGAGGAAACACAGGAAGCCATTCATCAAATGAAGCCCAATAAAGCTGCAGGTCTTGACTCTGCAATCACATCAGAAGCACTCCAAGATGGCTGTGACGTATTGGTACAAGTTGTCCATGGGTTCTGCATGGAAGTTTACACCACCCTGAAACCACCCAACCAGTGGACCACCAGTGTTATTGTTCCTCTACCTAAAAAGGGGAACCTCTCTCTTATGACTAACTATAGAGGAATATCTGTTCTGTCAATTGCAGCTAAAGTATACAATAATAACTTGCTCAACAGAATTAGAGATCATGTCGACCCCATCTTGAGGAATAACCAGGCTGGTTTTCGCCCTGGCAGAAGCTGTGCTCCAGCAAATCCACATATTGAGGAGGATCATGGAAGGGTTTAAAGACCAGCAGCTACCTCTCACAGTCACATTCATACTGCGACATTACGGAATCCCAAAAGCTAATACTAATAGTCGACGCTATAGGTGTACTGTACACAACTCGAGAAGTGCTGTAATGGTCGATGGCAGTATCTCTGATCCTTTCGCTGTCTCCACTGGAGTGCTATAGGGTGACGTTCTGGCTCCATTCCAATTTGTGATATTGGTAGACTACATATTGAAGAAGGCCACATCTGATCTTGACTCCGGAGTTGTGACACATCTACGTCGTTCGAGGCGTCATCCTGCCATTGTTCTCAACGACTTAGACTTTGCTGATGACATTGCCTTACTCGAGACAACAATTCCACGAGCCCAGACGCAGATGACAGAAACTGCTGCAGCAGCAAAACACCTCGGATGAAAGATGAAATTATTCAATACCCCTGTGTGACTATCTTACTGTATGGATGTGAATCCTGGGTGATATCCCAAGATATGGAATGCAAAATAAATGCCTTCGCTACCTTTTGCTACAGGATAATGCTAAACATCAAGCGCATGGATCATGTCCCAAACACCACAATTTATGACATGACCAAGACAGAGCCTCTTATCCACCGTGTAAAGCGCCGCCAGCTGAGATTCCTTGGCCATATACTCCGTCTCCCTGATGAAGAGCCTGCTAAAAAGTATGCCACCTACGCACCAACACATGGCCGAAGGAGACCTGGTCGTCCTTGCACAACATATCTGACATATTTACAACGCTTACTAGGGGACAATGAAGACATGATTGAAGATCGACAGATTGTCACTCTTGCTCAAGACCGTCGTGCATGGAAGACACTTGTGGTCGCCTGCTCTGCAGCCGAAGGATGATGATGATGATGATGATGATGGAATCCTGTTACAACGGAATATATTTGTCAAGTCTGAGCCTAAACGCCCATTTTCAGATAAACTCCTATCAATACGCGATGCATAGTGACATGTTAATTAGTTTTCAAATTATACTAAATTAATGGACAATATACTAATCCTCTATTAAAGGCATATATGTGATCTTTTCCAGAGAGCGCCCTCTATTCATGATTTTTTTTTAGAAAGTAGATTTTCTTGCAGATTTACATTTCCGATCATAAATCATACATACATTCCAAGTTACAGAGCGATACGATTCCTAATTACCTCAAAATCATGGTTTTAGAGTGAATTTAGAGTGAAAATAATAAACTGTCGGGATTCCGACAGTTTATTTTCACTCTAAAACCATGATTTTGAAGTAATTAAGAATCGTATCGCCCTGTAACTTGGAATGTATGCATGATTTATGATCAGAAATGTAAATCTGCAAGAAAATCTGCTTTCAATTTTTTTTCGATGTTGAGGGCGTTCCCTGGAAAGATCACATAATATACCTTTAAGACCTACGCTGTCATCCATATTCAGGTAACATTTGAAACATTCGTTTTACCAAGTTATAAATAAAAACTGAGGAAATTCATTTTTCTAGGAGCAAGCGCATACACGTCTAAACGGAACGACTTGTTTACCGTGCTCGATTCGTACAAGATAAGAAGAAGTATAGTTCCACATAAAATAATGAAATATATCAGTATATTCACAATGCTTGCGATTGATATACAAATTAATATTTTATTCAAAGTTATATGCTTAGTCTTGAGTGCATGTATTATTCTAATTTTCAGCTGTTAGCTTAAATGTAAGACTTAACATACAGCCAATCACGGACGCCCTTGCATTTATGTGTTTCGATGGGCACATCATCATCGCTACGTGTATGTAGAAATTGTGTAAACATAAATACTGTATGACTTCAATGCACGGGTACACAACGAGATAATGACCAGACAATGATAATGACGTCAAAAGAGCAAACTCCTCACAAGTTTGACACGGACACTTCGTAATGTGCTTCATGCACAAAGGGAGGGTTACGGGCCTGTTTTATCGGGTGTACACGCTTCCGTCCAATACGTCATTCGATGAAAAAATATGCATACTACAAGAAACACAAATGGGGAAAGGGACAACAATTCTAATAAAAGTGACGTAGAATATAAAGATAAAAGCACAAACATAGGGGCCGTATAGGCCTACGTATTTAAACGCGGTTTTTTGACTTGAAAAATGGTGGATGTTGTTCATGTGTGTTTATATGGATACATGTTTTACAGGACCATATCATCTCCCCAACCAAGTATTAACCTACACTTGAAATATGACCAACATGCTAAGGTGAAAGTCAGATGTTGAAAGGACTTGATTGAAGGGTGCCACGCAAGAGTATGAAGGCTATGTCAAGTTAAAGAGTTGCAGATAAGGTATCTGTGCATGCGAAACTTGAAAACAGAAGTACTGCGTCTGCAAGACTGTTCCATAAGGGAACGGCTGTGTGAAGGGAGCTTCTGTCTAATAAGCAACGACTTCTGGCAGCCGGCAGTGAAAGAGCATGACTTGGCATTGATACACTCGAACGAGTAGGTAGCACGACGTTGAGCATAATGGTGTCGGAAGCAACGTTGCCAAATCCCGTGGGCAGTGGTTGGTACTGCGACCTGTCGCCTAATGTGAAGCAGGCTGGGGATGTTTAAACGTGAATACCTCCGTGAGCTCCAATTATTTTGATTGTCTTCTTTTGAATGTTGTCAAGCAGGCTTAGGATAGTAGGTGAAGCGCTCGCCCAGCTAAGTGAGGCATACACCATTTGCTGCGGACTTGTGATTTGTAAACAGAGGATCTGCCTTCAGTCTTCATTTTATTTGCAACCTTGCAAAGAGCGCTGAGCTTCTGGCCAGATTTAGTTGTGATTCGCCGAGATGTTTTTTGACCAAGTCAGCTTGCTTTCAATGGTAACACCCATGATCTCAAGCTCTGCTGCAGATGGTAGTTTGCAGTCTCCAAAAGTAGAGCACTGAGATGAGACGATACCTTGTCGGGTCAGCCTTGGGACATTTCTTGTACATTGGGTTGACAGAGGCTGTTTTCAATACGTTAGGAAACACACCATGAGTGAAGCAGAGAAGGTCAAAAAGCCTGCACAGTGGGCTGGCAAGTTCAAGGCAACATTCTTTGAGAAAAAATGTTGGAATCTCAGGTCTGGTCAAGTTGCTTTATCTGGATAAAGTGATATTTAATATAAAATATATAAACACATAATACTTACACTTGAAATGACATTTTGCATACTATGAAAAACAGAGACACGGTACAAACGAATTACAGGCAATGTGCATATCAAGCAAATACATGCCTTTCGTCAGAAGAGGCTTCATCAGGACTGATGAGATCAGTACACTCATTTATACCCCGTTACTTTTTTAGATTTCCGTCGCCAGTATTACAGCTTCGAACTGACCTGCAAGCAATCTGAATCTAAATCTAAATCTAAATCAATACTCAATAAAATTGCTTAAAGCAACATCTAATTGAGAAAAACAAAATGGCGAATGATGAGACAGACCTAATGAACTTAATCTACGTTACATGCTTATTTACACCGGTTTTGAAACTTTCAATGGTTTTTGAGTCTAAGACGGATGAAGGGAGATTGTTCCACTCTGATATTGTATTGGCAAAAAAGATGTATTTATACACATTTTTGGATGCTTTGACTAGTCGGAATTTCTTTGGGTGATATTGTCTACTAGTCGTTGTAGTTTGACGTTGGATATGGTCTGGAATTGGGATTGCTATATCATTTGCATGAATCTTATACATGATTGATAGACGGATGTTCCTTCGTCGTTCTTGCAAATTCGACCAATTCAAATCACTTAGTATGTTAGCTACGGTACCATCTGATCTACTATAATTACATGCTACAAACAGAGCCGCTCTGCGCTGTACCATTTCAATTTTTTGAACGTCAGATATTACATGAGGGTCCCATACAGCGCAGGCATATTCCAAATGAGGACGAACAAGAGCCATATACATTTGTTGTTTGATGGTCTTGGAACATCGATTAAGATTTCTTCGTATGAACCATAGAGTCTATATTATAATGACCATTTCATTAGTTATTCGCAATGTTTTGCATTTAGATATCTTAAAACCCATTTGCCATTTACACGACCATTCATATAGGGATGTAAGATCTTTTTGCAGTACTTTGTTGTCTTCAGGTGATTTAATGACTCTACAGAAGACAGTCATCTGCAAAAAGACGAATGTGTGTGTCATCATCCAGATTAGAAGCAATATCGTTGATATATATCAGAAACATTAATGGACCTACCGTCCCTTGAGGGACTCCAGATATATCTTGAGTCGGGCAAGCTGATTTGCCGTTAACAACAACCTTTTAGGTTCGGGATGTTAAGCAATTTTTTATCCAGATCCAGATCTTACCTCTTATTCCATAATGGTCTAACTTACAAAGTAGTCGTTGATGTGGCACGGTATCAAATGCTTTTTGAAAATCGAGTATTTGGAGGTCTGTTTGGAGGTTATGGTCAAGATTTCGGGCCAGGTCTTCTATAGTTATGATTAACTGGGACTCACAACTGTGTTTTGACCTGAAGCCATGTTGAAAGTGTGATAAGATGTTATATTGTTCCATATGACACATTATATGACGGAAGATAATATGCTCCATGAATTTACATGTTACCGAGGTAAGGGACACTGGCCTATAATTAGCTGGATTATTTGTTGGTCCCTTCTTAAATATTGCTGTGATATTAGCACTTAGCAATATAATAGGGACTTAATAATAAGCACTAAGCACAAACATAGCCTGCGCATTGATACAAAGCCTAACATTAATCGTATCATCTTTTCTTTACAGAGGGCAACCTTGATGACCGTATGGCTGATGCCGTTGAGAATGCATCGGCTATTCTTATGTGCTTTTCTGAAAAATACCAAGCAAGCTGTAGCTGTAAGAAAGGTAACTTAGGATCAGAGCGCCTTTATTATTTTAGAGAAATGTACAAATTTACAGTATGTATGTATGGGCGTTTAAGCCAAATTATGTCCAGTATTTATGGTTTAAGTATGTGTTGCCATGATGTGAGTGGCCTTTGACCGTCATCAACAAATCGCATATATTCGTATCAAGATTTAGATGGTATCATTATTAATGTTATCAATGTGGTAATATTTCTTCGATTTGTCATTATACTTTTACATTGGATTTGTGAGTCTCTCTCTTGCAGCAATGGCGTGTGTATGTATAGTATTATAGTAATGTCTTATTACCATTGTCACAATCACAACACAACCGGTACTTTTAAAATTTACAGAAGCTCAATATGCGAGTTACAATGAAACACTCATAATTCCATTGAAATACGAAGACTACAAACCGACCGGCTGGTTAGGATTAATGATCAACCCGATGCTCTACTACGAAGTGCATACAGACACGGCCATGATGAAATCATTACCACACATCTTGAAGCGTTTGGAGGAAGCTATAGAAGACCAAGGAGGCAAAGTACCCGTTCCAACAAAGCAGCAAAATGGATCTAAGGCAGCAACGAATCCCACCACACCCAAACCTCAGCCAACTGAAAAGACCAATCCATCTGCACCTGCACCAGCCGCACAACCGAAACCGACTATAGAGGCTGCTCCTGGTAAGTCGGTATTATTATATATACTACACGATTGATACATTATATTTACGAGGGTCATTCAATAAGTTCTACCTCCTCACCCAAGGCTTATGACATTTGTCATGATTATAGCTCTGAGTCATATAGCTACACATTTATAGCAAATCATAATTGATATCCGTTTCACTTTTGTTATGATGCAGTTAAAGGCAGAGAGAGATTTTGGACAACGGAAATGGAACTACCTTCAAAATTGATACATGTTTTTCGGAGGGTGGGGGGGGGGGGGGGGGTCCGTATTGATATGGTTATAAAAGCACGATATAAATACTGAAAATGGAAATTAATTAATGATGTCTGAATATATTACAGTCTTATCGTGTATAAACATTAGCGTAGGCAATATCAACGCTTGTAGGCTTGCAAGTAGTGTAATATCAAATCGAATGTATTGCTATGCCTTTGGCATAATGGTATACTGCTAATCAGTCAAATCTTCGTTGTTGCAAGTCTAGCCACAGTGAGGCCTCTGTTAAATCTTTAACATAATTGTCAGTTTAGAAGTTTTCTTTATGTGCAACCTTCAGAATAGACAATCAGGTAGTCAAGTAGTCAATGATAGAAAATTATATCTTAGAGAGACTAACTGTAATCCCTCTATTTAGTCCTGTATATTGAAGATCTCTTATCTCTTAGTTCTTGTGAACGCCAAATATGACTTTTGCAGGGTTCTCTAGGGGAGGGGTAAACTTAATGGTTGTCCTGATATTTCTGGTTCTGGCTAATCAGATGACATTATTGTTTCCTTAGGAAATCGGTCACCTGTAATGCGATATCTGACATTAAGAACGGTTGTAATCAACCGATAGGTATACGTTTTATCTCTTAACATAGGCCAAATTAATAGCACTTTGGCAACATGTTGCTGTTTTCATCCATTTCCTTCACTCTTAATTGAAGTTTGATTTTCACTGCATCTCCAGAAGAGTACAACCATTACTCCGATCAATTTACATTGAATTTGTAGCTGAGATTCCAAACTTCAAGTGTGTAATATTTCATAAGACTGGATTATATAATAACAAATGAGGTAGGAGATCCACTCCCAGAACCAGGATGCATTGTATTTCTGTTTGGCACCTTATATGAGGTAATCTTTAAAAGTTTCAAAATATGAAATGATACATCCCATAGCGGTTAGTAACAATTCAAATCTCTCCACATTTTGTACTCAGCACTAGAATCGATGTACGACTTTACGTAACTTCAGTTTAGATTGCAATAAGCAACATAAACAAAGCGTCATCGGTTTTTTAACAATTCCACAGATCCTGATGCATTTCCACTTGGTATGATAGATAGAACAATACAGGACAGTCAGATAACATCATCAAGTGACTGGAATCCCGCCCACAGTGCAATTAACGCACGATTAGACTGTCCACATGGTAATGGTAGAACTGGAGGATGGAGTGCTAAAACCAATGACGTCAACCAATGGATACAGGTGGATTTGGGTGACATGAAATCAGTTTCTGGGATAATAATACAAGGCAGATCAGACTACGATCAATGGGTGACTAAATACAAAGTTCAATACAGCAATGACGGTGTTTCATGGCATCATGTTAAAGATAACAACCAACATAGTGACAAGGTGAGATTTTTAAATTGAGGTAAAAAATAACAAACGAAATATGTCAAATCCGATGAATCGCATCACTTGGTTTATATTATAAGGTGAATCGTTTGAGAAATATAATCTGAATGTCAAAACAGTGTCATTTGAGAGCTTGCACTTCATACAAGAGTTTCTTCTGGACATACACCGGGGACAAACACATATTGCATATCTTAGATAGGTCATCTTCTTTTAAGAAAGACAAAATATAGGTCAGTCATGCGGTAAAGACCGGTGCCCTTGAAAACTATTCTATCCTAGAGGTATACCGACTCCAAGGGAAGTCGTTGCTCAGGGTCTGGTAGCTTTATAGTTCCGCTAGAAGTAGTAGTGCACCACTTGGTTCCATTTATGTCGAAGAATGCAAACACAATAAATAAATATTAAAAGAACTTTCGTAATCACAATTGTTCATTTAGTACGTGTGAAGTAGCCGTGTAACTACATGTATGAGCGATGCATCAACACATGTTTCTCTTGTCATTTTATGTTTTCATTTTAAAGGTATTTAACGGAAATTCAGACAGAAATACTCCGCGTGAAAGTTCATTTACATCTCCTGTAAAGGCAACCTATGTTAGAATACATCCTACTGAATGGCATGGTCATGTAAGCTTGAGATTTGAGATACTCGGACGTGAAGGTATGAAATTACTACTTTAGTTTAGATCTTCGAGCTGAGCACAAAATTATCATTACCATTTTAGCATCAAGCTGTCCTCCACCAAGGATAAAAAGAATGAATTAAAACATATAAATATTGATATTAAGGCTCTTGAGTTAAACCTCAGCCATTGTGTGTTAATACAATGCTATTATGTAATATGTCATTTAAGAATCACAGCATATTTCACATGTAACCTTAACTATGCTTGAATGATTCATAAACAAATTATGAATATGAAATTTGAACACCTAATTTGATTTCTGTTGTAATACGATACGCGTTCTTGAATATATCAATATTATTTCAGCTCTTTATCTTGTGACCATGTTGTAACGCAACGCAACATTCAATCTTAAATCTGTCATTACAGTTCCGTGTCTAGATCCACTTGGTATGAAAGATGGAACTATTCAAGAGAGTCAGATAACATCATCAAGTGACTGGAATCCCGTCCACAGCGCAATTAACGCACGGTTAGATCGTCCACATGGTAATGGTAGAACTGGAGCATGGAGTGCTAAAACTAATGACGTCAACCAATGGATACAGGTGGATTTGGGTGACATGAAATCAGTTTATGGGATAATAATACAAGGCAGATCAGACTACGATCAATGGGTGACTAAATACAAAGTTCAATACAGTAGTAACGATGGTATTTCATGGCAGTATGTGAAAGATTACAACCAACATACTGATAAGGTGAGATATCATAAAAATATAAAGGTGAAAATATATTTTAAGCAAAATTAAGCAATGCTCAACGACGGGAGTTTGAACACATACTTCGGATCTAGTAGTAGTGATCTACTCAGTTCCAATTGCCTACTTACTGTGAAGTTGAAGAATATGTTCTTATAGTAATTTTATGTATCATATTACAGGTATTTCATGGAAACTCAGACAGAAACACCACATCTGCAAGTTCATTTTCATCTCCTGTAAAGGCAACCTATGTTAGAATACATCCTATTGAATGGCATGGTCATGTAAGCTTGAGATTTGAAATACTCGGGCGTGAAGGTACGTAAATTCAATTACTACTTTAGGTAATAGATTTTAGAAAACTATATTTTTTAGTTGAGCACAAAAATAAAATGCCGAGGATATTCCACATGGTCATATCATTACCACTTGTATATCAATGTGTCCACCAAGGATATTGAAAAGGAAGGATTAAAACGTGACACTATTGAATTAAAGCTCCTGAGCGTGAGCTAAACATCATTATACGTTACGCTGTTATTTAGTTATAAGTTGTAATATAAAATTCAATTTAAAATCTGCCATTACAGTTCCGTGTTTAGATCCTCTTGGCATGAAAGATAGGACAATACAAGACTGTCAGCTAACATCATCAAGTGACTACAGTCCCGTCCACAGTGCAATTAACGCGCGATTAGATTGTCCACATGGTAGTGGTAGAACTGCTTTTAAATCGAACAAAGTTATAATGTACGCACGTTGTTAGATTACATAAGTTTTGAGGAGTATAGTATTTTCTAAAGTGCTTGTGTTTATATCTATCATGATTTGATTCTTCAAGATCACCCCGACGTAAACTTATAACTTTTATCATATGACCTTTGTTGTAACAAAAAAATCAATCTTAAATCTGCTATTGCAGTTCCGTGTCTAGATCCGCTTGGTATGAAAGATGGGATTATTGAAGACAGTCATATAACATCATCAAGTGACTGGGCTCCCAACCATAGTGCAATAAACGCACGATTAAATCGTCCCCATGGTAATGGTAGAACTGGAGGATGGAGTGCTAAAACCAATGACGTCAACCAATGGATACAGGTGGATTTGGTTGACATGAAGTCAGTTTCTGGGATAATAATACAAGGTAGATCAGACGTCGATCAATGGGTGACTAAATACAAAGTTCAATATAGTAACGACGGTGTTTCATGGCAGTGTGTAAAATGTGCCAACCGACGTAGTGACAAGGTGAGTTTTTTTATATATTTAAAATAATAGATACAACAAAATCAAAGCGAAATAAGATAATTGCAGTTGGATATACTCTGTCATTCGACGCCGGGTAGTTCAGAAATTATAATATGACTCCATATTGTATGTTATTACACCTCATACATATTTATAAGGGTATACTCTTTTTGATTGGTTCATTTTTAACCATGTCGGATAAATAAAAAATACCTACCGAATGTTTGTTTAGGTTTATTGTACTACCACACATGCGAGAGTTTTAACTACTTCCCCGCTGATCAACACCGTCACCCGAATCAATACTCGAGCCTATGAATATAACGTACAGCGTACGGTGACGCCAAGTACGAGGTCGCTTGACCAACAAACAGGGCGTCGTCTGTTAAACATCAGCCGAAGAAATTCGCGAACTTTACAGACGCAGATTCGAGGCTTCTTTTGGATAATTATGCTGCATTAAAATCCGTGAAGGTCTGCAGCAATGATTGTGAAGAATAGGATACGGGTTTAAATTATATTGTTCTTCTGCCAGGGGAATTGAGTCCGCCGCTTCTTGGCTCGCTGTGTGTACTGTAGGTGTAGGCTGGCATAGGCCTACTACGCGGGAGCACCGTTAGGCTTTCGATTTTTAATTTAGTTTAGACAATGAAATATGTATGAGGTGTATTAAAATAAATATAACATGGTTTCTTTCGGGAAATTAGTGCAAACTACTGGCCCTTGGTGTTGGATGACTGGTGACTACCTCCCTCCTCTCCGCGTCGGGAGTAGTCACCAGTCATCCAACACCACGGGACCAGTAGTTTGCACTACTTTCCCCTCAAACCATGTTGTATTTGTTAAATATCAGGAAGGTATAACCCGGTAAGCACCATGCATTGTGTGTAGGAGACCAGTGAGTCAGTTAACTTTCATGGTAAATCGTAATATCTCAGCTTAAAAAAACAACATACAGGGTGACCCAAAAAAATGTTAACACTCCGGGCACATAAGATATCTTAAAAGGACAGTAATACACGGGTCTAATCTTGATGTATTATGAAAGCTGAGTAAATAAGCTTTCTTTTGCATTTTATTGCGTTCCAATTGGTTATTTAGAACGGGAGATATGCTTCAGCAAACATGAGGAAGCAAAATCGGCTTGGTCCAATCCTTTCATATGAAAGTGAAGCTTTTAAAATGCACGAAGCAAGAAGCAACATGATAAAGTCACACACACATCAGCTTATCTCTTCTTTGTTCTTTTCAACGCATTCTTTCGATTCTTTTCAAGCTTAAAAGACATAAATAAATATATTCCACATAAATTATATAGGTATTTTGTCATGAGTTCAAGTTCTATACTCTTTTTCCATGTGCAATGGGTAGCTGTCAGTAAAGCAGTCTTTAAAATTGAAATTGAAATATGTCATGTTCTTTGTTGAAATGATCCATCCAATTAAATAAATTGCACTGAAATAAAACTAGTATTGCACTGAAATTAACCATAAATGTATTTTAAGCTTAAAAAGACTCGAAAGAATGCGCTGAAAAGAACAAAGAAGAGATTAACTGATGTGTGTGTGTGACTTAATCATGTTGCTTCTTGCTTCAGGCATTTTAAAAGCTTTACTTTCATACTGAGAGGATTGGACCAAGCCGATTTTGCTTCCTCATGTTTGCTGAAGCATATCTCCCGTTCTAAATAACCAATTGGAACGCAATAAAATGCAAATGAAAGCTTTACTCAGCTTTCATAATACATCAAGATTAGACCCGTGTGTTTCTGTCCTTTTAAGATATCTTATGTGCCCGGAGTGTTAACATTTTTTTGGGTCACCCTGTAGTCTCTATTAATTTCACATTATGTACATAGTCGAACTAGTCATGCCGCCTACAAAAACTTGATACTCTCTTTTGGGGATGATTTTACTTGAATGACATCTAGATTCGAAGAGGCTTCACTCCTCAGATTCAGTTCAGTACTCTACATATGGTTTGATAGATTAATGTTTGTGTTGTCGTAGAAATATAATGATACAAATAGGACTTATGCATGTAGCAATTGATCATATACATGATATACGTATATCCATGGAGCTCAGAGCTAGGCTTATCCCGTAATATAATATGTGTGGTTTTTTCATTGCATTTGTTTTCATTAACAAGGTCTTTTACGGAAACTCGGACAGAAACACTCCATCTGCTCGTTCATTTTCTTCTGCAGTAAAGGCAACCTATGTCAGAATACATCCTATTGAATGGCATGGTCACATAAGCATGAGATTTGAAATACTCGGACGTGACGGTATGTTACCACAAGGCATTAGTTACACTAAATATTATTTCAGATTGTGATTTTTAGTTGAACACTATAATGGTTAATAGGCCTATAATCATTGTGTGCATATTGTTGACAGATTCCCGGGACAGATTCCTCATGATTGGTAGCTATACATGAGAGAAAAAGGTACATTGTATCTAATCAAAAGGTTTCCACATACTGAAATTGTGGACGTTTTGGCAACCACTGTTGCCTTTATCAACATCAACGTATGATTGGCAGAGTGAGCGATTAACATGATTAACCAACTGCTACTGACTCTAGGTTGTAGCTTAGCGACGACTCGGGAGAAAGTCAAGAACCTACAAATGACAGCACCGAAACCTAATTCCAATAGGATAATGGAGACACAAAACGCTCGACAATTAGTATTAGTTCTTGTTTGAATTAAAGCTCTTTAAGCTCGAGTCGTCCACAAAATGAGAAACAATTATGAATAAGTACACAGTGCTTGAAATAAAATTACTTAAGAAATGTTACAATGTTCTTAAGGGGTTATACGCTGTTAGGTTACATAAGTGTTGTGGATTGCAGTGTTTTGTAACACCGTTTTTATCTATGTCTATATGCCTCGATATAGGATGTTCATAAACTTGCAATTTCTATCTTGACATATGTTGTAACACAATGTTCCATCATTTAAATCTGCCATTGCAGTCCCGTGTCTAGATCCACTTGGTATGAAAGATGGGACTATTCAAGACAGTCAGATAACATCATCAAGTGACTGGGATCCCGTCCACAGCGCAATTAACGCACGATTAGATCGTCCACATGGTAATGGTAGAACTGGAGCATGGAGTGCTAAAACTAATGACGTCAACCAATGGATACAAGTGGATTTTGGTGACATGAAATCAGTTTCTGGGATAATAATGCAAGGCAGATCAGACGTCGACCAATGGGTGACTAAATACAAAGTTCAATACAGCAACGACGGTGTTTCATGGCAGTATGTAAAAGATAAAAACCAACGTAATGACAAGGTGAGTTCCTGTAATATATATAAAAAGATGGAAATAAAATTCGAGTACAATCAGATAAATTGCAGAGGGATTAACATTGTATTTTTGTATCCGCTGAGAAATACAATAGTTTATGCTCTTACTGTGCCATTGATAGTTTCTACTTTTGATTAAAATTTGGGAGTTACATTATGATATGCAGAACTGGCATCTTCCATCTTAGATCTTATACCATACTCTCTAAGGCATCACTGTGGTAAGGCATCAGGTTGCTGTATGTTAGCGTTGTCGGTAGCATCTGTATCTTTATGTTTTACCATGCGAACACCTGGAATAGTTGTCGTCGTCACACGACAGTAACGGTCAACAATGGTCAGGCGCAGTAACTGCATGTATAATTGCTAATACAAAAACTTGTAATCGAGCCCAGTGCATTTTGGTTACTATAGTGCATCTGGAGTCTAAAAGAAATACCTGAGAGTCATCAGATCATATCGCATTAGGTGTCTTTATGTAATTACTATGATGATCATTTGCATGTGTAAAAATAATAATGTAGCTCCATACAATAATTATAATATTATACGATGTCTTCTTTCTATTTAATTTGTATTCATATTAAAAAGGTCTTTAACGGAAATTCGGACAGAAACACTCCATCTGCAAGTTCATTTTCTTCTGCAGTAAAGGCAGCCTATGTCAGAATACATCCTATTGAATGGCATGTTCACATAAGCTTGAGATTTGAAATACTCGGACGTGACGGTATGTTACACTTAATAATCATCATTTCAGATTGTGATTTTAGTTTAACACAAAACAATGATCAATCATAATGCGCACACACTACAGGTATTACGTATACCGTTTCTATAAGCTCTTTAAGATCGATATGTTACAACCCCCCCCAAAAAAGAAAACCCACACCAAAACAACAATAACGAATACTAAGTAGGTTACACATTGCTTTTAAATCGAACAAAGTTATAATGTACGCACGTTGTTAGATTACATAAGTTTTGAGGAGTATAGTATTTTCTAAAGTGCTTGTGTTTATATCTATCATGATTTGATTCTTCAAGATCACCCCGACGTAAACTTATAACTTTTATCATATGACCTTTGTTGTAACAAAAAAATCAATCTTAAATCTGCTATTGCAGTTCCGTGTCTAGATCCGCTTGGTATGAAAGATGGGATTATTGAAGACAGTCATATAACATCATCAAGTGACTGGGCTCCCAACCATAGTGCAATAAACGCACGATTAAATCGTCCCCATGGTAATGGTAGAACTGGAGGATGGAGTGCTAAAACCAATGACGTCAACCAATGGATACAGGTGGATTTGGGTGACATGAAATCAGTTTCTGGGATAATAATTCAAGGCAGATCAGACTACGATCAATGGGTGACTAAATACAAAGTTCAATACAGCAACGACGGTGTTTCATGGCAGTATGTAAAATGTGCCAACCGACGTAGTGACAAGGTGAGTTTTTATATTGAAATTAAAAGACAAATATGAAATCCATCGAAATCAGATCAATTGCAGAGGAACATACAGGGTAAGTCGAAATATTCAGGTCCCATTCTTAGAAAATCAGGAAAAAATGTTCTTGTGCCAATTTTTTCATTGTTCATAGCAGTAGGAATACTTCTTTATAATTGGTGAAATTTCCAAGACGATACCTTATTCTAGGCCATAATTACAACACATTAATGAAAAAGCGCGAAATAAAGTGTTCCAAATATACCCCATTTTCCATTGTAGGCATTGTGAATACCAACATGCCTGTGAATATTAACACGCCATTGATTGACATATTCAAAATGCGTGCGTTAAACTTTGCATTCAACATGTTCAAAGAGGTACCTTGAAAGATGGAACAGATTAAATTTCATAGAAATTGGGAAAATGCACATATCTCCCGTTTGGAATAACCAATTTGAATGAAATAAAATTTAAGCTATAGCTAACAATGCGTTCTTACTATGCATATCAATAGATATGTTAATTTTTGCAAATTTACTGGTTTAAAAAATCGGTAAAAATCAGGACCTGAATATTTTGACTCACCATGTACATTGGATCCGATATGAACTACATATTTTATGCCCATTCTGTGTCATACGATAATATATGCTTCTGACAATAGTTAAGGAGTTGCATCATGATGCAGAACTTGCATTTTTCGCCTTAGATCTGATACCATATTCTTTGAAAAGCACCAAGTAATTGAATGGCTGACCATGCAAACATCTTGAGTTGTACTTGCCATCGCACGGTAGCATTATATCTGTTTTTGACCATATAAACGCCTGAGGACGAAGCTACGCGGAAGATTTGGGTAGTATTGTGTTACATCTATGTGCTGGTCACCCCACCCGTGGTTGAGCTGCTCATTTTTCATCCTGAGCACAATCTGTTATAAGTCAATTGTTGATGTTTTCAGTTTAGGCCATGTTTAGCACGTAACCCTTTACCGCACTTACTCAGATGCGCACTGGGTGTAGGGGCTAGCAACCCCTGCATCTATACTCTTATTGCTAGAAATCGTATTGCCAAGCCTCGAAAGAAAACGGACGAATCAAAACGGAAACGACACAAGCATGCCCAACGACTACGAGAAACGGAATTGCGAATATTGGAGGTCAACATACGGGGACTTCGGTCAAACATCGGAGAGCTTGCCAATCTCTGCTCGATAAAAAAGCCATCCATTGTCATTGTTGTTGAGACCTTCCTTGATGATACTGTGCCTGACGGCGCTGAGTGCATTGCTATTCCTGGATACTCCATATGCTGTCGCAGGGATAGAGAGGCAACCACTGGCGGCGGCATTGCTGTCTACTGTTTAGAAGGGATTGCCATACATCACGACCCAGGGCAAGATCCAAAAGACTATGAACTCATCTGGTTCACAGTAGCTCTTAAATCTCAAAAGTTACTGATTGCTGCTGTTTATAGATCTCCTAGTGATAACAGTGATGTCATCGACTACCTGGACCTCAACACTCTTCAAAAAATGAGCACACTTGGAGCTAATTCAGTCATGCTTGTCGGTGACTTCAATGTCCACCATATAGACTGGCTAGGAAGTCGTACTACTGACGCAGCCGGACGCCGCACACTACAATTTGCCAACTCTATGGGATTACAACAGATCGTTAAAGAACCCACTCGATTAGATCAAATCTTAGACCTTGTCATGACTGACCTGGCAGCAACTTCAACCACTTTTGCTAGACTAGGTACTTCAGACCACAACCCTGTGTTAGTGTTCTTAGATGTGCCAGTATACAGGGACAAACCACACAGGAGGAAAGTCTAGAGATATGACAAGGCTGATTACTGGGGAATGAGAGGTCACCTTGCTTCCACAAACTGGTCAATTGTATTCCAGAAGAAAGATCCTGAAACTGCTTGCTCCAACGCCACTGATATCATCTGCGATGCTATTGACTTGTTTATACCTAGTAAAACAGTTACCAAGAGGACTGGAGACAAGGTTTGGTTCAACGACAAATGCCGTAGAGAATCTAGGAAGAAGCGCCGCCTCTTTAAGAAAGCCAAAAAAGACCAAACTGAAGCCAGCAAGGCAAAGTTCGCTGAAGCTAGACATTCCTACAACCAAGCGGAGAAGCAAGCCAGGAGAAGCTACAATACTAAACTGAGACAAGACCTAGCAGATAAATCGCTGAGCAGCAAGAAATGGTGGAGAATCATCAACACCCTGTCCGGAAGAACAGCTCGTTCCGAGATCCCAGTGATTGAACATCAAAATGTCACCCATATCACAGCAAGGGACAAGGCAGAAGCTTTTTGTCAGACGTTTGCAGACAAATGTAGACTCCAAGGTGCTGAAGACCAGGCCCCAAATGTCCTTCCTTCAACAACCAAATCCTTTGACAAAATAGTTTTTAAGCCCAAGGATGTTCGAAAACTATTACAACACCTTAATCCAGATAAAGCTACTGGACCAGACCTGATTCCAACCAAGGTACTCAAAGAATGCTGTGCTGAACTTGCCAGTCCACTCTGCAGGCTTTTTGATCTCTGCTTCACTCATGGTGTGTTCCCTAACCAATGGAAAACAGCATCTGTCACTCCAATCCACAAGAGAGGTTCCAAGGCTGACCCGACAAAGTACCGTCCTATCTCACTGCTAAGCAATATCAGCAAAATCATGGAAGCTGTTGTGCAGAAACAACTTCAACGCTTTCTTCTCAGCAATGATCTGATTTCCAGCAGACAGTTTGGGTTTAGAGAAGGCCACAGTACAGCTGATCTCCTCAACATTTTGTCACAGAAATGGAACAACTCCCTAGACCAGAGTGACGAAGTTTGTGTCATTGCCCTTGACATAAAAGGAGCTTTCGACAAAGTATGGCACAATGGACTCTGCTCAAAACTGATGTCAAAAGGTGTTACCAGAAGACTGCTTTCATGGATACACAACTGCTTATCCGATAGATCTATCAATGTCATCATGTCGGGACAAGCATCCAACACTGCACCCATAAATGCTTCTGTTCCACAAGGATCTATCCTTGATCCACTACTGTTTTCTGTCTTCATTGATGACCTTGTGGATGTCTGTGACAACGAGCTCTACCTGTACGCTGACGATTCAACACTTTTCGCACCCATTAAGTCTTCAACCAGCTCCAATGCAGTAGCTGCTAGCCTTAACAGTGATCTAAGCAATATGAAAGCGTGGGCTGATAAATGGAAAGTGACCTTTGAGCCTACCAAGTGCAAGACCATGGTAATCTCTAGGAAGAGAACCCCATCCCAACTTGAACTCTACTTTGATGACTGCAAGCTACCATCTGCAGACAAACTGGAAATCCTGGGTGTTACCATTGATAGCAAGCTGACTTGGTCCAAACACATCTCGGCTGTCTCAACCAGGGCTGGCCAGAAGCTCGGCGCTCTTCGCAAGGTTGCAAATAAACTGACGGGATTGGGCAGAATCTACTGTGTACAAATCACAAGTCCGTAGTGTAATGGAGTATGCTTCACTAGGCTGGTCTAGCGCTTCACCTACTATCCTAAGCCAGCTTGACAACATAGGCACTCAGGATCATTGGAGCTCATGGTGCTACTGGTCTATCGCATCTCAGCATCACAAGCCTACTTCACCGGCGACAGGTAGCAGCAGCCACGGTCTTGTACAAAATGCATACCAACCACTGCCCACAAGATTTAGCAGCACTGCTCCCCACACCATATGTTCATCGTCGTGCTACGCGTGCAAGTGTTGCAATGCCAGATCATGCCCTTTCACTGCCGCCTGCCAGAACTTGCTGCTTAGACAGAAGTTTCATCCATACAGCTAGTCTTCCAGTCAATGTTGTTGGCAACATCCAAGAGGAAGGACTACAATCGTTTAAATGTCGCGTTAACAGACACTTTCTCTACAACTCTTCAGACTATGTTGGCTAAGCTCTCTCGATGTATCAATGACCTCCAGATATTATTTTCGTCTTATTTGTTGATGTTATTCTCTATGTTTGGGTGTTTATCCTATTCCTGTCCCACGCCACTTTCATTGGCTTTTTTACTCGCCCAATTGTGTTTACTTGAATTTTTGATTATTTTCTGAGTTGCAGTGAACCAATTGATTGGCCCATCAGAGCTCTCTGTTGAGAGTTACCCGTTTGATTCGTAATCACTCAGTTCATTAACGTTGTTAATGTCTGTTGGGCTATTGTTCACATTTGCTTTTTATATACAAAAAAAAGACTGGTGCATTGGGCTATTTATTGTCTTTCTAGGTTTTTTAAATTAATTAATTTATTCTCCTTCATACAACTATATACATAATGTTAAGGGGTGTGGACCCTTAGCATAGCCTCCGTCATGTCCGTAAAACTGCTGTAACTCCTTCATTATTATCTATATAAGAGTATACATTTTTTTGAAGAAAAAGTTTCAATGAATCCAACCGTGAACATGAAATTGACCATTTTGAAAAAAATGCTAAAAAACAGGTTTTTGACCCATTTTCAGGTTTCGTCAAGATAACTAAAAAGATATTTGTCAAATTTTGTTAAAATATTTTAATATATTCGTAATAGAATTCTCTAGGAGGTTTTTTATTTAAATATCTGATTTGCCAAAAATGTGATTTTCATGATTTTGTAGGTTTTTGCTTGCAATGTTTAGGTACTAGTCAATAGTTTTAATAAGATAAAATGTACGATTCAATACAATTTGCTTCTCTTGGGATGGGTACGATTGCGATTATGCTTTTCACTAGGTATTATTTTTCAAAACCATACACTAAACGCGGAAGGATTTAGTGTTGTGCTCCTGCAACATTACAACTAAATACAGCTCGTGACTAGGCAAACCACATTTTCGCATGCAGCACTAAATCACTCCTCGTTTTTTGTAAGGCCAAGTAACAAAAATAATGTGTTTCTCGTCCGAACTTTTAAAAATTCGGTAAGAGGCCCTTCCCAGCAAACACAGAACGTTTTCGCAACGTTGCACCTATGTTGCAGTTAGGTTGCGTCATTTAAAACGTTTTAACAACGTTTTTATAACGTTACGGTTTGGTTGTGATTTCGGTTGTTTTAAGTTGGTCCGTTGAAACGTGAGTAAAACGTTCTCTGAACGTTAAAGTTTAGTTCTAGTTTGGTTGCACTTAGGTTGTGGTTAGGTTGTCATTATAAACGTTCTTACAACGTTATTATGACGTTGCGGTTTGTTTGTTTTAGGTTGGTTCTTGGAAACGTGATTAAAACGTTCTCTGAACGTTGCATGTTGATCATCGGAAACGTTTACATAATGTTTTAACAACGTTGTAACACTCAAATAGTTGGTTGTTTTAGTTTAATCCTTTAAACGTGAAAAAGATGTTCCCTGAACGTTGTAGTTTAAGTTCTAGTTTGGTTGCACTAAGGTTCTGGTTAGGTTGTCATTAAATACGTTCTTATAGCGTTATTATAACGTTGCGGGTTGTTTGTTTTAAGTACCAAATCACACCCAAACCGCAACGTTATATATAACGTTGTAGAAACGTTTTAATGACAACCTAACCACAACCTAAGTGCAACCAAACTAGAACTTAACTGCAACGTTCAGAGAACGTTTTGCTCACGTTTCCATGGACCAACCTAAAACAACCAAATCACACCCAAACCGCAACGTTATAATAACGTTGTAGAAACGTTTTAATGACAACCTAACCACAACCTAAGTGCAACCAAACTAGAACTTAACTGCAACGTTCAGAGAACTTTTTGCTCACGTTTCCATTGACCAACCTAAAACAACCAAATCACACCCAAACCGCAACGTTATAATAACGTTGTAGAAACGTTTTAATGACGACCTAACCATAACCTAAGTGCAACCAAACTAGAACTTAACTGCAACGTTCAGAAAACATTTTGCTCACGTTTCCATGGACCAACCTAAATCAACCAAATCACACCCAAACCGCAACGTTATAATAACGTTGTAGAAACGTTTTAATGACAACCTAACCACAACCTAAGTGCAACCAAACTAGAACTTAACTGCAACGTTCAGAAAACATTTTGCCCACGTTTCCATGGACCAACCTAAAACAACCAAATCACACCCAAACCGCAACGTTATAATAACGTTGTAGAAACGTTTTAATGACAACCTAACCACAACCTAAGTGCAACCAAACTAGAACTTAACTGCAACGTTCAGAAAACATTTTGCCCACGTTTCCATGGACCAACCTAAAACAACCAAATCACACCCAAACCGCAACGTTATAATAACGTTGTAGAAACGTTTTAATGACGACCTAACCATAACCTAAGTGCAACCAAACTAGAACTTAACTGCAACGTTCAGAAAACATTTTGCTCACGTTTCCATGGACCAACCTAAATCAACCAAATCACACCCAAACCGCAACGTTATAATAACGTTGTAGAAACGTTTTAATGACAACCTAACCACAACCTAAGTGCAACCAAACTAGAACTTAACTGCAACGTTCAGAAAACATTTTGCCCACGTTTCCATGGACCAACCTAAAACAACCAAATCACACCCAAACCGCAACGTTATAATAACGTTGTAGAAACGTTTTAATGACAACCTAACCACAACCTAAGTGCAACCAAACTAGAACTTAACTGCAACGTTCAGAAAACATTTTGCTCACGTTTCCATGGACTAACTAATTAAATAATTAATTACATTTTATTTAAAAAGGTTTATTACGAATCAAAATTTTAATACAAAACAATTTGGCATTACAAATTTGATGTACTAATCTAGGCGTATACAGGGTGACCCAAAAAATGTTAACACTCTGGGCACATAAGATATCTTAAAAGGACAGGAACACACGGGTCTATGTATTATGAAAGCTGAGTAAATAAGCTTTCATTTGCATTTTATTGCGTTCCAATTGGTTATTTAGAACGGGAGATATGCTTCAGCAAACATGAGGAAGCAAAATCGGCTTGGTCCAATTTGCATTAATTACAACTATGATTACGAACTTGTAAGAATGCCAAAAACAGTATTGTGCAGTAATTCAAAAGTAACAATACCATTGCAACATTTAATCATAAGCTAGAATGTATCGATTATTGAATATAATTGAATCTTTTCATTCATTTATCCAACGATACAAGCAAGTTATAACAGGTGGTATTACCATTGACATTAATTGGATGGACCATTTCAACAAAGAGCATGAAATGTTTCAATTTCAATTTTAAAGATGGAGATTGAGTATATTTTGCGTTGCGCTCTGGCATCTTGTTTCCATAAAGCTCGTCCCATTTGGTCTCGTATTGTAATAGTCGTTATTTCTTTAAGTCCTCCGGGGTTTAGTGTTCCTATGTCCGCGTATAGTTCATCATTGTCAATTGTTTGCCTGTGACCCTTGTATTTCAGGGGTGTTACATTTGGTATCAATTCTGAAATCAAAAGAAAACCGTTTTAACTCAAGCGCAATATGCTCTTTTCTAAGCGTGTAAATCCGTTAAAGTTTGAATCGAATTCGTTCCTCGTGGGTATTGCACATGGAAAAGGAGTATAGAACTTGAACTCATGACAAAATACCTGTATAATTTATATATGTGGAATATATTCATTTATGTCTTTTAAGCTTGAACAGAATCTGGCTTCATCACGACGTTCATATAACGTTCATATAACGTTTACACAACCAAATTATGTTACCTGGGCTGTAATCGCTAATTTGCATATTTTACCTGGCCTTACATGAGTCGAGTAAATTGTGGAAATAGCTCATTAGCATAATTTCAATGGTACAAAAATTAGCACCGGTGCTCGTTTGTAACCTTTAAATTATGGTAATGAGCTAATTTGCAACTTTTATTTATTTAAACCTATTTTTTTTTAAAATTTAAGTCGATACATACATTTAACAGCTTTTAACACCATAGAAAGTATTTTGATCTGTTTACGTAAGTTCTCATATGTATAGCTAAAGGCAAGTCATTGTTCACTAATGCCATATACATTGAGCAAGAACATAGTACACATGAAAAGGTCAATGCCCGCCCCATCCCTCTATAATACCACTACCATTCCCTGGTTGCCATGGTGTAACTAACCGAATTTGATGAAAGTTTTTTACACGTTTGGGATAACGTTGTGAAAACGTTCAAGACTAACGTTCATACAACATAAAAATGTGTCGACAAATAAACGTTCTTTGAACGTTTAATCATAACGTTCCAAGAACGAAAGTGAAACGTTGTCACGACGTTCCAACAACGTAATAAATAGGTTATAAAAACGTCATTTGGACGTAATGGTATAAATAACAGAAGTTTTTTAAACGTTTGGGACGTTGTTATAACGTTGTGAAAACGTTCATTACTAACGTTCAAACAACGTAAAAATGTGTCGACAAATAAACGTTCTTCTAACGTTGGATCGCAACGTTCCATGAACGTTGTCACGACGTTCCGATAACGTAATAAAGACAGTATAAAAACGTCATTTGGACGTAATGGTATAACTAACAGAATTTCAAGAAAGTGTTTTAAACGTTTAGGACGTTGTGATAACGTTGTGAAAACGTTCATGACTAACGTTCATACAACGTAAAAATGTGTCGACAAATAAACGTTCTCCTAACGTTGGATCACGTTTACAACGTTCTTTGAACTTTTAATCATAACGTTCCAAGAACGAAAGTGAAACCTTGCCACGACGTTCCAACAACGTAATATGGTTAGCTGGGTTATTATTTGTTATTTGTCACAAAGTTGTTATTGTGCTAAGTTCCCATTGGTGAAACTCTGGGCGTCATCATATAAATGGGAGGCCCTCATTATTTTTTGTTTTTTTTCCTCATTGCTCTACCCCTAGCCTGGAAATCATGAAATGAAACAAAGTTAAAGAGGATAAGAAAAATAACAAAAATATTTGACAATCACAAAAAATTGGTGAGGGCGAGGACTTGAAACATGTTTATTATTTTACTTGGCCTAATGGTGGTACCTAATGGTAGTTAGTTCCGGCAAAAACAAAAAACGATTTTGTGATTGATTGGGTCCTTTGAGAATCAGTTTGGCGTGAGGGTAGCATAATTAGAATGAAAGGTAATATCTTGTGCTTAGATCAGGATATTGCAAAATGTTGATTTTCTATTTTACCGAAAGTTTATCACGTGGATGAACGCACGTGCTCGGAGGCGGTCAGAAGGCGAGCGTCCGGGCTGAAAATAGGGATGGCGCTGTTTAAATGATCATATCGTAAACTCTTATTGGAAGCTGTAACACTTCTTGACGATTTTATCATATTTTAAATATTTATTTATTAGTATGAAGCATTCAAGACTTTCCAAAAAGGTTACTTAGACCCCAAAACTCTTTTAGCCCTATTTACGTGTAATCCAATGGGACACTTATTTAGTGTTGCGCTCCCTTATATGTTGGCATGATTTCAATGAAAAGAGCATAGATAGATCATAATAGTGCCTTGCAGTTTGCAACTGACATGTTGGAGTATTTGTTCTCGTTGAGTACTTTTCTTGTTACTATTATTATTATTATCATTAGTGTTATTAGTGTTATTATTAGTGTTAGTGTTATTATTATTATTATAACATTTTCTTCTTGCCCTTTCATATGTTTTTACATAAAACAGGTCTTTAATGGAAGCTCAGACAGAGATACTCCGTCTACAAATTCATTTTCATCTGCAGTAAACGCAACTTCTGTTAGAATACATCCCATTGAGTGGTATGGACACATAAGCTTGAGATTAGAGATACTCGGACGAGATGGTATGATGTTACCTAAATACTATTTAAATTACGATGATTTGAATTGAACAAAAAAACAGCTTATATGCACTAGTAGTGAGTAGTGTATCTCCCGGGGTCAGGGGGCAGTGGGGGGGGGGGGGGGGGAAGAGTATACCTTTTGCCCCCTGACAAAGATCCCAGATACGCTACTGATATGGACGCCTGTGGTTCGTTTCTTTGTCAACGCTGATTTGTTCACAAATGATAAACAAGGATGAATTACTTTTAATTAAGGACTAAGGACTAAAGCCAAATCATAATGTACAGGGTGAGTCAGAAAGAAAGGGCACTTCAATCGTGAAGTCGTCACAAACGTTTTAGGCATGCAAATTTAAAAACAATGGTAGTTAGCAAAAAACCCTATATCTGGCTTTCATTTAAAAAGAATTTTAAAATCGAACATTGCGTTATCATGATACACTCATTTTAGTAAAGCCCAAAATTGTATAGCTAATCGAATTATCGAATTATCAAATTATGGTCGAATTATCAAGCCATTCTTCAATGTTTTCTAATCAGGCTCGCACGCTATCTTAATCAGCTGAGATGCCTCTTTTCAGTGTTTTTCTTTGCATTCAGGCTTTTTCTTACTCATAATTCCCCAGGTTTTTAAAAAAATGTCTTTCATTTTAGGATTGTGTATGCAATATTCATGTGCCTTTTCAGGCTTTTTACCAGTTTCATTGATTGGCATCTCTGAATCAGCTAGCCAACAATGTTATGTGGTATTGTCATGACGTGGATTGGCTTTAAAATACTGGGTTCTACTCAAATTGATGTATATACCTTTTGACGCAATGGTCGTATTCAAAACAATTTTTGTTGTTGAAAGAAAGCCAACATGCAGTCTTTTTAGCACTAATATGTTTGAATATGAATGCAAGCCTAACACTTTTGTGACGGCTTTGCAATAAAAGTGCTCATTCTTTCTGACCCACCCTGTCATGCCTGTACGCAAGGGGTTTGACGTTGTTATAGCTATTGAATGAACTATTTTATGCACTGTATCATTTGTCGGGGTGTGTGTGTTTATGTAAAGTATGTTTTGATACTGTAATATGTCATAAATATGAACCACCGTGAACGTTGGAACTTTAATTACGTGATCTTTGAGGTAACACAACATTCATTTTTGTATCATCGATGCAGTTCCGTGTTTAGATCCACTTGGTATGAAAGATGGGACTATTGAAGACAGTCAGATAACATCATCAAGTGACTGGAATCCCAACCATAGTGCAATTAACGCACGGTTAGATCGTCCGCATGGTAATGGTAGAACTGGAGCATGGAGTGCTAAAACTAATGACGTCAACCAATGGATACAGGTGGATTTGGTTGACATGAAATCAGTTTCTGGGATAATAATGCAAGGCAGATCAGACTACGATCAATGGGTGACTAAATACAAAGTTCAATACAGCAACGACGGTGTGGCATGGCAGTATGTAAAAGATAACAATCAACGTTATGACAAAGTGAGTTTTATGTATTAAATGAGATTGAACGACAAAACAATAAGAATACAATTATTACATAAATTGAATAACATACCATGGATATTAGATGAAATATGGAGATATGCGTGTTTGAATAGCATCTGGCTACTTGATGTTATTTAAATAATATTAGTTTGATTGAATATAGCATCCATAACATTTTTGTCTTAACATTTTTGTAAATGCTTTTGTTTTTATATTACAAGGTCTTCAAAGGAAACACAGACAGAAACACTCATTCTGCCAGTTCATTTTACTCTGCAGTGAAGGCACGGTATATTAGAATACATCCTAGCGAATGGCATGGACACGTTAGCTTGAGATTTGAAATACTCGGACGTGTTATGTAATGGTAGGTAGGAATGTTTAATAATTTGATGATAATATTAATATTGAGTAAAACTTATCGTTGGCGGCGAGTGTTTTTACACATATTCAATATTCAATATGCAAGTTGTAGATTAGATGCTTTGAATTTTTCCAATGAGCTATAAGATAAATTCATTGAGTTCAAACTTTAAAGAGTCAGTTTGTTTTTACGTTGATTAACCACGAGTAGATCGTAATTTTGCTTATTTGGAAAGAAAAATATTGTGAAACTTTGATGTTTTTAAGTTTACGATTTCGACTGCTCTCGCTGTTATTAAGAGTAATTAATCATGTTAATAGGCATTCACTGTAAAGCAAACTCTACACTGGTAAAACAGTTTGGATAAACGTTACCCCATGCGCAATATATCCCCCAACCCTTTAGCTGGGGAGCGGAGGCCCATTTTTAGGGTTTTTTGGTCCCGGTCTGCTGGCACAGGGAGTTATATACCAAAATGTTCCTTGAAGTCTGTAGAATACAACCTAGGTGGACATCCTTGCCAACTCGGATGTTAAAGTGACCTTTGACCTCGATTTAGGGTCAAAGGTCAAATCACTAAAAATGGCCATTATTGCACCGATTGGTAAATCAGGTATTTTTACCTTTATTCCTAATTCGCCCATATTCTTATACTTAAAACAGGTATCTGGTGAAAATATAGGGTCACTGTAAAGAGAATACTTGGGGGAACATTATAGGAAATTATTAGGTTAATCGGATTGCTATGGTAACCAGTATGAATACCATTTTTGAGGAAAAAATAGACATAACTGATGCGCTTTAATGAACGGTTAATCAGTGTTTTTTGTGTCCATTTTGTTGTTCATCCTATTTTAATTTTGATTGAATGATATAAACCTGCTGGCACAGGGAGTTGTATACCAAAATGTTCCTTGGAGTGTGTAGAATACAACCTGGGTGGACATCCTTGTCAATGTGGATGTTAAATTGATAATTAACCTCGATTTAGGGTCAAAGGTCAAATCACTAAAAATGGCAGTTATTGCGCCCATTGAATGAAAAACAGGTATTTTTACCTTTATTCCTAATTCACTCATATTCTTATACTTATAACAGTTAACTGTTGAACATATGGTGTCAGTGTAAAGAGAAGACTTTGGGGAACATTACAAAAAGGATTTGGTAATTCGGGTTACCATGGTTACCAGTATAAATACCATTTTGAGAAAAAATAGCCATAACTGATGCACTTTAATGAACGGTTACTCAGTGTTTCGTGTGTCCATTTTGTTGTTCATCCTATTTTAATTTTGACTGAATGATATAAACCTGCTGGCACAGGGAGTTGTATACCAAAATGTTCCTTGGAGTGTGTAGAATACAACCTGGGTGGACATCCTTGCCAATGTGGATGTTAAATTGATAATTAACCTCGATTTAGGGTCAAAGGTCAAATCACTAAAAATGGCAGTTATTGCGCCCATTGAATGAAAAACAGGTATTTTTACCTTTATTCCTAATTCACTCATATTCTTATACTTATAACAGTTAACTGTTGAACATATGGTGTCAGTGTAAAGAGAAGACTTTGGGGAACATTACAAAAAGGATTTGGTAATTCGGGTTACCATGGTTACCAGTATAAATACCATTTTGAGAAAAAATAGCCATAACTGATGCACTTTAATGAACGGTTACTCAGTGTTTCGTGTGTCCATTTTGTTGTTCATCCTATTTTAATTTTGACTGAATGATATAAACCTGCTGGCACAGGGAGTTGTATACCAAAATGTTCCTTGGAGTGTGTAGAATACAACCTGGGTGGACATCCTTGCCAATGTGGATGTTAAATTGATAATTAACCTCGATTTAGGGTCAAAGGTCAAATCACAAAAAAATGGCAGTTATTGCGCCCATTGAATGAAAAACAAGTATTTTTACCTTTATTCCTAATCCACCCATATTCTTATACTTATAACAGTTAACTGTTGAACATATGGTGTCAGTGTAAAAAGAACACTTTGGGGAACATTAAAAAAAGGATTTGGTAATTCGGGTTACCATGGTTACCAGTATAAATACCATTTTGAGAAAAAAATAGCCATAACTGATGCACTTTAATGAACGGTTACTCAGTGTTTCGTGTGTCCATTTTGTTGTTCATCCTATTTTATTTTTGACTGAATGATATAAACCTGCTGGCATAGGGAGTTGTATACCAAAATGTTCCCTGGAGTGTGTAGAATACAACCTGGGTGGACATCCTTGCCAATGTGGATGTTAAATAGATGTTTAACCTCGATTTAGGGTCAAAGGTCAAATCATTAAAAATGTTATTGCGCCCATTGAAAAATCAGGTATATACTACCTTTATTCCTAATTCGCCCCTAATTTTATACTTATAGCAGATAACTGTTGAACATATGGTGTCAATGTAAGGAGAACACTTTGGGGAACATTTTGGGGAACACTATAGAAAAGGGATTTGGAAATTAAGGTTGCCATGGTGACAATATAAATACCATTTTTGAGATAAATTCATGTTTATTCTGTTAAAGAAATGTAATGAGTTCTTTTTTTGTGAGTTTATTTGCTGGTCTTGCTATATTACTGCTAAATTCCATTTGTATAGAACAGAAATATACACAAAAAGTAGAGAAAATTATATCATTTGTTCTTCAAAGAAAAGTTCTCTTTTATTTGCACAATACATTACTTCTTACTGGTTCAAAACATAAATAATAAATGATAATGGAGCATTCAATTTTAATAATAAATGAAAGAAAATAAAAAAATGCGATAAATAATAATAGATATAATTTCCCCATGTTTTTTTGGGGTACAAGGACCAATTTTTATGTCCTCTGTTTTTAAATAAACATAAGTTCTCCTGCGTTACTTGTACATTTCATATGAAAACAAATCATATTTGAAGACAATAGTGCACCATGTTAATGAAAGGGATTGCATTCGTAATATAATTATGAAATTAATTGCAAATTCATTGCTTTACACTGAGAACAATAATAGTTGCCTTCTCATTTACTAAATATACTGTTCAATTGTGAGGCATCAACTTATTTGAGGTGGCTCAATTCAGAAAATCTGCTTTGTCTAATCAATTTAGCGTTAGATGGAGTTCATTACAAAGTAAAACGTTTTTAGGGAACTTCCTATTCTAAATCCATGTTCAGAACACAATCTGCTTTAAAAAACAAGTATAATACATATTCAAACATCTTAAGAAAAAAAATGAAATGTTAATTAAAAAATGTTATCATTCTTTTGAACATTTTTAACTTATGGTCCATCAAAATTATACACATCTCAAATTGAGGATGTTCATTAAATAAAAATAATATGGACATTTCTCTGTTTTAGGTCTTTTCTCACCAGTCAATAAGCAATCTTTTATCTTCACTTACAGTGTACTATAATTAAGCCATTTTAAGCACACACAAATATGGCATCAATCATCAGCTGCGTAGTCTCAAAACAAGTCATGCCATAATTTGAGGATTCAGAGCAACAATATCTTAACTCCAATTGTGGCAAAAATGAGATATTAGTAATTAGTATGAAAATGAAGCTGGTAAACACATCTATTGAGAGTCACAAAATCAATCCACGGTCTACATGTACCACAGTCTTATGTTCACACAATACACTATTTTAAAAATATCAGTCCCTGACTGTACTGTCTGAATGTGTTAGAGCAACAACAGCTTAAATGCAGGAGTCTATAAAGTTTTCATGAGCTTTGCGGGGGTCTTTTGAGTTTAGCACAACACAATATTATTTCCATGGAGTTACGATAATTTTTCTCAAAATGGCGATTTTGGAGTTAAGATTTTGTTGCGCTGAGCACTAGACTTGTTTTATCAAAGTTGAAGCTATAAAACTATAGCTTATTTGGTGTTTCAATTTCACTATAAATTGATCAGTTCCGAATTGGTGAAACCTCCTTAAACTTAAAAGAATACAAAAGAAGTCAGGCGCACAAGAAGCCAACAAACGTGCGTAGTGCATCATATGCGTTACATGTGCGTACAACCAAAACTGCATGTGTGTGTGGCCAAATCGTATGCTTGGAAAACTTTTTTGCACCGAGAAATAAAAAACACAAATATTTCTTGCCAATTTTGAACTGATTATACTATAGTATTTGGTTCAATCTTACACACAATGTTTGTATAGCGCTAGTACATCTAGATCAACGCGCTTTACAAAAAAATAACAGCAACGAAATTACATACATGGCATAAAACAAAACAAATGGCATAATATAAAACAACATCAATTATGTTCTGTACATGAACTTTTCATGGATTGAACAGCTGCGGTGATGAAAACTGTCACATCTCAATTAAAAGTTCTAAGATTGCAGATGGAAAAGAAAAAAAATGCGTATGTCCAGGTGACAGGTGGTTCTTTCACCTACTTACGATGAAATAAAATCAGCTGCATAACACGGATACCCTTACCATGAGTATACATCATCCAACCTTAATAAAAATGACAGAAAAAGTCACAATTATTAATAATATATACAAACACACACTTTGTTCTTCTAATCTTGCCTTATCCCAAACTTGCTTTCTTACACATACTAACATCATAATGAGAGCAACCGTCTCCAGCTCATGCATAGCCCATTTTTACTATTTTTTATTTGATTTCTGACATCCTTTGGAAACCTATGCTTTATTCATACTTACTATGCTACACACAAGAGCAATTCCCTCAAGTTCATGCATAGCCCTTATACATGATGACTAAATTCTACCATCATACATTATTTGTAACACAGCATGTGTATTAATATCCTTTCTATATCAGTAATTTTTTTATGTTATCAAGCCTCTGTGGCATAAATGAGATTGGATCAAGACTGTTCTTTTCTCATGTATGAAGGCTGATAGCAAAATTGTTAACTTTATTTGTTGGGAGTGGCTGTTTTTAATTCAACCAGCATGCTTATATAGGCTTTTTAAGCCTGGCCCGAGCAATTTGCTTGAGTCTGGTCCCTTCAGGACCCAAGCGTGTGTCCGTACGGACCGACCGTGTAAACAAACAAACAAACAAACAATACTATATAGTCCAATGAAACCCCGGGAACATCATATATTTGAATGTTCCACTTGGTAAAAAGAGGTATAGACAAGTTCATACATACTCTATGGTAATACAATGAGTGTGCATCTGGGTTATCATCATGATAAGACTGCAACCTCTCAAGAATATCTGATTTTCTGAGTGCTGATGCCTCCTGGATCAAATACTGAATTTGGCTAATGTCTACATTATGACAACTTGGGAATTTACCTTGGTACCGCACTTTTCCGCAAAGGACACATATATCCTTCATATTGCATGTCTGTGTAGCCATACCTGTTACTACTTGTATTTCATTTAATTCAGTCTTACCAGATTTCTCTCGTCTTTTTGCTGATAGCTTTTCCTGTGTGTACTTATTCCTGCAACTTGCATGCCATTTTGGCTCATTTTCATTAACCCATACATCACTTTTAGCATCGTTTAATAACCTACTAGTTACACTGTCTTGATGGAAATACATAGCCTCTATAAACCTGTCTAAAGATTGTACATTATACAATACTTCCTCAGTGTATGAGGTTTGGCAAATTATACATTGATTGTAATTGGTTATTGAATTTGATAACGACAATTTCTTCTTCCTCTTTAGTGGGCTTTTAAAGAAGGCTTCCTTGCATTCCTGAACATCCATCTGTACTGTATCTTCTTCTTCTTCATCATTCATGCTCTGACCTGTAATGAGAAAAGAACAGTCCATGTTTAAATTACAACAAAACAATAGTTTCTAGAATTTGGCGAGTAGGGTTTTTTAATATTGGGATCACTGTACATGTATACAATTTTAGCATTTAGCATAATAATTCACCCATTCAATTATTATGACATGGATTAGATGAAAGAATCTCTGGATATTTGAGGTTACACTTTTGAACCCAACACAAGATAAAAACTTGGAATCTCTGGATATATAGTTCATGCAGCTGTGCAAACAGCTTTCAAAATGTACATATCTCTATTTATGTGCAGAGCTTTTAAAAAGAATTATGCACCTATTAGGCGACAAAAACAACAACCCTGTCCTACAGACAAACAGATCTCTCAGAATGGGTGGGTTGATCAGTCAGGTCGAGTGTTGTTGTTGTTTTTAACCCTTTCCCCCTTGAAAATGACAGTAAAAATCAAACAAATCTGTAAACATATTGCCGCATTTTGACAAGCCTGCTTTCTCTCTCCTCCACTTTTCTAAGCAATTAAAACAAATACCTCAAACTATCTAAAGATAGTGTCGTCTTCACAGCAACAGATACAGGGACGTCAGGCTTGATGGTCCTCAGGTATAGCGTCAAGTTCAGAAACAGGGGTGATTTTGCAGTGTAGCTCAAGAGTATTCTGGAAATCCGAATTCTGGAAATTGAGTTTAACCAAATGTGTTAAATGTCCATGGGTAATACATTTTATCAACCTTAATTAACCCTAACACCACCATGCCATACATAATCATGTGACCAGCAGCACCTGTCTGTGCACACTTGAACACGAAATCTATCCCATGTTGTAATACCACCCGGGTATCTATAGTCACAGAAGATTTAGCCTGGGCAGCTCAGTGCTAATGGTGGTGGTTCAGGCACTCGCCTGTTAGTTCATCAGTGACCAAGACAAAATCGGGGGGGGGGGGGGGGGGGGGGGGAGCTGGGGGTGAGACGATCATTGGGGGAGGAGCAAACATTTTGGCTTTAATTGTCAAAATTGCCTGAAATAGCCTAATTTGTTGTCAATTGTACATTTCAGATCAATATTGAAAGTCAACATTTTCAATTGTTTGGGGGACGGGGCTAAAATGGGGTGGGGCTTGAGCCGACTGATGAAAAGTGGAGGCAAATTTTGTGACTAGTGCCGCCACTGTTTCAAAAGGATCTGTCTTTACATACCCGTGTGCATAAGTATGTGGAGATACTTTTGCCGCATAACCCTACGCAATGAGCTCAATTTTTGATATTTTTGTTGTCGTTGTCCTAACAAAAATTGGCTCCGAAAGTGAAAGGAAAAAAGTGGGCTAAAAACGCACTGAAAGAGAATTTCCACATTTAGCATAGCTATTTTTTTTAAACAGATCGCATATATAGCATTCCTATTTTCCAAAACGAATGTGAAATACACTCTTTTTGGCCCTATGATAATTACTAAGATTTTAAACAAAATTACCTCATGTACTGATAGCGTAGTCCTGCATGCGTGGTGGAGTCGGTTTGATGTCAACACCTCAACAGGCACATTGGTGTCAATTCAGGAAGGGGTGGGGGTGACTCGGCTATGTCTTCAAGTGAACGGTAATGTAGCTCCAAAATCAAAACATTCTGGAAATTGAAGTAAATTAATTTTAAATTAATCAGGCTGTGACATATTTCTTAGTTGAGATCCAAAATCTAAGAAATTGTCCATTGATTTATAACCTCAATTAAAAACATCCTTTCCTATGTGGTCTATTTAATCGGCCGTAAGCACTGGCAAACCTGTGAAAACTGTGTTTTTTGTATCTATTTAGGCCATTTTATTTTAGTTGGTTTTAATGTTTGTCAACTTAAATTGATATATTTCAACTATTATTGACTTTGACCATAGAATACACAAACTGTAGGTAGGTGTATAAAACCATGCAGTTTATGGCGTTTCAAACTGTCATCAATAATGAACTCAAAATAAATGTACTCTTTTATTTTATTGAAAGCTAAATGATTACCTTAAAGTGATGTTGTCAGTGTCAGGTGATGTTGTCAGTGTCTGTGGCATATGGCTTGGTGATGTCAAGTCATACTCAGTCAGTGTCTAGCTTGACAGTTTCATGCTCAGCATCAGGATTGACTAGTCTTAGCTCCCAAATCCAATGCACTTCTATAAATTAAATTAAAATATGGATAATTGTCAATGATTTTCAATGTACACACTTGAAACTAACAAGAATGAACCACAGACTATTTTTTAGTGCGTCTCAGCATGTAACATACATGTTACCGTTTACATTTGTGCTGATCTTTCATGTTGGTGTTCAGTGGCGGATACAGTGGGGGGGGGGGGGGGGGGGGGGATGGGTGGGTGGAGGGGGCGGGCGTCCCCCATAAAATTTGACAATATACCTTTTTTGTGCACCACTTTACCTTTTTCAGAGGTACATGTATAGGTAGGTCCCGTCGGTGCATTTGCTACTTGTACCATGCAATTTTGGTTTGCGGTTTTGGGACAACCACATCGCTACCCCCCCCCCCCCCCCTCCCCCACCCCCACTTAGCAGAATTTTACTAGCTGACGGCAACAAAAATTGGGGCCCTTGTACGATTTTATTGGAGTACCAATAAAAAAAACCTTTGGTCAGCCCCCCGTAAATTTTAATCCTGGATCCGCCACTTAGTTACATGTTGCACAGGGTCTTACAATACAACAGATTTTAATCTGTTGTATTGTAAGACCCTACAACAGCTAGAGAACGGAGAATAAACAATGGCGAGCTATTGACGTAACACAAGATACTGTGGAATGGGAAACTCTGATAAAAGTATACCTGGCACTACCTGCCTATACACATTGAGGGCTAAATAAAATAAGCTTTTATTGTACACTCCTAACCTTTTTCATACATGATAGCATGTACTCAGTGGCGTAGCTCAGGGGGGGGGGGGGGGGGGGGCAGGGGGGAAAATGCCCCCCCTGACGGAAAAATCCAATTTGTGCCCCCCCCCCAGCTATAAAAAAAAAAGGTGAGAAAAAAAGGAAATAGGAAAAAATGGAGAAAAAAGACGAGGTTATTAGCCAAATAGAAGGCAAAATTGTAAATGTAGTACATTTACTGTGCGATTTTTTTTGGACTGTGCAAATTTTTTTTGGGACTGTGCGAATTTTTTTGAGCTCAATCCCCCCCCCCACCCCACTTACGTGAAATTCACGAGGTAAGTGACTAGGAAAAAATTAGGGGCAACCTTTTACGAAAATTTTAGAAATCTTGCCCCCCCTGAAAAAAATCCTAGCTACGCCACTGCATGTACTCCTGCTTCTGTTTTGGCCTACGCCTACGATAATATCACTACATCTGGTATAATTGTCTTTCAAATTCACAGAAATATCCAAACAAGCAACCAATATCAGGCAAACACCTTTTATACATAATTTTATGGTGACCCTAACATTTAAAACAACCCACGCACTTAATACCCCAACTCATCAATTGCTATGCATGAACTCATTTTCATAGGGCAAGATGTCATATTTTCATCAAATAGCAGTAGGCCTAATAGTAGGCCTAATTTGCTTTTCAACTTTTCCGGCATAACTTTGCCTGAATTTTGCATAGGCCTACAGTCCATGTCATTGTTTTACTGTACGGCGATTAAAGTTAAAGCCAGTATTTCTTGGAAATAGAAACATGTTGAGATATTTAACCAATGTATACATACTATACTTGAATTATATTAAACATGATATCTGAAGCAACAGTCTGACTAATTTTATTCACAAAAGTTGAAAATTATTGATGAAAATCCCTGACGTGGACTCACATGCTTTCATTCCATAGCTCACATAGAGAGCTAGGATTCAGAGCTAATCAGATATCATGTTTAATGTTAAGAATATGTATGCTTTGGTTAAATGGCCCCTAAATGGCTCAACTATTATTTCAATTCCCTAACTTGAAATCTTTTAAAGAATGACCAATTCACTTACACAGAGAGGAATAAAATGGTAGATTCATTCATTCATTCAAATTCATATTTATTCAGTCAAACTACATTCGCACAATACAATACAATATTTATAAAAAACCGCCGCGTTACATTAGTACATTTATTGACAATGTGCCAATGTGCAGAACTATTAGGTACACCTGGTGACCTGGGTCCTGTGTGCAGGTCTGGTCTGGCTCAAAATGCGAGTAACAAAATAATTTAAAATTAAGCTTAAAGAACAAGTCAAGTATTTTATTACATACAGTTTTTTAGTTACTATAACTATGAGTAATAAACCTGTATCCACATGGGGATTAATGCCAAAGATGTGGTCATTTGAAAACTTATTTATCCAGTAAAAGTTCCTGATATTGATGAATTGTTCAAACTTACCTCAATTTATCAACAATAAAATCACTTTTGTATTGGTCACCATTTTTCTGCACTCTCCGCTATAAACAGCACGTCACCCAAAATACCCAAAATCAGAACTTTTTTATGGAAAGCCATAATATCAATAACTTTTTAACGATGCCTTTACCAGTGATCCTCACATTCAATCTTTAAAATTATTTTTTTAGAAAACAAAGCAGAGATGCAAAAAGTAATATTAAGTTACAGATTAACTAATAAAGATCATTAAAGTTGTTTAAAAATTAAAGATATATTAAAAAAAAAGAAAATGCACCAAAAATACACAAAAGTTGGTATTTTTGTAGCAATATGTTTTAAATTGTTTACTTCTGATGCCTAAGATTAATTTGAAATGTGTATGCCATACCTTCTTGTCAATTTGTATGATAAATTAGGTATTTTTACCAAATTTTGTTGTACGACGTGCTAATTTCAAAGGAACTTTCTCATTCAAGGAAAAATTTGACCTTTGACCCTAAATCGAGGTCAAAGGTCAACTTAACATCCGAGTTGGCAAGGATGTCCACCTAGGTTGTATACTACAGACATCAAGGAACATTTTGGTATATGACTCCCTGTGCCAGCAGACCGGGACCGAAAAACCATGCGCGCTCCCCAGCTACTTGTTATCGGTTTTCCCCAGCAAAATGACGGTATCCAATTATTGGGCATTTGGAGAAATATTTGTATTGTACCCCACGTTGGGTAGAATGTCTGCCCAACCTAACCGTTTTAGCAGTGTCCAACTCGTTTAGAGCATTGAAGATCACATGAACATTAATGAGCAAGATAACTTCAAGTCCTTAAAAGTTGCACAGATTCATTTTGAGTACCCCTGGTCGATCCAGTATTGTATTGTAATTGATGGTACCGATTGATTACATTGAAGACCTTCTTTTTCTTTTTCTTTTCAAAGTTGGCTGACACTTATACTGGAAACAACGTCTATCTTCTTTTGGTGTACCTTCTACGCCAGCAACATAGTCATCGAGCCATACGAGTAGACTGTATCCTTCATGGCGTCACTATTTACACACGGCCCCTGCGAGAGTGTTCCAAAGGTCTGCCATTTTTTAAAGATGGCGGCCATATAGAGGGACGCGGGGACCCAGTCTATCCTACGAGTAAGCGGAAGTTTTTCATCGAATCCGACACCCTTCTGATATGACCGAGCTATTGAAAAGGACACTGACTTGGATTGAGTTTCAATACTACATAGGTGTAACATGTGCAGCGAATTCCAATAGCAATTTCCCCCTATTTCATGCAACATTTAGATATAAAATATATGCAGAAAATGTCTAACGTTTAGAACAAATCCTACTATAATACCTACCAACGATATTATTTTAATTTCATATTTCAAAAAGTCTTTTTGGAAAAGTGAACTTTAGGTCATACCAGTATCGTTCAATACTGGAACATAAAAGTTGCCAGTATCGCTCTATACTTGTACGATTGTATTGTTCCACTTTCGGTCTATACTGATACACATGCTACCAGTTGTGATTTGCCTCAGTATTGAACGATACTGGTACATTGTGTTCCAGACGGTATCGTCCAATATTGGAGCATTTTATATTTGCCAGTATCGTCCGATAGTGGAACACTGAATTTGTACCAGTATCGAACGATACTGGGTGTTCCATTATCGGATGATACTTACAGTCCAGAATCTGGGACACTTTTCCCGTCCTTTTTATGTTATTGCTCGTTTTATTATTAATCTTGCACACTTCGATATAGATAGTTCTCCCTTTAATAATGTCAAATGTTAGTCCCTCGGATAAATCAAATGAATATTCATGCACAATGAATCCAAGGAATTCCCTGAAGAAGTTGGCGCAGGTAGTCATGTGCGTCACTATGTGTTCATGATCAATAAGGTTTGTTTTGAACTGTCTAAATTTCGGCCAAATGGGATCGGAGTGCAACTAAAAGAATATGACTTACGATGAATGTTTTAACTGTTTTAAATCGCTATTTATGTATGCAAAATGTATATAATTTTGTGAACTGCAAGTGAAATGAGATTAGATTATATATGTAATAAAAAAGGTTTGATTATGTTCAAAAACGCACTTGAACCATCAAAACCAGAGCCATTTTAAAACTCAGTCATAGTAAGTTGTTTATATTTGATTCAACAACGAATCTCATATTGATACACTCTAAGTACGGCCGATTCAAAGAACAAGATCTTGTCCGAGAGACACATAATATAAATCTAGTTAAAATTATCAACGTTGGAATACACATTCAAAAGTCCCCAACATGTGTTGAAAACATGTGTAAAGTAGCTTACATGGATATGTGATATTTACATTTTTATAGGAGTCTTTTGACATTTGACAGTTTTGACTAGATTTCTGTTAAGTTTCTTTCGGACATGATATTTAGTTTAAATATGCCGTTTTTAGAGTGTACTATCATGTTCCGCCTCCCTTAGATTTATTTGAACCAGACACTTGAATTTATTCTTTAGCGCAGTGCACAGTGGTTGTATGGAAACATTCAGTTTGGCAAGACTATTATATGTTTGAGTTTGAGTTGCATATAAACTGAATGGTTCTTAAATGGAACATTTCTGGCCCCTATGACTTTACAGAAATAATGAGAAAAATATAAGGATTCTTCTGACATCAAAATATTTTGATGTGAAAAAGATCAAAAAAAGTGATCAGAACATACATACACCTTTTAACTATTAATAATTAGGACTGCTCTTGAGAAGCACCCGCCCCTCCCGAGGAAAACAATTGAATATTTTATAGGGGAGAGCGGGGAGTGTTCGCCCCATTTCATTTGAAGAGGTCTAGAGACGCCAATTTCAAAGATTGATATTATGTGAAAGATCGATATCTTGGCTACTTACGACCATGATCTCAGTACTCTAGGCCTTACTGTAAAGGCACGAGTAAATGATAAAGACAGGTGTCTCAAAAAGGCGAACTTGCCCGACGCCGGGGTAGGTTCGCCCATAGGCCGGGGCAAGTTCGCCGTTGGGAAGCTTGCAACATACTACTGTATTGTGTGTTCCCAAATTTAACCAGTGGCGAATCACTTGGTGGGAATGACACCAAGATAGATCAGGGGGGGGGGGCGGGGAGAGGGGGGTAGGACAAATTTTAGTAGTCCAAAATGGCCCGAAAAAATGCTTTACACAATGGGAAAGGGGGGAGTTTACGGAAAACTTTGTGAGTAACCGGCCCTGAGAGGCACAGAACCAAGCGGCCCATGTGGCGATCGCCCCTGACCAAGATCGTTTAAATTGGACAATCTTAACGGTTATTGAGTATTTTAACCGTTATTGAATAGTCTCCTCTCAGAAGTGGTACTCACCCCGATGAACTATTGGCATTCAAAATGGTATTAAACAGGAAAATTATTCTTGATATGTGTGAAAAAACATATAACATAAACCCAGAATTACAAATAAATTGGACAGTCTTAACCGTTAGTAAATAAATAGGTCATTTCCTATAATTGAAATAAGTCTATTTCAATTCTGTAGGTGTATAGGTGTTAGTCTATTGATTGATTGATTGATTGATTGATTGATTGATTGATTGATTGATTGATTGATTGATTGATTGATTGATTGATTGATTGATTGATTGATTGATTGATTGTAATTATTTTTAATTTCGGAGCATGAACAGAAAAAGGAAATAAATAGTCAAATGAAGAGAAAAAATAGGGGGAAAGGTGGAAATACTCACTTTCAACCTAATATTAACCGCGTTGTCTTTCGATCGATCAATCAATCGATCAATCGATCAATCCAAGAGATCAAGAGATCACGAGATCACGAAGTGCAATTAATCATGAAACTAATCATGAAATCGATCATGAAATCAATCATGAAATCAATCATGAACTCAATCATGAAATTAATCATGAAATCAATCATGAAATCAATCATGAAATCAATCAGGAAATCAATCATGAAATCAATCATGAAATCAATCATGAAATCAATCATGAAATCAATCATGAAATCAATCATGAAATCAATCATGAAATCATTAAAGTCGATATTATGTTGAACAAATCCAAGAATTGTACTCACAATTAGACGGTTTCGTCAACCAGTTCGGTTGTCTTCTTCAAGCAGAAAAGAGGGATACGACAAGCAATTTGGATACGACGACAGGGGCCTAACATACTTAACCGCGACGAGGGCATTTATTCTCTGAGTCACGTGTTTGATCCACTCATCACAACTTTGCAACCTGGGATGGGAATGAGAATATCATCTCTCGCGGGAAAAAGAAGTAGGCCTAGATCAAGCCATTACTGAAGAAGTCAACCCGAACTGGTTGACGAAACCGTAATTGTGAGTACAATTCTTGGATTTGTTCAACAAAATATCAACTTTAATGTATCTACAATCCTGATGAACTTATTAAACAACAACAAAATCATGAAATCAATCATGAAATCATGGAATTCCATGATGATATCAATCATGGAATCAATCATGAAATCAATCATGAAATCAATCATGATATCAATCATGAAATCAAACATGAAATCAATCATGATATCAATCATGAAATCAATCAATTAATCAATCATGAAATCAATCAATCATGAAATCAATCAATCATGAAATCAATCAATCATGAAATCAATCAATCATGAAATCAATCAATCATGAAATCAATCAATCATGAAATCAATCAATCAATCATGAAATCATGAAATCAATCATGAAATCAATCAATCATGAAATCAATCAATCATGAAATCAATCAATCATGAAATCAATCAATCATGAAATCAATCAATCATGAAATCAATCAATCATGAAATCAATCAATCATGAAATCAATCAATCATGAAATCAATCAATCATGAAATCAATCATGAAATCAATCATGAAATCAATCATGAAATCAATCATGAAATCAATCATGACATCAATCATGACATTAATCATGACATCAATCATAACATCAATCATGAAATCAATCATGAAATCAATCTGAAATCAATCATGAAATCAATCATGAAATCAATCATGAAATCAATCAATCATGAAATCAATCAATCATGAAATCAATCAATCATGAAATCAATCAATCATGAAATCAATCAATCATGAATTCAATCATGAAATCAATCATGACATCAATCATGACATCAATCATGACATCAATCATGACATCAATCATGACATCAATCATGACATCAATCATGACATCAATCATGAAATCAATCATGAAATCAATCATGATATCTATTATGACATCAATCATGACATCAATCATGACATCAATCATGACATCAATCATGACATCAATCATGAAATCATCATGATATCAGTGACAGTTAATCAATCATGAAATCAATCATGAAATTATGCAAGTAATTATGCAAGTAATACGAGAAGTGACTGAATACCATCTATACAGTATGTATGTATGTAGGCCTACTACTGTTTCAGTTGCAACACCACGCACTTCCTTCCTGATACTGGACCAGGAGACTTTCATTTATGTACATGTATTATGCGTGCACCCCTGCACACATCCAGCAAAGTCAACCACCATGGACGATGAAATTGCCTCCAACAGTAAGTTAATATACACCTGGAACCTCATCCTCATCCTATTGTTATTTCGCTCAATTATTTTGTACGAAAGGAGCGATGTATGAATGGAACGATACAAACAATAACTCTCCATTCGTAAAATCACGAATGGAGAGTTTTTGTTATGAATTGAGTGTTATTGCTACGGATTGATAAATGACAACTATGTGTGAAAAAACTAGCACTTGAAAAAAGTGGTTGACAGACGAAGTATCAAACAAATGAGAGTTTAAATTGTTGATATGTCAGGGCCACATATTTACAAATAATATGTCAATATCTTACCCATTCTAACAGTTTTATTTGGTTTATCATTTGGATATCTTTTTTTATTATTTGAGGTATACTCTTTCAATTCAATTTGTTTTCCTTATATATTTTTTCTTGACCTGATAAATTATCTGGGAAAGGGTTGTGTTCTTGTTTTAGTCTTTTGGCTAAACCAGAAGGTGCACAGACCCTTTGATCATTACTCAGTAAAATAACGCATGCTTCTCCAAATTGTGTGTTAAATATTCAACACTTGTGATTGTATAAATTTAACCTGTTTTAAAGTTTTAAACTGAAATGCTCGTCATGATTTGATAAATAAAAAACACTTCATCGTTTGTTCAGTTTTCAACGTGATGGTCTACAAAATGTTGAACTCGTATTTCCATTTTGTTGAGATCTCTGTTGTAAAGACTCACGATTCCTTAATTCTAATATCAGATACTGAACCGAAGTCTAAATTATGTTCCCTTACTTGTTTACCATTTATCCACACAGCAAGCTTATTTTCAAAACTTTGAAAACTAATATAATTAAGCTGTGTGGTGTCCACGACATCAGAGGGAGGGTGTGATAAGAACGGCCGATTCCAGTAATTCACACCATTCTGGGAAAATGATGATTATTTTCCCAGAATGGTGTTATACTCGGCCATTATCCTTTACTTAGGGGAATCAGTTCATGACATTTTGATAGACTAATAATTCCACCGTTTTCCCGAAATCACGCACGCCTAGGGATTGGACACCCTCTTTTTCAGCGGTTGTCCACATTCAAGTACTTTTAACGCTAATGCTAGGATTTCTTAATTCCGTGATAGGCGGCGAGCTGTTAATAATCCGTATAGTATTACGATTAACATCTACAACGCATTATACTTTTTTTTAAAAATCTAGATGATACATCTCATGTGATGATATCTTACAACTGGGATTCCCAGAAGAGAATGATCAAGTTGAGAGATGAGCTTAAACAGGCTGGCTATAAGGTGTGGATGGATATAGACAACATGGGTAAGCTTACAATCAATAAAGCAAAGACATATTCAAGCAGAGACATGTTACACCTCAAGCAGAAACACTTTCTTTTGTATTATAAAGAGCAAATGTGAACAATAGCCCAACAAGGTCAATGAACTGAGTGATTTGAAATCAAACTGATAACTCTCTACAAAGATCTCTGAAAGGCCAATCAATTGGTTGCCTGCAACCCAGAAAATATGCATAGGCCTAATACAAGAAACACAAATGGGCAGGGGTTAAAAATGCTAATAACAGTGACGTAAGAATAAGACAAAAAGCCCAAACATAATATAGAGAACAACATCAAAATATAAATAAAATTTAAAAAAGATCTACCAGGAGCTGCCTGTCGTTACCTGTCGGGCGTGGCCGTATCACCAGCCCAGCTGGCAGGGATAGCACTGGATCAAAAATGTGAGCGGTCCCATGACATTTTTCAGGACCCCTCAGGACTTCAAAAAACAAATTTAAGGGGTCCCCCAAGAAATTGAGGGGTCCTGAAGTTTGGGTATTTGAAAATTTTACTTTTTTTACAGGCAGTTTTAATGAATTTATATTGTGAGCAAAGGATGGATATGTATTTTACAGAATTTCTTAAGGTTTCCATTTTAATACATCGTCAAATGTAAGGGGTCCCTTCAATTTTGATCGGGACCCGCAAGTCTTTCCAATATGAAACCTATGACGCGTCACTATTAGAAAGTGAGAGGTCTAGGACGCGCAGACGCGTCAGAATGCGACCCCTGCCAGCTGGCTACATGCTTTACTGGACCATCCACCATCTCCCCAACCAGGTATTAACCTACACTTGGACCGGCCATGACCATCATGTGAAAGTCAGGTGTAGAAATACTTGATTGAAGGGTGTTATGAAAGAGTGTGTAGGCTATGTCAAGTTAAGAGTTGTAGAGGTGTCTGCAAACGCGGCAATTAAAAGCCAAGCGCCAGGATTCCTGCCTCTGATATTTCGTCTGGAAGACTGTTCCATAAGGGAACGGCTGTGTGAAGGAAGCTTCTGTCTATAAGCAACGAGTTCTGGCAGTCGGCAATGAAAGAGCATGACTTGGCATTGATCATGTTGATACACTCGCACGGGTAGCATGACATTGAACACATATGGTATCGGAGCAACGCTGCCAAATCCCTTGGGCAGTGGTTGGTGTGCATTTTGTACAAGACCGTAGTTGCTGATCGCCTGTGAAGCAGGCTGTGATGTTGAGCTGTGACAGAGCAGTAGTTTCGTAAGTTCCAATAATGTTGTGTGCCTTCTTTTGTATGTTGTCAAGTTGACTATTTTTGACTTAGGATCATAGTTGAAGCGCTCGCCCAGCTTAGTGAGGCATACGCCATTATGCTGCGGACGTGTGGTTTGCAAACAGTGGATCTGCCTTCAGAGCCTTCAATTTATTTCAACCTTGCGAAGAGCGCCGAGCTTCTGGCCAGCTTTAGTATGTTGTCAAGTTGACTATTTTTGACTTAGGATCATAGTTGAAGCGCTCGCCCAGCTTAGTGAGGCATACGCCATTATGCTGCGGACGTGTGATTTGCAAACAGTGGATCTGCCTTCAGAGCCTTCAATTTATTTCAACCTTGCGAAGAGCGCCGAGCTTCTGGCCAGCTTTAGTTGTGATAGCTGAGATGTGTTTTGACCAAGTCAGCTTGCTTTCAATGGTAACATCCAGGATTTCAAGTTCTTCTGCAGATGGTAGTTTGCAGTCTCCAAAGTAGATTTTAAGTTTGGATGAGGTTCTCTTCCTGGAGATTACCATGGTCTTGTATTTGGTATAGGCTCAAAGGTCACTTTCCATTTGTCCGCCCATACTTTCATGTTGCCAAGATCTCTGTTGAGGCTAGCAGCTACCGCGTCGGAATCAGTTGATGATTTTTAATTGTGAAGTCGCTTATCGAAATGACGTTTACAGATCGGATACAAGGACCAAAGTATGCACGAATCTTCTTTAGGTCAACACCATTTTTTTAGAAGGGGCGCTCATTTGGCAGATGATTGGAACCAAAGATGGCGGCTTAAGGTTTAAACGGCGTCCATACATTACAAATTAAATGTTTATGCATTGAACAATATTTGAACAGTGTTAACAATGTACCAGTGTGATACAAATATAATACAAATAGGCCTACACTATATTAATCAACATTACAATAATGGTCGGTAAAATTAGAAATGGCGGCCGCTTGATACCTATTGAATATGTCAATGATACATGTACAGCGTGTCCCAACAAAATGGGTTCAAAAGTTTGCGAGCGTATAACTAAATAAGTAGGAATCATGGATAGTTCATATTTAAGCATATTAAACAAAATATACCTGACCTTAATTGGGTAAATTCGGAGACCAATCCAATCTAAACTTTTTGAAATACAAAGATTTGAATAGAGCGTGGTCAGAACTCATTTGTCCCGATTTAAGGAATAAACCATCCGTGCGTTGCATGAAACTGCGCTATGTGCAGTATTGCCGGCATGGGGTTTATTCTTCGAAAGAACTTAACAATAACTTGGACTATAACAAGAACATTTTTTAAATATTTATGTAAATAATGAACTTGTATTATTGCAATATGACCAAGATAATTTTGTTTACTGCCCAAGTCTTTGTAAAGAATGAATGCAAAGGCAAAACTTGGATGAAGTCACAACAATACGCAATTGCAACACATCGGGGTGTTCCTTGAAAAGTGGGACAAATGGGTTTTTACCACGCTCTATTAAAATCTTTGTATTTCAAAAAGTTTGTATTGGATTAATTACAGAGTTTAACCAATTAAGGTCAAGTATAATTTGTTTAATATCCTTAAATATAAACTATCCATGTTTCCTACTTTTTTAGTTATAAGCTCGCAAACTTTTGAACCCAGTTTTTTGGGACACGCTGTATATAAACATGATAAAGAGTATCACTTGACACAAGAAATGTCGTAGTCAGATGTGTTCTATTTAATAGAAGATGTTTGCAGATTGTAATTAACCAATATGGCCGCCAAAGAACGATATAACTGGTCGGTGATGTAAAATTTGCGCGTCCTTTTGTGCCGATATTCCTGAGGTATCTATAAATGCAAACAGTTTTCAATTAAAGGGGTACTAAGAGATGTGTTGAAGGCTGCACCCTCAATTAGGATAAACACCGGGATTTCTACATTTTCCCATTGTATTACATACACAAACTTACAGCTGTAAGGATTAAGAAAAATCAGTCGTCTTTGTATATAACGTCGTTTCAAAATATTCCATCCCCTGCTCGGCCGGCATTTTATGGTAAACAACGTTACGCTATTTTTCTTTTCGATTCAAATTACATATGATATTACATAGAGGGCGTTTAAAAAAAGTTTCAATAAATAGCGATGGTATTTCAACATATTTCAACATTGTTTTAATCAAGTTTTACTGCTTTTTAGTGAGTAGAGACAACAATAATGGCCAATTATAATGATTATCTTAATATTAAGTAAATTTCTTAAAATAAAATCTTAAACATCTCTTAGTACACCTAATAACTGACAGTCATTCAGTTCAGAAAACAAGCTGCAACAATAGGATGTAGGTCATGTTTCTGTTTCCTCTCTACCAGGCAGGATACAGTCAACAACAAGTCAACCAACCAAGGGCATCCCAATCCCACGCAATAAAGTGCACATGTGAACCCAGCCTGTATAATCTATTCAACCAGTTTCCCGTCAATTACCTGCTCTCTTTTCTCTCCATACCAATTATGTTTTTATCCATTATAGTAGTCACATCATGTATAGCACTTAAATTAAATAAATGTGGTAGTTTTTATCGACTTGCGCCGAATACTCCTGCACGTCACGTTTCATGTTAGTCCCGTTTCACATTTATGAATCATGGTCACGTTTTCTCCCACATTTGAATTACGTTTCGCATCACAGTTCTAGAGACTGTAAGTAGGCCTACAGGGCGTGTCCCATGTGAAACATGATTTTTGTATGGCCATGAAAAATACAAAAGTTAGATGTGAAGTAGTACTAATAATCATGTTCAGCAATCTTTAATTATTGTGTCATAAGAAATTGTTTTCTATCCATTTTGGAGCTTTCGTTATCAAATTATGGCAAATCTACTCAGGCATGTCAAATTCCGCTTTGGTAACTTTTCATGTGCAGAGAAATATTTTATTAGAATCGTTATTCACTGTGTCAATCAATAAAATCAATACTAATCTATTTACCAAATCGCGATAGTTAGTTGAATTTGAGCAGAAAAAACATATTGTCAAAAAAGTGGCCAAAGTGGGATTCGCACTCTTGTCATACTGAATTGATCATATCTCGGTAGTTAGGTGGTAAATGGGATAAAGTTGTATCCATGAAAGCAGTCTTTCGGTAACACCCTTCGACATCCGTTTTGAGCAGAGTCCGCTGTGCCAAAGCTCCCTTTATGTAATGTAGGGTAATAACACAAACCTCGTCACTTCGGTCTAGTGCGTTGTTCCATTTCTGGGACAGGATATAGAGAAGATCCGCTGTGGATAGGGCCTGCTCTAAATCCAAACTGTCTGCTGGAGATCAGGTTATTGCTGAGAAGAAAGCGTTGAAGTTATTTCTGCACGACGGCTTCCATGCTCTTGCTGATATTGTTTAGAAGTGAGATGGGACGATACCTTGTTGGGTCAGCCTTGGAACCTCTATTATCATGATTATAAATTGGGGTGACAGATGCAGTGACAGTTTTGCATAGTTAGGAAACACATCATGAATGAAGCAGAGTGGACTGGCAAGTTCAGCCCAACATTCTTTGATAACCTTGGTTGGAATCTCAGGTCTGGTCCAGTGGCTTTATTTTCTAATGGAAATAGCGGGATTGATTATCAGTATTATAGGCCTATTTGTATTAAGATCAAGGGACACCCTTTTAAGCGATATTTAATATAACAGAATACTTACACTTGAAATGAAACTGTGCATATTATAACCGAGGCACGGTACAAACGAATGAGTAAATATGTGCATATCAAGCAAATACATACCTTTCGTTGGTCAGAAGAGGCTCTGGCTTCATCCGGACAGATGAGATCAGTGCGTTCATTTATACTCCAGTTATTTTTTGTGAAATTTTCCGTCGTGATTGATTTTCTTATCATCATGATCATAGTCACGATAGACCTAGCCTGCGCAGTGATACAAAGCCTAACGTTAGTCGTATCATCTTTTCTTCGCAGAGGGCAACCTTGATGACCGTATGGCTGATGCCGTTGAGAATGCATCGGCTATTCTTATGTGCTTTTCTGAAAAATACCAAGCAAGTGTTAGCTGTAAGAAAGGTAACTTAGGATTAGAGCGCCATTATTATGTTCGAGATATCTCTGTATATACAGGGTATTTTAGCACCTATAGTATGTTTCGTAAGAAAGCTCATGGGCGTTTAAGCATACTATGGTTAAGTATGTCTTTCGACGGACGTGAGTGGCTTTTGACCGTCATCGTCCAATCGCATAATTATATTCGTATAAAAGTTGCATGTAATAATAATTTCAACACACTATTCTTTATAGACTGGAATTAATAAGTCGGGAAATATTTTTGTTGGTGACCGTTCGACGATGATGGTTCCTTCTATTCACTGAACCATTTCCCTAATCGTCTACATCATAAGGCGCTGTAACTTTACAGTATTACGCTCTCCGCAATGCGCTACCTATTGATTGGAAATTAGCACAGACTCCTGATGACATTACCCCGGGACCGTATACCACGACTCCTGACAACAACAGAGATGTTTGTTTTAATTCAGTGTCTATTGACAAATGAACAAACAATTTTTTAGAAAAGCTATAATTACTAATTTGTATGCAGTTCTCCTCTATGTACAAACTAACTTCTGGTCACTCAGGTTCCCCAATTACTTTTTCAATTGGAAAAACATTTGGCTCGCCACTCCACATTGCACAAAATGATTTCATTAAATTGGACAATCCTTCATAACATTTATCCCACCAAAGTATTTTTATGTAAGATGGGTAAAGTAGATAATAATATTTGTCACACATGCAAAGTGCATTATTTATTAATTATATCGACCATTTCTTTTTTCAAACGAAGCAGGTATGGTCTTACGCTAATTAATGAAGTAATTTCGCGTAAACTATCTACGCGTTTTGTATTAACTATTGAAATTGTTATATTCACCTATCACAATAACATTATGATCCTAATGATTTGAAATTCATTAACTACATCATCGCCGTTGGACAAAGGTGCCACAAGTAGTTTCAAGAGTACGTCACAACTCTTAGCCAATCAGAAGGCTGAAACTACATTGCGGCTTACCTTGGCGATTGAGAGGAGAATTTCGCTCTCCTTTCCTGAGTGCCTGTTTTGGAACGGTTTCGTCGGGAAATTGGCACATATTAAATCAACACAATCTTCTGTTATTATTATATTAAGAATTGATAAATAAAACGACCAGGGAACAAATATATAAACCCAAGTTGGCCTACAGTTAATGGCCCCTTCACATGTATCCGTGTGAGCTGGGCGACCCCTTACCGTCTTATAGAAAAACAACAGAGTCCAACACGGTGAACAATCAGCAAAAAATGTCAACGGCCTGGAACCGGGCTCATACCACCTCCTCACCATGTCCTCAAGCGACCGAAACGCCTGGGTATCCGGGTCGAACCGCCTTGATAACGTCATCAAACCGCCCTTTATAAGCTGAGTGCTCAAGCTCACCGCTCCACTCACATTCCGGGAATCTCTGTATTAGTTAATACATGTATCCGGCCCCTTGTGACAAATTGGTGCAGACGGCAGCACACGGTGAGGACACACGGTGGGCCGTTTCTCGACCGTTTAACACGTTGCCGGGTAAATTGCCGGCCATCCGCGCCCGGCAGGAATTTTGAGCATGCTCAAAACTCCTGCCGGGTGAGTAAAAGCGGCGGCGTACGGTGAGAGCCCGGTTTGAGGACGGTATAAAGACGGCGCACCCGTTTGCAGGGCGGTGCACTGTAAGAAATGTCTGTACATTTACGTTGACCGTAATTTATTTTACCGGTTACTACCGTGGTTTCGTATTTTAACGGTATTTCATATATAAAAATACGATTTATAGGCGTATTATTACATTTTACTGTAAAATAACGGAATAATATTACTCTCTGCAGTGATTTTACAGGGCACAACAAATATATGTTATTTAACATCGGAACTGTAAGAATTGCTGTGATTTTGGTTGACCGTAATTTAATATACCGTCAAAGTAACGGTTACTACCGTGGTTTCTTATTTTAACGGTATTTTGTATATAAATATACAGCCAACGTTTGCCCAACCACATTAAAAACACCAATGATAAGAGATATATTATATAGTTTAATAACATGTTAATAAAAGTTACAGATCGGTAATGATGTATGTAGCTCTGCTGCATCGCCCAGAATTCCCAATACAAGTTATTGGTTCACTACCGAGAGGAAGTGATGTATGTAGCTCTGCTGCATCGCCCAGAATTCCCCACCCCGTGTCACGGTCGACAACTGGCATTGAGATCTCAATGCCAGTATTTTACCGGTTTTTTACTGAAATATAAATATTAACGGTACCTGTGATTTAACATCACGGTTGACAACTGGCATTCAGATTGCCAGTATTTTACCCTTTTTTTTTACTGAAATATAATTATTAACGGTACCTGTGATTTAACATCACGGTTGACAACTGGCATTCAGATTGCCAGTATTTTACCGGATTTTTACTGACATTATGGTTAACGGTACCTGTGATTTAACATTACGGTTGACAACTGGCGTCCTGATTGCCAGTATTTTACCGTTTTGTACAGGTATCTTTCTAACAGTGTGGTGGTAGGCGGCCACCTTACCGTCTAATAGAAAAACAACCGAGTCCAAACAATCAGTAAAAAATGTAAACGGGCGCATTGATTTTTTTTGTGGTCACCGGGTCCATACTGTTATATACCGGGTATATAGCGGGTCCTCACCGGCCTGGTACTGGGCTCACCGGCCTCATACAGTTCTAGCTTACCGTTCTCACCGGATGCATAACACCTCCTCACCGGGTCCTCGGTCCATACCGTTCTACACCGGGTCTGTACCGGGTTCTCACCGGCCTGGTACCGGGCTCACCGGCCTCATACAGTTCCCGCTAACCGGCTACAACCGCACGGAACCGGCGGTTGCCGCGCGGTCGAGTTTTGATGTGCTCCCTTACTTACTGCGAGCGCGCAGTGAGAGTCCGTTCCGCGAACGGTTAACCAAGCGGCATGCGCCCGTTCGCAGCCCGTCGCTGAGATGGTCGACATCCACCACCGTCCATCACCGCCCTGCGAACGGGCGCGAAACGGGTGCGCCGTCCTTATACTGTCCTCATACCGGGCTCTCATCGTCCGCCGCCGCTTTTACTCACCGCCGCCAGGAGTTTTGAGCATGCTCAATACTCCGGTGGCAGGCAAAGTCCAAAGCCTACCGTGTGTGCCGCCGTCCGCACCCATTTTTCACACGGTAAGGGGCCGCCCAACTCACACGGATACATGTGAAGGGCCCATAACCATGATAACGTCTGGTGTTTCAACGTGTGAAGTTCTTTAAGAAACGGGCAACAAAGCCAAGGTAAGCAAGTAAGCTAACTTTACGCTTACTTTACGCTACCACAATAATAATAACAATATTAACGCTACGCTAGCATCTTCACAACGCTAGCATCGTCACAATTACCAACATTTTGTAAATATTGATGTTATTGTATAATTATATGTATCATTAAATAAAGAATTAATAAAAAAGAAATGTGTATTCGTATAAAGATTTAGATGTCATTTATAATGACGTAGGGTTTGGTCCATGTTATCATTATCGATGTTATCCACGTGGTAATATTTGGATATTTGTCATTATAATTTTTGCATTGGATTTTTGAGTCTCTGTCTTGCAGCAACGGCGTGTGTATTGTATAGTATTGTAGCCTATGTCTAATTACCATTGTCACAATACAACCCGGTACTTTTTAACTTCACAGAAGCTCAATATGCTAGTTACCATGAAAAACTCATGATTCCATTGAAATACGAAGAATACAAGCCGACCGGCTGGTTAGGATTAATTATCAACTCGATGCTCTACTACGACGTGCAAACAGATACGGCCATGATGAAATCATTGCCACAAATCTTTAAGCGTTTGGAGCAAGCTATAAAAGACCAAGGAGGCAAAGCATCAAAGCAGCAAAATGAATCTAAGGCAGCAACGAAGCCCACATCCAAAGCTCAGCCAACTGAAAAGTCGAAAACGCAAACAGCAACGAAGTCCCCTCAACCCAACACGTTGCCTGTAGAAATATCCAAGCCATCTGCGCCTGCACCAGCACAACCGACACCGACTATACATGCTATAGAGCCTGCTGATCCAGGTAACATAAGTCGGTATTATTATTATACCACACGATTGATAAATTTGATCTATTATGGTTGCAACCGCCAATTCATAACCAGAACTAGGACGTGCATTGCATTTCTGTTGGCACCTTATATGACATACAGGGTGAGTAAAAAAAAAAGTGTACTCAAATATAAATAATGATTAAAAATATTTGTTATCAGAATATGAAGGCGAACAATATATGTGTCAATAAATGCATTTATTCACTATCATCAGCAAAAAGAATCATTACATTTCATGGTACCGTTTACCAGATATGACTATTTTGGTAAAGTTACTGCATTTTGAAACCGAACACAATATTGAATATTTCACTCAATAATGCTTGATATTAATGAACAAGTGGATTCATTTATGCTACACAATAGCTAACTAATAGAGACAAATCAAACATTCTAAGTTATTTTTTCAAACATAAAATGCGAAATAATGACAAAACAATGTCATTATAACACGAATTTAGCAAAAACAACAACAAATTTGGATTTTGTGATAGTCGGACTCAGCTCGGACTAGTGTGTGGACCATTTTCAATAGATCTTAGAAGAGAAAATATCGCAAATCTTGTTCGGTTTATAAAATGGGGACTTTTACGCAAAAGAGCATAAAATATGTTTATCACAACCAATTTCAACCAACTAAAATTATTTAAAAAGCATAGATAACCCGTTTGCCTCGATAAGAAATCTGTGAAATTTGTGCACAGATTTTAAGATATGAAATCCCAAAGTTAAGTACACTTTTTTTTACTCACCCTGTATGAGGTAATGTTTCAACGTTTTCAAAATATGAAATGATACATCCCATAGCGGTTAGTAACAATTCAAATCTCTCCATATTTTGTAGTCAGCACTAGAACCGATGTACGACTTTATATAACTTAGATTAGATTGTGTAGCGCAATAAGCAACATAAACAAAGCGTCAACGATTTTTACAATTCTACTCTTTAAAATATTCGTACAGATCCTGATGCATTTCCACTTGGTATGAAAGATAGGACAATACAAGACAGTCAGATAACATCATCAAGTGACTGGAATCCCGTCCACAGCGCAATAAACGCGCGATTAGATCGTCCACATGGTAATGGTAGAACTGGAGCATGGAGTGCTAAAACTAATGACGTCAACCAATGGATACAGGTGGATTTGGGTGACATGAAATCAGTTTCTGGAATAATAATGCAAGGCAGATCAGACAGCGATCAATGGGTGACTAAATACAAAGTTCAATACAGCAACGATGGTGTTTGGTGGCATCATGTTAAAGATAACAACCAACGTTATGGCAAGGTGAGATTTTTAAATAGAAGTAAAAGATAATAAAAATTCCATTGAAATGGAATGGGGGCGATCCAAAAGAAAGAAGCATGTTTTGTAACCAAACATCTGTTTCATACCAATATACCAGGGAAAAGTGTGTAGGGTGGGGGGGGGGGGGGGGGGGGGGGGGGGGGGGGTACAGTCTGAAGAACAATCTAGGTATATATGACCTTGGTCAAACAAGATAAGCTAGTCAAACAAGATAAGCTATTATGTCTCTCTGTTGGGAGTAGCACATCTCTAATCAACTAAACAAATATAGCTTTGACTCCAGCACAGACTGCGGGTACTGTTGAAATAAACTGCATAGGTACATGTAATTTACAAAGACTACAAACATGGCGGCCCCCACTTATGTCTAGAAAGACCAAAATGTGTAAGTTTTTGCAATCTCATGCTATAAGGGTGGCTTCGCCCCCCCAAAAGCTAAATATGTAAAATCGGATAAATCACATCATTGGTTTATAGGGCAAATTGCTTGAGAAATATAATCTGTCTTTGAAAATGTCAAAATGGTGACATTTGAGAGCTTGCATTTTAATGCAAGAGTTTCTTCTGGACGTACATACACAGACTGCATATTATAACTCTAGATATGTCATGTCATTTTCTTTCTTTTTGAAAGACAAAATATAGGTCAGCGAGTGCCCTTGAAAACTGTTTTACCTAGACATGCAAGAGGTATCCTGACTCGAAGGGAAGTCGTTGCTATAGGGCCTGATTGCTTTTAAGTTCCGTTCAGGGGACATCGGCGCGCGAGTTTAAGCAATGTCAACTTTTACCCACTAGGCTACTGCCACGCGATGCTCAACGCCGGTAGTGGGAACAAACCATAAGAGGTCATAAGTCGAATCCAGTAGTGCACCACTTAATTCCATTTGTCTATACTGTTAAATTTAACGAAATATACAAACATAATACTATTAAATATTAAACGAGCTTTCATAATCACCATTGTTCATTTAGGCTTACGTGTGAAGTAGTCATGTAACTATTTACGCAATGCCACAAAAACATGGTCCTCTTGTCACTTTATGTTTTAATTTAAAGGTATTTAACGGAAACTCAGACAGAAACACTCCATCTACAAGTTCATTTACATCTCCTGTAAAGGCAACCTATGTAAGAATACATCCTACTGAATGGCAAGGTCATATAAGCTTGAGATTCGAGATACTCGGGCGTGAAGGTATTTTAATTCAATTAATATACTTTAGATTAGATTTGAGATAATGCAATATTTTTGAGCTGGGCACAACATTGAAAATGACGAGGACACTTCACATGCCCATATCATTACCATTTTAGCATCAATTTGCCCACCAAGGATAAAAAATGATGGATAGCATAGAAATATTGAATTCAGGCTCTCGAGTTAAACCTCATTGTACGTTAATATGTAATAAGACATTTAAGAATCACAGCATATTTCACATGTAACCTTTAATAGGCTTGATTGATTCATAAACAAATTATGAATATGAAATTTGAACACCTAATCATAGACGCAACATTTAATCTTAAATCTGTCTTTGCAGTTCCGTGTCTAGATCCGCTTGGTATGAAAGATGGGACAATTCAAGGCAGTCAGATAACATCATCAAGTGACTGGGATCCCGTCCACAGCGCAATTAACGCACGGTTAGATCGTCCACATGGTAATGGTAGAACTGGAGCATGGAGTGCTAAAACCAATGACGTCAACCAATGGATACAGGTGGATTTGGTTGACATGAAATCAGTTTATGGGATAATAATGCAAGGCAGATCAGACAGCGATCAATGGGTGACTAAATACAAAGTTCGATACAGTAACGATGGTGTTTCATGGCATTATGTGAAAGATGACAACCAACATAATGATAATGTGAGATATTCAAATAAAATATAAATGGGAAAATATATTTTAAGCAAAATAATGCAATGCTCAACGATGGGAGTTTGAACACATAATTCGGATCTAGTAGTGATCCGCTCAATTTCAATTTGCCTACTGTGAAGTTGAAGAAGGATACAAACATTTTAATGATTTAAAATAACTTTTGTAATGGCCATTGTTCATTTACGTGTAAAGTATCCATTTAACTGTAAGCAAGGCATCAGAATATGTTCCTACAGTAATTTTATGTATAATATTACAGGTATTTAATGGAAACTCAGACAGAAACACTCCCTCTACAAGTTCATTTACATCTCCTGTAAAGGCAGCCTATGTCAGAATACATCCTATTGAATGGCATGGTCACATAAGCTTGAGATTTGAAATACTCGGAAGTGACGGTATGTTACACTAAATATTATTTCAGATTGTGATTCTTAGTTGAACACAATAATGGTCAATCATGGTGTGCATATTGTTGACAGATTCCTCATGATTGGTTCATTGTATCTAATCCAAAGGATTCCACATACTGAAATTGTGGATGTTTCGGACCACTGTTGCCTTTTAACACCACTAACAACCACTGTTGCCTTTTGGTAGAGTGAGCGATTAACCAACTGCTACTGACTCTAGGTCCATATATTATGATATTCCTTGAAAAAAACCTGGTAACCCAGTGAGAAAACTTGGCACCTCCTTATAGGAACATCAATCAGAAGTGGGAAAATAAGCAAGTCAGTATCCACGAGAGTGAACAAAAAGCATCGTAATCAATAATCCACACATTGGCTATCGAATGGACCTGTAGCTGAGAGCTACCGCTATAAAACGTGACGAGGGGCAGTATTACCTTTCGCATGTTTTTGATGAACTATTTCTCACTGCAGAGATAAACCCATCTTGAAACTCCAGAGTCGCCGCTAAGCAACAACGTAGCGTCGGTAGCAGTAGTCAATCACTCACCATGCTCACGACCAATCATATGTTGATAAAAGGAACAGTGGTTGCCGAAACGTCCACATACAGCCAGTACTTTTGTTGGAATAGATACAATGCATCAGCTGTATATTGTTTCTTGTTTAAAGCTCTTTAAGATCGAGTCGTCCACAAAATGATAAACAATCGTGAATAAGTACACAGTGCTTGAAATCAAATTACTTAAGCAAAGTCACTTCTGAAGGGTTATACGCTGTTAGGCTACATAAGTGTTGGGGATTGCAATATTTTGTAACACCGTTTTGATCTATGTCTCTTATGCCTCGATATACGATGTTTATTAACTTGCCATTGCAGTTCCGTGTCTAGATCCTCTTGGTATGAAAGATAGGACAATTCAAGACAGTCAGATAACGTCATCAAGTGACTGGGATCCCGTCCACAGCGCAATTAACGCACGATTAGATCGTCCACATGGTAATGGTAGAACTGGAGCATGGAGTTCTAAAACTAATGACGTCAATCAATGGATACAAGTGGAATTGGGTGACATGAAATCAGTTTCTGGGATAATAATGCAAGGGAGATCAGACAGCGATCAATGGGTGACTAAATACAAAGTTCAATACAGCAACGACGGTGTTTCATGGCAGTATGTAAAAGATAACAATCAACGTAATGACAAGGTGAGTTACTATATGTAGTATTACAAATATTAGATACAACAAAATCAAAGCGTAATAAGATCAATTGCAGTTGGATTTATAATGTGTCATACGACGGTAGTTCAGAAATTATAGACCTAATATGACAAGCAGAGCTAGATATCTCACCATACTACTATAGTATTAGCTTTTGGACATCAGAACGTATGACCCGGTAAGCACCCGGTACTGTGTAGGAGACTAGTGCACCAGTTAACTTTCATGATAATATTAACCTCTCGTTTCTATCCACGACGGCGAACCTGTTTAAAATATTTACAATTTGTTTAATACCCGTCGTATATGCCTATTATTTCTATGTATTAACCTCTCAGCTTAAAAAAATACATAGCCTCTATGAATCCACATATGGACATAGTCATGCCGTCTACAAAAACGTGATACTTTTTCTTGGGGATTATTCAATTTTAATGACAACTAGATCTAGATTCAAAGAGGCTTCGCTCCTCAGACCCAGTAAAGTACTCTTCATTTGGTCTAATGTTTGTGTTGTCGTACAAATATAGTGAAACAAACAGGACTTGTGCATATAGCAATTGATCATTATACGTATATCCATGGAGCTCAGAGCAAGGCTTATACCGTAATATAATGTTTGTTTTTGTCATTGCATTTGTTTTCATATGAAAGGTCTTTTACGGAAACTCAGACAGAAACACTCCATCTGCAAGTTCATTTTATTCTGCAGTAAAGGCAACCTATGTCCGAATTCATCCTATTGAATGGCTTGGTCACATAAGCTTGAGATTTGAAATACTCGGAAGAGACGGTATGTATACACTAAATATTATTTCAGATTGTGATTTTCAGTTGAACACAATAAGGGTCAATCATGGTGTGCATATTGTTGACAGATTCCTCGTGTGATTGGTAGCTATACCTGAGATAATGGTTCATTGTACCTTATCCAAAGGTTTCCACATACTGAAATTGTGGACGTTTCGGCAACTACTGTTGCCTTTTAACATCAACGTATGATTGGTAGAGTGAACGATTAACCAACTGCTATTGACTCTAGGTCCATATATTATGATATTCCTGAAAAAAAAACACCCCTGTTTTAACGACCAATGTAAGACAAACCCAGTAAGAAAATTTGGCACCTGCTTATAGGAACATCAATCAGAAGTGGGAAAATAAGCAAGTCAGTATCCATGAGAGCGAACAGAAAAGCATCGTAATCGATAACCACACATCGGCCATCGAATGATCGAATGGACCTGTAGCTGAGAGCTACCACCATAAAACGTGATGAGGGGCAGTATTACCGGTACCTTTCGCATGTTTTTGATGAACTATTGCTCAATGCCGTAGATAAACCCATCTAGAAACTTCAGAGTCGCCGCTATTAAGCAACAACGAAGCGTCGGTAGCAGTAGTTAATCACTCACTACCAATCATATGTTGATAAAAGGAACAGTGGTTGTCGAAACGTCCACATACAGCCAGTACTTTTGTTGTTGGAATAAAAACAATGAATATGTTTCTCGGTTGTATATTTCTCGTTTAATGTTCTGTAAGATCGAGTCGTCCACAAAATGATGAACAATTATGAAATATAAGTACACAGTGCTTGAAATCAAATTACTTCAGCCAAGTCACAATGTTCTGAAGGGGTTATACGCTTCTAGGTTAAATAAGTTTTGTGGATTGCAGTATTTTGTAAAAGTGCTGTCACACCTAGCCGATTTGGCTCACCGATGATCTACCGTAGCACAAATTGGCGATTTTCGGAGATCGGTACTAGCACGGTAGCGCAACGTTATCACATCGCTAGAATTAATTCTTTCACTTTACACCATACCGTCATTGTGAGCGTTCTACGGACTTGATGCAAGTCTATGTTCTGACCATGTCCTGACGATGTACTTCCGTTCCCAGCGATGTGAAACCGTACTACCGTACTACTGCGTAGTACTACCGTACTGCAACTACATCGGTATTGCTACGGCCAATTGTAATTTTTCAAGTGTTTTTCTCGACGTAGCGCCACCGATTTTCTCACCGTTGTAAATTGTGTGCTACGGTTTTGCTACGGCGAGCCACATCGGCTAGGTGTGACTGCGCCTTAACACCGTTTTGATCTATGTCTATTATACCTCGATATACGATGTTCATAAACTTGCAATTTCTATCTTGACATATGTTTTAACACAGAATTCCATCATTCTTAAATCTGCCATTGCAGTTCCGTGTCTAGATCCTCTTGGTATGAAAGATGGGACAATTCAAGGCAGTCAGATAACATCATCAAGTGACTGGGATCCCGTCCACAGCGCAATTAACGCACGGTTAGATCGTCCACATGGTAATGGTAGAACTGGAGCATGGAGTGCTAAAACTAATGACATCAACCAATGGATACAAGTGGAATTGGGTCAGATGAAATCAGTTTCTGGAATAATTATGCAAGGCAGATCAGACAGCGATCAATGGGTAACTAAATTCAAAGTTCAATACAGCAACGACGGTATTTCATGGCAGTATGTAAAAGATACCAATCAACGTAGTGACAAGGTGAGTTACTACATGTAGAGTTACAAATAATAGGTACAACAAAATCAAAGCGAAATAAGATAAATTGCCGTTGGATTTATACTGTGTCATACGACGGTAGTTCAGGAATTATAGACCTAATAATTATGACAAGCAGAGCTAGATATCTCACCATACTATAGTATTATCTTTTGGACATCAGAAGGTATGACCCGGTAAGCACCCGGTACTGTGTAGGAGACTAGTGCGTCAGTTAATTTTCATGATAATCTAATAACCTCTCAGCTTAAAAAATACATAGCCTCTATGAATTCCATTATGGACATAGTCACGCCGCCTACAAAAACGTGATACTTTCTTTTGGGGAGATGATTCTATTTTAATGACATCTAGAAATAGATTTAAAGAGGCTTCGCTCCTCAGGCTCAGTTTTTACTCTACATATGGTCTGATAGATTAATGTTTGTGTTGTCGTACAAATATAATGATACAAACAGGACTTGTGCATACAGCAATTGTTCATCATGTTCATTATACGTATACCGGTATCCATGGAGCTCAGAGCAAGGTTTATACCATAATATAATGTTGTTTTTTTGTAATTGCATTTGTTTTCATATGAAAGGTCTTTTACGGAAACTCAGACAGAAACACTCCATCTGCAAGTTCATTTTCTTCTGCAGTAAAGGCAACCTATGTCCGAATTCATCCTATTGAATGGCATGGTCACATAAGCTTGAGATTTGAAATACTCGGAAGAGACGGTATGTTACACACTAAATATTATTTCAGATTGTGATTTTCAGTTGAACATAATAATGGTCAATCATGGTGTGCATATTGTTGACAGATTCCTCGTGTGATTGGTAGCTATACATGTCTACTGGTTCATTGTATCTAATCCAATGGTTTCCACATACTGAAATTGTGGACGTTTCGGCCACCACTGTTGCCTTTTAACATGTTTAACATCAACGTATCATTCGTAGAGTGAGCGATTAACCAACTGCTACTGACTCTAGGTCCATATATTATGATATTCCTGAAAAAACAACCCTGTTTTAACAACCACTGTAAGTCAAATCTAAGCAAGTCAGTATCCATGAGAGCTAACAGAAAAGCATCGTAATCAATAACCCACACATCGGCCATCGAATGATCGAATGGACCTGTAGCTGAGAGCTACCACCATAAAACGTGATGAGGGGCAGTATTACCGGTACCTTTCGCATGTTTTTGATGAACTACAGTATTGCTCAATGCCGTAGATAAACCCATCTAAAAACTTTAGAGTCACCGCTAAGCAACAACGTAGCGTCGGTAGCAGTAGTTAATCACTCACTACCAATCATATGTTGACATGGTTGATGAAAGGAACAGTGGTTGCCGAAACGTCCACATACAGCCAGTACTTTTGTTGGAATAAATATATACAATGAATCTGTCTCTCAGCTGTATATTGTTTCTTGTTTAATGTTCTTTAAGATCGAGTCGTCCACAAAAATGATAAACAATTATGAATATAAGTACACAGTGCTTTGAAATCAAATTACTTCAGCCAAGTCTCAATGTTCTGAAGGGGTTATACGCTGCTAGGTTACATACGTTTTGTGGATTGCAGTATTGTGTAAAAAGTGCTGTCACACCCAGCCGATTTGGCTTGCCGATGCTCTACCGTAGCACAAATTTGGCGATTATCGGGGATCGGTACTAGTACGGTAGCGCAACGTTATCACATCGCTAAAAATAATTCTTTCACTTTACACCATACCGTCATTGTTAGTGTCCTACGGACTTGATGCAAGTCTATGTTCTGACCATGTCCTGACGATGTACTACCATTCTCAGCAATGTGAAACCGTACTACTACCTTACTACTGCCGTAGTACTACCGTATTGCTACTATATTTCATCGGTATTGCTACGGTCAATTGTAATTTTTCAAGTGTTTTTCCTCGACGTAGCGCCACCGATTTTCTCACCGTTGTAAATTGTGTGCTACGGTTTTGCTACGGCGAGCCACATTGGCTAGGTGTGACTGCGCCTTAACACCGTTTTGATCTATGTCTATTATACCTCGATATAAGATGTTCATAAACTTGCAATTTCTATCTTGACATATGTTGTAACACAGAATTCCATCATTCTTAAATCTGCCATTGCAGTTCCGTGTCTAGATCCTCTTGGTATGAAAGATGGGACAATTCAAGGCAGTCAGATAACATCATCAAGTGACTGGGATCCCGTCCACAGCGCAATTAACTCACGATTAGATCGCCCACATGGTAATGGTAGAACTGGAGCATGGAGTGCTAAAACTAATGACGTCAACCAATGGATACAAGTGGAATTGGGTCAGATGAAATCAGTTTCTGGAATTATTATGCAAGGCAGATCAGACAGCGATCAATGGGTGACTAAATACAAAGTTCAATACAGCAACGACGGTGTTTCATGGCAGTATGTAAAAGATAACAATCAACGTAGTGACAAGGTGAGTTACTACATGTAGAGTTACAAATAATAGGTACAACAAAATCAAAGCGAAATAAGATAAATTGCAGTTGGATTTAAACTGTGTCATACGACGGTAGTTCAGAAATTATAGACCTAATATGACAAGTAGAGTTAGTATATTTATCTGATATCTCATTATACTATAGTATTAGCTTTTGGACATCAGGAGGTATGACCCGGTAAGCACCCGGTACTGTGTAGGAGACAAGTGGCCCAGTTAACTGTCATGGTAATATTAACCTCTCAGCTTAAAAAACACATAGTCTCTATATATGAATTCCACATATGGACATAGTCATGCTGCCTACAAAAACGTGATACTTTCTTTTGAGGATTCTATTTTAATGACATCTAGATATAGATTCAAAGAGGCTTCGCTCCTCAGACTCAGTTAAGTACTCTACATATGGTCTGATAGATTAATGTTTGTGTTGTCGTACAAATATAATGATACAAACAGGACTTGTGCATATAGCAATTGATCATTATACGTATATCCATGGAGCTCAGAGCAATGTTTATACCGTAATATAATGTTTGTTTTTGTCATTGCATTTGTTTTCATATGAAAGGTCTTTTACGGAAACTCAGACAGAAACACTCCATCTGCAAGTTCATTTTCTTCTGCAGTAAAGGCAACCTATGTCCGAATTCATCCTGTTGAATGGCATGGTCACATAAGCTTGAGATTTGAAATACTCGGAAGAGACGGTATGTTACACTAAATATTATTTCAGATTGTGATTTTCAGTTGAACACAATAATGGTCAATCATGGTGTGCATATTGTTGACAGATTCCTCGTGTGATTGGTAGCTATACCTGAGATAATGGTTCATTGTACCTTATCCAAAGGTTTCCACATACTGAAATTGTGGACGTTTCGGTAACTACTGTTGCCTTTTAACATCAACGTATGATTGGTAAGAGTGAACGATTAACCAACTGCTACTGACTCTAGGTCCATATATTATGATATTCCTGAAAAAAACACACCCCTGTTTTAACAACCAATGTAAGACAAACCCAGTAAGAAAATTTGGCACCTGCTTATAGGAACATCAATCAGAAGTGGGAAAATAAGCAAGTCAGTATCCATGCGAGCGAACAGAAAAGCATCGTAATCGATAACCCACACATCGGCCATCGAATGATCGAATGGACCTGTAGCTGAGAGCTACCACCATACAACGTGATGAGGGGCAGTATTACCGGTACCTTTTGCATGTTTTTGATGAACTATTGCTCAATGCCGTAGATAAACCCATCTAGAAACTTCAGAGTCGCCGCTATTAAGCAACAACGAAGCGTCGGTAGCAGTAGTTAATCACTCACTACCAATCATATGTTGATAAAGGAACAGTGGTTGTCGAAACGTCCACATACAGCCAGTACTTTTGTTGTTGGAATAAAAACAATGAATATGTTTCTCGGTTGTATATTGTTTCTCGTTTAATGTTCTGTAAGATCGAGTCGTCCACAAAATGATGAACAATTATGAAATATAAGTACACAGTGCTTGAAATCAAATTACTTCAGCCAAGTCACAATGTTCTGAAGGGGTTATACGCTGCTAGGTTACATAAGTTTTGTGGATTGCAGTATTTTGTAAAAGTGCTGTCACACCTAGCCGATTTGGCTCACCGATGATCTACCGTAGCACAAATTTGGCGATTTTCGGAGATCGGTACTAGTACGGTAGCGCAACGTTATCACATCGCTAGAATTAATTCTTTCACTTTACACCATACCGTCATTGTTAGTGTCCTACGGACTTGATGCAAGTCTATGTTCTGACCATGTCCTGACGATGTACTTCCGTTCTCAGCGATGTGAAACCGTACTACCGTACTACTGCCGTAGTACTACCGTACTACTGCCGTAGTACTACCGTACTACTGCCGTAGTACTACCGTACTGCTACTGTAATTTTCAAGTGTTTTTCTCGACGTAGCTCCACCGATTTTCTCACCGTTGTAAATTGTGTGCTACGGTTTTGCTACGGCGAGCCACATCGGTTAGGTGTGACTGCGCCTTTAACACCGTTTTGATCTATGTCTATTATACCTCGATATACGATGTTCATAAACTTGCAATTTCTATCTTGACATATGTTGTAACACAGAATTCCATCATTCTTAAATCTGCCATTGCAGTTCCGTGTCTAGATCCTCTTGGTATGAAAGATGGGACAATTCAAGACAGTCAGATAACATCATCAAGTGACTGGGATCCCGTCCACAGCGCAATTAACGCACGATTAGATCGTCCACATGGTAATGGTAGAACTGGAGCATGGAGTGCTAAAACTAATGACGTCAACCAATGGATACAAGTGGAATTGGGTCAGATGAAATCAGTTTCTGGAATTATTATGCAAGGCAGATCAGACAGCGATCAATGGGTAACTAAATTCAAAGTTCAATACAGCAACGACGGTGTTTCATGGCAGTATGTAAAAGATACCAATCAACGTAGTGACAAGGTGAGTTACTACATGTAGTATTACACATATTAGATACAACAAAATCAAAGCGAAATAAGATAAATTGCCGTTGGATTTATACTGTGTCATACGACGGTAGTTCAGGGATTATAGACCTAATAATTATGACAAGCAGAGCTAGATATCTCACCATACTATAGCATTATCTTTTGGACATCAGAAGGTATGACCCGGTAAGCACCCGGTACTGTGTAGGAGACTAGTGCGCCAGTTACATTTCATGATAATCTAATAAACTCTCAGCTTAACAAATACATAGCCTCTATGAACAGTGATGAATTCCATTATGGACATAGTCACGCCGCCTACAAAAACGTGATACTTTCTTTTGGGGGAGATGATTCTATTTTAATGACATCTAGATATACACCTAGCACATAAAGTCCCTGCTCAGGTGCTTTGAGGTTGACTAATTCAAAATATATAATCGGTACCAAAAATCTGAGATATACATTAAATTAGCAAATTTCTTCTCCGCAGTTTGATACCTCATTCAACAAAATCGAATGGATACTTTTAAAGTTATGTCGATTTCAATGACCGCGCATGCAACAGAAATGTTGCACTAGGTATAGGAAATCATTGATTTGTGTGTGATTTACCATAGACGGTAAAAATCAATGTTTTACCCGTCTATGGATTTACGCACTGAAAAACTCACAGCTTATCAGCTAAGACTTGTATTCTTCACAGCCAGATACACCCTTTGTCCCGCACATTGCGGTTATCACTAAAGACCCATTCATCTGTCTCGTTCAGATAGCACACAGTTATGACAGTAATCACACACAAATCAATGATTCCTATACCTAGTGCAACATTTGTGTTGCATGCGCGGTCATTGAAATCGCCATAACTTTAAAAGTATCCATTCGATTTTGTTGAATGAGGTATCAAACTGCGGAGAAGAAATTTGCTAATTTAATGTATATCTCAGATTTTTGGTACCGATTATATATTTTGAATTAGTCAACCTCAAAGCACCTGAGCAGGGACTTTATGTGCTAGGTGTAGATTCAAAGAGGCTTCGCTCCTCAGGCTCAGTTTTTACTCTACATATGGTCTGATAGATTAATGTTTGTGTTGTCCTACAAATATATTGATACAAACAGGACTTGTGCATACAGCAATTGATCATTATACGTATACCGGTATCCATGGAGCTCAGAGCAAGGTTTATACCATAATATAATGTTCTCTTTTGTCATTGCATTTGTTTTCATATGAAAGGTCTTTTACGGAAACTCAGACAGAAACACTCCATCTACAAGTTCATTTTCTTCTGCAGTAAAGGCAATCTATGTCAGAATACATCCTATTGAATGGCATGGTCACATAAGCTTGAGATTTGAAATACTCGGAAGAGACGGTATGTTACACACTAAATATTATTTCAGATTGTGATTTTCAGTTGAACATAATAATGGTCAATCATGGTGTGCATATTGTTGACAGATTCCTCGTGTGATTGGTAGCAATACATGTCTAATGGTTCATTGTATCTAATCCAATGGTTTCCACATACTGAAATTGTGGACGTTTCGGCCACCACTGTTGCCTTTTAACATGTTTAACATCAACGTATGATTCGTAGAGTGAGCGATTAACCAACTGCTACTGACTCTAGGTCCATATATTATGATATTCCTGAAAAAACAACCCTGTTTTAACAATCACTGTAAGTCAAACCTAAGCAAGTCAGTATCCATGAGAGCTAACAGAAAAGCATCGTAATCGATAACCCACACATCGACCATCGAATGATCGAATGGACCTGTAGCTGAGAGCTACCACCATAAAACGTGATGAGGGGCAGTATTACCGGTACCTTTCGCATGTTTTTGATGAACTATTGCTCAATGCCGTAGATAAACCCATCTAAACACTTTACCGCTAAGCAACAACGTAGCGTCAGTAGCAGTAGTTAATCACTCACTACCAATCATATGTTGACATGGTTGATGAAAGGAACAGTGGTTGCCAAAACGTCCACATACAGTCAGTACTTTTGTTGGAATAGATACAATGAATCTGTCTCTCAGCTGTATATTGTTTCTTGTTTAATGTTCTTTAAGATCGAGTCGTCCACAAAAATGATAAACAATTATGAATATAAGTACACAATGTTTTGAAATCAAATTACTTCAGCCAAGTCTCAATGTTCTGAAGGGGTTATACGCTGCTAGGTTACATACGTTTTGTGGATTGCAGTATTTTGTAAAAAGTGCTGTCACACCCAGCCGATTTGGCTTGCCGATGCTCTACCGTAGCACAAATTTGGCGATTATCGGGGATCGGTACTAATACGGTAGCGCAACGTTATCACATCGCTAAAAATATTTTTTTCACTTTACACCATACCGTCATTGTTAGTGTCCTACGGACTTGATGCAAGTCTATGTTCTGACCATGTCCTGACGATGTACTACCATTCTCAGCAATGTGAAACCGTACTACTACCTTACTACTGCCGTAGTACTACCGTACTGCTACTATACTTCATCGGTATTGCTACGGTCAATTGTAATTTTTCAAGTGTTTTTCTCGACGTAGCGCCACCGATTTTCTCACCGTGGTAAATTGTGTGCTACGGTTTTGCTACGGCGAGCCACATCGGCTAGGTGTGACTGCGCCTTAACACCGTTTTGATCTATGTCTATTATGCCTCGATATAAGATGTTCATAAACTTGCAATTTTTATCTTGACATATGTTGTAACACAGAATTCCATCATTCTTAAATCTGTCATTGCAGTTCCGTGTCTAGATCCTCTTGGTATGAAAGATGGGACAATTCAAGACAGTCAGATAACATCATCAAGTGACTGGGATCCCGTCCACAGCGCAATTAACGCACGGTTAGATCGTCCACATGGTAATGGTAGAACTGGAGCATGGAGTGCTAAAACTAATGACGGCAACCAATGGATACAAGTGGAATTGGGTCAGATGAAATCAGTTTCTGGAATAAAAATGCAAGGCAGATCGGACAAAGATCAATGGGTGACTAAATACAAAGTTCAATACAGCAACGACGGTATTTCATGGCAGTATGTAAAAGATAACAATCAACGTAGTGACAAGGTGAGTTACTACATGTAGTATTACAAATAATAGGTACAACAAAATCAAAGCGAAATAAGATAAATTGCAGTTAGATTTAAACTGTGTCATACGACGGTAGTTCAGAAATTATAGACCTAATATGACATGTAGAGTTAGTATATTTTATCTGATATCTCATCATACTATAGTATTAGCTTTTGGACATCAGAGGGTATGACCCGGTAAGCACCCGGTACTGTGTAGGAGACTAGTGGCCCAGTTAACTTTCATGGTAATTATTAACCTCTCAGCTTAAAAAATACATAGTCTCTATGAATTCCACATAATATGGACATAGTCATGCTGCCTACAAAAACGTGATACTTTCTTTTGGGGATGATTCTATTTTAATGACATCTAGATATAGATTCAAAGAGGCTTCGCTCCTCAGACTCAGTTAAGTACTCTACATATGGTCTGATAGATTAATGTTTGTGTTGTCGTACAAATATTATAATGATACAAACCAGGCGCGTACGCAGGATTTTGTGAAGGGGGGTGTTTTAGAAATATTGATATAATTATTTCACTATCCATGCCTGCGCGAAGCGCTGGCCGGGACACGCTTGGGGAGTTCGAGGGGGGTATTTTTTTGAAATTCACGGTTGAAAAGAACGCATTTCCTTGCATATTTTTGAACACTTATTGCAAGTTTATTCTTAGTTCAACGTTGCAATTTCTCACCAGTAACTCATGTGTTAACACCAAATCTTAATACTGACTGCGTTTCAACCCTAAAAACATCATTATATAGTGTATGTAATATATACAGTAATCCGCAGACAAGTTGTTTTTATCGGCGATCTCATTGGTTCAATGTGTGTCACATGACACGTGTTATTCTCCCTTTCAAGTTTAACAGACGGCTACAGAAAAACCATCGACGCCTAATACCCATTTCGATTTAGTTTCTTTTAGTTTATCTATTCTTCTCTCTTTTCATTTTTATCTTGTCTTTTCCCTTCCTATTCTCTTATTTTTCTTTTCACCCCGGCGTGGAGGGGGTGTTTAATATGTGGTTAACCCTTTGAACCCTAGCTGTCCCCGCCTGTTTGTAACCCTCACTGAGGGCAATGGCGTATCCAGGACTGTTTTGATTGGGGGCCAACAAAAACCCTGAAGCCATCTTGTTGATCTTAAATATTTTAAAGGTTGAACCTTATACGCGCGGAGCGCGCAAAAATTGTGATTTTAACATTAAAAAGTAACGTATGACGTTTTTAACGTCCCCCACATAATATTTAGTATAGAAAATTTGGTGTGGTTTGAGGGCCATTATAATATCAACATCTCTAGAAAACATGCGCGGAGCGCGCAAAATTTGGAGTTTTTGAACTAAAAGGGTAATGAAAAACTGTCCTGAAGCCATCTTGTTAAGCTTGAAAAATGAATTATTGAAACCAATACGCGCGCGGAGCTCGCAAAAAATTGCATTTCTAACATTAATGGTCCAGTATGATAATAACGTCTCCCACATAATATTTAGAATCTTTGGTGTGGTTTGAGGGTCATAATAATGTTAAAACAATTTTTTTGAGTTTTCGAATTAAAATTGGTCATGGAAAACTGTCCTGAAGCCACCTTGTTACGCTTAAATAATAAAATATTGAAATTAATAGTAATACGCGCAAAGCGCACAAAAATTGCATTTTTAACATTATGGTCCAGTATGATAATAACATCCCCCACCTAGGTTTTTGCATTAAAACTTTGGTCCAGTATGATGTTTTTAACGTCCCCCACATATTTAGAATATTTGGTGGGTCTGAGGGCCAATATAATGTTAAAACCTGCATAAAATATCCGCGCGGAGCTCGCAAAATTTTTAACTTCTTGGATTAAAATGGTCATGGAAAACTATCCTGAAGCCATCTTGTCAAGCTTGTATGATGAAACATTGATACTAATGCGTGCGATGTACGCACAAATTGATATTTCTAACACTTAAATTGGTCCAACATAATAATAATTTAGAATATTTGGCATGGTTCGAGGGCCATTATAATTTCAAAACCTGTAGAAAACACCCCCATCGGTACTAGTCTTTTCTCTTACTCTTTCCCTTCTCCCTCTCCCAAAATATTCCTTTTTTGGGACATATATACGCGCGTAGCGCGCGAAAATGTTGCAAAAAATGTTGCAAATGCCAATCTCAACCGACATACAGTCATTACTAGAGGGGCGATCGCCCCCCCCCCCCTTGACCCCCTCTGGTTACGCCACTGCCTCTCCCTTGTTTCCGCTGTCCCTCTCTCCCCCTTCTCTTTTTCCGTCTCCTTTTCCTTCTCTTTTCCTCTCCTTTCCCCTTTTTTATTTTTAGGACAGACCCAAGGGGGTGTTTCACACCCAAAACACCCCCCCCCCCCCTGCGTACGCGCCTGATACAAACAGGACTTGTGCATATAGCAATTGATCATTGTACGCATATCCGTGGAGCTCAGAGCAAGGTTTATACCGTAATATAATGTGGGTTTTTTTGTCATCACATTTGTTTTCATATGAAAGGTCTTTTACGGAAACTCAGACAGAAACACTCCATCTGCAAGTTCATTTTCTTCTGCAGTAAAGTCAACCTATGTCAGAATACATCCTATTGAATGGCATGGTCACATAAGCTTGAGATTTGAAATACTCGGAAGAGACGGTATGTTACACTGAATATTATTTCAGATTGTGATTTTCAGTTGAACACAATAATGGTCAATCATGGTGTGCATATTGTTGACAGATTCCTCGTGTGATTGGTAGCTATACATGTCTAATGGTTCATTGTATCTAATCCAAAGGTTTCCACATACTGAAATTGGGGACGTTTCGGCCACCACTGACCACTGTTGCCTTTTAACATCAACGTATGATTGGTAGAGTGAGCGATTAACCAACTGCTACTGACTCTATTCCTGGAAAAAAACCTGTTAACCCAGTAAGAAAATTTGGCACCTGCTTATAAGAACATCAATCAGAAGTGGGAAAATAAGCAAGTCAGTATCCACGAGAGCGAACAGAAAAGCATCGTAATCGATAAACACACATCGGCTATCGAATGATCGAATGGACCTGTAGCTGAGAGCTACCACCATAAAACGTGACGAGGGGGCAGTATTACCTTTCGCATGTTTTTGATGAACTATTGCTCACTGCCGTAGATAAACCCATCTTGAAACTCCAGAGTCGCCGCTAAGCAACAACGTAGCGTCGGTAGCAGTAGTCAATCACTCACTACCAATCATATGTTGATAAAAGGAACAGTGGTTGCCGAAACGTCCACGTACAGCCAGTACTTTTGTTGGAATAGATACAATGAACCCTTCTCTCAGCTGTATTGTTTCTTGTTTAAAGCTCTTTAAGATCGATTCGTCCACAAAATGATAAACAATTATGAAATATAAGTACACAGTGCTTGAAATCAAATTACTTCAGCCAAGTCACAATGTTCTGAAGGGGTTATACGCTGTTCAGGTTACATAAGTTTTGTGGATTGCAGTATTTTGTAACACCGTTTTGATCTATGTCTATTACGCCTCGATATAAGATGTTCAACAACTCCCCCATACCTTAAGTACACTACATACAAGCGTTGTAGATTTGAGATAAACCCACTCTTCATATGCAAATTAATAGGATGGCGAACCTTATTTGGAAACCATGCATCGATGCAAAATTGTAAACAAACAACAAATGTTCGCAAATTGTGCAAAATGTGTTCATTTTTTCGCCCGTTTTTTTCGGCGCATAAATGCATTTCGCCATGCGATCCTTAAAGTTAGCAAACAGCTTTATATACCAAAATGTAGCTATATCCCTGAGGAAAATATTTTTGGCGAGGGCCATATGTCACGGATCATTCCTAATGCCACAATTTTAGCCGAAACGGTCGCTACCCAGCACAAGAGAATCGCCATTTTGTATCATCGCGCGGTGAAATGACATTCCTCAGATCTATTTGGACCGTACCACTATTGAAATGGAGGGGTGTGTTTAATTTGATACAAATATTCTGTATACATATATCAAAATGTGTTATGTAAATTAAACGCATTCTTGATTTAATTTTTCTCTGAATGTTAAAGGTGATGTGTGAATAAAATGTTATTTACAAATATTTTAAATTCCACAATTACTTGCGCAATAATTTGTCTTCTCTAATGTTTACCTTTTGTAACCCATCCCATTCAGAAGTTCCCTCGCCCATTTACAGGGAACGGACGATGTCCAAATAAGGGCCTAATTATAATAAAGCGTAAACATTTTGTTCCGTTTTTTAAAGAGCAGCTATTTTTTTTAATGTCAAATTAAGCCTATTAAACCACGTTTTTTACTTGTTTTCATCAATTTTCCAAAACGCTATTCACATATGAATGATGTAAATATGTTTGGTCGTTGTTTATCTTGAATCGACAACGGTAAGACGGGTTTATTTTGCTCGGGCAGCTTAGCTGCCCTCGCAAAATAAACACGTCTTACCGTTGTCGATTCAAGATAAACAACTCCGAAACCTTATTGAACCCCTAATTCATAAACATGCAATTTCTATCTTGACATATGTTGTAACACAGGATTCCATCATTCTTAAATCTGCCATTATTGCAGTTCCGTGTCTAGATCCTCTTGGTATGAAAGATGGGACAATTCAAGACAGTCAGATAACATCATCAAGTGACTGGAATCCCGTCCACAGCGCAATTAACTCACGATTAGATCGTCCACATGGTAATGGTAGAACTGGAGGATGGAGTGCTAAAACTAATGACGTCAACCAATGGATACAAGTGGAATTGGGTCAGATGAAATCAGTTTCTGGAATTATTATGCAAGGCAGATCAGACAGCGATCAATGGGTGACTAAATACAAAGTTCAATACAGCAACGACGGTGCTTCGTGGCAGTATGTAAAAAATCACTATCAACGTAATGACAAGGTGAGTGTTAATGATTAAATGAGTCTAGAGTAAATGACAAAACAATAAGAATAAAATAAACCAAAATTGAATAACATATCCTGGATATCAAAGATGGAACGTCATTTGAAATATGACGATATGCGTGTTTGGATAGCACCCGGCTATTTGATGTTATTTAAAGAATATAATTTGCGATTGAATATAACAGCCATAAGATTTGTGTAAATGATTTTGCTTTTATATTGCAAGGTTTTCAAAGGAAACACAGACAGAAACACTCATTCTGCAAGTTCATTTTACTCTGCTGTGAAGGCATGGTGTATTAGAATACATCCTATCGAATGGCATGGACACGTTAGCTTGAGATTTGAAATACTCGGACGTAATATGTAATGGTAGGAGGAATATTTAATTATTTGATGATAATACATTATAAAATTTAGTAAAACTTATCGTTAATGTGATGCTTTGATTTGTTCCCAATGAGCTTCGAGATAAGTTCATAAAGTTCAAGCTTTAAAGAGTAGTTTGTTTTTACGTTGATTAACCACCAGTAGATCGTAATTTGCTTATTTGGAAAGAAACATATTGTGAAACTTTGATGTATTTAAGTTTACGATTTCGACTGATCGTGCTGTTATTAAGAGTAGTTGTCTCTTAATCCTGTTAATAGACATTCACAGTAAAGCAAACTCTACAATGGTAAAACAGTTTGGGTAAATGTTACTACGCGCAAATAACACGCAACCCTGGTTATTGGTTTTACCCAGCAAAATTGATATTTGTATCCAATTATTGGGCATTTGGAGTATTGCACCAAGTTGGGTAGAATGTCTGCCCAACCCAACCGTTTTAGCAGGGTCCAACTCATTTATCATTGTTTATAGCATTGAAGATCACATGAACATCAGTAAGAATGATTAAGATGACTCCAGATCCTTTAAAGTTGCACCGATTCATTTTGACTACCCTGCATCGATACAGTATTGTATTGTATTGTACTTTCTTTTTCTTTTCATTTCATTTCCAAGATGGCTGGCTCTTATACTGGATACAACCGCGTCTATCGTCTTTTGGTGTACCTTCTACGCTAGCAACATAGTCATCGAGCCCTACGAGTAGACTGCATCCTTCATGCCTTCAATATTTACAAACGGACCCTGCGAGGTTGTTCCAAAGGTCTGCCATTTTTTAAAGATGGCGGCCATATAGAGGGACGCGTGGACCCAGTCTATCCTACGAGTATTAAGAGGAAGGTTTTCATCGAATCCGACACCCTTCTGATATGACCGAGCTTCCGAGCTATTGAAAAAGACGATGACTTTGATGGAGTTCAATACTATATCGGTGTAACATGTGCAGCCAATTCCAATAGCAGATTCTCCCTATAATTGTTCCATGCAACTTTTAGATATAAAATAACTCTATTCTATTCAATAATTTAATAACGTGTAAAAAGCTCACCTATTTAAAAAGGTGTATAATTGATAATATTTATGTCCATGCACTTTTTACATCTAATGTACATGTATGTATTTCATTTGTATTATTGTATGTTCTCGTTTGCGCCTCGGAATAGTTCATCTAGATTGACATGATTGATGGCGCATTACAAATGCCTTATTATTATATTATCATTATTATTATTATATTATATAAAATATATGCAGAAAATGTATAACGTTTAGAACAAATCCTACTATAATTATACCTACCAACGATCTAATTTTAATTTCTTATTTCAAAAAAGTCTTTTCGGAAAAGTGTACTTTAGGTCATACCAGTATCGTTCAAATCTGAAACATAGAAGTTGCCATTATCATATCGCTCTATAATGGTACGATTGTATTGTTCCACTTTCGGTCTATACTGATACACATGCTACCACACCAGGTGTGATTTGTCTCAGTATTGAACGATACTGGTACATTGTGTTCCAGACGGTATCGTCCAATATTGGAGCATGTTATATTTGCCAGTATCGTCCGATAGTGGAACACTGAATTTGTACCAGTATCGAACGATCCCGCGATACTTGGTGTTTCAGTATCGGATGATACTTACAGTCCAGAATCTGGGACACTTTTCCCGTCCTTTTTACGTTGTTGCTCGTTTTGTTATTAATCTTGCACACTTCGATATATAGTTCTCCCTTTAATACTGTCAAATTGTAGCCCCTCAGTTCAAATGGATATTCATCATTCACTAATGAATCCAATGATATTCCTGAAGAAGTGGGTGCAAGTAGTCATATGTAGGTCACTATGTTTTTATGATCAATAAGGTTTGTTTTGAACTGTCCAAATTTCGGCCAAATGGGATCGGAGTGTAAGTAAAAGGGTATGACTTACGATGAATGTTTTTAAACTATTTTAAATCGCTATTTATATATGCAAAATGTATATAATTTTGTGAACTGCAAGTGAAATGAGATTAGATTATACAGGGTGTCCCAAAAGTCTATGCACGACTTTGAAGCTTTGTATTTCACAAAATATAAGTCGTATTGAAAATATGAATACATATTTAGAAAGAGGAGATGTGGGAAATAATGTTGATACCAAACATTGGAGTAACATCTGTTTGTAATTATACCACCCTAGAAGAAAAATATGTATTACTGCAAAAATGTAATTTTATACTTCGGAGGAATAAAGTTCATAAATCCATACCTATTGAGATTAACAAAAAGACGGGTAGAGTTGGTTACACAGAAAGTGATCTGTCAAATGTAATATTTAAAATTTTACCTTACAGTGATCCCATTCATAATAACAAACTATATCACACATAATTTTCGTTTCTATAGTTTAAATGTTTTGTTTGATCTGAATCTTGTATGGAAACTTCTTCAAGTCCTTACGCAAAATTCTGTGAACAGTTGATCTTTTAATCTTGTTTTCTGCGGAAAGTCGGCGAATAGATCTCTTTGGTCTTATAACATCAATGTGACTTGTTGATCAACCAGTATTTTTCTACCACATCGAGACAAATCATGCACAGTTCCTGTGTTCAAAAATGTATCCACCCACTTCAGAATGGATATTCTTCCTGGTGCGCGTTTCACTTTGAAATGTTTTCTGAACTTTTGTTGAGTAAGTTGAACTGAATTTGTTTCAGCGTAGAACCATACAATTTGTATTCGATTATCTATGCTGTAAACCATCTTGAATGAAGACTTTTGCTGTGCAATGTTATCTACTGCGCCTATTTATGTTGTGAGTGACCGAGTTTGGTAATAACATTAATGTTTCAAGGTAAGCAGTGAACTGTGACTAATGCGCAACATTGCTTTCATACCGTTAATTTATGCGCACCTGGTTTTAGCAACAATGTGCGGTACTTGGTATGGGTAGGTCTCACACGGCCAAAAACTTTCAACCAGTTTTATAATGTTGGTGGTTCACCAATAGGGTTGTGTTTGGTATCAAAATAATTTCCCAAATCTCGTCTATCAAAATATGGTTAAATGTATACCATATGATTTATATTTTATGAGATATGACTCTTCAAAAACGTGCATAGACTTTTGGGACACCCTGTATATGGAATAAAAAAGGTTTGATTATGTTCAAAAACGTACTTGAACCATGAAAACCAAAGCCATTTTACAAAATGATTGGACTCCTTTAAATATATGACTTCAGTTTGACCCATGAACCTCAAGTTGTTTATATTTTGATTCAACAACAAATCTCATCTTGACACTATCTCAAACTATATAGTCATTATCACGTTTCATCTCCCTTAGATTTTTTGAACCAGATACCTGCCGTTAGACTTTTAGCGCATTACACAGTGGCTGTGTGCCATGGAAAACAATCAGCTTGACAAGACTAATCACGTAACTGTCTTATTGCTGGCATACGATGTATAAATCGGAATCTGACTGCAGTAATGGTCAATACAATGAATCGTTAACTTATAAAGTACTAGACCATGCTGACCTTATGGGTAGAGTATATATAGAAACGATAATTTCGAACATCGTTTTATTTAAAGGAAATCCGTGTGCCATGGAACTTTAGCGCTCAGATATGTATTATTATTATTATATAGACCACTTCTGTAGGTTGATTTTTTTTTAAATATTGCGTAAAGACAAAATCGGCTTTAGAAAAAACCCAATCACATGTATGGACGTCGCCATATTGATCAAAGCTATGACGAAAGACTTACGAGATGTCCGCATCTCTGTTTCACGTATTGATATTATCGATTATGCATTGAATTCCTGCGTGATACCGTCCAGCGACCTGTTGCTGATGAGGCGGTTTTAGTTACAATGACATCACAATATTGGGTATGGCTATCCCATCAGCACTTTCAACACAGACAACCGGGCGCGAATTTCAAATAATCACCATGATCACGGGTTGGGGATGTGCAGTTTAAATTCGTTTATTGAACATTATAGTTCTGTGTTCAATCAAAATGGGCAATTTTCATTAGATTATTATTTTCCTACCATTATGCATGGTTTAATGAATAGAACGGTACTCCTTTAACATATAAATACTTCAGCCTATACAGGGTGAGTCAAAAAAGTCAGGTCCCGTTTTCAAAAAATCAAGAAAATTATTTATTGTACACAATTGGTAATTATTGTCATTGTTTATAAGAGAAGACATACTTCTTCATACTAGTGATGTTTTGACGACAATATCATATTCCACGCCAGATTTACAACATATTTACGAAAATACGCGTTATCCAAAGTGTTCCAAGTCTGGTGGTGGATGTTAACACTACTGTTATATTAGTTATTTATACAACACAACACATTGAATAACTGTTGCAATTTATACCAAAATAACATGTTTTTTTTGTTTTGTTGAATCTCTGATAAATAAAACGATATTGCATGCAAAGAATTTTACATATATTATAATATAACTCAGTATTGCACAAATATATTCATAAAAATGGACTATACACTTTGCCTGGTAAGTTGCCAAAGCACAAACTGTTTAAAGATACGGTATAAGATCTGTTTCTCTCAGACTTCTCTCATATCAGTTCGATTAAAATAATACGTTTCAAAATACTTTGGTCAACATTTTCTTAAAACTCAATAATGTGTTATAGGCTATATTGTACGAAAACTATTAAAAACCTTAACCGCAGAGATAATAGAATCTCTTTTCCTATTGTAATTGCTGTGAATACCAACACGCCTTTGATTGACTTATTCAAAAGGCGCGTGTTAAATGTTAACGTCCATAGTGATCCCTTAGATAAGTTGGAACAGATTTTATTTCACAGAATTTGGAAAAATGCTCATATCTCCCGTTTCGTATAACCAATGTGAATGAAATAAAATGTAGGTTATAGCTAGTTAAGCCACCTTGCTAGGCAAGTCATTCAATATATTCATTTTAACATTGAAACTGGTTTAAAAAATCGGTGAAATCGGGACCTGACTATTTTGACTCACCCTGTATGTCTTCATTAAAGCGCCCATAAAACCATCGCGGTGTGTGACGGATGAACAGATTACTTCCACACATATCTGAAGTAACACTTTTAGTACATAATACATAGTACAAGCCAAGCCCATTAACAATGACGTCATATGTGACGTAATGCGGTTTACACCACCCTCCTTCTGCGCATGTTATTAAAAGTATGCGGGTACGTATGCAACACAACTATAATATTACTGCAGTTATCGAAAATTCATTACAATACTATAATTGGGTTTCCAGCAGTTAGGTACCGAAACAGAAAGTTGCTGGTACAATAAAATTATGCAAACCAACGTAACTATATTGCCACGTACCTGTTGTTGTCATTCGCGTTTTAGTAAATATATAAAATGCTGTCATATTAAATGCACTTTAAAAGCGACATGGCGTATCATTTCTTGATAATACTCATTGGGACTGCTGTTTTATCCGACGGAAGATCTGTAACGCGCAAAAGAGGTAGGTAAATTGTTTGAAGTACACAACCATGATAAACAATAAAGACGAAAGTACTGTATTATTATATAGGCTAGATAATATTGTTTCCAAACCATACTGCGCAGTGGCATATTTAAGTACATGTCAATAACTCATAATACACCACTTCATACCAAAATACGCTTACTATATTACTACATTTTATTGTAATAATGTATTTTAATGTTTAAAAACATAATATAAAAACTAAGTATCTCACCAGGGAATATCGTTCATGTCATCAGCAAGTGTATGTCCGAATAAATAAATAAATAAATAAATATACGGACGGTACCGTCCTATACGTTATCACTGTTCGAAATTTATTATTTATGGATTAATTTGTAGGCTGTTTGACTATTATTTTAGATGTTTTACCGTGTTTAATGGCCGACAGACTACAAGGATTAAAACCTTTGCAGGCGTGAACAACCCAAATTGAGAAGATTTTAACTCAATTCTGAAGGCTCAGACCTGCATATGGGCTATTCCAGAAACAAATCTTCATAAAGGAACAAAATATTAAATCAAAATATATCTGGAAATCCAAGTGTTAAGGATATGAGAATTGGGTAGGCCTATAGAGAGAAATAGCCTAATTTAACCGATACTTAAGGTTTGTAATTCGGCAAGTCCAATCCCCCATTGAATCACTGACAACAATCTATCTTTAGTTGTTTTATTGTTCGTGTCCGATAGAAAAAGATGTACCAGTGGAATGTGGGAAGATTTCTGAGGCCATCACCGAAACAAAAAGAACCCCTTTACAGTCATTTATAGTGGGAGGAACCAAGGCGTCATCCGGTGCCTGGCCATGGCAGGTTAGCCTACGTAAGATGTATGTTGATGATGACGGTGAACGCTCTTCGTCAAGACATTACTGTGGAGGATCGCTTATAGATAACCAGTGGGTGTTGACTGCAGCACATTGTGCCAGGTAAATTGGTTCGTCCACGGAGATGTGGCTCTCATTCTCTATCCGTAATCTTGAGCCTTTTCCCCTGTATTTAAGTTTGATTCCAGCGTCAGACTATCTTTAGATTTCACAGTAGGCCTACACCATCAACCCATGTATGTATGAGAACTGTTATTGGTTTTCATTATTGAATCACATTGTACCGTGTAATATGGTCTGTGTGTGTGACACACTCTTTTAACACGTACGAAACATCTGTATTATAACTAAACACCTAACATTTTAAATGTTAATGGGATCGACAATAGCGCCTTTTGTTTCTTTTAACGGCCTAAATTTACACCATTATTATAATTAGGCCTCTATATTCTTCTGTTTCCAGTAACGTAGGTGATGAGGGTACACTGTTCGAAGTTGTTGCAGGATCCGAATCCTCTACCATGACTTATGGCAACCACCAGGTAGGTTAAGTATTTGTTGTTTTATAACGGCTGCTTGAATCAAAGATCCTTGCTTGTATTGAATCCGGTAGCTAGTTGCGTCCACTTATCTAGTATCTGAGTAGTCTTTGTCAAAGACACCCCGCAAAATTACCTGTCGAGCGCCGAAGGCGTCTTTGCGCAAATATATAGCTATTCTACCGTGCAGATTTCTCACCACCAACTGGTTTCCCTATACGTTTTCATGTTAAAGTATTACAAGAAGCCCATTTTCTCTCTTATAAATCGACTGGATTTTTTTAACTTGACATTTTCCTTAAATTTCAAAATATCTTTGATCATTTAATCAAAAACTTATTATATATGGCAACCCTGAAAGTTCCGAGAAATGAGCCGCCTGAGTTGGAGAACCGGTGTAGCGCCCCCATTTATCTGAACAAGTTTTGAAATGTTGCCAGAACATTTACAATCAAAATCCATCCAAAAAACCTACAAAATCCATTGAAAATGTTTTTTTGTTGCACCGTGGTAGGTACTTACTACTTACTACTACTTATGTCGATCTCGATCGGTCTTCGTGATGGCTCACCATATTCCTCTGTCCCTCATGCATGCTTTCATCTCCTCATCATTCAGTCCTGTTTCTTTCGCCAAGGTGTCCAAGTATGTGAAGGTTGGGCGGCCGACAGATGTGTGTCCGTGTTTGGGTCTCCATAGCAGAAGGTCAGATACTATCTCATTTTCTCTTCTCATGCAATGCCCGGCAAATCTCATCCTTCGATCTGTAATGGTTTCTGATACCTTTTGTAAGTCTCCATACAGGTCTTTGTTCGGTACCTTGTCTTTCCAATTGATGTTGAGTGCAGTTCTCAGCATTCAGAATTCTAGTGTAGCATCCATCTAGAGATTTCTTCAATCTGTTGGTGGTGCCGGGTCCATGTTTCAGCTCCATAAAGTTGAACACTTTGAACAGTAGCTTGGAAAAGTCTGATTTTTATTTTTCGACAGAGGCTGGATTTACACACTTTGTTCAGAGCATTACAGGTCTTCCAAGCAAGTGCTTTACGTATTTTTATGTCATGCTGGCTACTACCTACCCAAGCTCCCTCCGTTTGTATGATCAAAACCTTCATTGCACTGACATGGTGAAGATTCTGGGCATAAAAATTGCTAAAGATCTCAAATGGAACACCCACATTGGTGACATTACGAAACGTGCAAGTGGACGGCTATTTATGCTTAACATCCTAAAACGGCATGGGCTAAGTGTTAAAGACCTGGTAACAATCTATGTTGGTTTTGTTCGCCCCCTTCTTGAGTATGCTCTACCAGTATGGCATCCTGGTCTGACAGAAAATCTCCACTATGATTTGGAGCGTATTCAGAAGAGGGCGTGTAGAATCATCTTAGGTTTTAACTACATAGGCTATCAGGATGCCTTAATAACATGTGCTATTCCGGAACTCAGGAACCGTAGAGACCAAATTTGTTTAAACTTTGCTAAATCCCTTTTAAAATCTAATGAATTCCGTGGTTGGTTACCAAAATCTAGAGATGAACAAGTGCATAATATGACTCTCCGTAGTGCTCACAAAATAACTGTTCCTAAAACACGTACCCAGCTGCGTTACGCTCGAAGCTCAATTCCATACATGGTCAAACTCTTAAATCATACATTATAGTTCTGTTTCCAATCGGAGGTGGGTTGTTGTGTTATGCATGCTTAGTTATTACTATGATTATATATTGTTTCTATTGTTCTATATTATACATATTGTAAATATTGTTGTAATTCAGCATTTTGCTGCGATAATGATATGTTTATTAAACCTTGAATTGAAATTGTATGTGAAGTCCTCAACGTTGTCTAGGTTACTTCCATTAAAGGTTTTTAGCTGTACCGCTTGTGTTATGTGAAATACCATGCATTTGGTTTTCTTGGCATTCATGTGGAGCCCAGTTTTGAGTGCTGCTTCCTCAACATATTTCAGCAGCTTCTGTGCCTGCTCTTTAGTGTCAGAAAGTAACGCTATGTCATCTGCAAAGTCAAGATCCGTGACTTGCTTTAGCCCTATTCTTCGACTTTGTCTATGCTTAATGGTGAATCCTAGTTCCTCTTCTCTCCCACTGATAGCTATTCTTAATATAAGCAATAATCAAGGATGATTATGAATAGGTAGGGGCAAGGGTATCACCTTGGAGTACTCCTGCTAGGATGTCGAACAGTTCCGTGTCGCCATCAGGTGATATAACTTTGGCTCTTGTGTAAGTTTCATCAATTGCATCTGTTATAACTTGTGGTATACCGATGCTTTGAGTATCTTGATCATTTTCCCATGATGTATGGTGTCGAATGCCTTTTTTAAAGTCAATGAATGTTATGACTGCAGAGAGATTATTGGAATGTATACCTTCGATGATTCTCCTGAGCCCAAGAATGTGTGAGGTAGTGCCTCTACCCTCGCGGAAGCCATTCTAGTTAGTTCGAAGAATTCATCTAGGTGAGGTCTTATTCTGTTGAGAATCATTCTGTTGTATGTCTTTGCCACAATGGAGTTCAGACATATGCCTCTGTAGTTTCCTGCTTGACTTAGGTCAGCAGATTTTGGGACTGGAATCAGGTTCAATATTGCCCACTGGTCAGGTTTTTGCTTTTCTAGGAGGGCCTTATTACAAATGTCCAGTATTAAATCATCAAGATTGCATCTTGTTAGGAGTTCAGGTGGAATGATGTCCTCTCCAAAACTTTTCCCTCCTTGATAGATTTCTTGGCTTTCTGGTACTCAGTGTTATTGAAGGCAGTACACTTAATTGGTAGTTCTTTGAAAATCTTTGGGATGTCTTCATCTTAATCAGTCACTATCGGTGGATTTCCTCTGTTGGAAGTGGCAGTACCAATTATGTACACGTTCATCCTTTGTCTTTCCTTTGAGGATTCCATTCCTAGAGGTTTTCCTTCCACTTACTTCGTTAACGAGCTCCCAAGATAATCTGTGTTGCATGTTTAGGGTTGCCTTTTACACTTCTTTTAATTTCTTAGGTCATAGTCCAAATATTAGGATTACATTACAACTTTAATCATTTGGGAGCAATAAGTATCTTTTCTGATTACTTTATATTATCATTTTATATGACTAAAAAGTTTGATTGTCGTCTGCATGGTCTGCAAAGACAGACATTATTTACTGGTGTGGAATCTGTAAGCAGTATGTGTCACAACATCGATTTTAGGTAACTTTAGTTAATTGATCATATCTCAGGATTGGCAAAAATAAATTAGATGAAATACCGGTAAACGGCATCTGAAAGCTAAGCGTTTGGTCTTTTAATATGTATACAAATGTTACACTAACTTTTAGAACTTCATGGTCAATAAGTTTGGTAAACACGTGCACAGTTTTCTTGAGACGTACATGACAAAAAACAAAAAACAAAAAATTGAAAAAGTCAACACAAAGAGACAACATACATAAACGTAACAGGATACAAACGTTGTCAAGGAAAAGTAATTACCTTTGAGTACTTCGAGAGGAATGAGAAAGGATGGAATGAAAATGAGAGGAGAGAGAAAGAAGACGTGTGAACAAAATTATGTATTTTCAAGAGAAATGGTGTCGTGATATGTATGTGTGTCATAAGTGGAGATATAACGTTGCTTGAGCTGCCTTTGAAATGATTGTTTGTTTGTGATCTTTGTGAGTGTATTGGGGAGATCGTTCCAAAGCTTTACACCGTGCGTGGTAGAGGATCTGATGTTTTTCAGCGGTGGTAGCTGAGAGAGGAAGATGACATTTGTGTGCTTGCCTTGTGCGCTTTGCGTGAATCTCACGGTTAGTGGTGAAATAGTTTGCGAAGTTGGGAGGAAGGTTGTTATAGTAGTTGTGCATAAATAGTGCCGTCTTGAAGCTGGTTGATATCGTTGATATTTAATCTATTGAGTTGGTGAAAGAGAGGTAAAGTGTGTGTCATGCGGGTGAGTTTGTTATTGTGCGAATGGCCCATTTTTAGTGATGTTTACTCTGGCAAGTCTAGATTTGAAATTCGAAGCCCCTATGATGTTGCAGTAGCAAAGGTATGGAAGAACAAGTGTATTATAAAGGGATTTCAGGATGTATTGAGGAAGATGGTGCTTCACTCTGTAAATGGTATCGATTGCGTGAGATGCCTTTGTGATAATAGTATTTATGTGGCGGTTCCAAGTGAGTTTGTCATCAATGGTGATACCAAGACATTTTGTGGTGTGGACTTGTGAGATATCATGACTGTCAATTGTGATTTTGTGAGAGTAGTGAGGAGTTTTAGATGAGAAAAGCATGTAGTTAGTTTTAGAGACATTTAATGAAAGTGTATTTGCCCTGAACCCAGTCAATAATGTGACTTACTTCAGTGTTCATGTTATGGTAAAGTGTATAAAGGTCTCAGTGAGAAAGAAAGATGTTTGTGTCGTCTGGATAGAGGATAAGTTTGAGCATGCTAGTTGTATTAGCTATTTCGTTCATGTAAATAATGAAAAGGAGAGGACCTAAGATGGACCCCTGCGGAACTCCAGAGTGACTTCCCTTGTGGTTGAATGGTGGTTGAGTCCATGTACAGATTGTGTGCGGTGGGTGAGATAGTTTTTAAACCATTCGTCACTGTTCCATCTTACACATGATCACAGAATAAGAACACATCGGACTCACAGTGTCGACTGACACATTGACGATATGTGGTTGTGGTTTTTGTGTTCGGTGGAACATGGATGGAATGAGGGTTATAGGAAGATATTCCAAGGACTTTTCATTGCTGAAGGGCTCGCTACTCGCAGCCAGTTTCCCGACATCATGCTCTAAAGCATCGAAAAGAGAGCAGCCAAGCCCTTGGGTAGTGTTGCCCTCCCCTGATAGTTGTTTCCATGTTCCGAAGGTTGATGATATGTTCAAGACTCGTGTGACTTTTTATTATTCAGATGATGGGCTTTCCTCTTTCATCGTAATAACCAAACAGACTTATCACGGCATAATAATTACTCGTGATTAGCAGCATCTCAGATATACATTAATCGCTCAAATACCAGTGTCCTGAGATATTTATCATATGGTAATTGGAAAGTACATCTTTGACCACTTCTATACATTTTCTAGAAATCCACAGTTAGCAAAGCGGTGGTACACCCAGATTACGACGTAATATCGGTCACCAATGATTTAGGTTTACTACGACTCGAGACGCCATTGGAATACAGTAGTAAAATCAAACCAGTGTGCTTAGCAGATAGGGAATATACGCCGGGTACTAGGTGTACCGTGACTGGTTGGGGAGTGGTAGATGGTGAGTAAAATGACAATCTTAAAGTAAGCTCGAAGTGGAAGTCATAAAGACGGTGTATTATATTATATAAATCTATCCGGATTAACTCAAGATAATGATATAAGAGCGTCGTGCTAGTGTTACGAAGGGGGCCAGTCCGATTCCCGTGAGAAGCGCTTGTTTTTAGAGAACTAAGTAAATATTTCACAAATCACAGTGACTAATTATTTATATAATATAAAGCATCGATCTGATGACTTGAAATTGAAGGATAAAGTCTGTTCCCTCTGTAGCTCAAAGGATAAGAGTGCAGTGCTAGTACTACATAAGTTGCCGGTTCGAATCCGGTCAGAAACACATTGTCTTTACAACGTATATATGTGCAATGATCTGCTCGGGAAAGATAACTAATTTAATTATTCTAGTCTATCGAGAGAACTATGCAAAATACCTCAATAGGGATTATTAATGACCAGCGATTCCAGGCTATTCGCTGGTGGGACAGGTTTATTTAAGGCAAGGTTAACGTAATCATGGTAGTGTTTAAAAAGGATATACATCCCATAAAGTCCATGTGTGATTATGTCCATTCACGACTACACCATTATGATATAGGCTATTTGGTCTTTTTCAGAAAACGACAATGCAGTTTCTCCCATGCTGCGTCAAGTGACAGTTCCCTTGATAGATCGAAATACTTGTAGTAGTTCATATCCAACTGAGACTATCACGGAGGATCAAGTGTGCGCAGGGTATACAGAAGGGGGACGAGACGCCTGTCAGGTAAGGGCTATGTCACATGGCAATGATGGCACCGGTAGTGGTGGCGGGGCAGGGACAGGTACCCACTCTTGTACGACTAATGAGGACGTCAGAGCTCTGAAAATGGGGGACGAGGTGTAGGAGGAAAAAGACGAGGAAGCTGGGAAGGATTTTGAAGAGAGAAAAAGGAGAAGGACAGGGAGTAAGGGAAGGGATAAAAGAAAGGGAAATGTGGGAATTCACCTGAGATCATGTCCATCTTAAATGGAATGATTCTGACGTTTGCTTCCTAGGCGGTCCAATAAAGATGGCTAAGTATAAGCCCATCCTATATAAAATAAAGGCGTTATGATGAAGTTTGTCGCTAATAGTAATAGCGGATTGCAACATATCTTAAACTGATTGCCATTCAAACTAGTTGCCATCCACGCCCGAAGATGTGAAAATGCAATCACGGAATAATTTCATTTATAATGCTTTGGCGCGAGTTTTAAAAGCACGGGTCCTAAACAAAACAGGATGCGCGCGCACAACGTCGGGCAAAGCACAATGGCACCTGTCGACCGAATGCCCGGCATGACGTCACATGTCACCCCATCTATAGCGAAAGATGTAACATCCATATTCAATACATCCAAACATCCAACAGGGCTTTTTGGCAAAGTTAGCTTTGATGTTGTTTTGGTCATGGAACAATATCATACATCTTCAACTCTGGTCCTAACCAACCTACGGGGTGTTTTTATGAATAAAGTTCATCTTAATGTTGTTCTGGTTATGGAACAACATCATACCTCTTCGATTCTGGTGTCAACCAACCTAGGGGGCTTTAGGCAAAATTAGTTTTAACGTTGTTCTGGTTATGGAACAACATCCTACTTCTCCAATTCTGGTGCCAATTAACCGATACATGTAAAGTTTTTTGGTAAATTTCGTCTTAATGTTTTGGTTATGGAACAACATCATACCTCTTCAATTCTGGTGCCAACCAACCTACGGGTTTTTTTTGGCAAAGTTAGTTAGTTAGTTAGTTAGTTAGTTAGTTAGTTAGTTGATATGGCTGTGGAGCTTGAGGAGTTTATATCATTTTGTTTTTTTACCATTACTTACGCTTTTGTTGCGTTCACTCATTTATTAAGGAGCTGTTTTTTGTTTTATGTTTTGATCTTGACCTAGTTGTACCAGTAACAAAGAAAACATCTTCTTTTCCAACATTTCAGGGCGATAGCGGAGGACCACTAGTTACCGAACACGATGGAATATGGCAACAAGTTGGGATCGTAAGCTGGGGATTGGGTTGTGCCCGCGTGAATCAACCTGGTGTATATACCAATGTTCACAATTACGTAGATTGGATTCAGAGCGTCATCGACCAGGAATAACAAACTAAACAGAATGATTCTAAAAATAAACCCCGTTTGGTGAAAATCCATATTTTTGTGGTATTGCATTTATGATCAAAAGTGCAAAATAAAACTTCAATTCTAAAATTCGTACACAGCTTCATAGGGTTCTTTCTTTGCGGAACAAATTTAGCTCAGGAGATGGAGGATTGGCGTTAGACCTATATTGCAAATTGTAAACTTACAGAACGCCTTTTATGAAATGCGCGAGAGTTTTAGTTATGATTGTTGGTTGCGTGCATGGAGCGTTAAGCTTTTGTGTGTATAAAAAACACCGTAAATAACACTCTGGTTTAGAAAGTAAGAAATAAGTATATTTCAAATTGACTGTATAGTTAGAAAGCCTTTCGCGCCATCATTTAACTTAAACTTAAGTCTACATTTGGTGAGCTAAATAAATGGTTATGAATCCCAGTCGTGTGCCATAAAACTTGGACTCGATGCGTATTTGCTGCACCCGAGTGAGTTAGAAAATGTTCTATGTCTACCTGATTTCAAGCATGTGGTGATATACGTAAAAGTATTGAATGCCTGAGAGTGTGATAGTATACAAATATGGACTGTTCATGAGGGAAATGGGTGATCTGGAGACCTTAAGCCTACTATTTTCCCGAAGCCTCCGAACCCGAAGGCTGAGGGAAAATAGTAGGCTTAGGTCTCCAGATCACCGAGGGGCAATAGTTCACCCCATTTCACGAAAAAAGAGCATTCCATATTTGTTTTATATAACGCATGAAAATATTTTTGTATACGATTTTGATCAAATTAAACATGAAAAAGATCTTACAGGCAAGTCGATCCTCCATGGCATTATGGCAAAATCGTACGAGGCAGGGCATTTTTTTCTTTCAAAAAGTACTATTGACCGTCCGGTCAATAGTACTTTTTGGAAAAGACAAAAAAAAAAAGACCGGGAAGTGACGTCAAGCATGAAATGGGACCAAACTATTTTGTGTTATCTGATGTAGTATCCACCAATCAGATGGCTAGAATATTTTCAAGCGTTGTATAATAAAAGCTATACCACGAGGTCAAATTTGAAATTGTCCATTTAAGCCGACTTGTGTGATGGAATAATCAGAATTGAGTGATATAGTTTGACTATTATTACTCAAACACAATGCACGCAATAGTTGATTATCTTACAATTAATTTCAAGCCGTAAGGTAGTAAACACCATCGCATGGCATAACATAGCATAAAAATGAGCATTTATATATATAAGGCCAACAAAAATAAATTGTTGTGTTGCCCTCAAGTGGGAAAAATCGGAAAGTCGGTCGGTCCTATATTATTTTTATTATCACATGGCTTGAAAGTGATTGTTTGATTTTGTGCAAAATAGTAACTCTATATCACACTCGGTCTAATTCGGATTGTTCCATTAAGTCCAAATTTGACCGCGCGATATAATTTTTACTATCCCATTCAATATTTGTATAATATCAATCAGTACAATTTGGATTGCTCTATTCCACTTGTACGGTTCCGCCTTTGTGTACTGAAATATTCAAAAGTTTACCTTGTGATGTAGTGTTTTGGTTTGTTGTGTTTTTGTTGGGGGGGGGGGGGGGGGGGGGAGGGAGGGGGGGGGGGGTACAAACCTGTCAACGAACTGAAAACTCAAAAACCGGTATTAAAATAACACTTCACAAAGCACTGGGGTATAGGCCTACTCATAAAACATTCCGGAGCAGGGGTCGCATTCTGACGCGTCTGCGCGTCCTAGACCTCTCACTTTCTAATAGTGACGCGTCAGATTTCAAATTGGAAAGACTTGCGGGTCCCGATCAAAATTGAAGGGACCCCTTAAATTTGACGATGTATGGAAATGGAAACCTTAAGAAATTCTGTAAATTACATATCCATCCTTTGCTCACAATATATATTCATTAAAACTGCCCGTAAAAAAGTAAAAAATTTAAATACCCAAACTTCAGGACCCCTCAATTTCTTGGGGGACCCCTTAAATTTGTTTTTTGAAGTCCTACGGGGTCCGGAAAAATGTCATGGGACCTCTCACATTTTTGATCCAGTGCTATCCCTGTTCCGGAGGACAAGTTTTGTTTTAGTAGGTATAGCACACTGAACATTCAAATACATGGGAATTCAAGAAACAGGTGGCACTTTAAAGATCCTGCTGGCAAAATATTTAATTTGGTGCAAGAATCATGTAAATGGAGCAATGCGTTCTGGTGCTATCGTCATTTGAAATTCTCCAAAGTAGTCAAAAATTTGCCACGAAATGCCGTTTTTAGCTAAATTCTTTTTTAAACCTCTTACTTTTAATAACAATGTTCTTAAAAACGACCGAAAACACATTAAGCATCACACTCTTCACTTGTTTATCAGCTAATGGAAAATCATAGGTGTATTTTATTCCATATTTGTACATCAGGTTCTTGAAAATGCAAGTTTTCGCAAATGTGAAAATCCTCAAAAAATGAGTAAGTCCAGCTAGTTAACATGCATAACTAACCATCTTAAGTTCTGTAAGTCAGTAAACTAAAATGACATTACCCGTTTACATATGTATCTTTTATTACACTTACAATCAGTTCGATATCTAATTAAATATGCTAATTAGCAAATTAATTATTCAAATCTCAAATACGCCAATTACCCGTTCTAGCAACTGTCCGAGAATGCTTACCCTTTTGAAATGATTTGTCAACTGAGCAGCGTGCAAAATAGTACAGATTCATTCAAATTCATATTCAAATGATATTTATATCTGAGACATTCAAACACATGAATTAGAGTATTGATAAATCAATATTTGACGCCTTTCTCTCTAAAGGAACTAATTTCTTTGAGCTGTCAACGGAATGCAAAAAAGCGACAGAAACATTTTAAACTTCATTCCCATTTCAGAGAGAGAAATTGATTTACACTTGGATTTACACGTGGGATGCTTTGTGGGTTTGAAACACAGTAAATCAAGTTATTATGTCGCCCTCTAGAGTTCCGTTATAAATATTCTGATTTTTGCTGAATAGGCCTACACAGCAAGATTTTTGCTTGCTTACTTGCTTGCTTGCTTGCTTAAGGCGTCCCGAAGGGACGGACTTCTGTGATGGCCTTCCATACTGGTCTTTCAAGCATGCAGTTTTTCATGTCCTGCCTAGTTAGTCCTGTATCCTCTGATAAAAGCTTGATGTAATTATTTCGTGGTGGTCCTCTAGCCTTGTGTCCATGCTTGGGTTGCCACAGGAGAACTTTGGAGACTGCTTCCTCTTCCCTTCTGGCACAGTGGCCGGCAAATTTTAATCTCCTCCGTCTTAGCCTCTCTGATATTGGTAGCAGGTTCCCATATAGATCTTTGTTGGTGGTGTGAGATTGCCATGATACATTAAGTGCTTTTCTTAAGAGGCGAGTGTAGCAACCATCCAGCGCTTTTCTCATTTTAGCTGTTAGTGTCCAAGTCTCGGCTCCATAGGTCAAAACAGATTCAACAGTGGTGGTAAACAGCTTTATTTTCAGGTTTCTTGGGAGTTTACTGTTCCATATTTTTGTCATGCTGTTACAGGCTTTCCAAGCTTGAGCCTTTCTTATGTTGAAATCTTGTTCACTACTAGCAATCCAGGCACCAAGGTATTTGAAGTTTTGGACAATTTCAAGATCATTACCATCCAGTGTTTTAATTGGTGTTGGAGCTTCTTTGTACAGCATTGCTTTTGTTTTTTTGGCGTTCATCCCAAGACCAACTGTAAGCGCAGCTGCTTCCACCAGATGTAGTAGTTCCTCTGCATCCCGTAGATTGTCAGCAAGGAGAGCAATGTCGTCTGCGAAGTCGAGGTCTGTAATTGTCTGCGGCCCTATTCTTCTACTTTGCCTGGGAACAAGTGTGAAGCCTAGTTGCTCTTCTTTTCCTGCCAATGCCTTCCTCAGTACATAGTCTAGGATGATTATGAACAAAAACGGTGCTAGTGTATCACCCTGAAGAACCCCTGCTTGTATTTCGAAGTCCTTAGTGATGCCATCTGGAGAAGTAACATGTGCTTTGGTTTGTTGGTATGTAAGTCCAATGGCAGCCACTAGCCTCTCTGGTACACCATAGGCTCGTAATATATCCAACATCTTACCACGATGGACGGTATCAAATGCTTTTTTGAAGTCTATGAAGACCAATGCTGCAATGAGTTTGTTGTTCTTAATTTCCTCTACTATCCTTCTTAATGCCAGAATTTGAGACACTGTTGATCTACCTGGGCGAAAACCATTTTGATTGATTCGTAGAACCGGGTCTAGGTGAGGTCGAATTCTGTTAAGGAGCAGCCTGTTGTAAGTTTTTGCTACAATGGACGATAAGCAGATTCCCCTATAGTTCTTTCCTTCTCGTAAATCTCCACTCTTTGGAATTGGGATGAGATTTAGTATGGACCACTGGTCTGGTTTTCTCCCATTTATAAGCGCATCATTGCAGAAGTTAAGAATTATATCATCCAGGTCACATCTTTTGAGAACTTCCGGTGGGATCTCGTCTTCGCCGGGGCTTTTGCCTTCAGTAATATTCTTCTTGGCAGCGTTGTATTCTTTCTGATCAAAAGCGTCTGTTCGTATGTTAAATTCCTGAAACAATTGACTTATTTCTTCATCCTCATTTGTTATGACAGGGGGATTTCCGAGTAGTTTCTGGAAGTGGGTATGCCAAGATTCCAATCTTTCTGTCTGTGTTTCACCTTTGATCTGTCCCTTTTTAGCTGTTTTACGCCCACTGATCTCGTTGATAAGGTCCCAAGATGCTTTATGCTGACAGTTTATGTTGGAGTTTTCTACTTGCTTGATCTTCCTTCCTAGGATTTCTTCATTTACCATCTGGTATGTGCTGCTTAGGCAGTTCTTCTCAGTTTGCAGCTTCGATCTTGATATACATGATCCCTCCTGGATGTCAATGAGCTGAGCCTTTTGCAGTTTTTTCCTGGATTCCTCAATCCTAGGGTCATTCCAAATGGCTTCTTTGGGACGCTTGGGGGCTTTTGGGATCAGTTTCTCTGATGCTTCCCTGTTTGATTGTATGAAACATTCATAGGCCGATGTGGAATTCTCATCACAGCTCTTGTGTAAGACACTAAATCTGTTGCGTACCTCTACAGTGTAACGATCTTGTAGCTCAGCATCCTGTACAAGTTGTTTCCAATCATATTTTACTTTCCTTGGTGGTGTTTTCCCATTTGCTCTGAGACTCAGTCGTACCTTTGCTGTTACAATGCGATGATCTGATCCCACACTAGCAAATGAGTTGAATGCACAAGAGTCGGTTACGCTATTCCTCCATTTCCTTCTTACTAGTATGTAGTCCAGTTGAGCTTTAAAACCAGATGGCAAGTTACATGTCCAGAGCCTGGCAGCTTTCTTTTTGAAACAGACATTTGTTATAGTGAGATCGTTTTCCATTGCCAAATTGTGAAGCATTTCTCCATTTCTGTTGGTTCTTTCATGGTAAGAGAACTTGTAGTTGTCCTTGCCAACCCGGGCATTGAAATCTCCCATTACGATCATAAAATTGTGCGCTGGTACTTGCTTAACTGCTTTGTCTAAGAGTTTGTAGTGCTCTTCTGCTACCTTCTCCTCAGACGTGTTTGTAGGACAGTAGGTGATGATCACGGTAGTTTTGGGATTTCCTCCAAATGTTGCACACAGGACTCTAGGCGATACAGAGACACAAGATAGAAGTGTTTTCTTGACTTTGGCGCTCAACAAGATTCCAACACCACCATTAGATACTCCTGCATTATTTCTCCAGGCTGAGGATGAGACTAGCTGGTAGCCATCAAAGAGATCTTGATATCTGATTTCTCATCTTGGTGCACTATTCTATGTTCCTGGATTCCAATGATGTCCTGTTTATACAAGTTGGCAAGACCACACAGTTCCTCTTGTAAGTGAATACTTCTTATTGTCCTTGTATTTAGAGTGGAAATTAAAACACTCTTCTTACATCTTAATAGTTTTGTCTCCCTCGTTCCTCTTCTCTCAATGATCAACCTTCCTTTCGGCTTTGAGGTGACCACGTCATATGTATCAGCATGTGATAAAGATTCAGAACCAGGCAGTATTTTAGTAGGGGCTTTAACCCTAGTGCTTTTAGTTGTAGCCATCATATAAGTCTTTCAGTTGCTAAATACTGTTGATGATCGCAGGTTCTATCAACAGGTGTCCAGTGGCCGTTGAGAAATGCATGTAGTTAAACGTTTCCCATCCGCCCTTACTCTGGTCATCTCAGTCTCCAAACCGAGATTAATAAGAGGTATTCAGGTCTCAGGACTCCCTGTTTTTGTTCACTGGCCGTTGAGAAGAAATATGATCATCGCGCCCTTTTGCCGTTGTTAGAGATTGAATCTCTCATCCGCCTTAGGTAAGTGACTACCTAACTATTTTACCCATAGCTGGGTGGTTTATGTTCAGGTTTTCCTTCCTTAACTCAGAGCCCCGTTAGTGGATCAGGCCGCAAAGCCTGATCGTAACGCTTAGCACCAACTGCCTAGCAGAGAGGGTGGGGATGGGTTGGATGTAAGGAGGCGATTATGGACAGATGGACTGATGGAATTGCCATCTGTGCATACCAGCTGGGATAGGGTAGAATGAAGAATGAGCAGAGAGAAGAAGTGATAGTGTGCATGAAGGAATGCGAGGTGGGAAAGCAATAGATGAAAGGAAAGCTGAAAGTTGCGCATTTACACCCCTTTTCATATTAGTGGCTGTTAGGACACTAAGCAAGATTTTTAAGCGCTGTTTTATTTTTCATTTTGCTTTTAAACAGGCGTATGATGTCGCGCACTAAATGTAGTAAAGTTGTAGTTCAATAACAACAAGAACAGCATCAATAGCAAAAAACACCTAAATAACAACAACAAGGTAATAAAACAAAGAATTCAACCCAACAACAACAATTACAAATAACAACAAAGCAATGACAACATCACTAGTGTGTAGATGTATGATGCAAGATGCATGCGTCGTCGTATTCAAAAATCCCCTTCCACTCACAACATCTACATAAAAAGTGCATTGTTATATATACATGTATAATTTATATGATTATCAGCGTTAATTTCTACATTAAAAGGGGCTGGTTTCCATCGGTTTTACAATCGCTTCATTAAATTCAACAATCACGCACTAAGTTTAAACAAGTATTCAAAATGCTTAATTACGTCGTGCTGAGCTGCGTGCAGTGCTGAGAGTATGTAGATTGATTGGTGGACAGTTATCGATGGTGAAAAAAGACTGATTTTGTTTTAGAATAATTGTCGCTTCATTTAGTTAACCACACGATAAACATAAAATGAGTATCCGTGTTGAGAGCTCCAGCCGAGAAATAAAGAAGCACTTCATCATACTTACATTATGTTTGGACAATGGAATCAGCCGCAGGAAGTAGGGGCTCTTAATTGTCACGACATTATGTGACCATTTTTCGAGTGTTTTTCAAGAGCGGGTTCCATGATTGATTGTTATTATCGAGAGATGCTTCACATTTAAACATTAAGTGAAGGGATAAAAGATTTGACCATTTTCTTAAAATGTTTGCTATGTGTGCTCGGATTACCTAACATGCGGCATTTTCTTACCAGTTTGTCAGAAAGCATTTGTAAATATTTATGTTTCTGCGCCGTGATTTTGTTGCGGGTCTTTATGCCGTTTTGTACACACAATATTTATGCTTGTTATTTGTGCCGCGTCGATTTTGGTTAACTTTAACAACCATTTGTCATTGTTCACACAGTATCTGTATTTGTTTTTGCCTAAAGTTGTTGTGCCATTGTTACTTAGTACGATCTGAATTAGTCTCAGGTACTATTGTTCTTTGTCACTTACTTTTTGAAAGTCTACACTTCACCAATAACTGGAAGTGAATTTATCCATTATTCAAATAGGTCCCTAAATCCATAACATGCATGTTGGATTCGGTGCCAGATATTGAAAAGATACATTTTCTCTGTGGGCAAGGTGTACGTACCGTTAAGATCTTATTTCTGATGTTACTCCTTTTAAACTAACTGACTGAGTAAAAGGTGAGTGTTTCATAAAATGCTGGCTTGCTGCCTCGGAGCTTGCTTGCCTTCAAGCTCTGACCCATCAGCTAGTGACCTTCTTTCTAGATTCATGACATTGGCTCCGGTTTGGCTCCGTCTTTGATTGGCTCCACTCTTCAAAATATATAGCGCCGCCATCGCGCCATCTCGAAGTGGCATGCGCCATCAACGCCGTACCAAACCACCATGCCAAAACAATCAACGATCCACACTCCATACTGCTTTCACTTTTCTATGCCACAACTCAGTCAACCACCAACGAGGTAGTTGTGCCACAGACTCAGCCAATTATTCATCTCGGCACCAATCACGCCTCCATGGTTCACTGATTACAGATGGATGAAGTTCATTAGTTCACTTCAGATGTCATATAACCCAGAGCAAGGATTTGGTGGAGTTCCGCGATTAAACTAAGAACTGCTCTTAGCTTCATCTTTTCAACATGGATTACATTTTTTCATCGTGACCTGGGCTTTTTATTTCTCTAACAAAAACACACCAAGTAACAAGTTGTCAGTAGGTCAAGCTTCGCCTGTTTCCATCCACACTGCCATTATTCAGGCGGTACTACCACTTTGACCGGAGAAACATGCTTCGTTCACTTTACATCGCAGCATAATAAGCACCTAATCTTTTCAGTGTTGGTTGATGAATTTGTACCTGTCACATGTCAGCAGAACAGACAACTATTTTCCCATCGGAATATACTTTAAAAGGTACATTGGATGTATACAACTCGTCACGGGAAATAGATACCAAAAGGACTTAGACAAAATACTATTTTGACACGCATGCTAACCACCTATCCAGTTATTTCGGCTGGGATGGTTGCCCGACTGGCTAGTGAACTGTAAAAAGTAAATCCGATATTTTCAGGTGAACTTTAAGGGTTTTTAACCCAGCATCAAAATAGACACAATTGCGGAATCCACCGGACTCAAATATTCACATTTAAGATGTTGAAGTTTTCAGTTCACATGAGTTCATCCGAGTCGGATTTGAGGTCAGAGACATCTTCACAGCTGAGCAGCTCAACAACCGGTAGGTTTCAACATGTTTAAACTTGATTGAATAGTTTAGTTTTATCTGTTATACTGAATTTTATATATCATGTTTTATAGTTTGACTGGAGTGACACATGGAGATGGTGTCTGTATGTAAACATAACATGATCATGTCTGAACTATCAATTCAACTATTCAACTATTTAGTACAAGTATGTGCGACGTCCTTGGTGCGATTCGGCACGACTTAACCATGTTAGCAATATCAACCCACAGGGTATTTGTAATGAATGTATAACTTTAAGTCTCAAAATTGAAGGGCTCTTATAACATGTATACTACTAAATAAAGCGCAACAAAACAAGTCTTGAAAATAACTGGAGGCCTACCTATTTCATGCATTTTGGGTGGGCACTTATTTTAAAACCCCTTAAATAAACAAAACGAGTTACGAAACCTCGAAGAAATATAGTTAAGTCCCCCAAAATACAGAATTTGGTAGCAAATTTGATAGATATACAAACAAGGACGACACCACTCGCAAAAATGCTCATTGGCATAGGAGGAGATGGTTATAACCTTAAAAGGGTGTGGCCAAAGTGGGTACATAAATGAAGGATACATGTACATGTACACTTGTTCATATACATTTTAGATAGACATCTACATGATCTAGTAGATTCACGATATCACAACTAATCGTAGCAGCTATACCGTACCGTACGTTATAGCATAGGCCTGTATACAGTGAAACACACTTAGTGGTGGTTTTACCATAAACTTGCTATGAATAATACATTAGTTTACATGGAATTGTAAGTTTTGTTAAGTAAACCCATCTGATATTCTTAGACACATCTCCACTTAGTCAATTATTTCCTCAATATAATGGTTTAACAAGGTTGGTTATGTTACTGGGCCTATAACTAAGCATGAATAATAAGGCCTATATAGAATTGAAAGCTTTTGTGTTTATGGACACCTATAACCTTTACTGTATAAAACATTTCTATAATCTGACATTTCACTTTCTGTGTGCGCCGTCAGGCTAGATGTCTCCACGATGTCACATTAAGGGGTCACTGAACCATTTCTCTTGAGAAAAGAACACAGGAAACGCACAATTAAACGAACTTTCCAAGTTATGCCTCATAACATTTCTCAATATCACTAAATAAAGGTGCTTAAAAGATTTAGAAGTGTATATTATAAGGCCTATTTTCACATCCTTATCTGCTCTTTCTTTCATTCTTTCTTAATGTCGCTAAATAAAGGTGCTTACAAGATTTAAAAGTGTATATTATAAGGCCTATTTTCACATCCTTATCTGTTCTTTCTTTCATTCTTTCTTAATGTCGCTAAATAAAGGTGCTTACAAGATTTAAAAGTGTATATTTTGAGACTTCTTTTACTTCTTTTACCAATGTATCATTGATAGTTCAGTGACCTTTCTCAAAGTGGAGATATAATGTACACGATGATAAAAACGCCTATTAATATATACATGAGCCCGAATCAAATTGTTTTAGCTTATTATTAAGTGATACAATGTGGACCTAATTCGATTTACTTCAAGAGTTTGGATCAAGATAAGATTTTTCATTATCATATTTCATTTGTATCATCGTGGATGATTTACTCTTGAACATGAAGCTTCATGACTTGAGGTATATAGGATATGGATAGGATCTGGCAAATATGTCAATGGCGGTGTCGTTTCTGTGTCCATTTCCAGTGTTGCCTTGAAATCTCATCACTATTGAAGAATTTACAAGATAGGTCTATGGCCTACTTAAGAAAGTGCCTTTGTGTCAGATGTTTATGTTGAGGATGATTTCAGAGCTTTTCAGTATCACAACTATTCATAAGCAAGAGGTGAACAAACGGATGGAGTCAGTCTTCCAATATTTATGAGTCAGTGAACCATTTCTCCTGGGACGCAACTTTACATCATGATGGTTTTTCTGAATGCTTTCCAACTTATAGATGAATATCGTGGTCTTGTTTTGGTTCGCCAAAATAATTGAGCTTAATTTGTTCGACAACGTGTCATTATTGTATTTCATTGTATAAAACTTCATTTTTGTACAATGTAACAATTTGGCCACGGGCCATATTGTGGCTATAAGTTGTGTTTTCTTTTGTGAAATGCTATAGTGCGCCTTTATATATCGTGTTTAAGAACCGGTATCAATTTACGTGAAAAGGCAATTTTATTACTATAAACTGGTCGCACGGCCTGTGTATAGAAAAAACCTTTTTAACAATTACAAGTTTGCATTCTTTTCACAAAGCAGTGTTTCATTTTCAAATGGCGAACAATTCACAAGGTTCAGCTCGATTTCATCAGTCAAATTATCGAAGGTCAATTTTTTTACGACTCATTGGGTAAATTTTATACAGCCTTTAAAACTTACTATATTTCGTTAATTGACTCTGTGACATATCAACGAAATTACTCCTATATTCGATACTGATGTATGATACTGTATACGTATTTGGCATACAGGCATAATGCAATTTAAAACAGAGTGAATGTCTTTGTTGTTTCTTGCTCGAATTGTGATTTCAAGTTCCACTGCCTATCAAGCTATCACACTCTTTGTATGAGATTGGAGTATAGGGAAAAAAGGTTTGAATGCGTCTCAGAATGTGAGTCAAGGTTATTTAAGGATCTGAAGAGAAAGAAGAAAGAAAAGAAAAAAAAATCAAAATCGAAATTCATTATCAAACATGTCAATGTCAATTTTAGAAAGAGTCTAATAATACATTGGTTTATAACAATACTTCGAAACCATGGCAACATATATTGTCTACGTCTGTCCTTTAAAGGGCTCGCATGGTCTGGTATAGTTTTTTCGCTTCAGGCTGGGTTTAAGATTGAGTTTTGCCAGTGGATTCTGTTCTGAAAAATAAGGTTACTCGTAATTTCTCTTTGTGTGAGTTTGCTGGGGTTTATTATATACGGTATTGTACAATATACGTGTCGTACATTTATAGGAGTATAAAATTTAAGCACATAGTTGTGCATGACAATGTTTGCTATTTGAAATTAATTAAACATTAGGCCCAATCCTTCAAGCTATTTTCCCGCCCAAAATGATATAGGCACATAATAGGAATCAATAATAGAAATGTTACATTTAGGTTTTTAAATCTCTGCATGCGAGCTTTTTATACTGGTTTTCATCCCCTGCATGAGATTGAGCTTTGTAGGAAAGTATAACAAATGTGATAAATCAAAAACATAATGAAATTTGACCGTTATACCAGAGAGATGTTGACACCTCCCTGGTTATACTAAAGCTATTATTTCCGATGTAACCGTTTATAGAATCGATATATGTAAAATATAAAAGTAGTCATTAAAATCTGTGAATGTGAGTTTTGGGTCAAATATCTATCATTTTATCTGGGATAGAATACAATGTACGTACACACCTGTAAAATCTATGTATTAAATAAATAGTATGTGATTTTTATATAGTATATAATGATGTTTTATTTAAATTCACAAAACCTAATGATAATATAATAACAATGTGGATTTATATTGCGCACAAATCCACCAAAATGGCGCTTGAGGCGCGTTAAATTTTTTTTCTTACATTGCAACATTTTACTTACACAACTTAATCTACAACATTTTACTTACACAACTAAATCTACAATAATTTAACTTACACAACTTAATAATATACTAATAATGATATAAATAATAATATCATAATTTAAACTTACACAAACATTAACCTACAAATATGACCTATTTAACCTTTTACACGATTTAATGATGACTTTTAAAATTGTATTTGGTGTTTACAGTAAATCATAAGGGCATAATATATTATTATATATATATTTGAAATGTTCTGTTCAATTTAATGATAGAAAAAACCACCAAACAAACACCACATATAGGCCTATATACCATTATATTAAATCCAGTCAAAATGGCTATCGATCTCCCCCCCCCCCCCCCACGATGGTAATCAACATTGTGAAATCAATCCCACCATACGTACCTACATGAACCTACTGATCAAAATCTGTTCATATGCATGTCAGGTTAATTTCTAGTGCTCTGCTAACCAGCGAAATGTGAAACAGTCAGTGAATTCAATGATAAATTATAAATAGACTTAAATTTCTGTAGACCGACCGTACAAAAATACCCGAGAAATTAACATTTTCTCACTGAAACTAATATTTTAATAAATATAATCGATATAAAGCAAGTTCCATCAGGCCAATAGCCTGTGTCCATCAACTCAATACATGGGAGTGACCATTCCATCCATACAAACAACTTGATATTGTTACTAATTGTCTCATTGTTGGCCGCTAGCTGGACTTTTGAGCTATAATGGGTCTTTCTGAATTCAATAATCTGTTTACTCGACTATCATAATTTGATCACGATTTTATTATGGTGGCCAAATATTTATTTTATCAATTGAATTCAATCAAAAAAAGTGAAAAGACAAACCTGACCTTCTGGAGAGCTTTCTAATTATTTGGATAGTCGCGAGTTTATTTCAAGAGGAAATTTGATTGAAATATAATATTGGTAATTTTAGAAAAGAACGTATTGTTTGTATTGTATGAATTGAAAATACTTTATTGAATTTAACTATTTATAGTTTCGGGCCATTTTTTTACAAAACACTTAAGGACAGCCTAATGTGTAATATGATAGGTTGCAGGGGATATTGGGATAGACATTTTTAAACTGCATATTCAGGCTATCAACCGTAACCTCCTCCCCCGAATAATTACATAAAGAACTTGGCAATTTTATTTATTTTATTTAGTATGTCTGCTTTGTGTTTTATAGATCACAACAGGAATGATATTCATTAGATTCCAGCACACAGAAATGGCCCCAATTCGATCAAATCAATTAATCTATTTGATGTATTTATCTAAAGAACTCTAGTCTTATCCAACCTTTCTTATAAAACATGAAGACTTGTATTACCACAGACATTATATTTGCTTTATACCAAATACAATGGAAGACATACGAATTCATAAGCACTGATAATTATAAGAGCTAATTAGGCCTATATACATCATATACTATTATAAAAACAAATCTGGCAATATATATAATGTACATGTACATACAATACTCACAGGCAGATGGAAATGGAATAGAGCCTCTATAAATAAGACTAAAAGGTTAACCGTGACGCCCTTTAAAAAAAAGCGGTACTTGCTTTTATGTTAATATCCTCATATTCAATCATCTTAAGAGCAGGTGCAGGTGTGTTTTAAGGAGCCTGGGGTTTTTCCGACGTCAAATTCTAGTTCAAAGCATCAGTGTTGTTGAACCTCTTTGTTGTAAAGACTTGCTTTAAGCTTGATCGATTTTTAGTTTACATTAAGTTTGCATTTGGGCTTACACTTTCACTATTATCATTAGTTAAAACAATACCGCACTTCATTTGGACTACTTTACTTCAAAGACCCATCGCCGAGAGCGTATAGGACTAGGTACTGTGCAAACAATAGACGCGTGCCGATATTGGATGACATTCAAATGCATTTTTCTTAACCAAAGCACCACCGCGACGCATTGCTTATATAACCATTAAACCTCAAGTTGTGATCATTTTCGCAAATAACCAGAAAACGCAAGTTTAATTGAAAAATTCTATAACAGTAATAATTAAAACAAATTGTAACAGTAATAATTGAAAAATCTAAAACAATAATAGACAAATCTAGGCATAATTCTGTTATACCCTATACACACCCACATCGGAAGTATGCGTCGTTCTTAAAAATCATGCACTATGAATACCTCTGTGAAGGGTAAACAGAATTACTCCAAATTCTATTACTAAGTTCGATTTTCCAAATAGTTTGTATTGTTCCACAATTTCCACACCATCCTATTATCTTGATGTTTGAGTCTTATTTTTTTTTCACAGACAGCTCAAATTATGCACAATGGCATATGTGTCTGTAAAAATGAAATTCCTATGGGAAAATAATATTTTTCCAATTTAATGACTACTAAAGCGCGCATAATTAGGTAAAATATAGCAAGCATGCGTCATATACCAAACAATAAAAAGTGGCAATTTCATCACATAAAAATCGAAACAGAAAAGATGATCTTTTATAAAAGCGCGTTACTTTAATTTCTAGAAAAATATAGAAGAACCTCTTCCACCTGATTACATACACGCGTTAGAGTTGACAGTTAGCTGAAGCCGATGTTGATCGTGCTTTGTAGGTGAAGACAAAGAGTTGTTTACGGCAGATTTTGATGGTAATTATGGCTCGCGCCGTCGGTTTATAAGGTTTTGAGTTGGGATAAACATGATAAAATGAGTTTCAAACAGCCGCTTTCTTTCGCGTCAATTCACTGCAAATGAACGTGAGAATGCTCAGATACTCGAGCCTTCATATATCAAAATTCTCATTAAGTTTGTTTGAGTTCGGAACAGTACGCACCACTAGAGTATTTATAATGTATATCGGTGATATTTAAATAAGCATAATAGGGTAATAAATTAGAGGGGAAAAAACAAAAAACAAAAACAGAATTAATACAAATGCGTAAATTTAATGAGAATTTATCTTTAACAATAAATGAGCAAAATAAATGTCGTCTATAGAAAAAAAAGGTGTGGATTCCATTTGGGTTTAATGTTTTGCCCCCCACCCCCCGTTGCACTGTTTTGAGTAATTTAATTTGAACGCAATTACCAAACAAGGCCCAGTTTGGAAAACGCGTTATACCAAAGAGTGACTTTTTACTAAAAAAAACCCACCAGCGTAAAACTATTCAATCAACAGTAGTATAATGAACGTAAAATAACCATATCTCAGGAGAATTTCTTTATTATTTTATTATTTTTTTCATGGAAATACAAGTTGAATGACACGAAGATCAAAATTGATTATCAATTTTCAAACCGGAAGTCATTCAACCGGCAACGACAGGTGATGTATTTTGGTATAAGGCCACATTATAGGCCTAGTATATCTTGAGGTTAGAAGTGATGAGTTTAATCAAGTTCGATTGATGGGTTTGGTTATCCATGGTCAAATTCAATCAAGAAATCCCCATCTCAAAATAATAATCAGGGTTTTTTTCCTTCAAGTTTTTAGTGTTATCATGGTTATTGGCAACCGCCCTTACGTCAAGATCAACTGTACACAATTATATTGAAACACTCCCCAGGAACAATAACGAATAGTATATATCCTTCTTTACTATGCCCCATATCATTTGAAAACATGATCTATTATTCATCGACACTCGAGGGTTAAGTCTAACAAAGTCCTATCTGCAATGGCTGCCATTTGTTAGATTGTGATGTCACAAGGGCATATTATATCTTAATATATAACATGTGGCAGCTTTTGTAGATATTGCCTTTTCACTAACTAAGATGTAAGTGGAACAAAACCGTATCTGCTATAATAGCTACCCTGTGTTAATGTTAGTTTAAATATCAAGGGGTCTGCTATTGGCTACCACATATGATAACATCTGGCAGCTATTGCAGATGGACTCGTGTTGCACTAAACCCTCGAATCAAAAGCTGACGATATTGGATGATAAATGATGATAGGAACTAAGGGATAGGAACCAAGGTATCAATCATCTTCAGAGAAAACGTCATCATTTTTATTTTCATAAAAGAAATTAAGTAGGCCTATACCTAAACCAAACCACCACATGTATTCAGATATGTTGAGAAAAAATGTCTCGCATGTATTTAGATATGTTGAGAAAAAATGTCTCGCATGTATTCAGATATGTTGGGAAAAAATGTCTTCAATGATTCAACTTTGAGGTGGTTTTTTTCCATGAACAGATAAAAATGTTTCTCACTCTCAGTGTCGCTCAGCTGATCCCAAAATTGACAATATTATTTGTAAAAAAAATGTAAAAAGAGGAATCCAACGGAACCAGGAACAAAACTCACCAAGGATCAGAAAACTGATACGACGAGAGGATATCACGAAAATGTAAAAATGCTAAGAGTAAAAGCAAGATATACCAACATGGTGTGGAAACAGGTAATAAGGGAGAATATTGTCCCAGTGTATTTCCGTGTGTTATTGTGTTATTTATCTGTTTTTCGAGTTATTCTCCCTTGTTATACCTGTTTCCTCACACCCTGTTGGTATATCTTGCTTTTACTCTTAGCAATATTATTTGTGTTTATACTGTGTGACATATTGGTAGCCTAGTGATGCATACATCTGTATAGATTGTATACTCATCTGCAACGTACAATTATGGTTTCAAAAATGATGTAGGCCTACCTCATAGTCATAGTACTATAGGGCTTTAAATTGGAGATTTCCTACGCTATTATTATATTGAACGTATTAATCCCTACTATTATATTTTACCATCCAAGCTTAATAATTATCAGGATAATATTAGGGGATACCATTGGTGTACCATTACAAAGCCTATTGATCTATGGGAGATAGGGACAAGTTGAACATTGTTCGCTATCTATAATATATCTAAGCAGTATTACGACTTAATATGCAAATCCGAGTAAGCTCTAATTTGCAGACTAATTCTAAAAATCGGCGTTCTTTGATGATGGTATAATACTTAAATAATTGCGCAATTAACTAAATATTAACTTTAATAAGTCGGCCATATTTAAAATATGTTTAAGGCTTACGCAATTAGCTCCACACGTAAAAGAAATACCGCGGCGCGTGCGAGAAATAATTATGTATACATTGTACATGACATTGCTTTGAAACGACAACGGTTGTCAATTAGAAAAAAATACAAACCACAATCCACATTGTGGCGAAGTTTGCATAGTCCACATAATGTAATCAAATACGTAATTTGTCTTTAAGTTTCAACCATCTGCTGGTGGTGTTTACATAAGGTAGAAATAATATATCCAGCTATGTAAATAAAGACAAAACAAACCCACAAACAACACAAAGAATTGGAGTCATTTTTAGCTTCGTATCCTGCTGATGAGTTGCGTTTGTATATCATTGTATACTCATTATCTAATGATAATAGATTAGATATCTATGATAGTATTTATATGCGTCTATGATATTTTGTATTCCATACTGTGATAGCATTAAATTTGAACAATAATTTGCCAATGGTGTATAAAAGCTGTATCGAAACCAAATGGGTTAAGTTTGTGAAAGCTTTAGGTTTTTTTGTTGTCATCTCAAGTAACATAAGATCATAATAGAGAAGAGAAACATTGATGGGAATATATTGTCATGGTTGTGTATACGTGCGACTAAAATAAGCCCAGCCTCTATTATATGAATTTACAGACATCCGGGATATAAATCCTCGATTTTTTCTAGATACTGGAAAAATATATTCATGTATCCTGGAATAAGCAATTTCTGCAGACGTGCTTCATTCATGTTTAATAACATCAACATTGACAACGCATTATTCAAACTTTACGATAATATAATAAACTGGTACAGTTGCTATTCGAGCTATCTTATTCATTATGTCGATTGAGATATTCAAAAAGACTTTAGGTGACTAAAATTAAGCAATACATAACAAAATTAAATAGCAGATGTTTATTATTTGAACAGAATAATTTCATAATTAATCATCAGTTTTATGATATAGACTATAATATGTGTGTATAGTGAGAGAGCCCCGAGTTATAATAAGACATGATATATTGCCCTCCATTTTAATGACATTACATAGTACTCTGAACATCATTGGACTTGAACATAACGCGCCCTAATTAATATCTAAACAATGGTTTTCATTTATGATTTAGTAAACCATTATGCAAATTGCACTATACTACCGCCTTCGTCATTTTACTTAATACTTGCAATATATGCATAAATTGAAGTGGATCAATTAGTTTCGGATATCATTTTACATTGCAGTGAAATACTTAACATGCTTAGGAAACCGAATATGAATCATTAGTCTAAAAGGACTCAGTGTCCGGAAATTGTCAAAGAAGAGTGCTGCTTTTGTGTCATTCGATATGTTGAGAATTTAATTTGTTTAAAAAATAATATGAATACTCAATACCCCCAGGTGGCGATCTATTTAAAATGCCATCTATTGAATGTTTCTTTTCTTTTTAAAATGTCGTTTGGTAAAATAAAAAAACATAAAAAAAACAACAATCTGATTATCATGCTGATATCAATTGGTGTAGAATAATGTTAATGTCGGTATTGTTGTGTTATTTTTTTTTGTTATCCTCCATTTTTATTTATTTTTATTAAATTTTAAAATAAGTAAATGGTGAAAAATATTTCAGCCACAGAATCCGCGCCAAAATGTCTAATGGAAAATAATGTAGCATCTGGAATGGAATGATATTCATGATATCTAAACTTGATAAGAAATATGAATTTATGATTGAATCCACATCCTTCGATGCAAATACCGGTATGTGACATTCTTATACTCATTCGCCAACATGCTTCAGCCGTGCGTAAAGTCAATGTGATATTCTTTCCTTTGATTGATATCAATTCTTGAAGAAGTATTTTTAAGTACGATAGTAGTACTATACAATGCACGTCAATCATAGACAAGTGACACACACACTTGTACCAAGTGTACCGCCTACTTTTAATGATGCTTAAAGAATAATTTTAAAGTGTACCATTATTCCTAAGTGACCATTATTGGCAAATGTTATTGCAAGTTCTTATCAATTTTAGTGCCATTACTTCTTGGTTGAAAGAACAACGATTTGAAATCAGAAATTCAATTCACCGGATAACCCGAAATGCAAAATTGATTTGATCCACTTGATTTGTTGAGAAGGATGTGAGGTGAAACAGAGTGAATATTCATGGTATTATGCTCTTCTTTTTCGTCGCTGATTGATAATGTGCTCGTATAAATCAGATTGATATCATAAGAATTTGCTAGAAATCTATAATGGGCATCTTATGAATTTATTTTTTCTCAAATTTCAAATTAACATGCTCGTACACGGAGTTAGGCCTACATATGGTGAACAATTTTTCAACTACAGATTCCGGGCCAAAATATCTGATGGTAAATAGTATAGTATCTGGAATTAAATGATATTATGATAGGGCCTATCTAAAATTCTAAAGAATGTCAATTTCGTTGGAGATACCGGTAGTTGTAATTCTTACACTCATTCGACAAAATGCTTTAACGGCGTTAAATAAATGTGATATTCTTCTTTCCTTGTGATTGATATCAATAAGAATTTGTTAGAATTCTTGAAGAAGCATATTTTAAGTGTGACCGTACTATACAATGCACGTCAATCATCAACAAGTGATTCTTAATGATATCAACTTGTACCATGTGATCCGCCTACATTATGATGTTTCTAAGAATAATTTTAAAGTGAACCATTATTCCCGAGAGTGACCATTATTGGCAAATGTTTTTGCAAATTATTATCAATTTGATTGGCACTACTTCTTGGTTGAATGAACAATGAATTGCAAGTGAACACAACATTTGTCAAGTGGACAGAATATCACGCTCTTTTTTTTCGTCACTGAGATTGATGTGATATTCTTTCCTTGTGATTGATATCAATAAGAATTTGTAAGAATTCTTGAAGAAGCATATTCAAGTGTGACCGTACTAATACAATGCACGTCAATCATCAACAAGTGATTCAGATTCAGGTAGTCAGATTGATATCAATAAGATTTTTTTAGAAATATAGAATGTGGGCGTCTTATCGTGCCATACAATACCCGCTGTCAGTCAATCATCGTCAACTATAGGCACACTTGTATCTCTTTCTATTTAAAGAATAACGGGAGATCTTTGTCTTTTTTATATAAAGAATTTTATAACTAAGAATATGTTCTTCCTTCCTGTTTTGCTGCGACCGATGATCAGTGCGCATGTGTGTGTGATTGATACCATTAAGAATTCGTTAGAGTTCTAGAATAGGCATCTTCAAGTTCGATCACACAATACTGGCAGGCAATCAATCATCGGAAATAGGCACACTTTACTGTCTATATTTGTGATCATTGTGCATAGGCCTAACATGTTCAAATTTGGTTGAGATTGATATTTGCTTCAACTTGAACCATGTTGAATGTGATTGATATAATTGAGAATTTGTCAGAATTTTATCTTTTCAATCGTCAATGGCATCTCGTTGTTAAAGTTGATACGCTTATTGGCTTGATTGCAAGTGGACAGAACATTTGTCAAGTGGACAGAATATCACGCTCTTCTTTTTCATCACTGAGATTGATGTGCTCGTAGTCAGATTGATATCAATAAGAATTTGTTAGAAATATAGAATGGCCATCTTATCGTGCCATACAATACCCGCTGTCAGTCAATCATCGTCAACTATTAGGCACACTTGTATCTCCTTCTATTCAAAGAATAACGGGAGATCTTTGTCTTTTTTTATATAAAGAATTTTATAACTGCGAATATGTTCTTCCTGTTTTGCTGTGCGACCGATAAACAGTGCGCATGTGTGTGATTGATACCATTTATTTATTTATTTATTTATTTGAACATACGCTTTTCGTTAGAGTTCTAGAATAGTCATCTTCAAGTTCGATCACACAATACTGGCAGGCAATCAATCATCGGAAATAGGCACACTTTACTGTCTATATTTGTGATCATTGTGCATAGGCCTAATAGTAATATGTTCAATTTTGGTTGAGATTGATATTTGCTTCAACTTGAACCATGTTGAATGTGATTGATATAATTGAGAATTTGTCAGAATTTTATCTTTTCAATCGTCAATGGCATCTCGTTGTTAAAGTTGATACGCCAATTGGCTTGATTGACATCATTAAGAATTGGTTAGCATTCTAGAATAAAGCATCTTCAAGCACACTCTTATGTCTTATACCATTATTGATTATACAATTCTTGCCACGCGCCAATCGACGCTGTTAAAGTGATTGATTGACACCTATATCCTATGTCCGCCCCGCCTATATGTGCTAATTCTATTCATTTCACTTCTTTGCAAATCGTTGCACTTTTAACCAAGAAACAAGTATACTGTGCCAGTTACATTGGTAAGAATCAGAATTAGTTATGCCTAATTGCTAACCTTTCAAAACTTATTACAGTTGCTCACTCTTCCGAGGAGACTTTACCATCTCCTTGATCACACGTTTGCGTGATATGTCATGCAAACTATGGATACATAATATGGACGCGGTCATCGTCAAAATAGACACTTATTTGAAGAAAACATTATAATATTATATAATGATTATAACTAGCTATTTTTCTGTGATAGAGTATCATTTAAATTATGCAAAATTGAAGGATAGCCTACTGGCTTCAATTTGACCTGGATTTTTTGGGTGGGTGGGGGGGGGGGGGGGGGGGGGGGTGTTCACATTATTTCTGTATGTTGGAGCGATTAAGTGACAATTCTTTGGGGGATCATGCATATCATGGCAAACTCGTCGAAAGGCGCACTCAAATCTAAAATATGACGTAGGCCATGTATTTTCACCATAGGCAAAAAAGGACCCTTATTTCAACATGGCATACTTTAATAAGACAGTCTATGTGAATGTATAGGTTCATACGTGCATTTACGAAGTTGGTCGTGACACCGAGAACCCGATCGGGAACCACTCTCACTATTATAGCATTATAGGCCGCAATGAGTGATGATATGCGCATAGAAAACCTACATTTGCAAGTCAGATGCTTTAATAAAAGCAAATGAAAGTGAGGGGAAAGCGAAGAGAACTTTTGAAACCTCAATACAATTTACATTACAAGATCTTGTTAATTGTATTGGCTCTGTTAAATTGCATTATTTATGCACCACGTTGACCGTATTAACACGGTTTAATGAACGAAAACTTGATCGCGCGTGACGAGGTATTTGAAATAGACTGGGTCATAGAATAATACGAAAAGTCACCAAAAAGTGCAAAATCGAAAAGTGCAACAGCCCTGAAGCAGCAAAACACAAACAAAATAAAAAATATTGCAGAGGACATCTAGAGGATTATGCAGAAAGTTGTTCCACGCGGCAGGCGTCTGCAGACGACGGTTCAAAAATGTCACAAAATGTTTAAAAAATGTCAACATTATTGAATTACATCGCCATATTTGGAAAGACCATGAGAAATACATTTAATAAGTACAAACATGCCTAGTATTGGTTCAGTAATTCTTGAGATAAGACTTTGAAAGGTGGGAAAGGTTTCTGAAAAAAATGTTTTGTATATAAATGGTAAACCAAAAGCCGCATGGAAAGTGTTAATTTCATTGTCCATTTTGGAACGGTTCGCCAAACGCGTGCCTCAAACCACGACAACAAACCGATTAATTTTGTCCCAAACCCAAACTTTTATAAGCAATAAGAGATCTATATCCTTTAGGCGTGAATTAATCCACTTTGGTATACTAACATAACACGACCATATAATCGGACTAATTCAAACGAGCAAAATAACTGGATTTTTTTTAAATATAGGGTATAGTACTAGTAGATGTTGCCATTGGCACCAAATTATATACAATTTCAACTTAAGTAGGCCTACTTCGATGCTTTCGGCCAAACAGTTGACATTTCTTCGTCATCAGTTGGTGTGGTTAGACAATGGTTAAGGAAGTGCATACGGTATATTTCTTCACCAGTCAAGTTATAAACAATGGTTAGGAAGTTAAGTTTAGAGTTTCACGCGGTAAATTATTCAGCTGTTTGAGGGTAAGTCGTAATAAAGTCGGTTACCAAAGGATCGTCTTTGTCTGAAGATTTTGTGTTCAGTTTTGTCCGACGACATTCATACAGGATTATTAGTTGGTTTCGACTGTTTGTTTTAACATTTGTCCTCTATACATTTGCAGCTTTTACTTAATATTAAGTCATATTAGCAGCCTTTCATAATAGGCTATACTGTGAAACAGGTTTTATTTTGCTACAACCATTAATTCGGTGGCTAGTCTTTGAAGATGATGATTATAACTTGAAGAACAGGTGTGACGGATATAGTATGTTGTAGCATACCATTGAACTTTTAAAGAGTGAAACATGACATCGACAAACCTAAGCTCTGCCTATCCTGTAAAGTGTAAACCTTAATATACCACAGCTGTTTTTAAACTGTTTTGTAAAATCAGGGAACCCAGATATGATATGCTTATACCTTATACCTTCATCTTTATATTCCCCGCGTTTTAACCAATCTCAACTTCATTTGATAACGAAAAATAAATGGTAGACCCTGGTATTGAGTTAAATAGTTGAGTCAACTTAAACATTCTTCAATAATCTTGTGACAAGCAGCCAAGACGGCTTAAGATTATATATTAAATCCTTTGCCTTTCTGATCAAAAATCTATCTTCAGTAGATAGCACGATCAAAGGGGCTGAAAAACAAGTGCGCAATCCTGTCGCGTGCAAACACAAGTGTTCAACTTCATGAATGGATAATTCTCATGACACCATGCAAAATGCATTGAACTATTCAGTTATAGTTGAACAATGCATTATTTCTTGATGATACCTATACACTCTTAGTATTATACTTGTCAACATTTGCTTCTAATTTTAATAGTCAGATATCTAAAACAGGTTGCTTTCCCTCATTGCCACGCGTGCTGAGAACACGGATATATAATAATTTTACAAAGTTACAATCGGCCTAAAGCATACACAGGTCTAAATGTTATCGATTTCAACTTGAAATTTGATATTCTGGATGTGGGAACTTCAAATCAAGTTCACCGAGTAGAGTTTGTCAAATTTGACAGTAACTTTTAAGAGTGTGATACGTCTAGTCAGATAGCTCAAATTGCATTTCATACCAGTTACGAAACTCCTTTGGGGTCGGTCGAATGAACAGATTTGAGCACATTACTTCAGCATGACCTAATTAGAAGAATTTCCCTTGGTGTTTTACACTTTAAAGACGAATATAACTATAGGTTCATAGCTATATTCGTCTCATGGTTTTACACTAGACCAGCGTGCATAGCAAATTCTAACCATGTTAACAGAAGTTCATGCATTATTCATACACATTCGCTGTGTATCGTTATTCTTAAATCGTATTCTCATACCTGTCGTAAACTAGACCGTGAAATTAGCACAGTAATATAACACATGCGCTTTGGTGTTGTTAATTCTCTTTTGTATTTGGTTTACGTATTTCGGCTACACATTGTGCTATTGAATACCTGGCACATTGTACCATGTACAAGCTTCATTCATCAAACAAAACGTGTAATAATAATGATAACATCTAGCCTAATTGAAAAAGAGAATGCGAATAACGGTGAAATGTCCCGTTCAGTTAATGCATTTTTCTGCAACATCCTGTATTATCACCATTAACATGCGTGACATGATATTAGATTAATTCATGCTCAAGCTTTATGCAATCGATTTATTATAACGTATTCGAAAAACGAGAAAGATAAGCTCAAAACTGAATCCACCATTTTCAAATGTATTTTCTATATAGGAAGTCTTTATTGTATGTATATTATTATATTAACAGCATGATAAGATGCTTAATTAAAATGAGACATGACCGTCATAATTTTCTTTTCTCATACATCCGATGATTGTTGCAAATCTCAGACAGACTGCCCGATCATTGCTATTCATTTAAGCTTTATATTTCAACAACAGCACATCAAAGATTCTTCCCCATGATAATATAATAAACATAATCAGCTTTGCTTACAAAAAGAAACAAATTATCAAATCATGGTTGATGGTCGATTTTTAGAGATCTTCTGGTCAACAATCTCGTTTTAATGGTTTATGATTGTTATAATGCGCTTATTGCGTGGATCGGATAAAAAAGTGCTTAGACGTCCCAATTTTTACACAAACCTGTCGTACATTTGTTTTTGTAAACAAGTTCCTTGTATGAGGATGCGTCTTGGAATGGATATGTCAGATTAGTTTTAGGTATAATAGACAAATAACAATGAAATCATACCTATACAATAGCATTGCAGGAAAGCGCAATTCATGTTTTCTATTGGAGATTTTAACACTATTCATGTCAGTGACAAAACCGCGCCAAAACTCCCGATAACAATTCACGAAACCAAAACATCACGATGCTTCCTATAATAGCGCTTTTATGTTATTCAGAAAATGCTGAATGCTGAGCTTATAAGAATACAATAATATTTGTACATGTAGTTGACTGATCCATCGCTCTTCTTTTTTTCTAAACCTCGACATTTTTTAACCTTTACTAATTTTTCTTGACTCGGAATAGAATGAAAATATATAATAGAACATACGTGGCGTGATCATTTAAACTAGCTACTGCCTTTATACATTTTTGTTGGCTTATGTATGGAGAAAGAATACTCTTATACATGTTATACAACAATGTGGTTGTTTGTATTATTATGTTACCTATACACTTAATTGTTCTTGATTAATAGGATTGTTTATCTTGATTTGTATATCATGTTTAAAACAACATCCCTTTTTCCTAAACCTCATCATTTTTATTGTAAACTTTATATACAAATTATTGTGAAACGAACTTGTATTAGGCCTTTACCATAAACTATTAGAATCTAGTAATTAAAATAAATATAGACGCTCCCATTTCTTTCTCTTTAACTTTTTATGTTTTACTCGACTTAACAAGTCCCTGACGTAACAAGCATCACAATTAAAATATAGCCTACTTAGTACATCTGTATGACAATGATTAATACCGAAGTCCTTTTCAGCATTTTCAACTCAATTGAATTTCATCTGATAACCTTGTTTGCAGCTTATGTTTATATAACAAAACCGTTCTCTATCTACTTTAAGCCTATAACCGAATGAAATAATCTTTTTCAGCATTGAATGGTATTAATTCTAATGATTATTGGTAAATTTGCAAATCAAATAGTCTGACATCTTTTACCTTGTACGCAGTGGCGGCGCCAGCATGATAATTTTTGTGGGTCAAAAGGAGGGCAAGAATTTTGGGGGCATGAATAAAAATGATGCACGTGAAGCGCTCAATTTTGTTTGCCATTTAACGCTAAAATGGTCAAATTTTGTCTCATTCTAACTAATTTGGTATAAATATTGATATTTTGTTTGTTGTGGAAAAGTGGGGGGGGGGGGGGGGGGGGGGGGTGAGACAATTTTGTTGGGGACCCCACCCCCTTGCCCCACCCCCTTGCTCCCCCTGTAGCGCCGTCACTGCTTGTACTACGATGACAATGCGTTAAGGGGTTCCAATCCAAAAATAAAGTTCAAAGGCAAAATAAGTGTAAAAGCGAAAATATTCAGGCATTTTTTCAGTCTTGTCGGTTTACTATTATTTCTCGCCCCTCCCTCCAATATGAAAAATCTAGCTACACCACTGACACACGGTATTATGTTTACAATGGTATCATTGACAATATATTTTTGTGCCTGCCGTGCTCTGATTTATTGTTTCTATTTTTGTTTAGTGATGTACTCATTTTATGCACGAGATATTGCGGAATTGATTTGTAGTACAAAGTCAATTACCGCAATATATAGTGCATAAAATGAGATGCTATATTGGGACGGTGATCGTGATTCTTTCTTTATTAAAACTACCCTAGGCTGGGATGGGCAAGGTTAATTAGCCGACAAGTTTCTTTAGTGTTACTTCTCAGTCTACTGACACGACATCATAATTATGGATGAAGACATGAAGCATGCGTTTATCTGGTGTCCTTAATCATTTTTTTTAACCTGATGTTCAGATAATTGTAATCCGTTTTCACGGCCAAACTAATGATCCGTTCCCTTCGTCGATATGAATCCGATTCAATGATCGCCTGATAGAGATTGAATGAGGAAGGATTTAGTCACGGCTACTGATAATATTATCATAAATATGATAAATAACTAGTACTTAAAACAGGAATTGGACTATTTAAATAAGAGAATGAAATAATGAATGAATGAACAATTTCAATCATTGGTGTAATGACCCATTGGCAAAGTATCAGTTGCTCATAATATAGATAAACACTTCATGCACTGATACAAGGAAAGGCGGACATATTACCGAAAGGACACCTTTTGTTGTTAGGCCTCCTGGGCCGGGATAGAAATACGACAGCCTATATCCAGTCAGCATTTATTCTCAGAATATTGCGTTTGCAATTGCAAATGGTAATTATGCAGGTAAAGTTTTGCTTGAGATAGATCTATACGGCCAAACTGTTCTCAAACTCACCCCAACTGCGTGATAGGTAAGTTCTATTTTGTTCGAAGGAATATACAATTATGTAGTCTCTTAGGCGGCTTTTAGGCCTATAATATGTGTCTTTTTACATTTCAACATTCTAATCAAAATTCAAATTACAGATTTCATTAGTTAAGACTTCATTTTGTAAAATCATCGGGGCTCAGGGCTCGTTCAGCTGTCAAACCGCACAAAAATGACATGTATGATTGGTCGTATGACTCTAATGACCAATTAGTCCTATTTTGATTATAATGAGTGATCTATCGCTTGGGCATGCGTGACAAATTATAATACAAATCAAAAATATAATTATAGTTTATATACGTAAATATCAGTTGATAAAAAACGCGCCATGCAATAAATCATGCCAGCAATGGAATCTTCCGCTCCATTCAGATATTATAGATCAGCATGGTTAGGGCGCCTTTTAAATACTAAATATTTTATAATAGTCCAAGCTATCCTATTATCCTATAGGGTTAGGATGCACCTTAAGCCTATACGTTATCCAGAGATGGGGTTAAGGAAAATTGTTAAGAGTGAATTTTATAAATACCTCTGTATATCACATTAATTAAGATTTGTATAACGTATTTTACGACCCAAATAGATTTGATATAAGCAAACGGAATTGGCGGCGGAGGCATTCGTAGGGGTCGAGGACAATTTAGGGGGGTGGGGGTTCTAATGGCACAGAGCCATTTTCTAACTTTGCAATAAAACACATTAGGCGCAATTAATCAAAGATGGTGTCGATTTCTATAGCAACGGACAGATCTATTTCTATATCAGCAGATGTGGGATTCTTATCAATGGTATTATTTTTAATTTGATAATAAAGTTATTATATTTCATCAGTATAATTTGTTTGTGATCGTTGATCCGAATCCGAAAAAGAAAAAAAATCTTATTTTGTCATGGTTGATATGCATGTATACATTATGCTGTGCTGTCAATATAGGATTACAATTTGGCGGTAATTTAATTTTTAGATTTAAAGGGCAGTTCACTGTTTTACAAAATGTATTTTTTTCGCTAAATCATTACTTCTTACAATGAAATTGCTTTAATATCAAAACTTAATTTTACCTGCAGGCCTATATCACTGCACTTTCATTTTTACAAAATGGTGTTTTTCCTTTGAAGACAATAACCTATCGTTTTATAGGCGATAAAAAGCAAAGAAAAAGAATGAATCGTTCTTTAAAAATCCAGAGTCAAGGTCTCACAACGTCGTCGTGTATCTCGCAGTTTGATTTTCTGTGAAAAACGTTAGAGTGTGTTGATAACTTTTTCTTTCTTTTTTGTAACCTAATCTTTTTTAAATTTTTAAATTTTTTTAAAATTTTAAATTTAAATTTGTTAAATTGTTAAATTTTAATTTTTAAAATTTTATTCTATAGGCCTACATAGTTATATAACATAATAACAATATTTTAAACATACTGCTATCAATAAGTTACAAATATGAACAAAAACATGACTCTACCACTTACCAGCGAACAGCATGTACCAACAATTACCATTAGCATGAAAATAGATGACTAATGATCATCAACGGCACATGATCTTCGCGGGTGAGTTGACCAACAAAGCAATATATAATATGGGCTGTGTTGATAACTAATCAACCAATGGAACCAATGACCGAGGCATTTGTTTTCTAGAAATAATCAGAAATGAAAATGATTAAATCACTCTTTCTAGAATTGGTTCTTTTCATATTCAAGAACAAAATCGTGTTTTTGATTGCTATTAATTTGTATTCATATGTTCTCAACCATGGCTATGTCCGTCCATCATTGTCATCTGGATATATATTTATTGATGTTTGTTTTAAAAAAGCAATCAAAAACTTATTATTATCTAAATCAAAGCCATGAATTAAGCAATTTATTTCAAGGTCAAAATCAATGCAAAGACAGATAATCGTTCACTCATTTCATCCGATAAGTAGCCATATATACATATATACCGTACCTATTAGGCTCAGTAAAACATAGGTGCATAGGGACATAACTAATGTACAAAGGGGAGGAAGCATTCGTCCCCATTTTCCCCCAGATGCTCCCCAAACAAAACGAAACACGTATGAGCCAAAAGTAAATAAATAATAATACTACATCCCCGATCATATATACAGGGTGTCCCAAAAAAATGTTAACACTTCGGGCACATAAGATATCTTAAAAGGACAGGAACACACGGGTCGAATCTTGATGTATTATGAAAGCTGAGTAAATAAGCTTTCATTTTCATTTTATTGCGTTCCAATTGGTTATTTAGAACGGGAGATATGCTTCAGCAAACATGAGGAAGCAAAATCGGCTTGGTCCAATCCTCTCAGTATGAAAGTAAAGCTTTTAAAATGCACGAAGCAAGAAGCAACATGATTAAGTCACACACACATCAGTTAATCTCTTCTTTGTTCTTTTCAACGCATTCTTTCGATTCTTTTCAAGCTTAAATTGATTTATGGTTAATTTCAGTGCAATACTAGTTTTATTTCAGTGCAATATTAGTTAATTTATTTAATTGGATGGACCATTTCAACAAAGAACATGAAATGTTTCAATTTCAATTTTAAAGACTGCTTTACTGACAGCTACCCATTGCACATGGAAAAAGAGTATAGAACTTGAACTCATGACAAAATACCTATATAATTTATGTGGAATATATTTATTTATGTCTTTTAAGCTTGATAAGAATCGAAAGAATGTGTTGAAAAGAACAAAGAAGAGATTAACTGATGTGTGTGTGTGACTTAATCATGTTGCTTCTTGCTTCGTGCATTTTAAAAGCTTTACTTTCATCCTAAGAGGATTGGACCAAGCCGATTTTGCTTCCTCATGTTTGCTGAAGCATATCTCCCGTTCTAAATAACCAATTGGAACGCAATAAAATGCAAATGAAAGCTTATTTACTCAGCTTTCATAATACATCAAGATTAGATCCGTGTTATCCTGTCCTTTTAAGATATCTTATGTGCCCGGAGTGTTAACATTTTTTTGGGACACCCTGTAGACCTGTCCCTATATTTCCCCAAATTTAAATACCATAGTTGCAGCCGTTTTAAAGATGTATGTTAAATCTTGCACACGCGACTGCATATTCTTTGTATTTCCAAACTGACGCCCTCTCCTATCGAATATATCCAGTTCAAATACTGCCATCTAGCTTTTTGTATCCACCATTCACAAAAATGGACAATGGGGGAAGGGGGTCCATGTTTTACTATAAACATTGGCATAAAAATCCCCCTAACTCCCCCGGCATCCCCTTGATCGATTATCTTTCAACAAAAACCACCATTCAATCTTTTTTTTTATATCGTTTCATCATTGATGTCTCTGTTTAACCAACACCACAGCAATATATTCTCAAGGCCATGTTTAAAGAAAGTAACAAAATCGGCACCTTACATTAAATTTCCTAGAGGATTTTATTCTTCATAATGTATCAATCGATTTTCCCTCAGCAAACACTCCCATTCAGTGTGTTGACCACCGGTACATCCATCTTTTATCCTCAGTCTTCTTTTAATTGAAAGTCAAAAATTAGGAAATCTTACGCGGGCGTAGTGTATTTTATCAGTTTATAGTGGATCCATGGGCAGCTGTAACGAACCATTCATAAAATTTCGATTCAAAACCAACCACTCGGAAATAACACGGTGAAACAAGCTTCCGTATTCGATACCAAATTTTATATATATTTTTTCAAATCATGAATCTGATTGATTTTTTCTTCTTCTTGAGAATATCACTTTTTTCTTTTTATATTGGTCTAAGGTATAAAATATCACGTTGTGGTTGCTCTGTAAAGCTGATGGAGAAATTAATGATTCAAATGTCGCATTGTCGTTGTGAGTTCGATGGTTAATTTGAAGGGATTTACCACTCCTTAATATTAAATATGAAAACCACTCGTGTCCTTTGTAAACAGTTTATTAATAGCAATACACACACAACAATGATTTTTGACAACATAATGATATTGGAAATGTTACCAAGTCTTATATATGATAAGAAAAAATCGTTATACTATGAGGTAATTTCAAAAGCGTATTACAAAAAATGTATAAATGTTAAGATTATTTTGAAAGGCACGGGAATTATGGTGGTTAGATGTTTTCTAACATGTCTAATATAGGCTATGAAATAACAAACAAATACACCACACATCACGATATAATCTTCCCTACTAAATAGGCCTAATGATAACCTTTTTTCCCATCTTGCCTCTAAAATGCTAAATGAAGCAGAGAAAAGTCTTTGAGTCTTATTTGATTCAAACCAATTTTTAGTTTCCTTCCGGAAGATATCTTTTACTTTTGTTTATGTTTAATTCCGGGTCGGGATGGAATGGGGGGGGGGGGGGGGGGGGGCGGGGGGGGGGGCGGGGGGGGGGGGGGGTAACATATTGGTTACAATGACTTGATTGATAGCTCTAAAATAGATGGTAACTTTTCTGCCACTACATGACGCAATAGTGCATGTAACCACCCACCATCGATTGAAATTCTCCCTCATGGCATAGAGTTTGATGAGTGTCATTTTAATACTATTTTCTGCTTCAGTTGGAATGGACCGACGAACAAAAAATCCGATGTTATCAGATTCATTTACATTAGCCTTTAGGGGAAAGCTCGACCTTGGCAATGACCAATTCATCCATGCTCTACAGAGAATTTGGTTAAGATAATAAAAACTAGATTTAATCGAAATTATCGATTGTCCGACAGGTCCCTAATTTGAAACAGTATTGTCCGAATAGCAATAAAGGTTCATTATCGTTACGATGTTGTAATATTATTGCCTTTTGTGAAACTTTGCAATGGTTCCCATTATTACCGAGCAATTAACTGGACACAACACTAACAGCTCTATATACCTTCAGATTTTATCGGTAGAAATACAATACAATGCCCGTAGTTGAGATTTAAGATAGGCGGTACTAGCTAATGTAGTAATTACCCATGTAACTCTTGTGGGAATAGCGCTATTCAGCCACCAGAAAAAGGCTGCCATTCAATCATAATACTGGCTTAGTTGACATAAAACTGCATGTTTTGATGATTTGCATGCACACATTTTGCTCCCATTTTCAGAGCAGTAGATATCAAATAACGCTATCAGCACAAGATAGCAAATATGAATATAATGCTATCAGCAGTAGATAGCAAATATGAATATAATGCTATCAGCAGTAGATAGCAAATATAAATATAATGCTATCAGCAGTAGATAGCAAATATGAATATAATGCTATCAGCAGTAGATAGCAAATATGAATATAATGCTATCAGCAGTAGATAGCAAATATGAATATAATGCTATCAGCAGTAGATAGCAAATATGAATATAATGCTATCAGCAGTAGATAGCAAATATGAATATAATGCTATCAGCAGTAGATAGCAAATATGAATATAATGCTATCAGCAGTAGATAGCAAATATGAATATAATGCTATCAGCAGTAGATAGCAAATATGAATATAATGCTATCAGCAGTAGATAGCAAATTTGAATATAATGCTATCAGCAGTAGATAGCAAATATGAATATAATGCTATCAGCAGTAGATAGCAAATATGAATATAATGCTATCAGCAGTAGATAGCAAATATGAATATAATGCTATCAGCAGTAGATAGCAAATATGAATATAATGCTATCAGCAGTAGATAGAAAATATGAATATAATGCTATCAGCAGTAGATAGCAAATATGAATATAATGCTATCAGCAGTAGATAGCAAATATGAATATAATGCTATCAGCAGTAGATAGAAAATATGAATATAATGCTAGACCAGCAGTAGATAGCAAATATGAATATAATGCTATCAGCAGTAGATATAGCAAATATGAATATAATACTATCAGCAGTAGATAGCCAAATGGAAATATAATGCTGTTAGCAGTAGATAGCAAAAGGGAATACAATGCTATCAGCAGTAGATAGCAAGTGAATAGTACTATCAGCAGTAGATAGAAAGTGAATGTAATGCTATCAGTAGTATAGCAAGTGAATATAATGCTATCAGCAGTAGATAGCAAATCCGAAAATAATGCTATCAACAGTAGATAGCAAAAGTGAATGTAATGATGTCAGCAGTAGATAGCAAAATGTGAATATAATTCTGTCAGCAATACTATATAACAAAATGTGAATATAATTACTATCAGCAGTATAGGTAGCAAAAGTGAATATAATCAGCAGTAGATAGCAAATGTGAATATAATGATATCAACAGTAACATACTGCTACCAGCAATAGATAGCGAATACGAATATAAAGCTCTCAGCAGTAGATAGAAAAACGGTGAACATAAGTGCTATCAGCAGTAGATGTGAATTTAATTGCTATCAGAAGTAGATAGCAAATGTGAATATAATGCTATCAGCAGTAGGCCTAAATAGCAAATGTGATTATAATGTTATTAGCACTAAATAACATTTTGAAGCAGATAAGGACATAAATCTGCACTGCTATCAAACTAGAAAAGGAATGCACTATCACTGGTTGCTACTATCACTATACTATGAGGTCAGCAACTTTACATTAAAATATAACACTTCAGTAGGAGAGAGCAGTTTGATATAATGCTTTCAGCAGTAGATAGCAGTAGACATGAGTAATACACATCTCTGTCAGCAATAGATCAATAAGTGTAGGCATCTTTCAAAAAAATATGCTATCAGCATTATAAAGCTCTCAGTATCTTAGAGAGCAAGAGAAACATTAAGTAATGTAAATATGTTCATCAAACGACTGAAGCGCAAGATAGCAAGTTATAGTACTATTTTTGTATTTTGTTAATTTATTGTTGTATGTCATAAAATAAAAAAGTCCCTATAAACGGGCTGGAAAGAGAAAAAAAGTTAGTACTATAATAAGCAATAAGTGAATGATATCACGCAAACTGATCATTGTTAAATTAAAATGTAATGCTATCTTCAGTAGATAGCAACTAAAGTGCATACGTGAACTCAAATGATATTACGGTGCATTCTCGAACTATTCTGACGTCAGACGTTAAAACACTTATATAAGCAGTTATATTCTGCGTATTAAATGTCATCTGAAATGAACTGTCATTGTTCTAAAAATATCTCCCGATAGATTAAACTTCCTTTTGTTGGTTGTTTGAACACATATCTTCACCCTCCCCCCCCCCCCCCCCCCCCCCATTTATATAGCTGACCTCGCGTTCTGTACTTTCAGACGTTTCGCTCGCTCACTTAAATGCATTTTCTGCTTCAGTTGAAGTGGAACAGTGATCACAATTATTCTGATGCTATATCAAATGCATTTATTTATAAACTCTCCGGGGAGTCTCTTGGCCTTGACAGTGTCCACGTGGAGAAATAGGTTAAAATAATAAAACCTAGATTTAATTTCATCAGTTGGAGAGATGTTTCGAATCGGTTCGTCCTTAATTTGCAACAGTAAAATAATATGTAATTACAGTTCCACGAGGCACGGTTGGCTTGATTGTATGGGATATTGTGATTGGTCACTTTGTAAGCCAATTGCGAATGTATCGTTATTAACTTTCAATTGATTGAGTCAGTGATTTTGTTGACCCAGTTTTGATAAATAATGAGCGCACCATGAGAAATGCATTAAAATAAGTACAAACATGCCTAGTGCTGGTTCAGTAATTCTTTAGATAGACTTTGAAAGTTGGGAAAGATTTCTAAAAAATCTGATACCGTATGGTAAAACTAATAATAATATAGCCGCGTGGCCCAATGTGTTAAGGGGAGGGGCCGCATTAGCAGCGTTAATAACGTTGCCCCGACGTTGTAATAACGTTCATATTCAACCAAGTCAAAACCAAAATTCAACATAAATGACTTGTTTTGACTTCATTACAACCAAATTACAAGCCATTTTGCCCACTGGGGAATGGATGGTCAAGATGAGGGCTATTATCAAGTCAAGTACATGGGTCAAGGCAGATACTATAGTATAATAATCGTACAAACTACCTCGCAATTGATCACGGTAATTTGATTAGATTTCACCACTTTTTTCAATCTTCTGCAATTAGTGCTGGTCAATTGATGTCATCTGCTAAGTCACTGTACTTTGCAATAATTGTAGCCGTATCTGGACACGCTATGTATGTATATATGACATGCGCTTATTAAAGTTACAGAGACCGTTGCAGTTAGGACCGACTTTGCTTTAACCACAAAATTGATGCTTTAACCTTCTAAGACAGGTTGTAACACCATTAAATCCAGCTCTTAACGTTAATGAGAGCATCTATCTTTGTATAATCCCATCCTATGTAAGTCATGTGGAAATTAATTATTCTCATCAAGTAAGCGTCAATTAGATTAAGTTGTCGAACAAACAGTTTTGCCGTATGCCGCCAAAAATAGATGGATATAGTCCTATCAAACAGTCAACTGTCAAGTCGATGAAGCGAACAACATTTTTTGCCATCCCGCTTTACGGATTACTGTCAAAAAGGTTCATAATTTGCGCTACATCTCAAAAACTAGAAACCGTAATGCGGGTCGTAATGCTTTCACAAACCATGCAGTACATCCCAGGAACCAGATGAACTGATCAAATTACAATTGGTTGTTTATGGAAGTGGAAAACTTATAAATGAGCTCAAAGAATACACACCGAATTCAGACCACCATTCAGACGAATGGAACAAAATTGTGAGCACATGCGGTGCATTCATTGTCTCTGAAAATGCTCAACATCTGAAGCTCGATGGTCTGAATCGGCAAAACGATCTGCAATCACAGCCCGGGAGAAGGTAGCATTCCCATATATTCAGTGAAAGCGTGTGTGTGAAGACTGTTAGAAATATTAAAAAGTGCAAACCTTCACACCGTTTCCATTTCATATACTTAACGCTTTCCACGCGGCAGGCGTCTGCAGAGACGACATTCCAAAATGTCACAAAATGTTTCAAAAAGTGAAAATTGTTGAATTTCATTACCATATTTGGAATCACCATGAGAAATGCATTACAATAATTACAAACAAGCATAGTATTTGTTCAGTAATCCTTGAGATAGACTTTAAAATTTTGAAACTGTTTCTGAAAAATCTGTTTTTTCATGGTAAAATTAATAGTCGCGTGGAAAGTGTATGATGACGCCTCAGTGGTCAGCATAGCATCCTGCTGAACACCCTCAGATAACCTCTGCCATCTACCTGTCATACCTTCTATTGGTAAAACGACACAATCCCTTTTACCTTTTTATACCTTAAAGGCTAAAGAATTATAAGTACGCTATCGGCTCTAAGATATTCTGAATGATATCTATCGGAAAAATCTATATAAAAAGTCAAACTTGCTACATCAACTCTTCCTGCTACAATATCCACTCACAGCCAGAACCATGAGGTTTACACGTTATATCGGCATATAGCTCCGGGGGGGGGGGGGGGGGGGGGGGGGGGGGGGAGGGGGGGGGGGGAGATGGTATACGTATATGTGCCTGCCTTATGGGGTGCTTTTTCTCAAAAATTGGTATAGAGATGGGGTGGTTTTCATCACAGACCAAAGCGCCCAATTGGCATAAATTGGGTGTATTTTGAGGCATTTTTTGTAAAAAGCGCCCAATTTGTGCAAAATTGGGTGCTTTTCTAACAAAATTGGTATATTGATGGGTGGGAAATTGGCCAAAAAATAGGTATAGAGAAAGTCACATTTTCGAAGTCCGACAGGCACATCCACGTACGATTTTGACGAAAGTAACACCCCCGGGATATAGCTCAATCATGTCAATAATGGGTTTCTGCTTCTTTGAGCAATTATAGCTTTTCTTGCAACGCCCAATATAAACCATGATAACATTAAAATGACGTGGTTTTGTGTTTCGAGACAGCACCATATAAGAACTACTCGACGATCTTAGTGAATACTCAAGGCTAACTAGTCATGCTAGTCGTTGCAGCTAGCAGTCTAGGTCACGGCCGATCATCAAGTTCAATTGTACTTTTTAATATCCCTTTTCATATAGGGCCTATAGTGTTGAGTAAAAAAAATCTCAAAGATAGACGTAAAATTTGATTTGTGAAATTGCAGTCAAATTGCCAATTACAATTTGTCTATTTGTTTAAGGCTCTTTTTTAAATTCATCTAACTCAAACCAATGATTGTGCAATAGTTGCCATCAATGTGATGGCTGCGATGGATTTTCTTTGTGGCAGGCATGAGGCATGCCATCGTAATTTTCTGTCGTGTTCTGTATTAATTTGATCAAAATCAAAAATTATGATAAAATTACCAAATAGACAAACATGGAAGAATGATTTATTAACAAATCAGAACGCAGCATGTTAACAGTTATCCAATCAGAACATGTTATTTTATCAATCAATTATCACATTGTAAAATTACAACAAAAAACCATTACGTTTTATTCAGCTTTACGTGATATCTCAACTTTTCAAGATTACCTCTCTGACTTAGAAGCGCGGGGCATCCTTGACCCTTCCAACCAAGTGACAAGTTCAAGCCCATCGCACCAAACCTTCTTGACCAAGCCAGTGATTACTCTTTATGATAAATGCTATAGAGAATTGACGCGCCGTCATGAAACTATACTTCCGGTGAATTTCACGGGCGATGATATAATATGATTGAAGTGACAAGAGGACCGAGGAGAGGCTACTGACCACGGTGACTTTGAAACGTACTTTGATGACTTCCTACTCCATCCTCCGCTCCATCCACACATATATACCTTATAACCGTCCACCACAATGACCTTCACCATGACAATTGTGCCATATGCAGGGTTTTCTCCAATAGCGCACAGATAGTCAATTTGACTATCTGTGAATCTGCACATGAACAGGCGCTATACATCCACATAGTATTATTTCCTGATTATTATAACGTAATCTAATGTATGTGTTGAGAAATTGATAAAAGAATAAATGTTATTCAGAGCAGCTATTGCAGATGACACGGTCTTTATGTATAGTGTGAAATGCTATGTATAACAAAAGCTGCCAGTTGTGATATTATTTGTGGTGCTATAAATTGCACCCATTAAAGGGGCACTAAGAGATGTGTTGGAGGCTGCGCCCTCAATTATGATAAAAACTGGGATTAGTATATTTTTATAATTGTATTACATGTATGAACTTACACCTATAACTTATAAGGATTAAGAAAAATCAGCCCTCTTTGTACAAGAAAACGTCGATTTAAAAATGCTCGCTAGGGCCGCAACGAGCATTTTACGTCCGACACGGTATCCCCCTGCAGTACGCGTGATACATAACGCGAACCATATTTGCATAGAGGGCGTTTTCAATAAATAGCGATGATATTGTGAAGTAAATTTTTAAACATTTAAAATGTTCAACACCACTTAATGTCCCTTTAACGTCAGTGAATAGGGAGACATTACACAGGCACGTAACCATGCAGGATTTTTTCTGTGGGCCAATTTCGTCAAAAGTGGACCTTTTCCCCCAAAATGTGGACTTTTTTCAACAAAATTGCGTATAAAAACATTTTATTCATCGCTCGCTAGACGCTCGCAAACCGTTTCAACCTTCTTCTTTTTTTTGGGGGGGGGGGGGGGGTTAAGATGGGGGCCATGGGGCGTCCGCTCTCCTGGTTACTGGCCTAATTGCACACAAAACATTGTGGCAGTAACATTTTGTGATAAAAAAGGGGGAGAAAGACAATTTTTGGTTGATGAAATAAAGAACCTTCTGATTGGAAGTGCCAGTGAAGTGACTTAATTTTTTAACGTTATCAAATAAATTTGCAACAACAATAATTGCTATTTTTGATGAAAACAATTCTGTTTGTTTATCATGATACAAAAATACCAACACAGCAATTTAATAAATTTCCATCCAAATTCACCGTCCAATTGTGTTTTATACAATGAATTGCCTCATATTATAGCAGCTAGCCTCGAGTCCCAACAATACCGTACTTTTTTTAGTCCCAATATAAACAGCGACTATAAATGGAAATCATAAGTTTCTTGCGAAGTCAATGCCCTGAGTAATGCAATTATTGGTAGGCTAATGGTATTTTACAATGGAAAGATTTGTGTGAAATTTACCAATTTAGTACCGACGATCTTCCCGTGGATTTAAAAAACCCCAATGTATCATATTGTAAGGTTAGATCTGTTGAAAAGCCTTTCAAAATATTCCTTTAATAAAAAGGATGCATTTTCCATCTTGCATTTCGAATTGACCCTTAAATCTTCCCATCGATTCACCCGTTATATAGCCTTACGTGGAAAGTCAACGCACTATTCACACGATATTGGATTCACAAACAGAAGGCATGGGACCAGGGGCGTAACAGAGGTTGGTTGTCAGGGGGGGCACAGCCAAAAAAAATCCTGGTTAGAATAATTCCGTCCCGGAATTTTTCGTAAAAGGTTGCCCCCAATTTTTTCCCAGTCAGTCACCTCGTGAATTTCACGTAAGTGGGGGTGGGGGGGGGGGGGGGGGGTGGGGGGGGGGGGGGGGTAGGGTCAAAAAAAATTCGCACGGTGCGAAATTTTCTTTCTTTCTTCCTTTCCTCTTTTTTTCTCCTTTTTCTTTTTCTTTTTCCTCCCTTTTTCCTTTCTCTCTCTCTTTTCTTTCCCTTTCCCCCTTCTTTTCCTCTTTTCCCTTCCCCCCATTTTTCCTGGTGGGTAGGTTTGAATTTCCTGCTGAGCACCTTCAGGGGGGGCACTGTGCCCCCCCTGCCCCCCCGGCTGTTACGCCATTGCATGGGACACAAGAATCTTTTGAGGATCCAAGTCAAGAGATGGATGGATCCTGAGATTATTGTTCTGTGTGTGACACGTGCATGCACGGGACACGTGTTTTAACGAGGTTATCCATCTTTTAGAGAAAAACGAATAACTATACGTGTCATTTGTAAGAGGATTTTCAGGGACTCATTGAAGGGATTTTTAGTTGAAGATAAAAGACTTTCGAACATCTACCATTGAAAATAGAATTTAGATGCACATGATTTTGTGGGTTTTTTTGTGGGTTTTTTTTTTGGGAGGGGGGGGGGGGGCATTGGAGGGGGGCAGGCCTGTGATCAGGAGGTGCGTAACCGATTATTTTGTATATAGAGCTAGTTGTATACCCCCTTACCGTCTAATTACGCCCCTGAAACAAACAACAGTGCAAAGACCGTCCGTCACTGTCCATATGAAAACAAGGGTGTATGCGTGATGACGATCCTAAAAAAACAATAATTACAATTTTCAAAATGGTCATCGATGTTGTACTTTAGAAGTATAAGTACATCTCCCCAGTCCCGTTCATTGACCTTTTTTTTGCATATCATTCTTCATTTCGCCAATATTCATGCTAATTGTTTCCATGGTTCTGTCAAGTTCACGGGCTTGTTAAATGAGCGAACAGGTGAAATTCACGGCACATTAGAGGTAAATTATATTTTTATTGCTAACGCAGAAGGCATCGTCACCAAATGACGAGTATTTGGTGTAAAATATGAATTACTGTGCAAATAAATAAGTACCCTTATGATATGTGTGGTCAATTTCTCTAAGTGTTGGATACAATACAATAATTGTGTTGTATCTTACACCCGTCAAGTTTACTCATTTCGGGGACCACCTGTTTAAGATGTTTTTTTGTAATATTTAGGTTACGCTTACAAATTTCTCGCATAGGCATATAGAGAGAACAAGAAGTTATAAATTGTGTACAATATTTCATAAAGTTTCCTCCTCAGTCCTTTATGTCGGCTCTTTTGATGTGTGAGAAAAGAAATGATTGATGCCAAAACAAGAAAAGAACAAAAGTGCACAAGGTTTATGATGGAGCATGCACAACGTATACCTTTTGTTTTAAATAAAGAGTTACTTGAACTTGACGTTAACATTTGTATTCATCAATGGAAAGGGCTACATGCACTTGTATATCACGAATTATGGTACACCACTGCTAAACTGAACTATAGTGAATAAAATGAAAATATAATATCATCTGACTGATGGTCAGAGCAAAGTTACATTACGAAATCGGAGGATAATGATCTTTAAACAAGTATACTTTTTAAAATAAACCTTATTTTTAAAAGTAAATTTAACCTCAATCAAATGATCGACCACAATGTAAGCTTAAATAAATTTATATTGTATTGATAATCGTCCATTGTTCTTGTTTGGGGTCTCAATTAACACTAACGTCAGCTTGAAACCGATATTGGGATAAACAAGGTGTAATTTCTCAAAAGGTTTGACTGTTCTTCTTTATTATCTGCTCGAATGTGACGATGAATCCTCTTTTAATCAATTTCTCTTTTTGTATATTATTCCGGTTCCGAACATCTTGCAAATGTATCTTGTTTTGTCTTTTCAGCTGAATGCTCAAACTATATTATCCTCCCAAGGCCGTGACGTGTTTTTCTTGAATGGAGCCATTGGATTAAAAGATCCAACAAAATAATGAATTTCAGTTCAAAAGATTCGGTTTCAAACAACATTAATATGATGAACAGACCGTATATTTATTGTATTGCTTTTACGATAATTGTCATAAAGTTGTTATCAAGCGGAAGATTTTGTCCTTACCGTCGCATCAAATGATTTAATAACAACAAAAATATAAGTGGTTTTACTAGGATCAGTCTGTTTTTGCTTCGCGAAAGTAAAGTAAACACTTCTCCAGCCGCAATTTAATTGGGTTGTGATAGTTGGACAAAAAGCTTTTATTTACGACGATATGATTTGTTTTCCTAATGGCATTTGCATAGTCTAGACGTAAGGACTATAGTATCTGATAATGATGATGGGTACTTTATGGCAAACATGGACACAATAGTATTATCAATGTTTAACATGCTTAACGACCTTGGATAGTGAAAACGTAAGTCTGACTTATACATTAATGCGTGTTAATGTCAGTCAGACTTTGGCCCTTGTATATTCTCATCCTCATGTTAAGGATTAAGTAAGTACTTGCATTGATCTTATGAGGAGGTCTCTAATGGATTTAAAGAGTCATTTCATTTTGTATGATGAACACTTCCTTATTTAATATAGTTAAAGCCAAATATTGAACAATGTTGATTTGTTATCGATGGGATGGATTTTGAATGTTACATTTTGTCCATACAACTGTTTTGAAAATGTATAACATTGTTTTACTAAAGGACTAATACAAGATATATAGTTTATTACAAAATACAGCTCTCAATACCCGCAGGTTTCAGTATAAATAATTAAAATAGGCACATATAAAAGCAATGTAATTAATTAATTATTCCTAATTGAGTTTCAAATTCATAATGAATATTACAATATAAAATAGTTTGTTCATAAGTTAGTCATTAAGTTCAATTGATGTTATCATCATTATTTAAGTTGTTCCTATCTTAGACCATTAGATAGACTGGTGGCGTACCAGATTGGTGAATGGTGTCTACCACTCATAGTTGCTATCTACTGCTGATAGCAACATATGTGCGCGGTCTCAATACCAACCAATATCATTTTAACCCTCGTTTTGTCGAAGAAGGTATATAATGCGGACAGGGCAATATACATCTGGTTTATGATGTAATTTGGTAATTTTATTTCAAAACTCATTCGGTCAAATTTATTCATTTTAATAGGAAATAAGCACATTAGATAAAAACAGTAGCACCATGAACAACTCATCTTATGACATGCAGTGCATTTTTAATATAGTACTAGTAGGACCAAATATATCTGAAAGACCTTTCCTTTCCTTTTTCTGTCATGCCCTTTTGTGTGATGCTTGTGGATGACCGGATAATTTCCCCGTATTATTTTCATAAGAATTCCTGAATGAAATATCAAAGATTATGTATACAAATAAACAAAATACACAAACAATTGTTTCCGGCCGCGTGCAATTTTGACGGAAGTCTTATTATAAATGTTATACGGTTGTGTAATCATTGCTATCAGGGGTTGATTGTAGATTTTTCTTTAAACTCTAGAGTACCTCATGCTGTTACCAATCACGAAATTGGAAATATTGGAAAATTGTGATGTAAAAAAATGGCAATCCAAGTTCTTTGTTAGTTACTTAGCAACAATATGGTGTGGGTTGTAAGACACAGTATTAGCTTGTTTTATTTGGCTAATGAAGCTGAAGGATCAAACCCAACTATAGACCACTACGACCATTCACTCCAAAATACTATAAACATATCCATATTGTGTGCACAATTTATTCAAAATCTTCGATCGGATAAAACCGAATAAAATCAGGTCGCAATCTCGACTGATTAAAATCAGGTGTAGCCTAGAAAATTTAAAGTAGATTTTAAAATCTAATATTTAAAAGATCTACGGTTTTTTACGGTGAATTAGGGAATTATGCACGTCGATTTTGCCTGAAAGAGTTTCTTGAACGTCGTCGTTTATTGAGAATGACACGTGTGCCGATGATTACAATAGTGACGTCATCTTGATGATGACAATAATAGAAACTAACATTTCACGCCAACATTGAGAGCTTGAATTATTACTTTTGTGGTCTGTTTTGCGGCAAAAATTAATGTTTATATAATTTCATTATAAAGCGACGGTTTTATCGACTGGAATTATTATTTTGGTACGAGCACGACAACGTTATGAAAGAAAACACAAGTTGCAATGGAGTATGAAGAAGGAAGGCATGTTATTAAAATATAAGAGAGTTCAGTATAAAATTGGTCGAATGTTGAACAATTATTCTCATTTTAAGTCAATATTTTGGCGCTGTTTAATAGTGGTTAGAGTTATAAAATACTAAAATGTTTCATTTATTGAATAATTTAAATCCAGTTCTGTTTATTTTCAAATAATCGAGTTAGGCATCTGTATATTTTGTACATATATATTTTTTACAAAAAGAAATTAAAATGTTTAAAAAAATTAAGAAAAATACGCTTATGTTTCAAACCCAAAATAGAGCATTAACATGCACTTATACAATGAGTTGTTGGTGAGGTTTTTAAACACCAGTTAATTTAGTAGAAAGGTTGATTTTTCTTTTTAAAAATCCATGGTGGTAAGTATAATAAGCTTATTATACTTACAGTTTAAACGTAACGTTTCATGCTCACTGAGCACTTCATCAGACTAATTGACATCTGACCTCTTCACTGGCTTTTTGTAGTGAATACCACCGGAAGTAGAGGGCGGTATTGAGATCAAATTGTCATAGATGTTGTTGAAAAAAACCCAGTGAATTTGTTTCCAAATGCCTATAATTTAACATCCGATGTATATAAAAGATAACAAGAGTGTTTCCATTATTAAAACAAATGCTGCCGTTTCCGTCATATTACACAATCAGAGAATAGATCGATATCATTAAAAGACAGAATGCCGTTGTGGCGATGCTCTATTGTGAATGTTATCTTATTACTCTTGTAATGAAAGCCCACAATGTTGAGTTAATTTAATTTTTGTCCTCTCCATCCATGTGTCCATCTATTTGTGACACAAGATGCACGCCATCAGCAAACCACAAACTGTTCTGTACAAACAACTTTAGATACGCTCGATCACATTTCCAGAAATGTATTTATTTTTTGTCGCTTTATTTTACTCATATATTAAAGGCACCTGAATGATTATCGTTGTCACAGAATTGTAGAAAAGATTACAGATTGTATACTGGGCGTTGAATTCTAAGATATAATTCATTGAAATGTTATGCTATACAAATATTTTAAAGAACATTCAGCGATTTCACAAAAAGAATCGTCATGGATATTTTTATAATTATTTTGTGCGTATGGGTCAGATACGTGGTGGTCTACCACCTGAAAACGGTCTTAAGAAATGATTTGGTTGCGGATCAAAGAAAATGTTAAGGATTTCCCACAATGCATTGCAGGAGCACCAGCCAACTAAGGCTTTTTTCACATGATGCATTTGAGTTTTAGAAATACGAAAAAGGAACACTGAGAACTAATGTATTAATTGATGTAAACTAGAATCTAAGAGCTCCAACGATGAATGCACTATGATGCCATGATTTTGTGCATATGTTTATGGGAACCGAGACGAATCGGAGACCAGATTAAGGGTATTTTGCAAAAACGCAATGCATTGTGGTGGTGGTGTCTTTAGAATCTTCTTTGGTTGCTGATGTTGGATTTATCCACTGTGGGTTATATAAGTTCATAAAAACATTACCATTTGTGGTCATTTTTGTTAGGAAAGTGAGGGCGCTTACTTTATATCAGGTGACTGAGTTAATGTGCCTTATCACTCAACCACTTTTGACGGTATCTACTAGACAGTCAACACTGTGCATCATCAGATTATTCATCATCGAATAAGACAGACAACCACGCCCTTGACATTATCATAATTTGAGTACCATTCGTCACCGAATGTACTATATGCAGAATCTAATAATGGCATAACAATAAATAATATTCCAATTGTTAAAGTTTCGAGCACAAAATTTCTAGGTGTTATTCTTGACGAATCCCTAAATTGGCAACGTCATAATACTCATATTACAAATATGGTCTCAAAATACTCGGGAATCCTTTTCCGCTTAAAACACACATTGTCACCTCACATCTTATTTTCGCTATATACAAGCCTCGTCCTTCCTCACCTTCATTATTGCAACATCATATGGGCTGATTCTAACAACTGCAACCTTAATTCAATTCATGTGAAACAAAAGAAAATTATTCGTCTTTGTTCAAATTCACATTACTTAGCTCATTCTACCCCTTTGTTTGCAAAATTGAAAACCCTCACTATTTATGACATTCATAGGCTACAGAAGGCTATTTTTATGTATAAATTTGCAAATAACATGTTACCTGATTTATTTTCTCATTACTTTAATAAATCAGATGTCTTCCACTCCTATGGAACAAGGTTTTCACATCTTTATAGACCCCCAAAATTTAGAACTGATCTTGCTAGACATACTATTAGAAGACAGGGACCATTGGAGTGGAATGACATTAATGATGATATTCGACACTGTAAATCAGTCAGAAGTTTTAACAATAGATATAAAAAATATTTACTATCGTTTTATTCATGAGTTCATAACTAAGGAACTTCATTCCTAATATATGTATAATTATACCGGTACTTATATAAATCCGTATTCTATTGCCTTGATGTCTTACATAATCATCATTCACCGATGTACATTATAATCGTTACTGATCTGTTTTTGTAATTTTGTTCATGCCGTTGCCAACATACACTCGAGTTCTTTGCATTATAGCTAATGATTTTTTTAGGTGGCCAGTACTTCCCGAGCTCTGCTCTGATTTGGTCAACCTACCATAGTAAATTTATATTAATTGTATTGTCATAATTATGTATCTCATTTGTGGAAAATAAACTGAACTGAACTGAACTGAACTGATCTAAAAATACCTTGATCATAAGGCAACTATAGTGAACTATGGCACTCAATTGTTTGAAATTTAGTGGTATATTGATGTTGACAAAGACTAAGTTTTCCATTCATCTGTTTTATTGTTGATACAGATGGACATCACAAGTGCCAGGAGTGCGACAAGCGAAGACGGACATTGAGCAAGGAGAGGAGCAGAATGAACAGAAACACCTCGAGATCGTGTGAAAGACTTAACTGTAACAACAATCGCTGCAACCACGACGACAGCACTAACGGATCCATGGCCACATCTCCCACCATGTCTGACGGACAAGAATCCTCAACCGGCACGGCAACTACCTCAAATTCAGAAATGTCTTCGGGAAGCGCTACAAGCTTTTATAAACGTTTTCAGCTCAGAGCTAGGTCAAAATCGAAGGGGAAGAAAGGTGCTGACAAGGCAGGAAGAAGAAGTAGTTCACCAGAATCAAGAACGACAAACAGCGAAACGGAGAGTGAAAGACGAGGACGCAGAGGTCTTTGGGAACTTCAGAAAGAAGCTAGATTGAGGGTGCTCGGTCCTGACTCACGCGTAGGACGATGGGTAGGAAAGTTGCGGTCGCGATCAAGCGAAGCCCGATTGGGGTCACTAAAGAGCAGATATAGCGATATCAGGAACTGGGAAGGGTGGAATCTTGAACCTGGCAAGGAGCCAGATGGTCGTGCCAATGAGTACGACACTCCCACCATAACAGTTAATGACCATCCTGTGTTGTATAATGGTTACGGGAAGAAAATGATCAGGGCAAGATCAACAGAAGCCATTAGTTGGGGACCGAAACAGGAAAGATCTCGGGATGATGTTTCGAGAAGGTCTCGAGATTTTACGAGAGGTTCACGAGATTTTGCGAGAGAATCTCCAGTACGAAAATCGTTTGAAAAGGCGATGGACAATAAAAGATGTCTTTCACCGGAGGCATATACTGTATCGAGACCACCAAGATTGCATTCTGGATTTGAATCGGAGCCCAATTTGGCGCGTCGACATATATATGATGAAAGAAGAAACAATGAAAGATTGCGCCGAAACAATGACGCAGATAGTTCCCACCCTCACATAAGAAGCAATAAGAATGGCAACACACATGGTTCTGAAAACAGACATCATAACAGACGACCCTGCACTCAAACAAGACAATCTTGCCAAAGCGAGCGAGTGCACAGTGACTCTTCATGGAGTGACTCAGATCGCCAACATTCGCGTTCTGACTCCGAACGACGTCGTATCTACCAAAAGAATCAGCGTCCTGGTCAGAACGCGAATACGACACTCAGAAATTTAAACAAGAAACCCCCTCAGTGCCATCAAAGGTCGTCACACTCATGCGACTCACATACTGATATCAGGTCACATGGGTCTAGAAGTAGTGGCAAACACGAAGTAAGGTCTCACGTTGGAAGTGAGGTACCCAGACATTTACAAAGGCACACTGATGATAGTGAAAGCTGCAGATATAACTTGCCAAAGTCACGAAGCACAAATGACATTGAACATTCCGGATCTGCTCGCAACTCAAGTCGTAATCGTCATCACCGTCACCACGATAGAACATTAGAGGTACAACTACCTGTGCGAGGTCAATATATCCCACCGCGAATTCCTTCAAATGAAGCTCAAGTGAAAAAATGTACTGTTGCACCGAAGAACTATAAGGAACGACCAACTCATAATCTATCTACCAAAGTATCAATGTCTTGCACCGCTCTTCATTCAATCAACTCTGAAACAAACCTGCAGAGATGCCAAAGCGAGCAGCAATTGAAACGATCGTCGGTAGCATCCGTTGTCTCTCTTGAATCACTGGACTCTGGCACAAGCTGTTCAGATGGTCGAAGACCACGTATAGATCATAGTCGGACTACAAAGACTTTTCAGAAGACTGATAACCAAGGGAATGTCTCTGTCAGGTCATCTGATTCATCTGATTCGGGATATCGGTCTCCAATTTCAGATGCGCTAAGTAAGAAAGATTATGTTGACGTGGAGTCAATTGTGTTGTCCAGCTGTTTTGGTGAGAAGGTGAAAGTCGCCAAGAAGAAGCCTGCTATTCATACCAGCGATTACGAATCGGAAACCGGATATGATGACAGAGGTACCAGAGCTTCGAACGTTTCAAAGAATATATCCAAGCATCGGTCCACAGAAAAGTTACAGAGGATTGACGACGATGACGATGACGAGGACAATATTGCGCCAAGACACCAAAGGAGTCCTCACCGAAGAAGTCCCAGGAAGAGCAAGCATTCAGGTGAGTGGTGATCAAATGATAGGGTATAGTGAGTTGAATGAGAAAGTGTCTTATCTGTAATCTAATCATGAGCGTTGTTGACACTCATTACACATTGTTACATGCTTGCATCCTGCATATGTCTGTCTATATCTCTTAATGAATATAACATCTATAATTGTCAAAGTTTAGCCCTGCTTGAATAGATTCATCACTCTTGATGTGTTTACTTTTACAATATTATTTTATTTGCCCATCAACAATTAATTCAAAAGTCTAATACAGTTGATTGTGGAGAACAGGGGACAGCAATTTATTACCAAATAGGTTCATAAGGATCGTTGATTAGAATATTTATGAAAGGTTCATTGTACTGATCCAATAACATGTACTCACGTGTACGTTTCGGATACGTCTGTATCGTTTGTCAACACTGGTGGTAGTGACGATCTTGACGACTCTTAGAGTTGCCAGTTGACTTATCATCAGGGGATTTTTTTCCCGATGATAAAAGATCATCGAAAACGTGCGTCAGAAAGTACTGCCCCTCGTCTCGATTTATTGTTGAGGCCCCTCTCTTTCTGATCTCTATAGCCTCGCGTATCCATCTGAATCGAGACGAGGGGCAGTACTTTCTGACGCACGTTTTCATCGGGAAAAAAATCCCCTGATGATAAGTCAACTGGCAACTCTAAGACTAAGAGTCGTCAAGAATGTCACTACCACCAGTGTTGACAAAAGGATACAGACGTATCCGAAACGTACACGTGAGTACATGTTATTGGATCAGTACAATGAACCTTTCATAAATAGGGACAGAAATATTATTAAAAGGGACAAGAACAGGAAATTTGAAGAAAAAAAAGCTAGTCTAAGCTTACCAACACCAGCTTCTATGCTATGATAGTGATAGTTATTTCATATTAGTTGAAAGGAAGATTCACAATCTTGAATACCACATAAGTAAATCGTTTTCTCCTTATCTCTAATTCTCCATCAGGTCAAAACTCACGCAGTTCTTCCAGCTCAAAGAAACCCGCCAACATCGAACTGGAGTTTTCCGAACTGACCACCAAAGTAAGCGCAAAGTACAGCTTCAAAGCAATGTCTACCTCGGAGATGTCTGTCAAGCGAGGCGATACTTTGTACCTTAACAGAGCCCACCATACCAAAGATGTAACGTGGCTACGTGCTTTCTCCTCGAACACTGGAGAGGTTGGGCTGATACCAACAGTTATTCTCTGTCCAAGGATGGAAGATTTTGTTTAAGGACGGATTTTGGAATTTTGAGAAGGCTATACCTATAGAATGGAACATTGTGATTCACCAGCCTTAGTTACTGATCTGAGAGGTTGAAGACCAACAGATGAATCGCATTTGAATGTTCATAAGTATTGATACCGTATATTATGGTGCCTTGTATTTGTTGTATTGTAATGATCCTGTACAGAGAAACACTCCGTAAATTATTTAACAAATTATTTACAACTCAAAAATGAAATACCATCCAAACGTAGGCATAAGGGATCCATACTTCAGTTTTAAGACCAAGTACCAGGGGGAAATTGTTCGTTTTGTTTCAGCCTTCCTCTTTCCAAAAAGGTAAGCGCTTTGTCATACATTTGTACATTATGCATAAATGGTTATGTTTAAAGCACAATTTGCCGGACGACGCAGGAATCTGAGACGCACTCTTTACTTTTATTAGCCAAACTGTGCCTTTAATACTTTTAATACTATAGCAATGATTTTATCCAAAGACATGTCTTTGATTTTATCATACTATATATTATTAATGCATTACGTTTTGTACACTGAGCATAGAAGTACAGACAATAAGCATGATAAGGTTCCATCCGACCGTGTTAGTGGCAAATTTTGAGTGAATGAGAAACATTGTCACACATGGCAACCACATTCTGATGGTGCTTGATTGCATCTATTTATACCTCTGGATATATCAATACTATGATAGAAGTCATTTGTAATAAATTCCTCCCCGCCGTTGATGGCGTAACGTTTACGGCGTAACGTTTACGGCGTAAACGTTACGTACAGTTCGTCATCTATCACGAAACCAGAATGCGCTGAAAAAATGCTTCGGTTTCGTTCTGTGATTGGCGATGAACTGTTAAGTGGGGTTTCTGTTAATAGCCCACTGCTTATGCCATTGGCGACAGGAATGTGCTAATTACAAATAACGTTTATGATAATATACATTTTATGTGACTTCGTCTCAATGTAATGTATAGCATGTAGGCCTACACTCTCAGCAAAAATGGTTCGGAAAGGGTTCTTTGAGTAAGCTCGGGGTTCGGTGTAGAACCTTCTGCACTCAAGGAAACTTTAATGGTTCTAAAGATACACATGGTTCCAAACCCGGAATGAAAGGTTCTTCCTGTGTCAATGGTTCTTTATAGAACCCTAAAATACGAAAAAAGGGTTCCATGAAATGCTGTGAGAGTTCTTTATAATGACTTGCACTTCAAAACTATTTGACACACGAGCATGTGCTTCGGCTTCTTTAAAATTAACACCATGGAAAGTAGATTTCGTAATGATTTATATATCCATTTTATTAACATGATTAATTCAAGACGTCACTCACTTAGTGATTGTTCACAAACCAGATACATGCAAACAGCAAAATAAAATGGTGCTTGAAACAATCTATATCTAAATATTTCTGAAGAATCCTAAGGGTTCTATAATAACAAAAATGAAGAACTTTTTTGGTCCTTTAAAGAACCTTTCAAGATGAACCCTCAGGGTTCCATTTAGAAAGGACAAAACTGAAGAACCTTTTTTGGTTCTTTAAAGAACCCTTCAAGAGGGTTCTTTAACCCTGAAGAACCCTCAGGGTTCCATATAGAGGACAAAACTGAAGAACCCTTTTTGGTTCTTTAAAGAACCTTTCAAGGGGGTTCTTTAACCCTGAGAAGAACCCTTAGGGTTCCATATAGAGGACAAAACTGAAGAACCTTTTTTGGTTATTTAAAGAACCTTTCAAGAGGGTTCTTCAATGAAATGGTTCTTGGGAAGAACCCACGAGGGTTCCATATGGAAGACAACGTGAGGAACCATTTATGGTTCTAAGTTGACCATTTTTTGCTGAGAGTGTATGGTCTGAAAACAGATCAGCCTTAACTGCTTCAAGAGTTTTGTTTTAAAATGTAACTTGAGTTCAGCTTAAAACTGAATTGCCTTGGAATTGTCACAATTGTGTTTTATATAATACTTTGTGTTTGATATGTAGTACTTTAAAATATGTCATTGTATTTATGCAAAATGTATGTTTGAACTTTGTGTCTTTCTCATAGATGTTGACGAAAACGAGCCTCATACTATTTTCGATCTGATACACCAGTCTCAAATAATAATATGAGTGCTCGAGAGGAGTAAAAATAAAGCAAATGTGAATGTATTATGTCGATATCCCAGTATGTGCAATTTAAATACCTATACTTTAAATATACATGTATATATTATTATTTTGAGATTAACATTACACATAATTATTTTTCCCCATATAATTCTTATGACACAGAGCCCCGACAACCATTTGGAATTGATTGTAGTAAATGTAAATTTCAAAGAGACTCAGTTATCTGGCAAATGATTGACTATACCATGATTGCAACTGTCGATATCAGTAGCATATTGTTTTACTTTGAATAGGAACAATATATTAAAATAAACCATTTGGTGTTTTTAATAGTGAGACAAAAGTATGATTTAATTTGTAACTTGAACCTTAGTTATGACTTATGACACAGTCAACAAACATAGTCAAATGCGTTAGTATAAAAGGAGCGAACTCTGCCAGCTTCTGCGGTACGGTATTTTTCACACATTCTCAAATGTTACCAAATTATGACCCTCCAGAAACCTGTGTATCATATTATTTAAAAAAAATTCCACTATGTCAAAGAATTTATGGTACGCCGCCACTTTTTGGATATAAATGGGTGACAACTGTTACGAGTTGGCCTAGAAATCAGTTGGGTTATGGGTTTTGTCACTTCGGTGATCAAATATTTGACATTACTTCACACTGACTAGTAATATTGACGATTCAATAATCAAAACATTTGATATAGTGTCGTCGTATTCAGCTGACCTTTAATGGTACTGACATTTTACTGACAGTTGTGCAAATTGAATTCAAAACAAAATTAATCATGACAAAACATCACTTGTAACAAAATAAATAACGAAAATAATGATAGAAATGATAGATAATAACAGGAAGCAGAATATATCTAGCATGTTTAGTTGTTAATTAAGTGCCTTTACTGCTATGTTAGCGAACTCCCTGCAAACCATCTTCGAATGGCTGTGATCCTTTCATACCTTCTTTATTCATATTATCTGCACGTAGCCTCAAAGAAGATTTTAAAGACACCACCACAATGTATTGTGTTTTTGCCAAATGCCCTAATTCTGGTCTCCAATTTGTCTCGGTTCCCATAGACGTTATGAACACAATCATGGCGTTATAGCGCGTTCATCGTTGGAGCTCTTAGGTTCTAGTTTACATCAATGAGTTATCAGGGTTCCCTTTTCTTATTTCTAAAACTTAAGAGCTCGACAAACATGACATGCATCGTGCATGTCGTGTGAAAAAAACTTTAGTTGGCTGGCGTTCGCGCAATGCATGGGAAGACCGTAAAATCTTCTTTGATGTAGCCTATACCTTACGGAGCATACGTGAGATTTGCTATTTAAAGAATTGCATTATTAATTGGTATATAAGTGAAAGTTATTTGAACAATTAACTCGTACTATAAACATGTAGCCTACTGTATTGAAAAAACCTTTTCTCCCAAATGTAAAAGTGTCAGATAAATTATGAATTTATGGACGATTTTTGTCAACATTTTATTCAGCAATTTAACATAACTATTCGGATTCCACACAACGTTGATAAAATATATCAATGTTTAGAGAATAATTACTGCGTAACAACTGTTTGTTAAGCAGTCATTATTCTCATTCATTACTGAAAAAGATGCATATTTATCCAAATCGTTGATTTGTACCGATATAATCTCGCTAATAATTAATTAGTTGTTTTGTTTATTTTGTCCACCCCTGCCCTTCTTAGTTATTGAAACAGTCCGAGTCGGGTCATCCCCTCATTCAACCAATCAGAAATAAGCTTTAATCGTGTTTCCTCATAATTCAATGAATATTCAGTTTAGGGGCGTGAGGCGTTTATTTGATTGGTCGGTCAGTGAGCAAAACAATGGAACACTTTGGCGCAGTACTTTCGGGCAATTATTAGTAACCTGCGCTCGGCGTGCGCGTTCTCATCTAACGATTCATTTTATTGGAGCGCACTTGATACGCAGCTATCGCGATTATTCATGAAGTAATGAATCGGTTTTAATGTATGGGGAGTATGTATGTAACCATGGTTACGAAAGAAGTCTGCGTATAGTCTGTTTATCACGATTATGATTTGAAGGGGGGAGGGGGGGGGGGGGGGGGTTGTACATACATTATTGCAGACTTTCAAAATACTACGTACTGATACTGTATTATTTAGTATCGATACTGATCATACACTTAAAATAATAACATATTCAGTTGCCAATTAAAGATTATGTAAATTTCAGTTATATTTATCAGATGTGTAGGATAGCACAACAAAACAAAACACAGTAAAATATTTAAAGTAAACATAGACAATCATTATTAATTTGAATTCATGACAATGAGAGTGCAGCTCCCTTAATTAAATAGCACATTTGAGAATACAGGTATACAGTAGTCCTATTCAAATTATAGTAACAAAAATCGTGGTTTTTAATTGATACTCTTTTGAGGTGTAGAACTGATGTCAATACGACCAATGTGTTGTTTAGGCACGTCAATCTAATTGGAATTAGTGTAGTATCATGACGAAATCTGATTATTATTTCTACTTCTCACTCACGACGTCAAAGTCAAGTGTTGATGTAATCTGGCAATAAACACAAAACCAATTGTAAATTGTACTTGTCACAGTGACCAAGAGTGGTAAATCCGACATACAATTGCCTCCCGGATCCCATCTTAGAATTTACTGTCACAATATATATACCCTGTAATCAATCTCTGTCAATGGTTTGACACGATATTTGAGAAATCTTACATCTATTCCCAAAAATGTTTAACATTTCTTTGATGATCACAAAATCACGACAATGGCCATTTTGTTAAATAGCGGTAAACCGATTGATTTGAAAAATAAAAGTGTTTTTATATGTAAATATTTAAATGGTAGCACAACAAACGAAAATCATTATGATTTTGAATTATGACAATGTGAGTGCAGCTCCCTTTTATATATACATGTACATTCAATTAAATTTGAGACTATACAAAAAGAACCATTTAATACTCTTTCAATGTGCAAAACTGAGGCCAAAACAACCAATACCTTGTTTGGTCACAGCAAAGTCCTTTATCAAAATGTCAAATTATCACGATTATTAAATTAAATCAAAAGTATTATACATAATTTAATAGAAAGTAGTGTAGTTTGTATGACTAAATCTGACATTTGATTTCTTACGACGCCCAAGTCAAGTGCTGATGTAATTGTAATCTGACCTTTAAATGCCATACACAATGCTGAATTGTAAAGTTTACTTGTCACAATGACTATTAGTGGTAAATCCGACACATCTTCGAATTAATACTCGCTCAATACATTGTAATCTCTCCTCCTAAATCATCGCAACGTCAAGGGTTGGAGGGATCCAAGAGTGTCAACGGTTTGACACCATACCTCATTTACATGTATTTGAGTCAATACATAAATGAATCGACATCTTGTTAAAATAATATAAAGGTATTCCGATTGTTTCGATAAAAGGCTTATTCACTTAAAGTTCAAATAAGATCTTTTATAATGGATACAATCATTATACCGACCGGTTTGGAATACGGATACCGACTGAATTTGATAATGGGTTATGATTTGACTTAAGAATAATTGAGATTATATCATAATAGCATTTATTGGTTAAGTTCTAAATATAAAGGTGCTGTATTTTTTTCACACGAGTTTAACTATAGGTAAGACTCCACTCTACCATAGTTGGTTTCACTCTCTGATTTAAGGTTTAGTTCAAATGTTTGTTGGCCATTGATAGGGATCAAGTATAAGTGATAGGAAAATATATAGGGTGATTTTCTCTTTAGTATTTTCTTTGTTGATACCATTAACTTACCAGTGACTAATATAACTGTCTGCGTGTCAACTCACCTTTTGACAGTTTCACACGATAGCTCACTGCACAGTAGACAGGGTAGAGGAAATAATTTAAATGTTTCCCATGGAGAACAATGTTACATTTTAGTATTGTGTTTTACCGTAATTCATTGTCACTCAGTACTTTTACACCTTTTCAATAAAATATATACTTGCAAAATAAGTCTACTTATATTATGTATTGTCATCCTACAAACTACAATTGCTGCAAATATTTTAATGCATGTATTAATATAATAGTTCAAGGTGGTTTTAAGGATCTGAAAACTTGTAAGGTGTTTTATTTATGCATGTACCACTTTTTTACATTTTGTGGCATAAATTTCCATGTGAGACAATAGAGGTTAGCCATGTATCGGATGCTGCCATCTTGTCGGGAATAATAATTGTGTTTTAAGATTTTCAGAAAGAAAAGACACGACACACCTGCTTCATGATCATATGTAAATGCCCATTTTGGTAACATGGTTCATGTTATGAATTGGACGTCATGCATCAATTCAATTGAATCTTTTAGAATAGGCGGGTGCGATTCCCTTTGTAGTATAATGCGGATGGCTATACAAGGATAACCTCTATAACTAATAATATCATGCACAGAAGCAATCTCCAAACGATACTGAAATGTTCACGATTTGTAGTTAAGAAGTAAATATTAACATGTTTTGAAGGCATATTTGACTCGTGTGGCACGACATTTTCAATCGTTAAGTCTGTTGTAAGTATTGTCAGTTAAGTCTGCATCAAATTGGTGTTGAACACCTTCCCACAGTTCTTGTAGTTTTTCTGTATAGAGGATGTAGCCATTTCGCAACGGATTACAAAGGGGAATCGTACTCCGGCCTATTCTACATTCAATTGAATCGGTGCGTAACGTCCAATTCATTGCATGAACTGAGTTACCAAATCATTAATCAGGCTCTTCCTTCTCAAAATCTTTTAAGATTTTGAGAAAGAAGAGCCTGCTTAGTATGACTTATAGCACGAGGCAGCTGCCTCGTGCTATAAGGAATTAATAGCACTCATCGACAGTGACTATTTTAGTGATGATTTATATGGCAGAGCTCTACCCTACACACCAGATACACACCACTTTCACAGTAGGACACCTCTCACTCACCCAGACTTAGACAATCATCTACTAATGCACACACACACCAAGTTGGGTAATAATTACAGTGCTGTAATTAATCAGGTTATTTACGATGTCAAATTTACAGCATTCTGAAGCTGTACAATAAGTGAAATTTGTGGAATTCTGGACTGGCTGTGTATGTGCTATTATAAGAGTTATTATTCTCGACAAGATGACAGCATCCGTTACATTGGATAACCTCTATTGCTAAGTCTGCATCAAATTGATGAACTCCCTCCCACAATTCTGGTAGTTTTCTGTATTGTTTGGTACGGTATTTATTGGGGGGGGGGGGGGGTGGCAAATCGTTTAACATGTTCAAATGGTTATGATTACACTTCACACATTCAGAGTTACTTTTCCTAAATATCATGTTTTTACACCAAATCATCTAATACTAGTAGCCTATACGCCTCTTTGTGCATGCAATCGATACATTTTAACACTTACATTATATTTGCGTAATCATACCCGTGTGAAAATAATACAAATCAGTTTGTTACATATCATGATTTTCGTGAGACACAACACTTTTGTCTTTTGTCTATAAAGAACCACATTTTATTGATGCATGTTTCAACCCATGGGAATTGAGCAAAGGTGCAATTTCGACGATGTCAGTCACGGCTCGTTGCACATTTTATTTCAATAGCATACACACATATGATTAAGCAAAATCATCGTCAGACTGACAGATTATAGTCAAATACATTTGGACTCAAACCGATATCAATATAGATATAATACAGATAAATCCAAAACACGATTTGTGTCATTTGCTATACGCATTTCATTTGGATTCTTACTCATAACCGACCCATAAAACATGCTAATAAGTTATGAAAATAGAGATTTTCCGTGTGACGGATTGGGCGCTGCATATTGTCAGGAATTATTAAACTGTGTCCAAGATTTTCAGAAAGAAGACACACCTGTTTCATGATATAAGTAGGCCAATTTCGTAACATGTTTCATACAATGAATTGGAACGTCGTGCACCGATTCAATTTAATGCAGAATAAGCCCGCCGGGTGCGATTCCCCTTTGTAGTCCGTAGTGCATGGCTACATGGATAACCTCATTTAAAACCATCTAATGTTATAAACGTGTAGGCCTACCACCTAAGTTTTAGTATTAAATTAGTGAGTCTATTAGCCAATGTTTCAAATGCGGACATACCTTTATTCAATCTTTGAATAAGAATATTTCTTAAAATTCAAGTGCATATGAGACACGGGACATGAATACATTATCTCAAGTTTTATAGATGTATGGATGTATGGGAATACCTATGCTTGCGTTTTAGCATGTAGTGATGCATTCCTGTATTTCAAACATTATTTATCAGTGTTTTATATGGTTTGTATTATAAAACCACCATAGTGTCATTATATAATATTCTGTACACATTGTTTTCATTCATTAGTATTGTTTTGTGACATGATTATATAGCTTACAATTTGTAAGAATGTATGTTGAATGTTTTTATTTCACACTTGTAAGTGTATAAAACCAGTGATACCAGGACCAAAACCAATAAATGAATATTATACTGTTATCTATAAACAAATAGTGTATGGCTGATTAATTTAGATTGAATGGTATAGGGCCAGAATTTCTGCACTGGATCAGTAAAACCTTGTTTCCCAAAAAGAAAACAATTTATTGTATGTATACAATTTATTCTTACGTGCAGATTTGTCTTATTGTCGGCCCTTGAAAACAATAAAATACAAAATGATAAATTTGCTTTAATTTTGCGTCACCTTAACCTTTTCCGCTTTGATGAGTCTTAGCACAAGAACCCAAATGTCCGACTTGATTCAAACAAAATGTAAATTAAAGATGAGATTTCAAAGTATTTTACTTAGTTCAAATCTCAATAAGTTTCCAAATTCATCTATTTATGACTTCAGTCTCCCCTTAAGTGAGGCTTTTTAACTAATCTGTTAATTTGCTCAAATGATTATTTTCTCCACGTTGATAAATCTTACACTGCAAAACAAATTAGTCATTTCCCTCCCAATCGACCCTAGAATACATGATTTTGATTAATTTAAGTCAAAACGATGCCCCATACTCTCTAAATGTAAAACGAGTGGAAAGAGTGGAAATTCACTCGAAAAGGAGTGAAGGGAGTGCAACGCAGGACAACCCGTTTTAGAGTGGAACATTTCCATTCTAAAATGAGTGTGAAAGTTAATTTTTCACTCTCAATAGAGAGGAACATTGTCATATAAAATCCCCTTCCACTCCTTTTAGAGTGTTTTTCCACTCAAAAACGTGTTGTCCAGCGTTTAACTCCTTGAAAGAGTGGAAAACCACTCTTTTACATTAAGAGAGTAGGACCAATAAAGGTGGAAAATGACTAAATTATGTTTACAGTTTATCATTCCGCGTATTCCATTCATCATTATACCACCCCAATACCACCCGATAGATCTTTTTTCTATCCCTCCTAAATAATATGGGCTTTTAATTAGCATGATTAGTCCCTCCTATAACCCAGCCGCACTCATCTTAAAGAGGGTGTGGCATCCAAGGTATGTTAATATTAATTCAAATTCGATTTTGACTTGTGATTAAACACGAGAGTAACCACCAGTGACCTGCAGATTTTCAGTATAAGACTCATGCACAAGACTTTAACCTGTACAATTAATGATGGTAGACATGAAAGCCCGTCATGCATTTGGCTAACACATGATGTAAATAAAGGGGGCGCACTGGCATTTCATGATGCTATCATCAGATCATACGATGGTGGGATTTCGATAAGTGGCATTTATTGTATCATTGGCCATGAGAACGGTTGGCTATGAATATCTCTTCTACCATTTCCCCTTAAATCCTCCGCAAAATCCCGTCAAAATCCCCGTGAATAAGGCCCAAAAAAAGAAAGAATTGCTTGCCCTCCACGGCTGTTTGACTGTCCGATTTATAATTAAAATTATGGAATAAAAAAAGATTACATAGTGGTCCAGTTATGGTTTGACCTGATTTAGGTAGCGCTAATGAATACGAGTATACGGTGAACATTTCACGAAAATTGTACGAGCCATTTTTAAATTATCGGCATTTTCTACTTTACACACATTTTACATGTAACTCTATGGGAAATGTGGCCGATGAGAGCGCTATCATAGTAAATAATAATATTCAAAGCTCTATTTCTCAGAAATGGCACCAACAAATGTTCTGAAATTTCTACAAAAGATGGCCAGTATATTCAGGTACTTGAATAAGTTAAAACCAGAACCGGGCCAGCAAGTTACGGTGTTCTCAGAATAAAACAGACAAAATCATGTGGGATAAAACAGCCGTGCCTCTGCTGCGACCGACACAATAATACGAAAAAATCGGGTCACTATTTTTTAATTTTTTTTTTATATATCTTTCTGTTGACGTCAGAAAATGTCAATATTTTTGTATATTAATTATCTTGCGCGTTTTCAAGCCGCAATCTATCGATTTTAAGCCAAAGAATATTGCTCAAAATTTGTCAAAATATTCGTCTTACCGGATCGTAAACACTGAAGGGAGATGGGAAGGCCAATACTTCGCACGCGATTCTGACATCAATCGCGCTGTTCGTGTATTCAATCAATCTTGTATGTGCACTTTTATGTTGCATATAATTATTTTAAAAATGAAGTCGAAAGTCATAAAACTTGAATAAACAATTCATAAAATAACGATAAAACATTCCCCGCGTACCTAAATCTAGCAGATACGACACCAACTACACGTGTTTCTGGTAGTAAACCGGCTTAACGGGAAGCCTACTTTAGCATGTTTAGTCACATCGTAAAAGATGTAAAACTGTAGTTTCTATATAGGCATAGGCCTATGTCAAATGGAAGTAAGAGGGGAAAAATAGAAGAAAAAAGGAGCGACCTACCGATCCTCCAAGTTTGTGTCCATTAATGGCAAACAAACATTTTTTTCTCTCCCTAATATGAAATTTAGAGCTACACATGTGACTAATTAGAAATTACCGGACTTGTTTATGAACATTGTTTTAACTTGGAACAATGTCAAGAATGAATAAATAACTGATGGTAGACATGAGAGCCCATCATGCATTTGGCTTACACATGACTGTATGATGTAAAATTGTAAAGGGGGCGCACTGGCATTTCATGATGCTATCATACGATGGTGGGCCACGGGATTTCGATAAGTGGCATTTATTGTATTTATTGTATCATGCATGGCAACCAAGGGCGGCGGAACCGGGGGGGCCAGGGGGGCACGTGCCCCCCCATCCGTGAAAGTGGTGGGACACCATGTGCACTGTGCCCCCCTAGAATTTTGTGGCTGAACTCCTTTAATCGAGCTCCACAACATTTGTTACCCCAAAATAATTGAGAAGATTGACTTTTAGTGTCAAAAATACATGAAATTCCCTTAAACTGCAGGCAATTTTGCATTAAAACCCCCCCCCCCAAAAAAAAAAAATTCCCACGGAACACCCTTTGGCCCCATTTATTTTTATGCTGGTGGTGCTGCCACTGATTGAGAGTATTAATGTCCTTCTTAGGTTGTAGCTGAGACGACTTCGTTTCAGTCCATAGTAGTTTTTTCCATCCAAAAGTATGAGAGTCGCATTTTCAACAAGAATCACTTAGCATGGTTGTAGTGATAGTCTTGTGAACATGACTTCAAAGCGCATCTAAGTTATTGAGAAGATTGTTAACGGTAGCCTATATTTTCGCAAATAATACATTCGGTGTTGAAATTAAAATTGAGTTGCGCATCGCTCCTAAAGTACAAATGTTTATTATTAATTAATTAATGTTAGTGATAAACATTTTATGCCATTTTCCGTTTCAAAATGGACCGCAAATGGCCTCATAATGCATCTAAAAAGTTCCAAATTTAGCTCCACGGAACCCACGCTGTAAGAAGCTCCGCTCCGCTTTCCAGGATCATAATCATTATACAAATGTTCAATTCATTATTCATTATTCATTATTGAAAAAATTCAGCAATTAAATTGCCATTTTTCTTACAAAATAGACAAGAAATAGCCTTGATGCAGCGGAAATTCAAAACTTTCCGGGGCCCGGTAATCATAATATGTTCATTTTCATTAATACTACTGATCACTTTTTGGAAATCTTGTCATTGGGTTGCGGATTTTTTTTTCTTTTTTTAATTATTGCTGTATAAAGTACAATTTCGTGGGCCTTTACAATGTCATGAATGTGTTAATTATATCAAAATACGCCATGAAATGGCCCCTGAGCGCATATCAAAACCCAAAATTTCCCGGGGCCCTTAAGCGGGCCCCGGACCCCACGCCGCAAGGCGCTCCACTCGCTCCGCTCGTTTCGCTTGCATGATCGTATTTTTCGTGCCCCCCATTTTCAAATACGCTCCGCCGCGCCTGATGGCAACTGTTGGCTATGGCCAACAATTCCCATTTTAAGATATAATAATCCTAACACTTTTGGAGTTTGAAAACCTTCTTCTACTGTTTAAATGTTTTAAAGAGTTTTTTTTTTCAATCTTGTCGTCTGGTGTGAATGCGCCTCGGTTTGATGACATAGGCACACACTTTTAACGTGCCTATAGGCCATGAAAAACATCTCACTTAAAGTCAAAGATCAGACTGATGCACTCCTTGGTCACCACGATACTCCTCTATGCGTGTGAATCATGGACCCTAACAGCGGACTTAGAGAGGAGAATCCAGGCTGCAGAGATGAGGTGCCTTCGCAAACTCCTTGGTATTTCTTACAAAGACCACATCACCAACGACGAAGTCAGAAAAAGAATTGTTGCAGCCTTCGGCGCTTATAAAGACCTCCTAACCAGTACCACAGTGAAAAGACGCAATCTACAGTGGTATGGGCACGTGTCACGATCAACAGGACTTGCCAAAACGGTATTGCAAGGCACAGTGCCAGGAGGGCGAAAGAGAAGTCGGCAGAGAAGAAGGTGGGAAGACAACATCTGAATGGACTGACCTGAAGCTTAGTGATACTCTGAGATTGGCAGAGAACAGAAAAGGATGGAGAGAGCTGGTGGTCAGGGCATCTGTGGCGCCCCAACGGTCGACAAGACTACGGGATAGATAGATAGATAGATAGGCCATGTAGGCTACCGTATATCTTAAGATCGCTAGGCCACCATCATTCCTTTAAAATATGCTCATAAGCAAAATGTCAGTTTAATTTTCCATTTACCATTCGATTTTTCTCCACTTTGATGGAAATGTAATGATCTTATTCCTTATTAACAACAGTCATTCCATTCCAATCAATTGCAGACAGGTATTTAACACTTATATTTAGAATTTTTACTTTCCAAAACGGCGTGACGCGTGACTTGACATGACACAGGAGGAGTCATTAACCTCCTGTTTTGAAACTTTAGAGATAGGCTACATTGACATCATGTAGTCATGGTAGTATAGTATGTATGGAAGAAATGTTACCCCGATAGTACTATGTTTAAGCCTTTATTTTCCTTATACAGGGTGTCTCAAAAAAACCCGTGCACGTGTTTACCCAACTTATTGACCATGAACTTCTAGAATTTGGTGTAACAATTGTATACATATTGATAGACCAAATACTTAGCTTTCATATGCCGTTTATTTCATCTAATTTGGTTTTGTCAATCCTGAGATATGATCAATTAACTAAAGCTACCTAAAATCGACGTTGTGCCACTTTTACGGAAATAATGCTTAAGATAAGCATTAAAACCCTCGTCCTCTGTTAAGGGAGGGTGGTCGTCGATTGCGCTAGAACGTAAAAAACAGTGACCTAGGGCGTCTAGGTGATCGCTTTTACATTCCCTGCGCTCATTTTGACGAAAACAAATTGAGGCTGCCACCTTACCCGAGGGTAGGGTAAGCCGTCAAAGTCCGATTGTAGGGGGGTGGTTGCCACCTTACAATTTTTTTTTAAATCGCCATTTTGAAAAATATTTTTATTGTATGTTCCTGAAATATTTTAGCATAGGCCTATGTTAGAAACACCATTTTCATCACTTATAAGCAAAAAATCGGGTGAAATTCCGATATTTAGAACTTTTTTGGCGAAGATTTCTATGATATTTCACTGTCCAGCGAATACGGCGGGATTTTGAGGTCGGCCATGTTTGGTGACGTCATTGTGACGTCATGCGTGGGATGTTTGTACTTGTTTTAGTATGTATGGATAAAGGGAACCTTTAGCTATAACATGGTACCCAAATAAGCATACTCTGCATTTCGGATTGGATTTTTTTAGGGGGTGGTAATCCCGTTGGTAACAACCCCTCTCTCCGGAGTAACCCTCTCTATTCATTGCAAACTGTAAAGTGGCACAACGTCGACTTTAGGTAGCTTTAGTTAATTGGTCATATCTCAAGTTTGACAAATCCAAATCAAATGAAATAAACGGAATATGAAGGCTAACCGTTATGGCTATCACCGTGTATACAATTGTTACACCAAATTCTATAAGTTCATGGTCAATAAGCTGGGTAAACACGTGCACGGGTTTTTTTGAGACACCCTGTATGGGGACGAGGTATCAATAAATAAAAGTTCAAAGTTCAAGAATGTAAAACCATACCTAAATAGAACTCATTGCATGGGGCCTCATGCAAGACTAAAGATTGACACGCTTTGGTAGAGGGCGGTTTGGGGAAGGAGGATTACTGACCAGGCGCGTATCCAGCTTTCCCGGTCAGGGGGGGGGGGGGGGGGGGGGGGGGGGGGGGGGGGGGGGGCGTGGGTGGCAGAATAACATTCTCGTCCCGGTTTTGTTAGCTGTGGGAACACAATTCAGGTAGTCGCAGCATGTATTGTTTTTCTTCATAATTGTTGAAGAGTAAAATAGATAAATAACCACCAGTTATAACGGCACCATCATCCTTTTTTTTTAATGGGAGGGCAACAACACATTTCGGGGGTAAAAACAATTTTGAGGGTAAAGTGCGCGCAAAGCGGGTAAAAATTAGGGCTTTTAAGGGGAGACTGAACATGAGAATATGTGAAATTGAGGTATTTTGCTCATTTTAGTGTTTTTAAATTTTAAAAATCTATAGGATTTTAGCTTTTATTTGCTTTTTATTTGAAAAAATTCGGACATTTGGTTCGAAAACTGTGCTTATTCAAAGTGAACAAAGTGACGCTTATTATGACGCGAATTGAATGTCTTCCTATACGAATACATGTAATGTATTTCCTTTGTATTGTATTGTTTTCAAGGGGCGATGTTTAAGGAATTGTAGAATAAAAAACAATTGCACATTAAATTAACAATTGTTTTCATTGCAAATTGTGTTTATAATTACTAAAATTATTATTGTAGATGAAAATAAGATTTTTGAGCATCTAATTTGCATAATTGCTGCTTAATTGACATATTCAGTGTTTCTAAACTTAAAATGGCCTTTTCTACTATAAGCGATTTGACGCGTGCTAAAATGAAGCGCGCAGCTTTTCTCGGTAACGGTATGTCCAATTGGTCTAATTTTTTGTACATTTGCCAATGACACCTATATCATGAATTTATCAGAGCAAAATTTGAATAAAAAAACTCGTAACTATGGAAACGACTACGTTTCGCAATTTTTTCCCAAAAATGCGGGATTTTAACACTTTTATCGTATCGTTTCGCAAAACGACGACTTGTAATAAAAAAATCGCTCTGATAAATTCAAGATGTACTTATTGGTAATACATGTAGCAAATTTGAACACAATTGGACAAACCGTTACCGTAAAAAGTTGCGCGCAAATAGTGCTTTTAAAATCCAAGATGGCCGCCGTTACCATGGTAACGGAGTCCGTGACGTACATTTTTTTCGCTTAAAATGAAAAGTCTTGCCCAAACACATCTTCTGACCAAAGTTGAAGTGTATAGGTTAATTACTTTGGAAAATAGCATTTTCATGTTCAGTCTCCCCTTAATGTCAACATTGCCTGAAATTAGGTTAATTTGATCTGAAATTAGATATTTCAGACCTGGCATTCAATTATATAAAGCTACGTGTATCAGACGACGGGAGACTCAATTTGAGTAAATTTTTATTCTTATTTGTTTACAGCGAGATCGGGGATTTACATCAAATTGAATTCCAAATTAAACACAGTCAAAATTAGTAGCTTAAAGGGGGAATGGTTTTCCCAACCAATAGTGATTTCGAAGCAACATTTCAAATACACCAAACAGTTTAGAAAATTCTAAAATATTGTATTGTAAAACAATCCTGAAAAAAAACTACACATTCCTTGACTCGTAAGAAGGATTGAGGGCGCACTGACATTGAATGGTGTCGCTATCCAGACGGTGATGGGCGCGATTTGCCCAAACCTGCATTTCGTTTTGGGATTTATAACACGCGTATCGCGGCCTATATATATCCATTTCATAATTGCAGGATATCCATTTCATAATTGCAGGAAATTGCATGGCTTTTTATGACCCCCATTCCCCTAAACAAAAGCGCTTAATTTTATATATATGACCTCTTTGGCAGGTATTTTGCACAATGAAAGAAACATACCTGATTTTTCGCCGATAAACCTGATTTTGCGATCGATAAACCTGGTTTAGCAATTCGAAAAACCAGGTTTATCGAAAACCTTGTTTATCGAATTCGATAAACCTGGTTTTTCGAATCGATAAACCAGGTTTATCGAATTTGATAAGCAAGGTTATTTAAAAACCTGGTTTATTTATCGAATTTGATAAGCAAGGTTTTGAACAACCAGGTTTATCATCCGATAAACCTGGTTTGATGACATAGGCACACATTTTTAACGTGCCTATAGGCCATGTAGGCTATATCTTAAGATCGCTAGGCCACCATCATTCCTTTAAAATGTGCTCATAAGCAAAATATCAGTTCAATTTTCCATTTACCATTCGATTTTTCTCCACTTTGATGCAAATGTATCTTATTCTTCATTAACAACAGTCATTCCATTCCACTCAATTGCAGACAGGTATTAAACACTGATAAATATATTTAGAATTTTTACTTTTTAAAACGGCGTGACTTGACATGACACAGGAGGAGTCATTAACCTCCTGTTTTGAAACTTAGAGATACATTGACATCATGTAGTCATGGTAGTAATATGTATGGAAGAAATGTTACCCCGATAGTACTATGTTTAAGCCTTTATTTCCCCATATGGGGACGAAAGGTATCAATAAACAAAAGTTCAAAGTTCAAAGAATGTAAAACCATACCAAAATAGAACTCATTGGGGCCTCATGCAAGACTAAAGATTTACACGCTTTGGTAGAAGGCGGTTTGGCGGGGAAGGAGAGTACTGACCAGGCGCGTAGCCAGCTTACCCGGTCAGTAGGGGGGTGGTGAGGGTGGGAATGTATTGTTTTTCTTCATAATTGTTGAAGAGTAAAATAGATAAATCACCACCAGTTATAGAGGCACCATCATCCTTATTTTATTGGGAGGGCAACAACAAATTTCGGGGGTAAAAACCATTTTGAGGGTAAAGTGCGCGCAAAGCGCGTAAAAATTATGGCTTTTAATGTCAATATTGCCTGAAATGAGATAAATTTGATCTGAAATGAGATATTTTCCTATCAGACGATCGGAAGACTCAATTTGAGTAAATTTGTATTCTTTTGGTTTACAACGACCTAACTATAGCAAAAAGTAAACACAGTCAAAATTAGTATGACTTACACGGGGAATGGTTTTCTCAACTTTAAGAATTCATCAAATAAGAAATAGTGATTTCGAAGCAAAATTTCGATACACCAAACAGTTTAGAAAATTCTAAAATATTGTATTGGAAAAAAATCCTGAAAAACGATTCCTTGAAAAATCCCTTGAATCGTAAGAGGGATTGAGGGCGCACTGGCATTGAATGGGGTTGCTCTCCAGACGGCGATCGGTGCGATTTGCCCAAACCTGCATTTCGTTTTGGGATTATAACACGCAACACCGCGGCCTATATATCCATTTCATAATTGCAGGAAATTGCATGGCTTTTTTATGACCCCCTATTCCCCTAAACAAACGCGCTTAATTTTACGACCTCCCTTACTCAGACGTTGATTATTTGCATGACCGCCCCCAACACACACACTAAATCTGTACTTTCGGCCTATCTTTAGGGTTATTGGGGAAACAATTGATGCAGAAGAAAACAAATTAGGGACGCACCATTAGATTTTTAGATTTTCAGGGGGCGGGGGGGTAGTTTTTGGAGAAAAAAAATCCCCCTCTATGCAGGCCCCCCCAAAAAAATCCCCCCCCCCCTGATGAGTAAAAAAAAAAAAAGATTCTACCACACCCAACTCAATATGAATGAATACATTAAAAAAAAAATAGCCGCCTTCGGCAGCGCAATTTCACCTCCCCCTTACGACGGCAAAAAAAACCCAACTTCCTACCCCCTGAAAATCTAATGATGTGTCTCTAAAGGCCCTGTCACACCATAGCGTATGGCCTGAACGTGGCCTGAACGTATGCCAACGTATTCAAAAAATAGCTCGAAAATTGTCAGAGTCCGAGAACGTCCAAGAACGTCCAACTTCCCAACGAATTGCGTCAACATCGGTGATGGAATGGACGTATCCATAGCGTATTAAACGCATACATAGCGTATGACTAACGTATTGATAGCAGATTCAAGTAAGGGCAGCCGAAGAATGAGCTATGGTTTGGTATGGTTTCCAGTTTTCAATACGATTTATTCCGTTAAGATATAGTACCGGGTTCCAAAGTGTCGGCATTCAATTATTTCCTTTCATCCTTCCGCGGCCCTTACCGAGGTTCCTTATCTATATACTAATTTTCGGTCCTTCGCTTTATTAGATAGTTCAATAATAATTTTACACTCGCGTCCCTCTTGAACTGAGAAAGCGTGGTAATTGCGCCTCTAATACACGAGCTAATTAGATAGTTCAATGTCAGTATTTTCCTGTTTTCAGACATGCGCAGAAAGGATCACAGATGATAATCCGAAATGTTGAATTTCTTTTACTCGGGTAGCTACTACTGTTCGGGCAAAAATTGTGGTTTTCGGAGTGAGTGATGACATATGGTCTTCACCCAAAATATTTTCATTAGGGATATAGCTACATTTCTGTATGTGCGGCCGTTTGTCATTCTTAAAGATCGCATGAGTAACAAGCATTTATACGGGACTATACGTCCGACAAATAACAATATTTCACGACATTTTCTAAAAGTAAACAACAAACTCTTACACAGATCTTAAAGTGACACTTTCACATTGGTTATATAGGCGAACGCGACGTTTGATACCGATAAAGAAACTGGCAGTACCATGCCAACCGTATGTCGTTGCTGCGCGTCGCGTTTAACATGGCGCACGCAATACGGCGCATGGTAATGACGCAGACAAATTGTGTACGCGTTTGTGGCGTTGTACTTTGTTTACGGGGCAGGATGAAAGCAGGTAGTCCGTAATTGCTCCGCTGTGCATACCGTACATACAAGATAACGGGAGCAAGACGCAAACAAAAAATAAAGCCAAGGTACATTATGTAAGACCTTTATTTTAATAAAGAAATGGAGAGCAAGGTGCAAACCGTATCCAGGATAACATGTACTAATTAAAGTGACATGAAGTGGCTGAAGGAAAATACATTTGATGGAATTACTCATGCAGTTGTCGAAACCCCATTTGATGAAGTCACCCTTGCAAGTCACCACATTTGATGAAGGAGTTACAGGAGTTACCAATACAGGTAACCCCATTTGATAGGAGGAGTCACCCATGCAGGTAACTCCATTTGATGCAGTCAACCATGCTTCCGGTATTATAAATATGGATGATAAATGAATGTTTTGACTTAAACATGTTATATACAAAATGATTAATTGAGCAGTTATCAGTCACCTAAAATTAGTTATGTGTAAATTTGGCCGATACCGCCGCGCAAGGCATGGCGGGTCATGAAGCTTTGGGCTGGTGGATCAAGGTCGGCACCCCCACCCCCTGACACCCATTTAATTGTCTCTTCGCGCGACTTATACAGCGGTGCGGTGCGGCTTATAGCCTCTACTATGATGAGGTCTGAATCTTACTTTATGAATTTAATAATAAGGTGCTGCGACTTATGCGCCGTGAGGCTTATATAGCACGGAAATTACGGGATTGTCTCATCATACCCTATAGGCCTAAGCCCCCCTCCTCCCCGCACTTCCCTTTACTTACTTGATAATATGGATACAGTAAGGCCACATGGGGTATCTGGATAAACGGAACGTGCGGTATTGCCCCATCATACCCTAATAGGCCTTAAAGCCACCATGCAAGCGCACTTCCCTTACTTGATAATCTGGATATAGTAAGGGCACATAATGCATCTTGGTCTTATTTAGAACACAACAAACATGACAAAGGGATTACATACGTTTAAACCCTACATGCCTATTGAGGGACTAATGTATTTAATGTAAATTGGCCCGAAAAAACGGGGTTGGCACACAAAGTGCTCAAATACAATCATGGAATGGTACAAGTGATCTTGAAAGATAGACTCCGCCGACCATAAATATGAATTTGATAAAACTAAATAACCGACTATAGAACTAGAACCCACTAAACGCTCAGAACGCATGCCTACGGCGGCACCCCCATCAACATAAGGGGAAAACGGGAGTGGAGTGGGGGACAATAAAACAATTTGGAGGGGGGGGGGGGCAAGTCAAAACACTTGGGTGGAAAATTCAAGCCTTTTGGCTTTTATTGTAAACATTCCTGAAATTAGATAAATTTATTCTCAATCAGACATTTTGGACCAATTTAAAGCTAATACAACTTTGAATTTTGACATTAAAATTGAACTTTTTATTATTATTTGGGGTACAAAATGCGTAGGGACTTAAACTGTGGGAGAGGTCACGACTGGTGGCATCCCCCACCCCCGGTAGCGATTATCTTTTTCGTACATGAGTTTAACCAAAATCAGTTCATTTGTTTCAAAATGTAAAAAAAAAATCATTTTATTCAGTGAATTTTGCTTTATTTCGTATTAAAACGGAATAAATAAATTTGGTTAAACTCATGTACGAAAAAAAAAAAATCGCCACCCGGTAGTGCCGCCACTGCACATGGGGTAGGTCTACCTAAGGTCACATGGGGTACCCACCCAGATGTGGCCTATACTTATATTAAGACAATCCAGATACTCTTAATATTCTAAAGTATTCTTAATAATCCACGTAGGCTATCATAGGCCCTAATAACCGCATAAAAGGTTATCACGGATGCCCTTAATATTCGATTCAAGCTATACCAAATAGTCCAGGGAGGTCCTATATTGGATCACTTAAGGACATGGAGTATCTAGGTTATTAAAGTACATGGGGGTACCTGAATAATCAAGGTCACCATGTTTTATAAATGGCGTACTTGGATTTCTTAAGGGCATACAGTATGGATTAAGGGCACTGTGGCACCAATGTCAGTATTAAGGGCACAGGGTACATGGAGTATCAACGACATACTCTTGCTGTTTTACAATACCCTCATCCTACATTTTGATATGACTAACCGCCCACTATTATAGCTTCGGCACCTATACCTGCGCTTTCCATTATAAATTGTACATAATACATGTAAACTGCTCACAAAAAGTATCGAAACACTTAGAAATGATCCAATATATAACGGCTCGAAAAGGTATGCATTAATCGAAGCAAATAACAAAGTGCATACTTTTGTTCTGCGTATTTTGACACCTCAATCGTTGAGATACGATGTTGCGGAGCGGAGTTATTGTCATTTCAATGATCGTGGGTCCAGTTTCCAAGGTGACACTCATCCCTATTGAAAATCACGAATCTGATCATTCTAAACAGTAATGCAAACCTCTTTGTATAGGGTGATTGTCACTTTTCAAACTGGACCCACGACCATTGAAATGACAATAACTCCGCTCCGCAACATCGTATCTCATCGATAGAGGTGTCAAAATACGCAGAACAAAATTATGCACTTGGTTATTTGCTTCGATTAATGCATACCCTTTCGAGCCGTTATATATTGGATCATTTCTAAGTGTTTCGATACTTTTGTGAGCAGTTTAGTACAGGCACATTGGTATGGATATAACGCCGGCACGTGCGGTATCTGGGTTATTAAGGCCACCTGTGAGGGGTTGGGTCTAAATGTGGAGTACTTGGATTAGGTATAAGTATTATTTAAGAGCACATTGGGCCTACGCTCATGGTGTATTAAGGGCACCATGTCACTTACATTATATTAAGGGCACCTTAGGTACCTGCATTATTTAAGGACATGTTCTTGATATTTATATAAACATTTATAACACTTTGAAATTACTCACCTCTGTCTATTTTGATATGACTAACTGCCCGCTATCTTCGGCACCCGCGTTTAATTTACTTGAATATGATCAAGTAAGGGCACAAGGGTATTATAACGGCACATACAATACCTAGATCATGTGATACCCGATGCAATATTAAGGGCACCTGTGGTAACTGGAGTAGGGGTACTCTCTAAATACAAAACGAGTGGAAAGAGTGGAAATTCACTCGAAAAGGAGTGAAGGGAGTGAAACACAGGTCAACCCGTTTTAGAGTGGAAAATGTCCACTCAATAAAGTGGAACATTGTCATGTAAAATCCCCTTTCACTCCTTTTAGATTGTTTTTCCACTCAAAAGCGTGTTGTCCTGCGTTTAACTCCTTGAAAAAGTGGAAAACCACTCTTTTACATTTAGAGAGTAGGGATTAGGCCTATGGGGTACCTGCATTTCAGGTCACATGGGAGGCCTACATCCTGAGGTACCTGGGTATCTGGATATTAAAAACACAAAGGCCTACCTGGATTAAGGCACATCACACATACCTGGATTATCAAATGCACCTGCGATATTCAGATTATTGAGGGCCCGTCTGAATTATGTAAAGGGCATGTTCTTGATATTGTACCAAATTTTCTTACGCTTTGTTTACTAACCTCCCCTTTATCTTCTAGCGGGTTCCGCGCGAAGCGCGGATGCCCGCTAGTAACAAATAAACTTATGACAGCGTATCACAGCGTATGCAATCGGCGAGCGTATGACCAACGTATTCGTAGCGTATGTCTGCCGTGCTCGACGTATCCTCAGCGTATCCTCGGCGTACAACGAACACGTGACTTATGCAGAAATTGAGTTTCGTACACGGCGGGACAAGTGTTGCCAGTTCAAGTAAACGCAGCCTAGATGATAACTATTAAAATATCTAGAAGGGTAATTCTATATGTCCAATCTATAACTTAAGACGATTAACGTACCTCTAACGTATGTCAGCGTTTGTAAACGTATGTCTAACGTACCACGAACCTATCGGGAACTTATGCAGAACGTAAGTTAAGCACACGTTGAGTACGTCGAGAAATTTTGAACATGCTCAATAATTTGTCGCGGGCTCGACGTGTTCCAAATTTTCACAACGTATCACAGCGTGCTCTTAACGTATACGACGTATCCCAAACTTATCCCTAACTTGTATCAGCGTACACCAACGTACGCCAACGTATTTTTCGATATTTCGCATGCGTTGTTATACGTTCAGGCGATACGCCATGGTGTGACAGGGCTACCGTACAGCTAGCGCGCATTCGGCGTTTTGGGAACTTATGGAGGGTTTGAGTATATAAATGGGTCCCTTGAGTATCTCATCCTTACTTCTTCATGGTCTGTCTTGGCCTTCTTGCTTTTTCCTCCTCCTCGGCCTCGGCCCCTGGTTGCTTGCTTCTTCTTGGGAGGCATGTTAACTGCTCGGCGGGAATGATGTAATGTGAGATCGGCGCGGTATTTATACGTGCTACGGCTGCATAATAAGCCACGTGTTCGTTATACGTCGAGGATACGCTGACGATACGTCGAACACGGCAGACATACGCTACGAATACGTCAAGTATACGTTAAACATACGTTAGTCATACGCTCGCATACGCTCGCATAGGCGCTGTGATACGCTGTGATAAGTATGTTATAAGTTAGTGACACGCTATCAATACGTTAGTCATACGCTATGTATACGTTCAATACGCTATGGATACGCTATGGATACGTGACAGGGCCATACACGATCGCCCGGCATAAGGTGAATACGTGAGAATACGTCGAAACTCGTTGGAAATACGTCAGGCATACGTTAGACATGCGGCACATATACGTTATCAAACAGGCTAGATAGACATTTGGATTCATCTTTTTAGGGAGCGTTCATAATTACGTTGGTGTGTGTGTGTGTGTGTGTGGGGAGGGGGGGGGGGGGGCGGGGCGGGGCAAATTGAAATCCCGGACATTAGGGAGACACAATTTGAGTAAATTTGTATTATTATTGGTTTACAACGACCTAACTAAAGCAAAAAGTAAACACAGTCAAAATTAGTAACTTACACGGGGAATGGTTTTCTCAACGTTATCATCAAATAAAAAATAGTGATTTCGAAGCAAAATTTCAAATACACCAAACAGTTTAGAAATTCTAAAATATTGTATTGTAAAAAAATCCTGAAAAATTACAAATTCCTTGAATCGTAAGAGGGATTGAGGGCGCACTGGCATTGAATGGTGTTGCTATCCAGCCGGCGATGGATGCGATATGCCCAAACCTGCATTTCGTTTTGGGATTTATAACACGCGTATCGCGGCCTATATATCCATTTCATAATTGCAGGAAATTGCATGGCTTTTTATGACCTCCTTTTCCCCTAAACAAACGCGCTTAATTTTATGACCTCCCCTACCCAGACGTTGATTATTTTTATGACCGCCCCGACCATGCCAACACACACACACTAAATCTGTACTTTTGGCCTATCTTTAGGGTTCAATTGGCATGATTGGGGAAACAGTTGATGCGGAAGAAAATAAATTAAGATGGCCAAGCACAATTTTTGTTTAACAATGTTGAAACATGTAGAACAAAATGCGCTTAAAGCGTGCACAAATTTCAGTATTTTAACTAACAGTTTTTTTTAACCCCCTGCAATGGTATTAATGTCAACACCCCCCTATTTTCCGTTTATTCAAATACGATTTATGTTTCTCTGTTCTACAAATTGATTTTCATTCTAATTTAATCCTTATCTATACAAAGATTTATTTATATGGCCATATATGGAACGTTCCACTTTTGGCACATACAAAAATACAGAGGTGTATAATAATTAGCCTACAAAGGATCTCCTTGTGGCCCCCCTGAAATAACCCCGTCGGTACACACGAGCTCCCGTCGGTACATTTATGATTTTAGCCATGCGAATTTTTTCGGCCGGTTTTGAGGATAACGTCAATCCTTACCGCCCCACCTCCACTTATCAAGATTTATAAATAATAAAGGTAATAATACAAAATTGGGCAACTTTACGATTTTTTTGGAGTATGTAATTTTTTCTTCTTCTCGGTACATCATGACTTTCGTCGGTACAACTATGTCGTGGCCCCCTGTTTCCAAAAGCTGGGTACGCCACCGATCGATATCGGAGTGTGGGGAGGCCTGGTTCGACCTTCAAAAGGTGTTTTTTACTGTTTTTCAGGTATGTATCATCTGAGACCAAATATATATATAAATTGGTCTCAGGTGTTATTCATCGTATGGAACATGTACATCTTATCAAAAATTAATTTGTTTCAATCGATGGCGTTTATATATTCTTCAATTAGAACGTGTTTACGTTTCAGTGCTATGCTCATCTCGTCTCAGACTGGTAATATCACTTGCATTGCATCATTACATAAATGTAACAAGATGAATCTTATAAAGAATATCACCCCTCCCTCAGACGTAGTGTGTTGCAAATGCGTTTGGAACATCACAGATTTGTGGATGCATTTGTATCAGTGGCGTACCCAGCTTTTGGAAACGGGGGGGGGGGGGGGGGGGGGGGGGGGGGGGGGGGCGGGGGCACGACCATAGTTGTACTGACGAAAGGCATGATATGCTTACTTGCTTGCTTACTTGCTTAATTCGAGTTGTGTTCTCGATCTACAATGGCTCTCCACACTTTCCTGTCCTGCATTGCTGTCTTTAGGTCTCCTACATCCAAACCAGTGTCCTGTTTAAGCACATCGATGTAAGTTAGGGCAGGTCTTCCAGGTTTCCTTCTCCCATGCTTTGGTATCCAGTGAACCAGCTTTGACACACATTCTTGACTCCTAAAGCAGTGGCCTGAGAATCTTGTCCTTCTCTCCCTGATCTTTTGGGTGATTTTGGGGAGATCTCCATACAGCTCTGTGTTAGTTGTATGCTGCTTCCAGTGAATGTTGAGGACAGCCCTCAGCATACGAGTATAACAGCCGTCAAGTTGCTTTGCTAGCTTAGGGGTGGTGGTCCATGCCTCACAGCCATATAGTAACACAGATTCAACAGTTGCTGCGAACAGGCGAAGTTTGAATTTTCTTGGTAGGGTGGATTTCCAGATCTTGTTCAGCTTCCCACAGGCTCTCCAAGCTGCTGCCTTGCGTTGCTTGATATCCTTTTCAGTGCTTGACATCCAGGCACCTAGGTATTTGAAATCGTTTATATATACCGACAACCTTTTTTACAGACTCCAAAAAAATCGTACAAATTGCACAATTTTTTCCCGTCAGCAATAAGTGGATGGGGGGGGGGGGGGGGGGGGGGGGGGGGGGGGGAGGGGGGGGGGGGGTAGGGGGGGGGGGGGGTAGAGATGAGGTTGACTTCAAAACCGGCAGAAGAAATCGCATGGTCAAAATCGAAAATCTATCGACGGAGTGTCAGGTTTACCGACGGGGTTATTTCAGGGGGCACCGGCGCCCCTGGACCCCCCCCCCCCCCCCCCCTGGGTACACCACTGATTTGTATTATGGGATTATATACGGTATATATAATTAAAAATCTTGCGTTTACATCAAAAGATGGACAAACTTATATATAAAGGTGCGTTCGGTTGATACACCATTTGATGAATTTGTGTTAGTGTGTTGCTAATCTTCGAGTTTCTAGTTTCTAGTTCGAATTTCTAGTTTCTAGCAGTCTGGTTTATAGTCTAGTTTCTAGTTAAGTTTCTAGTTTCTTGTTTCGACTTGCCCGTTAAAATATGCTGAGACGTTGGTTTTATTCACCAGCGTACTGCGTGGGTCTTTACTAGAGCGGTGGTGTATGTTAGGAGGGGGGTTATGACGCCAGGCAGAGCATCGTGTGTTATCCAATGGGGGAAACGAATACGCGGTGGTGGTTATGATATACGGATTGCCTCGCCGTGACGTAAATATCATGGGGTCATCGATATTATACAAGGAAAATAGGTGGGGTCATGAAATTAATACCATTGTAATAGGGGGTTAAAACAAAATTTTAGTTATTTTAGTTTTAGTTACAAAAATTAGGCTTATCCACCCTAATTTGTTGCTTCCGCATCAATAATTTCTCTAATAACCCTAACTAATTTATATAGATAGGCCTTTTAAGTACAGATTTGTAATTTGTTTGTAATTTGTGTATTCCTTGCTTGATTTATTTGCAATTAATTGTAATATTTTTATGGTTTTAGATTGTAAATGTTATTTTCTTTTTTTTACTTAGTTTTGTGAAACGCCCAGAGGCTCCTTGCGTTGGGCGCTATAGTTAATACATTTTTATTATTATTAATATTGTGTGTGTACTGTACACGATTGTTCCAGGGACATCGCATTGGCAATTTGTACATCCCGGCCCACTCCCTGATAGTCAGGGTACACCCCCTGGGCCAAGGTTGCAATTGATAGTGCATAAATATGAAGAATTGCAAGGCGTTTCACGAATCATGAATATTCATAAATTTAAACTTTATTTCTATCCCCCATTAATATGGCTTTTAAGCAAAGTAGTGCACCAAATATGATAGCTAAGATGTTAAACCCAAGAAGCATATTTCCAAATTTAAGGACATTCAATTGGAATTAAAACCATACCATAAAGTAGGTAAATGCAATGAAATATAGTACAACTTTGATGTGAAGAAGGCCGGTACATCATTGTGCGAAGAGACCAGCCCCACTCTCTACTGCGGTAATTAAATACTGCACTGCCCTCTACGACGTCAATCATGCGACTTCATATTCGCGTTGATTATTATTGATATAAATGAATTTAGCCTAAACACAGCTGTTCCAAATTACATTTTTGGAACAAATGTTGACATAAATATGTTGTAATAATAAGATGCCGTCGTCGACAATCATGTCGACACAAGGCAACCGTCAAATCCTGGCTTTTAGTAGCATTTTCTCAGACGACGTGGCTATGAACGGCCGTTAATTTTGAATTTCCGTTGGTTTCAATGTAACAATGGATTTTGAGTATATGACCCCATAAAATTCATCATAGGTTAGAAGAAAATTTTTCCAATCCAAAACCGTTCGGGATGGCTAATCATCCCAATTGTAAATGCTATTTTTTGAATTTAAACCGTTGTTAAGCGGTCGTCCCATTCACTTGATCAGGTAACCTCGTTCGCATATTTTAACCTGAATACTCGTGAATACGCCTATGTCCAGCGTCGTCTGCATTTTCTCACATGCTCCCCCTGCTCTGCCCTCACAGGCTGCAATCACAGATGGTGGAAACACATAGTGCAATACAAACTTAATTTTGCTAGCAATCTAATTTTGCTCATCTCGCTAGGAGGTCACCCAATTCACCATATTAAATTTCCGCCAGTTATATTATTTATAAATCCAGTTATTAAATAGGAAAACCAAATGAATTTGTGAACATTTAATTGCCACAAAAAATTAACTAAAAGCCAATTCGCTAAATCATAGTTACTGTGAAATTTAATTGTTTTACAGTACATGCATACATTGCAGCAGTAATAGACAGCAGCAGAGAAGCACTCCTGGTTGCCCCATGCATTGACCTTAACCCAGTTAGGGTCAACCCACTCATGAGATACACTATAGATCAAGAAGTCAGTGTACAGCTCGCCACCACAGCTCATAGCTTCATGAACCAGCTCCTGCAGGGTGCAGGGGTGTACCAGTATTTATAGTATCCATCTTGAACATTCTCTTCCCTGCTCTCCTAGTTCACAGCTCTTTCTTCTCTCGCCACATCAAAGGTATTTAACACTTTTTAACTCTCCCCCCCCCCCCCCACCCCCCTATAATCATCATAGGTTTGAAAATGTTTATAAGTTTTACTGTAGTATATCTAAGTTTGAGATGTTGGAGTGAACTGGGGATGTGTGCACGTAATTGATCCAAACAATGTATTGTGATATTGACTGATAAATAAAATGCTAGCGATATGTTGCTACTACAGTATGTGGCATGATTGTAGCAAAACTAGCGACAATTGTTCTGCTGTGCTCAAAAACTAATTTACCAGGTATTAAAGGGGCATTAAGAGATGTGGTGGAGGCAGCGCCCTCAACTACAAAAATATATGATAAAAACTGGGATTTGTATATTTTTACAATTGTATTACATGACGAACTTACACCTATATAAGGATTAAGAAAAATCAGCCCTCTGTACAACAAGACGTCGATTCAAAAAATGCTGATCGGGCCCGATCAGCATTTTACATGGTTAAAGGTATATTATGTGATCTTTCCAGGGAACGCCCTCAACATCGAAAAAAAAAATAGAAAGCAGATTTTCTTGCAGATTTACATTTCTGATCATAAATCATGCATACATTCCAAGTTACAGGGCGATACGATTCTTAATGACTTCAAAATCATGGTTTTAGACTGAAAATAAACTGTCGGGATTCCGACAGTTTATATTTTTCACTCTAAATTCACTCTAAAACCATGATTTTGAGGTAATTAGGAATCGTATCGCTCTGTAACTTGGAATGTATGTATGATTTATGATCGGAAATGTAAATCTGCAAGGAAATCTACTTTCTAAAAAAAATCATGTATAGAGGGCGCTCTCTGGAAAAGATCACATAATATGCCTTTAAGGGTGGTATTCCAACATATTTAAAACATTGTTTTAATCAAGTTTTGCTGGTGTTTTTTTCAGTAGAAACAACAATAATGGCAATTTTTAATGTTCATCTTGAATTCTGAAGTAAATCAATCAAAATTTAAACAAATCAGCATGACATATTGTATCCCTTTTTAAAAAAATGTATGTACTCAGAATTCTAAAACTACAGCTAACAACTCATGGGATAGGGGATAACACTCTCAGGGGAAAGAAATGGCTGTAATTTTGGAGGGAAAACTGTATCGGCAGCCCGGGGGGGGGGGGGGTGGGGGAAGGTGGGCTTAATGGACATGAGGTTATGAGGATGTGCCGCCAAATAGGGTCCCATTTGTCAGTTTGTCACCCTTTGGTAAATGGATGACCCCTTTTCATAGCCATTTTTGGTCTAAAAACTTTTGCTGTTTTTCCCCCGAAATCTTAGCAAAATTTGTCAAATGTATTATATATAGGAAATTATGGGTTTCCGGTAAACATGGGTCCTTTTTCTCCCGAATATTGGTAAATGTTTGGTTCCATTTTCATTTTGCTGGCGGCATATCCCTACCAAAATAATCTGAGTACCCCCCACTCCCGGGTTGCCAGCAGGTGGATAAATTGACACCCTGGTCCACCAGCCTGGGAGTACATGTGCACATTTATAGGTCACCATGGAGTGCCGTCACATGCCGTTGACCACAAACCAAAAAGGTAAATAAAGGCCTCTTCGGGGGACTCTTACCAAGCGTACACAGCGCGTCACGGGATCCCTTGGATATGGGCGAGTAGAGCGTAAAACTGATCGTCTGATTTGTTGTCAATGGCAAAAGGCACAAAGTACCCGGATGACTGGGGCGACCTATATAGTCCATTTCGGCAGGGGGTTGCTCTCCCAAAATCATCAAATCTGTCAGCATTTATCCCCTGTCAAGTGATGATTGCCCGGGAAGCAAGCCTCTATAAATAAGCAGACACCAGGGTTATCACTAAGCCGGTCGGGTGTAGCCGGCACTCACGATTGCCGACCGGCACTCTAAAAAAGGGGTAAAAAACAGACAATCTTTTTGATAAAATCATTAACCTGCCTCATAAAACAAGAACATATGTGGCAGGAACTCTCAAAGTGCATTAAAAAAACCTAAAATTAGTCAGTAAAATTAACCGGCACTAAATTTTGGACACCCAGGAGTTTTTAACCCAATAGTTGCCAAGTTTTGGCTCCTGGTGTTTTCAAAATTTGTGCACAGTAAAGTATAGAACCAGGAGCTATGCTACCAGAATAGGTTCCAATAAGATAAGGTGCATTAGACATCTTACAAAACAGGAGCCCTCAATTTATTAACAAGGTTGTTCCTATGGCTATTTTTTTATTTGATATTTTAATAGAGCTTGCTAAGCTCCACAATAATCTGAAATTTGAGATTGATCGGAGGTACGGTTTTCTAGATATGGGCGATTCCACGGTAACACGCGTTACATTTAAGCGCGCCATTCTTTATTCTCCACTCTATAACTGTAAAAATAATTTAAATGAAGTTTTCATCTTTTGTATTGTAATACCCAAGACTTAAGGCTAGATCCTCATGCTAACACCAATATGAAATATTAGCTCGTGCTAATGTAAGACCGCTCCGAATATCGGTAACACGCGTTACGAAAAAAGACACACTAAATAAATTCCCAACTTTGTTTTGCTTGTGTATTTAAACTAACCAACCTACAATCAATTGGTCACTACTATAAGCAAGTACCTGTCTAAGGTTTACAAAACTAGAATAATAACAAGAATTCAAGTTATCACTTTTTTGTAAATTGCAAAATAGTCGGTAACACGTGTTACGGTAACACGCGTTACACTTTGTCCAGCCATAATTTACCAGCATTAGATTCTTTATTTATTTTCTAAATTGAAATTAATTTTGACTTTGGCAATTGAACTAACATATTAACCATAACTAGTGATAAATAACACATAAAGAATTGAGGTTTTAGCACGTTTTCCTGAATATGAGTTTGGTAACACGCGTTACGACATTTTGATGGCTTATTGTGGAGTGGTGGTTATGAATTTTTCTAATTGTTTACTATTTTTAAATAGGGCCTAACTAGTAGAATTAAAATTATAAGTGGCATAAATTAAAACCATATCAATTTAGGAAATATTTTCAAAAAAGTGTTGCTCCGGTAACACGTGTTACCATTTTGGGAGTAAGAAAAGTAGAATTTTTTCATAGTAAACAATAGCCAAATGCTGTAACATTTTTTTCCTGAACCTTTGCATGAGCTTTGAACAACATAAAGGTAAAAATAAATATTTTGGAGCAATTTTTAGTTTTTTTGCTCCGTCACATTTTCATGGAATCGCCCATATATGACAATTATTATTATTATTTCTTTTGTTTCTTATTGTTTTTTTACCCCCTAGCTGGCCTAGCAAAATAATTAATATATGCAAAAATGTTTAGTGTAATAAATATAAGAGGACCTGACGTTTCGATTCTAACATAATCTTTATCGAAGGTAAAATGACAGAATACAACAAATACAATATACGAGGGTCATTCAATAAGTTCTACCTCCTTCCTCATAACTTTATTATTATATGAGCTAGTCTTATCAAATATCACACGATTGTAGCTTGGAACCTCAGCTACAAATCCAATATAAATTGATCTGAGTAATGGTTGTACTCTTCCGGACATGCAGTGAGAACCAAACCTCGATTTAGTGTGACGGAAACGGATGAAAAACAGCAAAATATCGCCGAAGTGCTTTTCAATTTGCCTATTGTAAGTGGCAAAACATACCTATCGGTCAATTATAACCGTTCTGAATGTCAGATATCTCTTTAACAGACTGTAAACAATAAAATTGACTGATTGGTTTGGAAAAAAATATGCCCTCTGATTAGCCAGATCCAGGTCAGGACAACTATTTAGTTTACCCCTCCCCTAGAGAACCCTGTAAAAGTCATATTTGACTTTCATGATAACTAAGCGATCATCAATATATCGAGCTAAATGGAGGGATTTAAAGTCTGTCAAGGCGATAATGTTCTATCATAGACTACCTGATTCTGAAGGTTGCACATTAGTAAAACTCATAAAGTGACTATTATGGTAAAGATTTAACATTCGAGGCATCATTGTGGCTTAAGTTGTAACAACGAAAATTTGTCTGATGGCAGAATTCTGGTATGCCAAAGGCATAGCAATACATTTTAGTTGATGTACACTATTTGCAAGCCTACAAGAGTTAATATTGTTTACAATCTTATCTATAAATGATAATACTGTAATATAGTCAGATATCATTCATTCATTTCCATTTTCAGTATTTAAATCATGCTCTTATATCTAACCATACAATACGAAAAAAAAACACCCGAAAACATGTGTATATTTTTAAGGTGACTTTCTGTGTCCGTTGTCCAAAATCTCTCTCTGGCTTTGACCGCGTCATAACAAAAGTAAAACAGATATCAATTATCATTTACTACATATTTGTAGCTATGATTCGGAGCTATAATCACGACAAATGTCGTGAGGTTGACATTAATATTAGCGATGTTATGAGGGAGGAGGTAGAACTTATTGAATGACCCTCGTATATATAGACAAAAATGTTTAATTAATTTTTACAAGAAAAGTATAAATGCTACAAAGCTGGAATTTTGGTTGCTTGTTAATTATAGTTTGTAGAAAGTTTCCTGTACTGCGGGAGGCTGTAAGACATCTGCACAATTAATTATACTTAATTATCTAAATAAAAAATAAATACAAAATTAGGCTATTAATGCCCTTAATTTTTTTAAGTTCATGGACTTTACTATAAAATGTAATGCCACTTGGCGTATAATATTATACATACATACATACATACATTCAAAATGCTTATATAGCGCTGCTACATAAAGAACGCAGCGCTTTAGACCAAAAATATAAATGGCAAAAAGAGAAAAATACATGCAAAAGAACAAACAAGCAAAGGAGTTAGGCAGGATACAAATGTGTTTTTAAAGCACTCTTAAAACTAGATAATGTGTGGGATTCTCTGATGCTAACAGGTTGGCTATACAACTCTCCTTAATTCCTGTGCTGCGGAAATCTAAATGGAGTTTTCAATAAAACAACAAAAAAACCTAATTTTTTATAGAAATGACTTAAAATGGATTTTCGACAATAAAATTGTCATAATTTATCTATAAAACCGTACCTCCGATCAATCTCAAATTTCAGATAATTGTGGAGCTCAGCAAGCTCTATTAGAATATCAAAAAAAAAATTAGCCATATGAACAACCTTAAAGGGACATTAAGTGGTGTTGAAAATTTTAAATGTTTAAAAATTTACTTCAGAATTCAAGATGAACATTAAAAATTGCCATTATTGTTGTTTCTACTAACAAAAACACAGCAAAATTTGATTAAAACAATATCATCGCTATTTATTGAAAAACGCCCTCTATGCAAATATGGTTCGCATTATGTATCACGCGTACTGAAGGGGGATACTGTCGGACGTAAAATGCTCGTTACGAGCATTTTTAAATCGACGTTTCCTTGTACAAAGAGAGCTGATTTTTCTTAATCCTTATAGGTGTAAGTTCATACATGTAATACAATTATAAAAATATACTAATCTCAGTTTTAATCATAATTGAGGGCGCAGCCTCCAACACATCTCTTAGTGCCCCTTTAACTGAATATACATTACATTGTCATGGTTGGCTGATTCTGTGATGCCTTATTTTGGTAGGGAAATAGGGATGTGCCCAGGGTTGTCACTAAGGCGGTCAGTGGCAGTCGGGCGGAGCCGGCACTCTTAGAAAAAAAGGGTAACAAAAACGGCACTTTTTTATTTATTTTTTCTTTTTTTTACAATTTGTGGATAAAATCATTAAACTGCCTCATAAAACAAGAAATTATGTGGCAGGAACCTTCAAAGTGCATTAATAACCCTTAAAACATTAAGAAGGCCTCTAGACCCCATGCCATGATCCAATGCATTTCTTTCGCAACACTTATTCCGTTCGCCGTCAGTAAAATTAACCGGCACTAAATGTTGGCTAGTGAAAACACTGGATGTGCCACCAGCAAAATGATAATTGACCCAAACATTAACCGATTTCGGGGGAGGGGGGGGGGGGGGAATTAGAAGAGGGCTGGTCCTAGCACAGACCCCTGTGGAACACCAGATGTGACAGGAGCCCATTACGAGTGTTTACCAATCACCGAGACAGCTTGCTTGTGATCAGCAAGGAATGCTTTAATTCAACCGAGTGTTAAGCCCCTGATGTCATAAAACTGTAGTTTGATGGACAGGTGGCTAATGAGAAACCTTGTCGAACGCCTTACTGAAAAGTCCAGGAGGATGACATTAGTTTGCCCTCTGTTGTCAAGGGTGGATACCCAGTTGTGCACAGATGTCGGATTTAGTGCCTTTTTGTATCCCAGTGACTACAGCCTGCTTCCACTGTGAGGATACGGTTCCTTTGTCGATATTGTTAAAAAAAGGAATGTTAGAGCAGTACCATAGTCTTGGCGGGATTTCATCTCTTTGTTTATGTTATATATCAATGGAAAGCTGAAGTGTTCCTATTTAAAATTATACCATATTTGCAATGATTGCATGTTGCTGAACTTGGCCACATGAATAAGAATGAGGCAAAGTCACAAATCAAATGTGCCAAAATTACCGTTATCTAAACAGTCAATAGGTTATGATCAATAATCAAACCGGTCATGCTTGAGAACCATGAATAGTTTACACAAAGATTGGTACCAGTGAGCACAACACGCACAAGTTAACCCTTATCTCTTTAGAAAACCATTGTTTGGGTATTTGCAAGACTGGGTTCACAATGACTCCAGGTGGAAGGTCATGAAGGTAAGGTTTAGACCTCCGTCTCCACTGCTGTCATTTTGATTATGACCAGTCACATGACCACGCGTCCTATTTCAATATTATGCTTGGAATCTCTTCTTTGCACAGCGGGATACCATGAGCTGCTATGGTTTCCTACTGACTGAACATTATCTTGAGAACGTTCACTGTATGTTTACACTATAACTTATTTACATGAGTGGTCCTCCCTGGGTGTATCTTGTATCCTACTATCCTTGTTCACTAAAGCTTGTACATGCTGTTTATTTGCAGGTATGGCGATCAGACAATTTCAACCAATGTTGTGCAAATACTGCAAACAGAGATTTATTGGGAATGTACTTCGCTATCTATCACACCTACGTCACCATGAGCTATGCATCACACCCTACTGGTATACGAACCCAAGGCTACCACCAAAGGCAGGATGTGTTGAGTTGAAGAGAACAAGATACAACAGGCAGTGTGAGGCGAAGATGCAATCACCAACACTTCAAACAACTTTGATCAATCAGTGCTTCAACCAGACTGGTGATAAAAAACAACGGGAACTGATGCATACAAGAGACAAACTACACAAATGTCAATATTGTGACAAGTTCTTCAGCCAGGCTGGTAACAAGAAACAACATGAAATGACGCACACTTGTGATAAACCACACAAATGTCAATATTGTGATAAGTGCTTCAGCCAGGATGGTACCAAGAAACAACATGAAATGACGCATACAGGAGACAACCTACACAAATGCCAATACTGTGTCAAGTACTTCAGCCTGGCAAGTAGCAAGAAACTACATGAAATGACGAACACAGGAGACAAACCACACAAATGCCAATATTGTGATAAGTGCTTCAGCCAGGCTGTTACCAAGAAACAACATGAAATAACGCATACAGGAGACAACCTACACAAATGCCAATACTGTGTCAAGTACTTCAGCCTGGCAAGTAGCAAGAAACTACATGAAATGACGCACACAGGGGACAAACCACACAAATGCCAATACTGTGATAAGGGCTTCAACCGGGCTGGTACCAAGAAACAACATGAAATGACGCACACAGGAGACAAACCACACAAATGCCAATATTGTGATAAGTGCTTCAGCCGGGCTGATAACAAGAAACACCATGAAAAGGTGCACACAGGTGATAAACCACACAAATGTCAATATTGTGACAAGTGCTTCAGCCTAGCTTGTCGCAGGAAACAACATGAAATGATGCATACAGGAGACAACCCACACAAATGCCAATATTGTGACAAATCCTTCAGCCAGGCTTGTAACAAGAAACGACATGAAACGGCACACACAGGGGATAAACCACATAAATGTCAATATTGTGATAAGTGCTTCAGCCTGGCTGGTCATAAGAAACAACATGAAATGACGCATACAGGAGACAACCCACACAAATGTCAATATTGTGAAAAGTGCTTCAGCCAGGCTGGTCACAAGAAAAGACATGAAATGATGCATACAGGAGAGAAACCACACAAATGTCAATATTGTGACAAGTGTTTCAGCCAGGCTGATCGCAAGAAACAACATGAAATGACGCATACAGGAGACAAACCACACAAATGTCAATATTGTGACAAGTGTTTCAGCCTGGCTGGTTACAAGAAACAACATGAAATGACGCATACAGGAGACAAACCACACAAATGTCAATATTGTGAAAAGTGTTTCAGGCTGGCTAGTATCAAGAAACAACATGAAAGGACGCACACAGGAGGCAAACCACACAAATGCCAATACTGTGACAAGTGCTTCAGCCGAGATCGTGACAAGAAACGACATGAAATGACACATACAGGAGATAAACCACACAAATGCCAATACTGTGACAAGTGTTTCAGCCAGAAAGTACACAAGAAACGACATGAAATGACGCATACAGGAGACAAATCACGTAAATGCCAATATCGTGACAAGTGCTTCAGCCAGGCTGGTAGCAAGGAACAACATGAAATTATGCTTATAGGAGACAAACCACACGAGTGTCATTATAGTGATTAGTTCTTCAGCTAGGCTGGTGTCAGGAACCAACATGAAATGATGCACACACGGTGAAAATCACACAAATGTCAATATTGTGACAAGTTCTAAAGTTAACCATGCTGGTAGCAAGAAACAACATGAAATTATGCGCACTAACACTGAATTTGTATGATGACCCGGACATTGGAACCTATTAGCTGATTTTTGTTTTAAAATACTAAGGAAGTATTCAAAAAACAAACAAAAATGACGCTTGGAGAACTTTGGAATTAGAGTTTAAAGTTGGGTGTATTTATTGCGTCATTAGAAATATTGACGCAATGGCTTTCCATGAAAACGATGACGTGCTGTCAAGGCTATGGCAGGCCCAATGTCCAGTATCGCGAAAAACCAAGTTTTTCAAAAAGTGAAAATCCAAGTTTTTCTCAAAAAACTTGGTTTATCAATTGAAAACCCAAGTTTTTCGGACAGTTAGGCGAAAAACCAAGATTATCGATTTGAAAAACCAAGATTTTTAAAGTGTAATGTCCAATAATTAGACAAACTTGGTTTATCAATTGAAAAACCAAGTTTTTCGACACCTACAATCTCGGCCAATATTGTTGGAACACATTTATACGTGTGTTTAAAAACTCCCCCTCTCCCCCTGGATCAATGTTGAAACATGATTTTTGGGTTACGGGGTACTGGGAAGGGCCAACATTGCCCAGTGGGGAGGGGGTGGGGGGGGGGGGGGGGGAGTTATTAATGTTTAGGAAAGGCTTTAAGCCTTCCGTCACAGACAGCAATGTTTTGATAGTGTACATTTTGCGCAAACTTGAACGCACGAAAGGGTAATTATTACATGGATGTTCCAACTAATTATGGCCGCAATTGTCTGAATCATCTGTTAAAAAAATCATCTGTTTTAAGGGTTTTGGGCATAACTTTTGATTCAATAAAGCTTTCTTTACCAGATTTGGAGGATAGATAGGTTATGTTATTGGTCACGTGGTCAACTACTTAAAAAGGTAATGCTTCAACTTACTGATAGGGATTGGTCACTTTTAATTACAGAGGTATATTTGGCACACTAAATGCCCAATAAATTATGGATGTTGCCAGTTATTTAAATTTAAATGGTTTCTCGATCACATATACCAACAGTCAAACATGCTGGAACACACTATCGTTGCTTAGCGGTAATGGAGGTTATCTCTGTAGCCGTTTGCAACGGCCTACAGGGGTCTATCATACATTAAATTGAACCGCGCATCATTGCACGACATCCAATTTATAATATGAACAATGTTACCAAATTGACCCACATATCATGAACAGGTGTCTCCTTTCTAAAAGTCATAAACACAGTTATTATTCCTGACAAGATGACATCTAATCCATTACATGGATAACATTTTAATGTTTTAGGCAATAACTATTGAAGTGATTGCTAATTGACACGGGTCAGGTCAGGTCAGATATTACACACAATTAATATTTTGATATATTTATTGCTTCCGATAGGCAATACAGGCGGTGCTTCCAATGTGGTCATGTGACACATATATTTAGTATACCGCAATTGATGGAGCATTTATTTAGGCCAGCATCATTTTTTATCTTGAGACTGATGGAACAACTATAATTTAACTTCAATTTGATAACGTTACGAAATTAAGATCATCTCTCTAAACTAAAATGGTGTTCAGGGCGATAATTCCTCCGGAAACGAAAGCCTACGCAAGGTTTCTAAGGACTGATTTGAACATGCCTTTGCCCCGGCCTTTGCGTAAGATTGCTCAGAAGTGCAACATATCTCACAGTAGTGTCAGCCGAATCACAACAGCACCATTGCCTAGCAGAATTCGCCGAGAAGAAGCACCGGGAAGTGAAAAGAGATCCATACCCGGTCGACCAAGAATCCTAAGTTTGCGGACGGAACGTTACTTGGAGAGACAACTGAACACCATGCAACAAAATCAAGGGACTTTCTATGTTTGGGACTTGATGACCAGCACAGGCACATCATCATCACAAATTTCAACACGATCCATACGGAGAACACTTAATAGAAATGGCTATAGGTTTGTGCAAACCAGGAAGAAGGGAGTCTTAACCGCACAAGATTTAAAAATTCGAACCAAGTTTGCTAAGAAAATGCTCCATAAGTTTCCAGCCAACTTTTGGATAAAGGATGTAGCATTTTATCTGGATGGAGTATCTTTTAAACCAATCCATATGACCATGCTCAATCCCCTGGAAGTCGCATATGGCGTAAACCGTCGCAGGGACTGAAAAGAGGTTGCACCTCTAAAGGAAAGAAGGAAGGTACAGGCGGAAAATATGTCAAGCTTATTGTAGCAATAACATACGGTATCGTGAAGTGTCACTCTTACGACAGAATGAGCGGGGAGTTTTTTGCCAACTTTATTCGCAGCAATTTTGAACAGATGTTTGATGCTGCAGACAAGGATTCAACCACATGGGTACAAGATGGAGATCCATCACAGAACAGTAAGAAGGTAAAAGATGCCATGCGCGAGGTGAAGTCAAACCTTTTAAGTATTCCGCCTCGCAGTCCAGATATCAACCCTATATTGAGAACATATTTCATATCGTGAACAAAACACTTCAGAAGGATACAATTGCTAAGCGGATAGAGCGGGAAAACATCGCGGAATTTCAACAGCGCGTGATAAATGCATTGCATGCCGTACCTACTGCCACTATTGACAAAACTATTGCATCTATGACTGGACGTTTGAAGCAAATCATCAAGAAGGGAGGTGGTCGTATAAAGTATTGAACTATTGTACTTATGAATACGCCGAGTGTGGAACAAACTACACCATTTGTACTAAACGCACTCAGATAGAGTTATATGGTGTTTTTAAAAGTCTACGGGGGAAATGGACATTATTTAAAAAAAAAATTCAAAACATAGTCCGGTGCCAGGCTCGAACCTACAACATTTGGTTTGAAAGCAACGCAACAACAACGCTCTTAACCACTACACCACGGATAAGACCATACTACGCAACAGCATTTTAAAAGATATCAGGACAATTATAGACACTAGCGGCGTACCCTCGCTACGCTCGGGTCCCCGCTAGATGGTTATGCCACATTACCTACCTCTGAAACCACATAAACCCCCTACAACACCCCCAAACCAGGTTGATTTAAAACCATATCCCTTTTAAAGGCATTATAAACCCCATACAACCCCCCCCCCCAAATCAGGTTGATTTATAACCATGCCCCTCCTAAACCATTTACCGTGGCTACTTTATTAACCCCTACCTCTCAAACCGCATCAAGTTAACCTTCAGTACTTTTAAAACCACATAAACCCTCTACAATCATGACAATCGCCCCCCCCCCCCCCCCCCACTGCAACTACACTAACCAGGTGGATTTATAATCATAACCCTCCTAACCATTTCCCGCGGCTACTTCATTAACTCTTAACCCTATCCTAAAACATTTCCCGTGGTTTTACAGCCCCCCGGCCCATGCACACACCCAAACCAGTTTGATTTATAATCACAACCCTCCCTAAACCATTTCCCGTGGCTACTTCATTAACCCTCGGTCCCTTAGATTGTTTGGCATGCCAACTTAAAGTAAAGAAATCAGGTTGTTTCATTAACCCCCGCAAAACACTATCCATTATAACCCTAGGCCTATCCTAAATAATTTCCCTTGGTTTTACACCACCCCCCCTCCCTCCCCAACATGACACCAAATACCCAACCAACACACTGTACAGGCCTATAACCATTATCCCGTGTGGCTTCTGCGCCATGTGTAGGAGTGCGTGTGCCGCGCGCGGCAGTGAGCCCTTGCGCAAACATGCACGCGACGTGTTACCACGGTATGATTACGCGGTAGTACGCGCAACGCACAATGTTGGTCAATTCTAGTGGCATTTATGAGCCAAATCTGAGCGGTTTTTTGCTGTTTTTGGAGCCAATTGTTAACCAATTTCACTGAAATAAACTTTAACACCCTTCCCGTTATTTCCTCTATCTTTCATACGAATTAGGCGCCACTTTGATCACAACTAACGGAGAAATAAGGATAACAAACACACAAACACCCCCACAAATACACAAACACACACCGTTTCCAGATTTATAGTAAGATAATCGATATGGTCAGCCGTTATTGTTAATGCACTGTATATAAAGTGCTCAACAAAAGAAAGTCGTACACTTTGTTTAGGTCAATTAAAGTAACCTTTGATTGTTTTTTTACCAAACAAGCTAGATAGACATTTGGATGAATCTTTTAGGCACATTTTGATACCAAACATAACACCTAGCAACAATGATAAATCATGATTAGCGCCATTTAAAGAAAATTAGTCACTTTTCAAAAGTCACATTTTCAATTACTACACGGGAGGAAAATGGGTGTGTGCGAGGTTCACCCCATGTGTGACACTGTAATTAACCAGGATTGACCGGCGGGCAATCGATCACACTGAGCAGCCGTGTACACTACCCATGCGCTGGGCGAACACTTAGTGAGCGGGATATTTGATTCCGAACATAAAGGGCATTATGTGCTTGTTAACAATTGGTGCTTTCTTCCGCGTAGTGTATTGAAAATGTGACTTTTGAAAAGTGACTAATTTTCTATAAATGGTGCTAATTATGGTTTATGATTGTTGTTAGGTGTTATGTTTGGTATCAAAATGTGCCTAAAAGATTCATCCAAATGTTTATCTAGCCTGTTTGGTAAAACAATAATCGAAAGTTACTTTAATTGACCGAAACAAAGTGTACGACTTTCTTTTGTTGAGCACTTTAGTTCAATTTGACAACATATTTGGATAGGCCATAACAGTAATCCATGGGATATTTTCAATCAGGAGTCCAAAATATTACGGGAATGTCGAGTTTCAACAGTATGCCATCATTATCAGATAAAAGTCTTTGACTACTTTTCTTTTACTTATCGTGGCATACTGTCGCGTCAATTGATTTTGCGTGTAGTGTGTTGGCATACTGTGAATATAGCCTCGACATGCACACACAGTTCCAGAATTACATTGTAACCTGTTATATCTATGATTTGTTGACACGAGATTGCATATCATTTCTACAGTGTCTACAGTCTGACTACGAGCTGTGTGTACATGGACTTCTCAAATTCAAAATTCACATCGATGAGCATGTTGTAAGTATCATACGGTATATGATACATTTCATAGATATTTGAGGCATTTATGTTAAATGATGATTTCGATGTCCTTGATAAGGATATAAAAGATAGTAGAACTAATGTTTTGTAAACAATGCATGGTGGAAACGTAAGCGCAAACATACCGCGTGTGCTTTTCGGATTTTGAAATCTATGGCCTAAACCGTCCGAGAATGAAATGGTAGCTACAAGTATCTTAACCTTTTGATAATAAGTAGGCCTAGTCATTTTATGAAAATGTAAATTAAGCGATTACTACTTAAAAATTTGATTGAAACTGTTAAAATAATGGATGCCCTTAAGTTTATTTTATGAAAATGTAAATTAAATGAGTAGGGGAATATGGGGCAAGTGGTCCGAAATGAAGGATTTTGTAATTGTATGGGCATACTGCTTTCTTTTGAACAGTACGACTTTTGTTGAAACTTGACATATATCCTTACCTTTTTACAATCCAAAACATATGGAACTTTAGGGTATTTACACATGTGATATTCTCCAGATCTTTGAAGTCAACTCCTTGAGTGACTGATTGAAAATTCACAGATATGGACGATATATGAAGATGGGTTTAGATCATGTTTAATGTACTTTATATGATTGATACATATGCAACAGTAAATATATACATGCAGTACAGTCGCCTTAAGATGCTAGGTGCATTGCATTTGATGGGACCGTGCTTTATTGTAGTGTGCTTAGGGACTTTCCGAAGTATGATTTAATAAAACCATAGGTTGTGGTTGAAATGACCGTAAAATGGCGCATAGGCCCTATTGCTAACGTGGGACATTGGTGGTTTGGATTTGCGATCAATATTATCATTTAAAGAATGCTTTAACGTAAAACATTATCACGGGTATTCATTTGGTAGAGTTATTAGTTAATGAATTTGCAAATAACAAAGTACACCATTTCTTATTTTATCTAAAGACACTCGTCTACCTGTAGGACCGAACGCCATAATATTTGCGAATTCAAAGATACTAGCTGGCTACAGAAATCTGTGTAATGGCTAAAAACAAAAATGCAGTTTTGCTTTTTTTCTGAAATGTATTGGAGTTGATTATTATGACAAATGGTGGTATGTTTTAAAACATTTTGGCGTAAAATGTATTACGTCACAAGGCGTGTTTGAATAATGTTTCATCTCGACTAAGTGCTAAGTCATTTGTTGGGGCAAGTGGTCCGAAGGGGTATGGGGCAACTGGTCCGCCTGCAAAAACTTAATCAAAATTGTAAAACTAATTTTGAAAATTAGTTGTTAGTGTCAATAAAACATGACTCAGTATTGAAATGTGAATAGAATATGAAATAATTCACATTCTTTCTAGTTCTTAGACATTTTGGGTCTAATACCAAATTTTTGGTCTAATTAATACCACTATTTCTGCTATTGAAGGATTACAATATGACATGAAATTGCTTTAGAATGGTTTAAAACCTCGGTATATGAATTACATCTTTATTATATTTTGAATGATGTCTGTAAAGGTATTTGCAATGACGAAATATCATGAGTTATGTATTTTATCCACTGCTTTTTGTGTATATTTAACCGTTGGGTCATCATTGTCATATTGACTAACTTCCCCTGTAACATGAAAAGCTGGCTAAATATCAAGATGGTTTTTATAAGTACTAAATGATGATTATATGAAGTAAATAAAATCATTAAAGAAAGGGGTAGGCCTATATAGACAAATGTATGGGGCATCTGAATATCACAACCATGCAACCATTTAACTAGGTTCATACCGTTTTATCTAATAAATGTGCAGTCGAAAATTTCGCTTGCTTTGTACAGCATTTTGTTAGTATACACTGCAAAAAGGTTGCTTAACTATTTACTCAACATTTTACACAACGTTGTTCAAGTATGCAACCGCTCAACTGTTAAGTAAAGTTTGCCCAACACCGTTAGATAACATGTTTTCACCAACAGTTGAACAATTCTAGTTACTCAAAAGTGAGGCAATTATATTCACTCAACAGTTGTTCAAGTATACAACAGCTCACGAAATTGGCTTTTTTGGACAACAGTTGCCTAAAATTCACATGTGCGTAACTTGCATCAACTGTTGCGTGATTGTCCTCAATGCTCATGCAACAGTTGCCAAAGTGGAATATTTTACGCAACATATTTTAGCAACAGAAACAGTTTCCACCAACATTTTAAGGACATTGTTTTCGACGAATTGCTCAACGCTGGGGATTTTTTACTTTTATACAACGCCTAACTTTCTACATATAGGCCTATTGATCAACACGTCAACCAACGGATGATAAAAGTACTTTTAGCAACGTATTTTAAGCAACCTTTTTGCAGTGTAGGCCTACTGCTATTTACACGTTAACCACGAAGACTGTAGATGAATTCCGGTCCCTGACCCGATTAATTCCCAACATTGTCGCAACTGTTGAATCAGACTGTTTGTGACAGTCATTACCGAGATAAGATTGGAATTTCGTTGTTGACTCTTTGTGAGTGTCATTACCGTGATTTGAAGGTTTTTCGTAAGCATTTCTATCTAATGTTTATTCGTCTATTTACAGTCTGATTACGCGTATTAAGAAGATGCTTGAAGAACACGTTACAAAAGATCTTTGTTTACAGTTGATAATGAACTAGGAGGGTGACGATATTTTTTCCCTCACTCTTGGACCATACGCGTTACACAGAGGACCTTACTGCGTCACATTTATGCATCAACTTTATTTGGAATTTTAACCGCTGTGTTATATTTCATCGTGTGATTTATAATATTTTTCTGGTATTTCTTTGATAAAACGGGAATCAGTATTTTCATCATGGCTTTTTTTTTCAATGACGATATGGTGCTGATATCGTCGTGGTATTACTTTTAACTGAACATCGTCAACCATTGCCGGAAGATCAGAGTTTGAATATCCCCTCATATAATTGATGGAATCAGGCACCACACGGTGGGAAAGAGTTGACTGTAGTTCACACGTTGTACCCTACGTCTCCTTTATGCGCGGCGTCAAGGCGGAAGTGGTTGAGTCAATAATGGTCAAAGGTCTGGTGTACGCGCGACACTGGGCGGTGAGGGTGCAGCTATTGTGTGATTTTGGGGAGGGGGCGACTTCCCGATTGGCGAGATAGAACTTTTGAGCAGGGGTGTGATATCGTTCGTCTCGATATTACTGCTTGCAAACACTCATATTCCTCTACGTATTTGGCGCGAACCCTTACCCACTTAAAACCTCAGTTTGGGGAAGAGTGGACTGTAGTTCACTCGTTGTACCCTACGTCTCCTTTATGCGCTGCGTCAAGGCGGTAGCGGTTGAGTCAATGGTCAAAGGTCTGGTGTACGCGCGACACTGGGCGGTGAGGGGTACATGCACACGGTGCAGCTATTGTGTACGGAATATGGTACCCCTCAGGCTTGATTTTGGGAAGGGGGCGACTTCCCGATTGGCGAGATAGAATTTTTGAGCAGGGGTGTGATATCGTTCGTCTCGATATTACTGCTTGCAAACACTCATATTCCTCTATGTATTTGGCGCGAACCCTTACCCACTTAAAACCTCAGTTTTGTTACCGCATCGCATGCAACACGTTCGCGCTTATGATATGTGCCGCGTTCCCCCGGTTTGGTGTGCCTGATCTAGCCTACAAACCGTTTAGAGAGCGATGCCGATCGCGTACCAGCAATGACCTCTATTATTACGCCTATAACCTGTATAATCAGATGTGTATGCTACCCCCGGTTCTTGTTAAAATTGGTCAGTATACCATGGGGTTAACTCCGGGAGAGCTACATGGACATTTCAATAATTTTTTTACCCGTGAGAGAACGCCCGAGTTCACGGCGGACGATTGTGAGCTATGGTGAAAATGCTGATTTTTTAAATTTTAAATTATGTAATGTCTTGTCTAATCTTTTTAGTGGTCCGATGCGGTGACCAAGGGCTAGGGGGGGGGGGGGGGGGGGGGGGACGTTTCACAAGGTACCGAATATAACGCGGCTGGTCAAGAGCCTTCTTCACACACGCCCTGAAAACTGATCCGGTGGTGGTAACTGACTTCGCCTCTACATAAAGTTGTTGCCGTGAATTTGACTTATGTCTTTTTTAATTTGTGTGGAAAAAATATCTTATTTGAAGAGCAACATCATTATGGAAAGGGGAAACGGCAGCAACTTGGAGAACGAGGTAAGATGTAATGATAGTCTTGAAGATATTTTTAATAGTTTTGCTGATAGTTCTGGTTTAACTTTCTTTGATCCAATTACTCTATCCGAACGCGACATCATTAACATTAGGGATGATTTCAATAGGGGAATATTAGGCCGTGATGACCTTCCGCTTTTAAAAGCGATGATCAATCTACCTGCCGACATTCGGCAGATGATGGATGACCTACATGTAGATGCGTCATTGGAATTACGAGCGCGTGATGTAGATGAGCCGATGTTCTGTCGGTAATGATGATTCAAACTTTGAAATCAGCTTTAAACCAGTTGTTTAAAAAATTATACAAATTTTGGGAACACCCAGCGAGGTCATGAGCGGTTTTAAGCAGGAATCTAGTGATTACAACAGTGAGGACGATTTCCAACCCGTGAAAAAAACAACAATTGAAATCCGTAAAAACATTTACAAGCGCGGGTAAAGGGTTAACGAGTAATGGGGCGTCGACTTCATGTCACCAGCAGTCAGGGGGTCGGCTTATGGTAAAAGAAAACTTAGGAAAAAGGTTAAAGCCGTAGAAGTCCGCGGTCCGGGATGGAAGAAAAATAGAAATAAACTTAAACAGAAATCCAAAACACAGGCTAAAAACAACAAAAAGAGACTCAAATTAAAAGAGAAATCGGCTAAAATAAAAACAGAAAAAACGCGAGTACGCCGCTAAAAAGCGTCATTATCAAAAATCTCTTAGGCATCTAAACCACACAAGTAAGCAAAACGTTGAAACTCCTCCCAAAAGGCTGCTAAAACGTCAACGATGCACAAATGCGCGTTGATGATGAATCTGACTTTGAAAACGCCGCCGATGAACGGATGAGTGTTGATGATGATGAATTTGAATTTGAAAACGCTGCTAATAATGGCAATAATGCGCAAATGCGTGTTGAATATGATGAATCTGACTTTGAAAACGCCGCCGATGAACGGATGAGTGTTGATGATGACTATTTGAATTTGAAAACGCTGCTAATAATGGCAATAATGCGCAAATGCGTGTTGAATATGATGCATCTGACTTTGAAAACGCCGCCGATGAACGTTGGAGTGTTGAGCAAATTAATGATGAAAGCGTGCCTAATAATGACAATGATGATTTGGTGGACGACGATGATGATATCGGTGATGATCTCGACGAAGAGGCATTAATTAAGATAGGTCTAGATCCCGAAAGTTTGGATAAAATTATCGATTTTCAACTACAGCAAGCGCGGCATAATAACCGCTTCAAAGTGTTCAACGCTGTAGAACGTGATTTTGAAGCCACTTTTAGTACTATGCCGGACGTGAATCTTTCTTTTGGGAATTTAGCCTTGGAGCTTTTATTGAAAGGGTCATCCAGAGATCGTTAGAAACCGTGCACGACCAACATTGGGTGAGAAATGTTCTGAGAAGTCCGCATATTCATCACCACGCCATTCAAGTACCTTTTGCCAGAAAAAGAGACGTTGATTTGTGGAATAGGTTATGGCTGTTTTAAATAGTTACCAATCTTTCCATTTAGTAGGTGGTGTTACCGTAAATGTTATATCGGTCGCGGTGCCGATGGGAGGGGGGCGCTACGGTAACCAATTGGAATTTGACCCTATTTTAAAACTACTGGAAAAGAGAAGTTGCACACTCGTAAAAAACAATGACATGCTTCGCTAGGGCTGTCTGGTTGGGGATAAAGTGGCACGAAGTAAAATCTGAAACCATTACGAGAAATGTATGGAGGGCTTGTTACCAAGAAAATTCACAATCTCAAACGGTCGGTGCTGAGGCCCTATATAGGGACGCGGGTCTACGCGCGCATATGTGTCCTCAAAATGCAATATTCTCTGGTACAAGCTTGTTTAGAGCCAAAATGTACCTCAATCGTGCAAAAATAGATGTCAAGCCGAAAATTTTCGCGCGCTACGCGCGCATTCCTTTACTCAGACAAATCATGTCGGTTCATTTTCGTTTCTCGCCCTCCCAATATAAATAACCTAGCTACGCCACTGCGGGTCTGGATGAAAACCAAGCCTGCGGTTACGAAGATTTCCCAAAAATTGAAACTGTATTACCGGCTGATTACGCTTTACACGTTTGGAAATTCTCATCAAAACCAAATAGAACTTGCATTTACCGGAGTGCGCGAGATGCGCCCTTAGATATCCACGTGTTCTATCACAAGGAACACTATGGTTTGGCTAAATCAATCACTGTGTTTTTAGACAAATGTTACTTTTGCCAGTCATGTTTTCAATTACGGATTATTCCGACAAAAACCAGCACAATACGCGGTCTCAATGCCTTTCCTGTCTGAATAGAGGATGCGTAGGAGATAAACACGCATCATCTTTAGATAAGTATATACCTTGTAATGAGTGCCATAGGTATTT